>OY744518.1:98922514-98952514 GCA_963556195.1 Sepiola atlantica | reverse complement strand
ATAGAGTGATCAGTTGTTATATTTAGTATATAATTTTAGTCTGATCTCGACGTTAACGCGGTAAGCTGGTTATCCGCTTTTAATATTCATTTAATATAAATGTTTACGTTATTAACACTATTGAGAGAGAAGTAGAGATAGGATGTATATAGAGAGAAAGGAATTTTATTAATTAGATATAAGAAACAGTCATGTTATGTGCGTGAACGTTCCTGTTACTTTATCTAAGCATAAGTAAATAAGCGAATCGTTTACTGAAGGTCAATAGTTTAGTTATCGTTTTTGCGTTTGGTTTCCTAACTCTTTGAAAGAATTCAGCTTACTAATAGGAAGGTATGCAAGGTTAAACTGTTTACTCTCTCGGTTTACAAGAGAACAACAACCACTCCAAATAGTTCCGACCATTTGGTGATTAGAGCTACACTAAATAACAGCATCTCGTGCCAAGGTAAATATACAAGAGCATGTAAATATAATCGATCAAAATCGCAGACTCTTCTCGTTAAGTACGATGAAAAGCTGGTAAATATTTATTCAACAGAGAAAAGATAATCAGATAAATAGTACCACTGCTAATGAGTCATCATCATCATTCAATAGAAAAGATAATTAGATAAATAGTACAACTGCTAATGAGTCATCATCATCATCATCATCAAATAGAAAAGTATAATTACATAAATAGTACCACTGCTAATGAGTCATCATCATCATCATCAAATAGAAAAGTATAATCAGATAAATAGTACAACTGTTAATGAGTCATCATCATCATCAAATAGAAAAGATAATTAGATAAATAGTACAACTGCTAATGAGTCATCATCATCATCAAATAGAAAAGATAATTAGATAAATAGTACAACTGCTAATGAGTCATCATCATCATCAAATGGAAAAGATACTCGAGAATGAAGATTAATGATGTGAATGGATTGTCAGTTGAATGATGACGAAAATTATAAGAGGATTGTAAAATGATGAAGCTTGATTACTTATTGGGACGGTTTATATCAAGTATTTGTTGACTACATTTATATACAACCATCTTGAAGTATGCATGGAAACAATCCCGGGGTAATGTGTTACACAGACAGAAAACTTTGTTCATTGAAATTCCGCTTGACCCTAGACACACGAAGGAGGAAAGGTAAGTTTTAGTTGTGGTAGATGAAACAGTTCTTGTGAATGTAATAGAAAGAAGAACTGGAGATCGGAGCTAGAAAGCACCTTCCACCAATAATGATAGACAAGAAAAAGACTAATAACCTATCTACTGTTAGAAAGCGAGTGGACATTTAAAATAAGATAGATCGAAAAGTAAACCACAGTGATAATAATATAAAGTGTAATTCTCATGTATTAGGTAAAAAATAAAAAATACCAATAATTGAACTAAAGTAATGTGACCACAATAATAAACTCAGCGTCTTGGATGTCATAGCAAAGTTAACCTTTTGCTCGTTTGACTCACTAAGTATTGACGGTTGTCGAATTATCTTTTAAGCAAAGGGACGCAAATTCATTGGTCGAAGTAAACAAATAGGTAAGGAAGGGTTATCAAATCAAAAATTCTGATTAGTTGAAAGTTAGAATAGGAATAAGTTAACTGTTAAAACGTTTGTACAACGTAAATCAATACAATTGGTCTAATGATTTTACTCGGGAATAAAACCCAAATGTTTCTGTGTAGTTTACTTGCAGTAAATATTTGTATACTATATTTTATACAACACACACACATGTACATATATATATATATATATATATATATAGAGAGAGAGAGAGAGAGAGAGAGAGAGAGAGAATATAGAAAGAACAAACGCACAAACACATTGCAACTGTCAGCATTTATAATTTATTTCGACTTCCCAGAATGCTACCGAGACAGTTACATATTGGAAATGACAGAAAAAGAAATATTCACCGGCCATAAAAGTAATTTTATACATAAAGAGAGGGGGGATAAAAAACGGGGGCAAGCAACACACTTAAGTTAAAATCATCAAAAAAGAAGGGGAGGGAAATATAAAAATATAAAGAGGTCTGCCAATATGTATCCACAGCTGGAACAAAACAAAAATAAAAATGTAATATTACGATGCGTGTATTGACACGAAGTCAAACCCCACTGTCCCCCTCTCCAGCCACGAGACCAGACAGCCAAAATAGAAATAAAAGTAAAACACAAAACAAAAAACAAAAGACAAAAACAAAACAATCTGAGAGAGAAAGAAGAACAATCGAGTTACGTATACAGAAGCCTAGAAAAAGAAAACACAGACTTAACTGATAGATTAATATATTTATATCAGTTCGAGCCAACTTTTTTTAATTTAATGAAGAATTTAGACTATAAAAAGTAGTGTTGTCAAAAGCAGATAATAAAACAGTAATAATAATAACGATAATACCAATAATAATAATACTAATAATGATTATAAGACTAATAACAATTATAATAAATCTAATATTAATCATTTAAATAATAATTATTATAATATAATTAATAGTAATAACAATGGCAATAGTGATAAAAACTAAACATAAAATAATCAAGTAAATCATAATAATAGCAATGATAATATTCATATTGGTATTACTACTACTACAACTAATAATAATAATCGTAATATTAATGATATTGCTAATAATGATACTACTAATAATATATAATATAAAATAAAATAGTACTTTATAATAAATAATAGGTAGTAATAATGATAATTTATAATGTTCAAATGATAATCTTATATATTCAAATTTAAAGTAATATAAGATAGAATAAGGTAAAGTGAGATCGAACTAATATAACATAGAATAAGGTAAAGTCAGATAAGTAGAGAAAGTCGAAGTCATAAATCATAAAACAAATACAAATAATAAATAATAAAAATATTCATAAAAATATAATAATAAAAAATAATAAATACAGAATTTAAAAAAACATTTTTTTAAATAATAGATAAAAATAAAAAATATAAAAATCATAAAATATATAAACGAATATTAATAAAAGATATAATATATACTAAATACTAAATAAAAATAAAAATAAAAATAATAATAAAATAAAATAAAACTAAGAAGATAGATACAGAAGTAGTAATGAGGGGTCTTTAAGGAAATGGTATTGTAATTCAAAAATAATTGAGAATACCCATTCTAATCCAAAACAAAACAAATATTAATAAAGATAAAATATAAAAGATAAATAATTTAATTCCAATAACATACAAACCGACCAGGATTTTGGTAGATTCACCATTCAGGATTACTGTAAATTTCTAATTAAAAATAAAATTTAACTCAGTTTATAAGGATTTCTCCTAAACTGACCGAGGACAGAAAATGTGAAATGTAGTATCAGAACAGTAACTACACTTTGCTCCTCGTCAAAAGGCCGCGGAACTCATGTTTTGTGTGTCATACGAACCGTTATCTCTTTTCATATGGAGTATTTCTTTCCTTTATGTCTATGTTTTGTTCATCCTTAACAAGGCATATTGCCATCGAAGCGTAAAGAGCTACTGTGAGAGGGACCAGGCGTGTAAAGAGCAATGAGGGTGGACAGTTGTGTCAGATGTTTGTTAACAGTACAAGATGTTTGTTCATATTACATTTAAATGTCTGCACATTGGTACGGTCATGGGAACATGGAACAGGAAGCGGATTAAAAAGTCAAGCAGTCCGATGGAAAGAAGCTATAAAACTAAAAATCTTTGCAGCATCTAGGGACCTCTACTGTGAAATGGTGAGCTTATTCTGGTAGACGGATAAGTCGAAGGATTGATCCCGCTATCACTACGCTTTTTTCATCGCTATGCCATAAAAACGTAGGTGAAAAAACAGAAAACAAAAAATCATGCCTATTAAAAGACGACGAACGCATCAACTGTGATATAAGCTAAGTTTGATACATTTATATGTTTTGTTCAAAGATGTGAAACAATTCTCTTCGCTAACGACCAAATCTATGCGTCAGTTTCTAACCTATTCATTCCTTGAAGTTTAATTAATCGTAACATCATTCAACTTTTAAAATCTTTCTTTGGTTTCAACGTCTTCACTTTCTTTTCTTATCTACTGCGTTGTTAAATGAATTCTTATGTGGCGATAGTGTCCATCCTCAAATGAATGCTATTTGCCTGCTGAACTATGAGTCTTCCCCTTCATGTTTGCCTTTGGAAATTACTTGGTTGAAATACGCCATTGTATCTTTAGGTAAGCCAAGAATGCAAACACTCATCATGTTGGATTTCTGCTGTAAAACGTGTGCAATTATTACAAACTCGTCTCTATCTGTGCGGCGTAACACTTGTTAAATGCGGCATTGCATCCATATGAGAGGCTTGGTCAGTCGGACGCTCACACTTCAGTATTAAATAGCATTTACATTTCTAAATGCGCAGATTTAATGAACCGATATTGCTATTTATATAATGTGTATATATATATATATATATATATATATATATATATATATATATATATATATATGTATAGTATACACTCCTAAACTAATCAACCGAACATAATCAATTTTGAAACAGTTTATAGGCGTAAGGGTTCGTAATTCGCCATTGTATTTAATTTTATGTAGTTTCATGCAAAGAGGGTAAAGACCTTCGTGAAAATTCAGATACCTCCGATTGTTTGTCAAATTTGTACAATGGTTATTAGACACCAATTAATAAATATTCCTTAAATTTCAGTTTATTTTCAGTATTTTACAGAGTTTTTATGGAGGCATAATATTGACACAACCTACTATTTTGAAATTAAAATATTTTAAAATTAAACTATTTTAAAATTAAAATATTTTAGACTTGCATTGAATTTGATCCATCGTCATTAGACACCAATCAAGCAATATTCTCTAAATTTTATTTTTTTTCTCAATAATCCTTAAGCTTAATCGTTAAATTTTAGACATTTTCTAAAATCAAAATCATGTAATGAATTTTGATCAAAATTGGAATAATTCTAGTTATAAAATTTCGTAGCATTATATCTTGATCTTAATCTTCGGAATGGAACATAAAAGTGGTGCAAAACTGTTCCGTTCTTTGGAAATTCATTTTATTCGTCCTGGGACGGGTATTCTTCAAGTTATATATACGATTAAATGAAATTAAATTTATTGGCAAAAAATGGCAAAATGAAACAAGTCATTTCAAAAGACAGAAGATATTTACATCTATATACAGTATGAATGTTTGTTCACTACCATTTTGAACCTTGATATGATGGACATTATCACAACCTTCTTTCGCAAACTGTTCTACAGAGTAGAAACACAAACAGTGACTGCTGCCTCTTATTTTTTTTAGACCAAGGCGACGATTGTATATATTCTGCAGATGCCCTCTGGGGCTGCGACATGGCGCTGGGGTGAAAAACTCTACGTATTTAAATTAGTGTTGATGATGTACGCCAGACACAGGCTTTCTTGCACTCTCCGCTTCTTACGTAACAACAGGTTTAGTCTTTGAAGTCGCTCTTCGTAGCGTTGAGATTCATATCACCATCCTGCTTGGACACACTCAAGGTCTATAATATATTTTTAAATACAAAGTTGTGTTGCTTGGATCGCATACTCTAGAATTAGACGTACAAGAGTTGTGTATTGAGGACGGAAAGGGTCTGTCTCCAGGTTTAGATGCAGCCAAGCCTCTATCTGTCGCTCTATCTGTCGCTCGATCACTTATTTGTAATTTTGAAATAGCATGTTATTTGGTCTGTCACACTTAATTTTTAATTATGATCGTTAGATTAGTCCATGTTTCCTTATAAGAAGTTTTGTCCGTCCGTTGTAGGTCTGTTACGTTTAGATTTGAAGTAGTATTTTCATTGCAAAACACGATGATTGAATTAAACATCTTAAGAATATCCGGTTTGATTTTTGTTTTTCGCTCGGTTAATGAATGGGGAGGGGTTTGTATGACGTTTAGATTGGTCAGATATATGTGAACTAAATGAATAAATGCGAAAGTTGGGCTCATTCCCCGCACTATCAGTGAGGTCAAAATACTTTAGTTCAAGTTAATTCCAATTTACACAATATCAGGACTCTATTTGTTTTACACACTGATAAAATATATGTGATCCTTGTTATAAAGGTAATTAATTTGTATATTGCTATGCAAAAATATACTTTACTTTATATATATATATATATATATATATATATATATATATATATGTGTGTGTGTGAACCGTAAGAACTTATTTGACTTTTGATTCCATGTGCGTGATACTATGTTCTTTTGTATTAAACCATTTTTAAATTTTAATATGACAAATAGTTCAGTTCAGGAATACTGTTTTATTTTGTGGTCAAATTATTAGTATGTCAAAAGAATTCCGAAATTACAATGATGGTGGGTTCTCTTTTTTTTTACTATGATGGCGGGGCATTTGTGTATGTACCACTATAGTGTTCCTTTCCGGCTTATTATTTGGAGGAACTGATTTGATTTTCTAGAAGTTGCGATACACCACCCCCACCCCCACACACATTCACCATCGACAATACAAATTGATCTCTTCTCTCTCTTTCTTTGTGACTATAATTAAAATATTTTTTTTTTTTAAATTACTAAGTGCTATGTTTATCTGTCTTATGAATAAATTCAAAAGTGTTTCTTCGTGTTTACAATGATTGAATGTTTATTATTTAAAAGTGTTGATTTAAGTATTTAAGTAAATAACTTTAGGAAGCAATAGCAAGATGGCGAATTCATCTATGTCTAAACATTATGTTTCAAATGCAGATTTCTGGTAAACGGTTTTGTCTGTTTGAATATAAACCAGTTTCCACCCATTTAATGCCGATATACAATATCTACTATCAACGATAAATTATTTACAATATATAATTTTTTACCTACAGCAGAGGAGGAAACTGTGGGTGCATACCTTTTCTAACGGCATTAGTGCATGGCGTGTTTTAACCAAGTAATTCAAAAATGCAAACATGGAGCGGGAGACCCATAGTTAAGCAGGCAAATAGCATTTATTTGAGGATGGAGATCATCGGCACATATAAGAATTTATTTAACAACGCAGTAGATAAAAAAAAGAAATTGAAGACGTGAAACCAAAGAAAGTGTTTAAATGTTGAATGATGTTACGATTAATTTTACTTCAAGCAACGAATAGGTTAGAAACTGACGCACAGATTTGCCCTTCTTTTATCTACAAGGGAGAATGTATGTAAGGTTTTATCACAGTTTTTTATGCATCTGATTGGATTTGAACTCCGAATAGAATGCATTCATTTATGAAAATCATATTGTGACAGTTCAAGTTATTAGCTATGTTGTATGACTGCTGATTATATTTTCCTTAAAACACAACAGCATGATCTGCTCACGTAGAAATAGTGTTTAAGATCGTGGGTATTAAGTTTTATACCTCAAGGACGACGTGAAAGTCTAGTATGTAAGTTGTCTGTATTTTTCAATTGTTTTATGTATTTTAATGTAAATACATTAAAATAATAAAACAATTGTCGTTTTATGACGTTCATCTATACTTAGTGCACTAGCAAATACATGCGACTGAGGAGTCATATATTTTGCTAGGATGGGGGTTATATAATTGTGAACGAATTACATACAATATGTAGTTAAAGCAAAATTAATTGTTTTGGACGATTAAAATAATTTCCAACGCTATCCATTATGTTTACCTATTTATTTATTAATTCTTTATTATCGTTTTGCAATATAACGTAGATCATGAATCTATGACGTCACGTCAGAGCTATAATTATTTTTAAAGGTAATGTTTTAAATCTCTATTGATAAGAATGTCCCAATAAGTCAGTTGGTTGAACGTCAGACTGAAGATTTCCAGGTTTCGGTGTCAGTGTCGATTTACGGTCATGGGACTCGCTTTATTTCTTGGTATTTATTATTTACTATTACTGAACTATTCTCCATATCTAAAAGTAGTTAACATCTACAATATTTCGAAATCAGACAAATTCCGCAATGTATTTGTTACGCTTTAAAAATTTGTGACTGGCAGACGGTAGGTCAGACGGACAAAATCTATATTTATATATAAAGACTAGCAAAATATCCTCCCTACAGTCGCATAATTTTGCTAGGCTGTCGCATCACCTCCTTTTCTCTCACTGTCTGCGAGAAGGTGTTCGTATTTACATGCCTAGAATCATATAATTGCAAAGAAAAATACATACAGTACATAGTTAAAGCTAAATAATTGTTTGGGACTATTAAAATAATTTCAAACGCTATTGAAAATATTTACCCATTTTTTTATGTTTTTATCATCGCTTATGTTTGAATTCATGTTTTGAAACATGACATAAATCATAAATCTATGACGTAACGGCAAAGATATAATTATTTTGTTAAAGGAATATTTTAAGATCTATTTATGAGAAAGTGCAAATAGCTTAGTTGGTAGAAAGTCAGACTGAATTATTTTTTTATTTAATGGCTTGAATTAAAGTTTTAAATACAGAAGCAAAGAGTTATAGTAAATTTATCTCCTAAAAAATCCGTTTTGTAAATCGCATCGCATATTTTCAAACTGTCACGTGACCTAAAATTATGCACGATCATCAAAAAATTTGAATATATTAAAAAATGAATTCGTACAAATGTTAATTTTCACTGAGTGCTTCAATCTAAAATGTAATATTAGTCTAGCAAAAATATCCTCCCTACGGTCGCATATTCTTGCTAGGCCACCGCGTCAAGCACAAAAGCATTTGTAGAGTTTGTGATAAATTTTCATTCCGGCGCAAACTAAGACCTCGCGATACTATTATGCAACCTTAGTTCAAATCCAACCATTCTTATTTAACTAGTTTGGTTAATGTACTTTCAGAAAATATGTCCATCTCCAAAACTCTTGTAAGAGTGTGTGATATATTTCCATTCTATGAACGTCTGGCGTGAACGCCGACCTTACGGTATCATTATGCAACCTTTGTTCAAACTCAACCATACTTATCTAATTACTCAGGTTAATGAAGTTTTAAAATATATCTGGTAATGGGGAGTCTATCTCAAAACGTTTGTAAGAGTTTGTGAAATATTTCTATTTTCGAGGTCTGGAGTGAACGCAGATCCCATGATATAATTATATAGTATCGTAAGAGTGGGCAAGTTTAATAGATAGGCAAACACATGCGATTTGGTGGTACAGTTTTTGTAGGCGGAACGTTGAGGGTAGGGGATAGAGGCATTGATATGAGCCCATAAGAAAAACAATAAAAAATAAATAATTATTTTATTTATAACATGTTTTAATGCATTTTTCAGCAGAAATAATACAATTAGTTACCCTATAATAAACACAAAATTGATCTCTAATAAATTAATAAAATAGCCAAGATTTTAAAAGCAAATTTACATGTTCTTTAAAACGCTATCTGATCCGAAAGTTGGTAATCATTTTACGTTAAATTTATACATGAAAGTTATCCCAAAACTAAAAGTTAAAAATGTGTGTTTTTTATTTTGTTGTTTGATTTCTTTTTTTTCACCCCTAACTTTTTCAGACTGCTAACATGGAATCGATTAAAAGCATAGAATTTCATTTTCTGGAGCTTGTGCACTTGAGTAAACAGCAGAATTTATTTGTTTTCAATTTTGAAGAGTTTCATTCAAGACAGCAGCGATAATCCACATTCAAGACAGCGGCAGACAGTAATAATCCGGAAGTAACGAAACGACCAATAGATTTAAAGAGTTGAATAATTTTTTTTATTTTATAAAATATAGTTTCTGAAATAAAAACATTGTAATAAAGTCGATGTCTAATAAAGTAACAGTTTGGCAAAAACATTGTAATAAAATATAGTGTTTTATTTTATTATTTAAAATGTATTTTTTTAATTTAAAATGTTCAGTGATTTTTTTAACAAATTATTTTAGTCACAGCTAATCCCATAATAACCTAAAATATTTTACGTATCTTCAGCTCTCTTGAACACCAGGCCAGTTTATTAATAGCAAAATCAGTAGTTCCAATTTCATTTCGTATTGTTTTTTCTACTTGTTCATTCTCTGCTGGCTTCTTCTCGTCACTCACAGTTTTTCTGTTATAGATGCACTTATTTAAATCTAAATTTTCCATGATGTACTTAAATCCCTATTGCCATTTCTGTGTTTTTATTATGGATTGTCCAAATGACCTTTAACTTGTATCCATCTCTCCTTAACTATAACTAAATCTACTTATATAATACGAACGTTGAGAACTATGGTATCGTTGTATAGAATAACATATATATTTTTTAAAGTGGCGCTAGTTTAATTGGCCGTAAATGTGTTAGATATAACAGAGTGTGGAGAGGAGGTAATGGAAAAAAAAGCGAAGATAAAACAAAAGCAGAGTTGATATAAGTCTTCCATTTCAGGTCTTCATCTCAGTGTTAATGTTTCCTTACGTTGTAGCAACTGTATGATTGGGCAAAATACTAAACATCTTACTATTTGTGTTCTCCCTGCTACCCCGAGTAATACAATGTCAGAAAAAGAAGCAATGTAAAAGAATGAGGGACATAATAGCATGGAGACATTCTAGATCCAAAGATGTAAGCTAATGTATACGTATTTCTGTTTTAATATATTAGATTTGAATTTCATTCTCTTTTGTTTTGTATTTTCAGATCAAGGCAACTGATCAAGGACTCGATACTAGAAAATGACTTCCTTAAAAATCTGGATCAAAACCAGGTGCGAGAAATCGTGGATTGTATGTACGAGAAGAAGGTCAAAATGGGACACTTCATCATTAAAGAAGGAGAATCAGGCCAACATCTTTATGTCTCAGCTGGTAAGTGGTCACTTTATGAAGATTAAGTATCCGTAATTGAGTGAATTATTTGTTCGCTTGAAACACTATGGCTATCCCTGCTTAGACGTTTCTAACTAATCGAAGGCAGTAAAGATATTAACATAAATTATCTAAAAATTAACTGAAAACGTAAAATCATTGACTGACTCAATGATTTTCTATTAAACAATCAACGCACGAAATTACAAATCGGTGTCTTGCTTTTTATAGGGGAAAGAAGAAACGAAGGAATGTGGTTATTCAAAATGAGAAAATACATAGATCTTTCTGTCTGACGACCAAGATTTACACTCACTTTACAAAAATATATGCGAACGAAATGGCATGACGTAATCACGCACATGAAATCAAAAGTCGAATCAGTTCTTACGGTTAACATATATATATATAAAATGAGATTGTAGTTTGCTTGACGCATTGATGGTAAATATAAGTGCAGATTAGTCGTCCGAGGCTGTAGCAATGCGATGAAGTTGCCGTAAGATGGAAAAAGTGAAAATAAATGAAGAGAGAAAGTGAAACTCAAAACGATTTATTAATAATTTCACGAAAAACTGATTAAATACCAAAATAGTAAATACTGTCTGGTAAGTAACGGTTCGGCAAAGGGTAATCTTAAATTTTCGAAAGAAAAACTTTCATTTTCAGAAGACAACAATAAAAGACCGAGTGGGTCGAAAAAACGGGAAAAATCGGTGTCAAAACATTGAAATACCGCAGCAGACAATTGGGAGTAGGAACGCAGAAAATGTCAAAATTCTATTAAGCAATTATACAACTAAAGTTAAAATATTACATACATTTGCTTATTAATATACTAATTATTATAATTTTATTATATTTTATTTTATATGATTCATTGATTTTTTTTTCTCTTTTTTTCTTTATTCAATTCAAATTTAAATTTACGTGTGGGCTGTTAATATTGTAATATGTGTCATCAAAGGGGGATAACTTATGGAAAAATATATTTAGAAATGAGATTTGAAATTTGAGAAGGAATTTGAATTGTGGAATGGATCAATGCCAAGGAGGTAGGAAGGAACCGTTGGAACAGAGGAAGGGGGGAATAAGAAGAGACGTTGGGGAAGGGGGGGGGGAACTAGGAATAAAAAAAATGTTGTTAAATAATTACACACATATACATACATCAAGTGTAAATATCTAAATACATATTTATTTATTTATTCATTTATTTATTTTTTTAAAGTTAATTTCAGAGTATTACAAGGGTATAATACTCCTAGAGCTATTTATATAAATTTATTCTATTTATTGATTTATAGATTTATTTATTTTATATTTATTATTTTTACTTTAATTTTCCTTTGTTATTATGATCTATTCATATATTTAATGTATTCTTTTATTACTATAATTTCTTTTGTTATTTATTCTAATTTTTTATTTATTTTAATTTTAATTATTTTATTTTTATTTTTTATTATTATTATTTTATTTTATTGAGCATACACATACACACGCATGAGAATACACCCATATTCACATACATGTACATATGCATACACATACACTAGGCCTAAATACATGTAAATAAAGTGCATATCATTCCATTCCACAATTATAATATGTAACGTGTAAAAAAAATGTGGGGTAGGTGGAACTGGCAAATACCGAGGAGACAAAGACAAGCAAAAACGTGGGGTGGGTGGCGCTGCCAAATAAAGAGGAGACAAAGGCAAGTAAGTTGGGGTGGGAGTGTGAGGATGTAATAATCAGAAGATGAAAGGGGAAGACAACTCGAATCTTTTATTTAGGGTTGGGCGAAATTTAGAGATAAGAATAGCTTCCGAAATTCGAAGCTGACCTATATTGCGGACGGAGTTGAGGATGCGGACACTAATGGAGCGATGTGTGTTGCCACATGATATTAAGTGTTTATGGAAGGAAGAAATATGGGTGTTTAGATGCTCTTTAATGCGTTGATGTAGAGGCCTAACGGTACTACCGATGTAGAACTTTTGACACTTAGCGCATTGTTGGTTGTATACAGTATAGGTGCGGAGGCAGAAACCAGAGTTGGGGATGGGGCAACTAGCTAGAGAGCAGGGATCTGGGGTGTAGTGGCTTTTTTTTTGATAAATGTTGTCGGAGAGTAGTGCCTGTGTGAGAAAGTTGTATGTTAAGGTTCTCACTACATATGGCATTGCGGATAGCAGAAGTGATACGGTCGCTAAAGAAGAGGAGTTTAAGGAAGCAAGTGTTGGTGAGAGTGTGGTGTCTACGTCTCCTGGTGTTATTAAGGCTGGATATTGTAGTTAGGGGGAAACCGTTGGTTAATAGGGTTTGGTGGAAGGCTTCGGTGTGTGTTGTTTTATCGGAGGTAGAAGAGCATTTGTCCTGTATGCGGGTGATTTCGGTTTGCGCGTAACTAATTTTTGATTTTAGGGGTAGTGCGGATTTGTAGTGGATGAAGAGGTTACTGATATAGAAAGTGGTGTGGAGAGATCCGTCGTCATTAATGCTGAGTTTGAAGTCTAGAAGTGAGAGAGAGTCTGAGGTGTTGGGATGTTCGATGGTAAATTTAATGTGGGGTCACAATTATTAAATGTATAAAGATAGAGGTAGTTTCCTCTCGGGATGAAGTGAGGATCAAAATGTCGTCAACGTATCTCGAGAAGAAAATATGGGAATATCAGGTGCTAAGTGCTTGTTGTTCCAGTCTGTTCATGTAGGAAATGGCGAGGAGGCCGGAGAGACTGGAACCCATGGGTAGGCCAGAGACTTGTTTATATGTGTCTTGTTGGAACTTGAAGTTTTACACGTTACATATTATAATTGTGGAATGGAATGATATGCACTTTATTTACATATATTTAGGCCTAGTGTATGTGTATACATATGTACATGTATGTGAATATGGGTGTATTCTCATGCGTGTGTATGTGTATGCTCAATAAAATAAAATAATAATAAAAAAATTAAAATAAAATAATTAAAATTAAAATAAATAAAAAATTAGAATAAATAAAAAACGAAATTATAGTAATAAAAGAATAAATTAAATATATGAATAGATCATAATAACAAAGGAAAATTAAAGTAAAAATAATAAATATAAAATAAATAAATCTATAAATCAATAAATAGAATAAATTTATATAAATTTTAGTTCTAAGAGTATAAGAATAGAGTATTGGAATACTCTTAAATTAACTTTAAAAAAAAAAAAAAAATAAATGAATAAATAAATAAATATGTATTTAGATATTTACACTTTATGTATGTATATGTGTGTATCTATTTTTTATCCTTAGTTCACCCCCCTTCGCCAACGTCTCTTCTTATTCCCCCCTTCCCCTGTTCCAACGGTTCCTTCCTACCTCCTTGGCATTGATCCATTCCACAATTCAAATTCCTTCTCAAATTTCAAATCTTATTTCTAAATATATTTTTACTATAAGTTATCCTCCTTTGATGACACATATTACAATAATAACAGCCCACACGTAAATTTAAATTGGAATTGAATAAAGAAAAAAAGAAAAAAATTAATTAATGAATTAATATAAAATAAAATATAATAAAATTATAATAATTAGTATATTAATAAGCAAATGTATGTAATATTTTAACTTTAGTTGTATAATTGCTTAATAGAATTTTGACATTTTCTGCGTTCCTACTCCCAATTGTCTGCTGCGGTATTTCAATGTTTTGACACCGGTTTTTCCCGTTTTTTCGACCCACTCGGTCTTTTATTGTTGTCTTCTGAAAATGAAAGTTTTTCTTTCGAAAATTTAAGATTACCCTTTGCCGAACTGTAACTTACCAGACAGTGTTTACTATTTTGGTATTTAATCAGTTTTTCGTGAAATTATTAATAAATCGTTTTGAGTTTCACTTTCTCTCTTCATTTATTTTCACTTTTTCCATCTTACGGCAACTACATCGCATTGCTACAGACTCGGAATGACTAATCTGCACTTATATATATATATATATATATATATATATATATATATATATATATATATATATATATATATATATATATATATAGTAAACAATGAAAATATATATGGCAATCAAGCTACACAGAGGCTCCCGTGTTTCATCCCCGGGGGAATCGTCAGGCTAAATATATATTTATAGCATAAATATAACTGAATTACTCAAGTATCACATCACGTAATAATTTTCTATGGCCTTGAATATAGAGAAGAAGCATGCAAAGTCAGGGGTGACTCTGTGAACCGGATTCGCGCTTTTTGACCGTCTAAAATTGTAAAGTTTTCGTTCTTAAAATCAGTTCCTTTTTAAATTGATCGTCACTTACTTCAGTCTCTTTTCGTATACTGACGCCCGTCGACGTCACTATCGCAGTGTACTGCATTTTCGCCGTCATCTTCGTCGTAGTAAGCTTGAAATCAAGTACTTTTCAATGCACAGAAAGGAGAAAAATGCAAAGCAACAGAGAGTTAATGGTTGTTCATTTTGGAGATATTTTCTCGTCATAATTATAAAGTTCATACCTTCATTAACTTGGAGAAGAGATGTCTAATTTTTATTCCTAACTTAGATCTACTTTGTTACGGGAATAGGAAGGTATGGACTATCAACTTGCTATCACTCTTTTAGGAATAAAATTCCCATTTTCCTTTTTCTGAATTACATCTCGATTTGCATCCGTGCACCACGCTCTCGAAACACATACTGACTAAAACAGCTTCTTTCTCGTCTCGTTCCTACGATTGTGGCGTAATTTCCTCAAATGGTGGCTCTGAGCCTGTGACAACGCATTTGTTAGATCAGATTTAAGATATGTTTATTATTAAAAAAAAACAATTTCAAGATCTTTTTTCACACTCAACTGCAAGGCCTGGCAGAACTAGGAACTAAACACGATTGAACATCTCTAACCCATCATCTTCAATCGGCTAGAATCTAATCGGCCCCTATGATGTTATTTCTGGGGTGTAAAAAATCATTATACGATCGATATCGGATCGATAGCCATCCTGTGTGACCTTCGTCCACCTCTCACTGTGCAACCTTTTTAACTGACTTGTGCTCCACTGGGGACCCTTTACTCACAATATCGCCTCGTGTTCAACTGTCATATAACGGCCTGACCACTTGGCCCCATTGGGAATCTGCATACGATACCTAGGCACTCATCTCTCTCGATACACCTTCTTCCAATGCATCGGTATACAACCGATTGCCAATTAATCTTACTGACGCGTATGACCACGAAATAAAGAGAACAAAAATCAGAAATCCATCATCTAATATGGTCAGACAACGAATTTAGTGTTAGGTGCCGCTCTATCCATAAGCCTACATCTAGACATTAGGTTGAAGACACCTCAGCACACCCGGTGCGTTCATTTGGAGAAAAAAAAAACATCATCCGCCAACAAACTCCCAATCTCTCAACTAACTCCCAACCCCTTTTCGTTGGATCGAGCAGTAATTGACCCACCCCATGGTCCTAACTACACTGACAGAGTGGTGGGATGTCACCTCCCACACCGGCACACTTCGAGTCCCGACCGGCCCAATTCCTACCTCATATTATCCAAGGATACTTAAACACGGCACCTTCTATTAAGTCGACCCATCCCTGGTTCAATTTGCCCCCGATGCGCGCAGCAAATCCCCCTGCACCCCAATTAACTCCAACCCTCTTTGATGCGGACGTTACGTCATTTTCCAATCGTACCCTTCCTGTGATTCTATCTACGTCGTGGGGGTTGGGGAGTTGTCTCCGTGCACAGGTCGACCAACATCCCAAATCCTAAGATGGAACACACTTCTACAAGATCATTCACACCCCATTGATCAATGCAATTGGGGACTCTGAGCCTGTCACTACGCACCTACGAGATCGGAGATTAGGGAGGGTCAGAGTAGAGGTATGTTTATTTTTAGTCCGAGAGCGAACTTGTTCTCTAGATTTGTGTGTCAAGATTTTCACTGGTCCACCTCGATACGAAATCCATACTAGCTGATATAATCGTTTTTACCCTTTATATACATCCATAATGTAACAAGATTATCACTTCCATACACTTATGAGAGCAGAAGCCTGAAACAATGTCGTGTGCAGGTAAATATAATGTAATGTTTATTTATAAATATTATAATTCCTTTTCTAAGAAATCAAAGATGGTCACAGTTAAGAGATATTAAAAAAGAGAAATACGCTTAAACTACAAAACAAACCTCCGATTAAGTTCTTTAAGTTCTCTAGATTGTGTTTTTGTTTATTGTGCATAAATATAACTTAATTTCATCCGTATAACGTGATAATTTCCTATGGTTTAAGGGTTCGAACGGAGGCGTGCGGAGTAACTGGTTACTCAGTAAACCGGGTCCGCACCTTGCGACCGTCTGAAATTATTATTTCCCTACACTGATGAGAGCATAAGTCGTATGTAGGTAAACATAATTTAATATGTTTTTAAGAATATTATATATATTTATAAATATACATTTATATATATATATATATATATATATATATATTATATATATAACAATATAAGTACACATACGATCACGCATCGAATATATATATATATATAGGTACACATAATTATTCTAATATAGAAAAACAAAGTAAACTTGAGATAAATATATATATATATATATATATAATTATATATATATATACGTATGTACATACATACATACGTATATACATACATACGTACGTACATACATACATATATTTATATATATAGGGTGACCCCCCCAAAAACGGGCCCCAAATCTAATTAGGCTCCGTTTCTTAGTGTTTCGTCCGAATGAAATGAATTTTGGGGCATAACTAGTTTATTATATTCACAACATCATATCAAAACACTAGGGTCTTTGGCCTTTTTTCTCTGTTCTACAGCATGTGTTCTAGATGGACTCCTTTTAGCTCCGTGCATTTCTTGATGCGCAGAACGGAGTTGTCCATTACGTTTTTACAGACTTAAATGGGAATAGCTCTCATCTCCTCCATGATGGCTTCCTTGAGTTCCGTGATGGTTCTGGGTTTCCCTGCGTACATTCTGTCCTTAAGATAGCCCCCAAAAAAATAATCTGCGGGGGGGGGGGGCTTAGGTCCGGGCTATGGGGTGGCCACTCAAAATTAGTCTTGAGACTGATCACTCGGCCTCCGAAGTTCTCTTTCAGCCAATCTCGGGACAGGTTTGTAGGTATGAGAACTTGCTCCGTCTTGCTGGAACCAGAACTTGCTCATGAGCGACGGGTAGAGGGTCTGGAGCTCACTCTTGAAGGTTTTGAGGACCTCCACATACCGCTCCTTGGTGACTGTCACTGCTGCGCCAGATTCTTCGATGAAGATTGGTCCGATGATGCCTCTGAACGAGATTGCAGCCCACACCGTGCAATTAGGAGAGTGCAGGGGCTTGGTGGCTACTTCATTGGGTCTGGAGGACCCCCAGAAGACATTTGTCTTGGATGTTGCCTTTCCGTCAAGATGGAAGTTGGCTTCATCTGAGGTCCAAAGGAGGTTAAGGAAACCTGGTGTGTCCTCGATCTTATCGAGCATCTTGCCTGCCATAGCGCTCCTCTGCTTCTTGTTTGAGACTGTAAGGGTCTGCAGCGTCTGTATTCTGTATGGGTAAGCCCTGATATCGTTCACCAGCACTCTCCTGCAAATCTCACGGGAGATACCAAGGGATTGACTTCGCTTACGCACAGAGCGTTTCGGACTCTCCTGGAGAGACTCTTTCACACTTTCGACCAGCTCGGCTGTCCGCTTCTTGGGACGTGCTGAGTTGCTTGGACGGTTCTCACTGGCAGCGTTGAAGTTCTCCACGGTCCCATACTTCTCGAAGTGGTCTACCCAGTTCTTAATTCTGCTTTTGGGTGGAGCTTTTTCACATCTGAACTGATGCATGAAACTGTCCTGGGTTTTCTTAAACGAGCCTGTCTTGTAGTAAAATTTAACACAGTGTATTCTTTGTCCCAGCTCCCAGTGAGGTCTTGCTGTACTCACGGTCGTTGATTCTGCCATGTCCTGTAAAATAAGGGCAATCGGTGATTAAATAAAGGAGATATAACAAAGTGTACACGGGGCCGTTTTTTTATGAACAGTTCGAATGCAAAACGCGATAAACGCCATTTTACAAAACCACGCAACTGTCCCTACAAAAAGTGTTTCATTTCAACACTCAACAACACCCTAAAACTATGTGCTACATAATATTATACCAAGATAATTTCTGTTTGATTTCAATTAAAATCAGATTTCATTCGAAGTCTAGATTTTATATATTCGTGTTTTTATTGTTTAAGGTCTCAATTTAAACGAATTGGATATATCGTGTTTTGTGTTCGAACTCTTCATATATATATATATATATATATATATATATATATATATATATATATATATATATACATACATACATACACCAATACAAATTCATGCACACACATTCATAGATATATAGCAAGCGTAAATACATTCACATGTGTGAATGACCCCACACAATAAAAAGAATAAATGAGTAAATTTATCAAAATAAATAAATAAATAAAATAAAAAATACAATGAAAATAATATACATATATATATATATATATATATATATATATATATATATATATCCTTGTATACATACGCGATGTTATTATAGAAATGTGGTTTTGTTTAATTTATTAACCTACAGGTGCAGAACTATATTTGCGTAGGTGAATACGTGGGCGTGACTCCACACACACACTTCCGCAAACGCACACATATGCATAAATACACACGTGTGTACACCTAACAACCATAGGTATTGTATACACGAACTCAGATGCATATATATCACAAAAATATACACGAATATAAGTAAATGTAAATAACGCAGATATAACTGGGAAAGAGCGCACATAAATATTTATAAAGGCCTCCACATACAGCACACAACCTCACATATTTAAGTATAAAAGAATACATACGCGCTCACGTACATATGTACATATACATACTCACCCACAACAATGCAGGAATACACATCCTCTTATCTCAAAATATATGAGTGCATCCACACTGACATTCTTAAATAGGCACACTCATATATACACACATGTATATATATATATATATATATATATATATATATATATATATATGTATATGTATATGTATATATATACATATATATGTATATGTATATATATACATATATATATGTATATGTATATATATACATATATATGTATATATATACATATATGTATATATATACATATATGTATATATATACATATATGTATATATATACATATATATACATATATATATGTATATATACATATATATGTATATATATACATATATATGTATATATACATATATATGTATATATATATACATATATATGTATATATACATATATAGGTATATATATATACATATATGTATATATATACACATATATGTATGTATATACATATATATACATATATATGTATATATACATATATATGTATATATACATATATATACATATATATGTATATATATACATATATATGTATATATATACATATATATATATATATATACATATATATATATATATATATATATATATATATAACGAAAAAAACAATTACAGACATTACCTATATATACGTACTTATTAAGAAATACTAAAAATGAAAATATGAAAAAATAAAAATAAAATTAGGGGAACACTGCCGTAAAGCCGACCAGACTAGCCTGGGGAATGGCTAACACTTTAATTCGGTTTTGGGAATTATCCTTTTTTGCAAGCCCTAATAATACTCGTATAAGTATATAATTATATACTCATACATAAATATACTTATATATATATATACACATATACATACACATCCGCATCACATAACTAGCATGCAAATATGTAGACTTCCACCCTGGAATCACATCTAACATCGATACATATACGCAAATGCTCCCACGCATATAGACACAGCTTTGTATGTACATACCCATGGAGAGATCGAAGTATTATATTGTCTTCGTTAACCCTATGTGCTGTTGTTCTATAAACAGAACTAATATATTAACTCGTTGTATAACAAAACAGCTAGGTATTTTGTTTTTATATATCTGTTTATATATTTATTTTTAGATAATATTTAGTCCAATTTAAGTGGTATTTCAGTGTGTTATATTGATCGTATTTTTATACATAGCTTACTTTTCCAGCGTAATCTATGCGGACATGTGTGACCATTGTACCTATGTCGGCCAGCGATCGACTGTTCTCATCTATTGTTTAGTTGATTCCGTTTATCGCATAATGTCAGGATCGCTAGCTTTTCATTAAGTGATAAGAGATATGTATTGTTTAGGGACCTGCGCACATTAGTTTGTCTTAGCATTTTACAACTAGTGTCTCGTTTTTATTTTTATCTTCTAGAAGTAATTAGATAAACAAGTGGCTAAGCGAAAACATAGTCTATGAAGGTAATTATCCAGATTATGGTTTACAATGGTATAAAAGGCTAACGATGATTTATCGTAGACTTTGGGAATTGAGTTATTTGTACAGGTTCAGTTTTCTATAACTGTTTGGATTATGAGTCAAGTGGTACCTCCATTTCAGATGCAGGTTCGAACCATGTATAAGTCTCATTTTTCTTCTTGATCATGTAATTTGTTTATTTTCAGTCGCGTAGACTAAATTAATAGTTTATTGTATTGTATGACCCACGCAAACACGAATGACAATAGAAAAACAGCGAGTTACATTATATACTGTCGGAAATTAATTTCAATCCTTACGATACGGATCGCATTGAATGCTGTGCCACAAATCATTTCTAGGTTCGCAGCGTTGCTTTCTTTGTATGCATGCTATGCAAGAAATGGCCGATGGCTGTATTTGCCTTTAAGCTTTAGGTTAGTAAAGTATATGTTAGTAATATATTATTTAACTAGTTTCTACAATGAATCGATTAAACTATACACAGATATAAAAGAAGTAAATTGACATCCCGCAAAAATAATGCATAATTGCTTGAAGGTTCTGCTCCCTTTGCAGACGGCTGGCGCTCAGAGCATTACAAAGTCGCAGTATAAGTTCGAAATATCGACATTTTATACAGGGTGGGCAAAAATAAGGGTCCTATTTTTAAAAATTCATAACTTTTTTATTTATTGATTTTTAAAATTTTTTTTTAGAATAAGTAAAGGACCCCTTCCGAAGCAAGCATGAGCCGTATTAGCCCTAAGGAACGTACCCTCATTTAGAAAACATTATTTTTGCTTAAAAAACTCAAAACAGTGTAAAAAACAATACTTTAGTTTTTGTATGTTTTAAGAAGTGTTTTTCGGCTAAAATTTGTTTTGTTTATTTCAAAAATCTCGGAAGGGTCAGTCTACACACACATAAAGTTTGGTGAGTTTAACTTTTATTTTGTGGAAGTTATTCAAATTCAAGTTATTCAAATTTAAAGATAGGACCCTTATTTTGGCCCACCCTGTACTAGTTGACCTTTTGTTTCTTTTTCAATTATACTGATATTTATCATATATCACCATTTAAGTATAACACCAGCATTAGCATTTTCAAAGTTGTAGAGGTCAATACGAAGGTGGAGTTAATCAGCGTCCAATCGCCGCAAATCTTGGGATTCAACTTTGAAGCGTTAATTGAGTGATTTTTCAATTCACCAGCGAAGAAAAATATTCAATAGTTTCTTGCCTAGGTCGCCTACGTTTCTCTGACAACAGGCTTCATTATTATTACTGATAATAAGGGTGTCTATTTACTTCTTTTATGTTTGTGTATGCATTCTTGATATGTGTGCCCACGTATCTTGTCGAGAGATTGTACAGTAAGAAAAATATTATACATGATTACATAGATAGGGATTCTGTGTGGAGTATTATTAATAACATTATATTTGCTCATAAAAATGTATTACACTTCCTATCGATTTTGTAAAGATTGTCCCTTTAATATCATTTTCAAAAGTGTAAATCACCGCAGGATATTGCAACATTCTTCTGATTTCGATTTCAAGATGCTTTTATTTGGATAACCTCTCATAATCTTTTGCGGGATGTTACTCCGAATCATGTATATATCATGTCTATGATTAAGCACCTTTTCCCCCTCAAGTCTTTGAATATAATATATACGTGCCGTCCGCCTTTACAGTTCTATCACTATGACTGTAAAATGCCATAATATTGTAAAACCGTGTGCTTCTGCCACATATGATTGATAGTATTCATACGAGTTTCTTTTATATTCGAAATTATTATTTAGTTTGTTAACATTCTCAGCATGATATAATTCAGATAGCTGAGACTGGGTATGCTTTCGACGTAAGACTTACTACGATATTTCGTTAGTTCGTTTGGTTAAAACCTTTTCATTTTTTAAAAGAAATTCTTATTACTTGTAAAACTGAACATACACATATATGTGTGTGTGTATTAGAGGAATATGTATATATATATATATATATATATATATATATATATATAATGTGTGTGTGTGTATGAGAAGAATATATATATATATATATATATATATATATATATATATAATGTGTGTGTGTATAAGAATAATACCAGCCACAGAAATAAATTGTCATACTTAGAGTTATATGACATACATATGTACTTTATTTATTCCATACATGACGTAACATATTTTTATATCTTAAGTAACTAAACGTCATTTATTTGGTAACAAATCGTATCCCATTCATTTTAATTTGGATGATGGCTTCGAGTGTATATCTCGTAAATGACAAAGTTTACAAAAAGTATAATGCCCCCACGCTACTTACTGTGTTTTCTAGAATAAGTTTCCAATAATTCCTAATTATAATTTCATTTGTTTAGCAGTTTACCCATCACATACATATTATTGACATAAGCTCACGTGCGCACCGATCCGGTTAAGAATTTTTTACATGATATAACTCAAATTTTTATGAAAGCAATTCTTTTTGCCATAATTTTTGACATTGCTTATTTTTTAAGTTTTGTCGGTGGACGAATTTTGGGGCATGCCGCCTAAATGGTAAAGTTAACAACAACAAAACTTAATTCACCAGCATATAAAAAATGACGGTCTCCTCAGTTCTAAAACTAATTTCAAAAATCAAAAATACTCGAAGCAACCTACGATATATATAACATTACACATGAGGCCAGTAACAGCATTTGGAAATGCTTAACGTAAATTCAATTTATTCTGTGACGCTAATTCTAGCGTCTCGTTCAACGTTCTTCTGGAATTGCATTTCTTTGTTGTTTTGATGTCTAACGTCTTACAAGTTCATTTCTTTTTGTCACCTGAAAATGACTCACGAATAATCGAACGTGCGAATGATACACATGGAACATTTATTTTTATCTTTTGACAAAATAACTATTATTAGAAGATTTGAAAAACTAAAACAGGTATAACCAAGCACAGATGACTTTTATGTTTGATAATGTTTGCTTAAGTGAAAGAAATCTGCCTAAATACACAATATATATATATATATATATATATATATATATATATATATATATATATATATATATATATATATACATATATATATACATATATATATAATAAGAGGGCAATGCAGAGTGTTGGATAGGAACATAAATATATTTTTTTAAATCTTACATAACAGCAAGTGTGGTGTCGGCTGTTTGTGTGTTGTCCGGATGATGATTAAAAATCATTTATTTAACATTTAGGGAAAATTTCTCTCTCTCTCTCTCTCTCTCTCTCTCTCTATATATATATATATATATATATATATATATATATGTACAAAACTTTATGAGAAAATTATCCCTGATTTTCGGTAACGAAGTCATTTTTATTTGAATGGGACAAAATATTGCCAGCTTCTTTATAACGATTTTTTTTATTTCTTTCTCGGCCAGGCATTTTTGTAAGTCAGTGTTCTCTTCGTCTAGGGCGCGGGTTTTAAATCCCACTTTTCGACCTTGTGTCATATCTTACCGCTGTGGGAGGAAATAAAAAATAATAATAATATTTTGAATTTACAATTATTTTTAAAATAAGATCTGTGTTTACAAAGTTTGGTACGAGAGTATTTTTATTTTAAAGTCGGGAAATAAATTGTCGGCTAAGCTCGCATGTTTTTTTTATAATGCTAAGTTTCATAGTACACGTGGAAAATATTCCATTTTAAAAAAGCAGTTTTAATTTTGTATTTGTTAGTTTTTTTTACTTCACCACGTTCCCCCGGAGCAAAACGAGGGGCCTAGACAAGGGTAAAACGATGCAATTTTTACCTCTCGCCCGAAAAGTTCCGTGTCACTTCGGCACGAAAAAATCGATGGTTTTATTATTGTTGGATTTTTCTATTTAAGCCTATTCAGAATGAGCACCAAAACGATTGAACTCATTCTATACACAAGAGGTTAGGGTTAGGGTGTTAACCTTACGCCAGGGAAAAGATGAAAAAGTTGTCTCATGTAATGTCGGTACTAGTTTTAAGCGCATTGACTGTTCGGCGACAGCTCGACCATTTCCGTAAATCACAAACATTCGGGCCGATATCGGTCCCCTATTTCTTTCGAAATGAGGCTTTAAATTCTTCAAATTCACTTACGAATGTGTATTATTCGGACTAACATTCTCATCTTACTATATAGCACTCCAGAGAAACATTTGACTCTGAGTCAGTTTGGTTCGGTTCAAGTTCTGTAGAAGCACCTAATTTTTGTCCACTTTGAGAATTTCGTCGGCAATATTCTGTACTGGATACGTCATTACTATGTTTAATTTGTTAATAATGTGAATTTGTAATATATTTAAATTAACCAATTTTGTGTTGTTAGTAATGAAGATACTTGTGTTTATTATAAATTCTTTGGAGATTCTCATGCCAGTTGAAGGTTATTTCTCTTCGACAGTTTAAGTGCTTCTTTCGTTTCGTTTGTTTAAAAAGATGTCAACTATAATTTTCGGCCTACAAAACTTCCAAAACACAACTATAGCAAACTTCATCGTTTTCGTGTAACGTCGAAATGAAAAGTCGATCAGAAAATATATAGTTGGCATCTTTATAAACATTCAGGAAGAGGCTAGCCAAAAACAAATAATGACTCAAGTTCATATTTTTTATCTTAAAAACGTACAAATGAACCATTTCACTCTAAATAATTTAATTGACTGAGATAGGAATTAACCTATAAACATTGCCCCAGTCGAGAAGGATGTTCTTCTTTTAACCAAGAGTTGTTTTTTTAAATCAAACTTGCCATGATTTTAATCAGAATTTATTTTTGTAAATGATTATACTTTTTATTGACTTTTCGGGCATTTACCAACAAACATTTCAGATTAAAACAGCTGAAGGGTGAAGTATCAAAACACACAACAGATACTACACGTTGCTCCTAGCGAAAAGGCCAACTATGGTATCTTAATGTTTTTTTTATTATTTACAAAAACAGAGTTACAGTAAAAATAGGTTGTTTGAACATATTTAACTCGAAATAATTTACGTGACTGAAATAGGAATTAAGCTAATTACTTGTCAATGTAATATGAGAACGCATGTACACTGGTATTGTCAAATTTCTATATGTATTTATAATATTTAGGTATTATTAAAGCCTTGCACCTTATGTAACCTCACACACACACAAAAATGGGCACTTGTGCACTTGGGTAAACAGCAGAACTTATTTGTTTTCAATTTTGATTTGGAAGAGTTGCATTCAAGACAGCGGCGATAATCCATATTCAAAACAGCGGCAAACAATCAACATACAAGCCACCCACACGCAATTACAACGTTAAAAAAATCACTGAACATTTTAAATAAAAAAAAATAACAATTTAAATTATAAAAAACACTATATTTTATTACACTGTGTTGGCCAAACTGTCACATTATTGAACGTAAACTTAATTACAATGTTTTTTCTTTCAGAAACTATATTTTATTAAATAAATACAGTTATAAAAATGTTTTAATCTATTTGTCGTGTTCTGTCTGCCACTGTCTTGAATGAGGATTAGCGCCGCTGTCTTGAATGTAATTCGTCAAAATTGCAAACAAATAAATTCTGCTGTCAAAAAGCCCACCGGAAATAATCCCACCGGACAATAGCCCACCAAAATAATTTAAACACGGACAAAAGCATTTTACGTAAAAATAAATTAATTAAAAAAAAAGAATTTTTTAACTTTTCATATATATATATATTTTTTTTACAATTATCAATAACTCTTTGTCTGTAATTTATTTTTCTTGACAAAAATGTTAAAATTCTATTTTTAAACATTCTTCTGGTACTTTGTAAATACTGCATTCTTTTAAAGATTACAACATAAAAAACACGCACCCTTTCTACTACTAACCCTACGTCCGAATGGTAAAACGAAAAATACATTTAAAAATTGAAAGAAAAAACAACAATTATTTTAGAATGGAAATTGGGTGATCAGTTTTGCATATAATTTTAACATCAAATGATCCACCATTTCCGGACCATTCTAACGTTTTAGGGGATTTAACCAATTTTCTTTTGCGATAGGAGATAAATTCGATGCATTGTTTTTTTCGGGCGGGGTGGGTTTGTTCTACTTTTCGATTACCTGTTGTTTAACAACTTTGCTGATCGAACTAAGGATTAGTGGTTAACTGCCTAAAAGGTTAGAATGGCGTGGAAAGAGGGGGAATCAGTTTATGTTAAATTTATATGCGCATCTAATCGCCTACTCTAACATAAAATAATAATTGTTTATTATCTACGTTAGGAAGTAAAAAAAATAAAAATTTAGCCTTAAAAAATGTATTGACGGGACCATTTTGTCTACTTGATGTTTTCCGGGATCAACAATTGTAAGATTATATCATTACTTTTCATAACTGGTATATATAACATCTCTTCGGACTGTTGTCTTATTAAACATATTTTATCTTCATCATATTCTGAAATAGGGGGTAAGAAATTAGGTATAGGCCGTGGCTATTTGTTCTACTCGGCATTATTCGGGATCAATAATCATTATTAACATCATTTTTCTTTATACTTTGACTTTAACGGTACTTTTGGCAGTATTAAAAAGAAAAGGTTCAAGATAAAGAAACGGTTAAAGAGAGAGAGAGACACACAGAGAGAGATAGAAGTTTTAACATAGAAATTATACACATGCTATTTAACTGCTATTTTGTTTTATTTATGGGTCGGAGTAATAAATGTAAGATTACACTATTACAGGTAATATCCGGGGAAATAAATTACATTATTATTACTTTTTAACACATTAAAACAAGAGAAAAATCAGATGAGAAAAGAGGAAAGAGAGGGTTGGGGGAGTGAGAGAAATAATGGGGACGATGGAGAGAGAGACAGCTAGAGAGAGTAAGAGATTGAAGTTTTTATATAAAGATATTACACACACTATTTAATTTCTACTACTTTGTTTTGTTTACCGCCCCAGGCAATGCCGTGTAGCCCTGCTAGTATATATATATAAATCATCATCATCATCATCATCATACTTATTATTATTATTATTATTATTATTATTATTATTATTATTATTATTATTATTATTATTATTATTGAAGATGAGAGTAGTTAAGTGGATAATGACGCGGACAAACAACCTGAGTGTGCCAAGTTCGAATCCAGTCGGTTCCATAACACCACTTTAACTATAGATGCTGGCAACATTTACTTGGTGTATGCTGTAAGTATGTAGTTCTAGAAATAGTGAGGAAACTAGTGCCTTCACTAGAATTAAGGCGGTCAACTTCGTACCATGCTGGTTCATACATACTCACGTTATTATTATTATGTACTCACTAGGAGTTCTCACACAGGTCATCACCAGTGGTTGTTCACTGATAACCACCGATGGTGTCCCTTGGAGTCTGAGTTACAACAAGTCTCCAATTATTATTATTATTATTATTATTATTATTATTATTATTATTATTACAAAACTATATATACACCATCCGAGTGCAAATGTGTGAAACTAAACGGCGTGTGTCAGCGAGTAAATTGATTTTTTTGCTTAAAAATAAAGCATTTCTTCTTTTAACGCAGATATTTCTAAATCGTTTGAATTTCCTTATTTTAGAAAGACGTAAAAAGTGTACTCAACCATTAGCTTATCCTTTTCTTTTTTATTGCACTAATTGCTTTATTTTAGAAAAGAGATATTTTTGTTTTCTTTTCTGAAATTTCTCATCGTTTTCCAATCGAAAATAAATTATTGGTGGAATAAAACTGCAATTACCAAATATAAACTGATTCAGAATAATAATTACATTCAACGATGTTAGTAAATAACGATAACTATTGAAGTTTCCAAATTTTAAATTGACTTGAAAGAAAACTGAGTACGGAATAATAATAATAACAATAATAATAATAATAATAATAATAATAATAATAATAATAATAATAATAATAATAATAATGATGATGATGATGATGATGATGATGATGATGATGATGATGATGATGATGATGATGATGATGATGATGATGATGATGATGATGATGATGATGATGATGATGATGATGATGATGCGAAAGCTAACACGCATGAGCTATGAACGGTAACCAGTAACATGAATGTTACAATAGGAAAAAAACAAAACGACAGGAAGCCACCACCACACGAATCAAGGAACAGAAACTGCAATAAACATCATAAACTTCCCCCAACTAAAAAAGTGCGATTGTTAACTACTTAATTTCAGTAACAAGATCACGGACAAAAAAATAGGTGTGTAACCTCTCTAATTCCAGGTATGACAAGGAAACGGACCAAACACTAGAAAGCAGGAATGAAAATAACAAACCAAAAAGCCATAGAAAGAAATGAACCACACAAGAGAAAAGACTAGTAAGGGAATGCAACTACAAAAGCTGCTACCCCACAGAAAGAGGATACCGGAAACAAATGAAAGATCTATGGGACATTTCTACTGACTAGCATACAACGGAACAAAGGATAGCAGCTCAAGCAAGGCAGATACTCAAGAGAGGGTGATTCTCGAAGATAGAATTAATTGAAATAAAACAAAAGATAAATTACGTGACACATCAGGAAACACCACTTGACAGAAACTCACAGGAAGATAACGGACAAAACATAAACACTGGAACTGAAAAGGGCGAAAGTTATGAAACCACAAACCTCACTGGGGAAGAAGAAA
>OY744518.1:98902514-98917514 GCA_963556195.1 Sepiola atlantica | reverse complement strand
ACATTAGTTATTTTTGACATAGACTAAGATTTTCTTCTTGGCGACTATTCTGTAAAAGTTTTCCCCAGATCTAGCTTTAAATGTATAAAACTGATTGTATCTTCTCTGTTAAGAGTGAAGAGTTTTTCATTGCCGTCTGTGTAAAAATGGATTCTCTAAATTCCGTTCGTGATTGAATTCTCTGAGATTAAACAAATTTGCTATGGTGATATCTGTTGACGATGCCACGTTGTCTGGCATCAGGCGGTGTTCTTTCTCCTTGCAGAACGATACAAAGTAGAACCGGGCTCTGCACATACTTGTCTACCTACCAGCTTCAATACAAGGCGAAAACCTGAATCGATTTTTTTCCTGCGTTATTTTAATTGAATTTTAACCATAAAATTATCCGACGCTCATTTTTTATAGGAAATAATATTTATTTTGATATTCGTGGTATGAGTGTATAAATTTTGTTTGGCCAGTAATACAGACATTTCGCACCAAATATATTTCCTTGTATTTTTTGGAATGCGTGATTAGCACAATCGAGACTTGGGAATCGGTTTTACCAGATTCTTATCCAAACGGATATATTGTTTGAAAGTACGCACTAATACTGTCAAAAAATATGCGTGTCAACAATGAGACAACGCTTACATTCACCTTATCGTACATAATTCATAGCAGACAATAGATATTGAATTTCGCGATAGAAATGACAGACATTCAATTATTAGTCAAACAAAAAAGCGGGTTACTTCATAACGAATTTCTTTTATAAAATGTTAACGCATTTAGTGTAAAAAATAATATTTACAGTATACTTATATAGATAAATAAGAATGCTAACCCCGTCGGAATATATCTCCTACGTTATATCTAAGATATACAATAAGCCTGTCTGATTTTTCTAGTTAAACTTAAATATCAATGCATCTCAGAAATCGATGTTTGACGGCCCCTAATTTATTTTTATTAATTATTTGTATAGCAATAAAAAAAATGTACTTAGGTTCAGAACTTTCAAAAATTATTTATTTTGTCCTAGAAGATTAGTAAAATGACTATATTTTTCAGTTGCTAAGAACAAAAATCAGCTGACCTATTTAATTAAAAAGCGATTGTTGCTCTATTATAATTATATTTTTCACTAAATAAAAGCGCATTATTTTCTTACAATTATTTGACTAACATTATTTTAAGTAAAATGTTCTTTTACCACAACTATTTAAACTATAATTGTACTGTAATGATGCAAACAGTAGATACGTCATTCATAAACAATGTTTTTATTTCTAAGCATAACTCAAATAATGTAACGTCTATTTTAACATGAACGTTAAAATAGGTGTTATCTCCTTTACATGGCATTTCTTTTTTATCAATCTCTATACTAGTACTTATTGCTGTCTGAGCATTTGACAGTTTCCTCCCTTACATACGAAATTTCGCTCATTATATATAATATATATATATATATATATATATATATATATATATATATATATATATATATATATATATATATATATATACATACATATATATATATATATATATATATATATATATTTATGGATATATATTTTTGTTATTTTATTTATTTACTTATTTTCATAGATAAAATAGTTATCCACGGACACGTATTTCGCCATTATTGCGGCTCATCGGCATGGCTGACTATGACAGGATTTGTTTGAACTAGTGATCGAGGGTTCTAATTCTGTCACAATCAGTCATGCTGTAACGGCGAAACACGTGTTCGTGGATAGTTATATATATATATATATATATATATATATATATATATATATATATATATATATATATATATATATATATATATAAAATATCTGTAACACAAAGTTGAATAGTTTTTACCGGCATTTAGTTAAAAAGTTGTGAAAACAACATATATTTGTTTTGAGCTACAAACCAGAATTAATTTTGTTATATATATTGATACATCGGATCGGACTTTCTAAAACTCACTTCATTAACATCGAGAGATCTCATGATTGTTCAGCGGCGTTGCCGTTCAGGAAATATCGACAATGAAAAAGAAAAAAAAAGAAAAAATGCCTGTATACACTGAAGATAACATATTTATTCTGAAATACATGATTAATTTAAATAGAATAAATATTTTATTTATTTATTTTTTAAATCTCGCATTTTGTAATCTGGTTTTCAATTTCATTTCATATATATCAATATATAACGTAACATAATATTGTTTAGCCTCTTTGCATAAGAGCAGGTGTCATATGCTATATGTATTTATTCGTAATATTTACAATATGATACCAATAAGCAACAAAGAAAACAATATAATATATGCATCTAGATACGGTGTAGCTAGAGACTCAGATTTCAACCCAAAATTGTAGTCACTTCAAATAACGCCATAAATAGAACAAATGAATATTCTTTTTAAATTGTTTATTCGTTGTACTCGCTTGTTTACTTTTACGATATTAGTATCATAGAAGATTCATTTTTTTACGGATGAACTTTTCCTCATGCTTAAGTGAAAACAATAATTTCCTCTACCAGGGTTCCCCTATATACAAGAGAGCGTATGTATATATAAAATATAGTCATACATAGACACGAGTTTCGTTTTTTCAAGACGCATCAGTATGGTTAAACGCAGCGAGTGCATCGACCTCGCGATTCGAAAAACGAACCTTAGTCACTATCTATACTGGCAGTTCGATTACAGATATTATATGCTCCAGCTTTTAATTAAAAAGACAGCACATAATAAACTGCATTTCTATAACAGTGAAAACAGCCTAACATTTATTTTAATACTAATACTAATTTGTGTTAATACTACAACCAATCAAACCGTTCCCGCAAAAATCATCACTAAACATGATGATACACGTTCTTTACTCGATAATCAACTCCTGAAGATGGATCCGGAAGAAACCAAAAGTACAAGGGTACACAACGAGTACGGCAAATCTATCTACCAGTTCCAGCCTGAAACTTAAAAATTAACCAGGCATCTAGAAAGGATCACTTTAAAAATGTGCAGACAAAAGTAATCTGCAAGATTAAACGAAATATATCTTCAAGAAAAAATTCTACCAAAAGAATATATATATATATATATATATATATATATATATATAAATATATATATATATATATATATATATATATATATATATATATAAATATGTATATATATATAAATATATATATATAAAAAAAAATATATATATATAAATATAGAGATATAAATATATATATATATAAATATATATATATATATAAATATATATATATACATATAAATATATATACATATATATAAATATATATATACATATAATATATATATATATATATATATATATATATATATATATATATATATATATATATATATATATATGTATTGGGTGTGTATTTAGGCAGAATTTTCTCATTTATGCAAACATTGTTAAAAAAACAGAATTCGTCTGTTTTTTTAATTATACATTTCTTTTTATAATTTCTGATGTTTCTTTTGTATTAAAATATATTTTTTAAATGACAACTGAGGATGATTCGACAAAGAATTGAAAACGTTCGCGAAACCTATCGGACATTTATTAACTTTTTGATTTTAATACAAAAAAAGACCATCAGACAAATTGAAATAATACACAAAAGGTATAATCAAATAGAGGAATTCTATTATTTTTGACAATATATATATATATATGTGTGTGTGTGTGTGTGTGTGTGTGCGTGGGTGTGTAAAAAAGAAAAAATGTTAAAATAAAAAAGAAAAAGAGAGAAAGAAAAAATCAGCCGTTAGCATGTAAAAGCCGAGCGGAAACGCTATAAGTTAATAAAGTTGTGAAGGAAGATCAGTAGTAAGTTTCTTTCTTTCTTTCTCCCTTTCTACTGTTTATTACACGTGACTATATTTTTTCCAAATTGCGTTCTTTGTATAAATTTGAAAACTTTTCTGTTTTTAATTAAAGTTCTGCTACCAACTGATGATGATTGTATTAACAATTGAAAAGATACAATATTTATTAGAATATCAAAAGTTCAGAGCAAGGAGCTTCATATCCTTAATCCATGGATTTTCAAAGATAAACTCTTCTCATCAGAGGATAGGGAAAAGCCGACAATGTAATTGTAAATATTATAGGCAACATTTAACTTTGAACATTTTACATAAAATAAAACAAAATAAAGACCAAAAGGTAAAGAGTCTTATGTTGAGATGAGAGCGTAAATTCAAAGTGGATGATGTCGAAAAAAACGTCAAAACAAAAAATAAAAACAGCTGTTATTTTGGAAATGAATGTTTGAAAAAGAACAATACTCAAAGTGTTTAGGAATCAAAATATTTTTGTTAAGAGGCTGGTAGTCCGACGGCAATTGGTAACGTCCAGTTTATCCTGTCTGTGCATTAGTTTGGTGCTGGAATTATCCGTTTCGCAGGGTTCAGATTGAAGTTTGTCAGTTAGAGTTCGGTATATATCAAAGCGAGCATTTCGAGAACCTCTAGTTCCCTGGTTGATCAGTGTATCGATAGGTTATAGACATCCATTTAGATCCGATAGGCTTGAAAACAATTGTATTTTTACAATTTTTATTCGCACCTTTCATCTCTAGAATTGATTGCTCTATTCAATATATTGAGCTTGATATTATCACGATAGATTATTATAAAACGATAATTCCATTATCGTTAATTTAATTCAACATTTAAATATATATATATATATATATATATATATATATATATATATATATATATAAATAGACATTTCTTGATGTGAAACAGATAGAATCGAAATGTATTTTAATATTTTTTACGTATTGATGGGTACAGTTGCATGATCTCATACAAATAAATGTGGTATCAGTTGATACTCTAAATGATGTAACTCTATCTAAACGGGCGTGATCGAGTATCCCGTTTTAGTGCTTCATTCCTGCAAGCTTCGGCAAATGAAAGCACATAATCATGTGCCTTTTAAGTATCAGCAAAGGAAAAGACTACATACAGTTATGTCCTAGAAATCCCGAAGTCATTTGCAGAACTTGCATGGTCATTTTTTAAGCGCGTACAATCAATTTGAAAAGATAAGTTTTTTTACTATTGTGGTCACAACTTAATTAAAGCAAGAGCCATTCGAAGATAAGTGTTTTTTTTAGACTAGAATGATTCTTAACAGAACCACTTTGAGAGTACTAGAATTAATCAGTCGTATGAATTGCGTGTTATTCCTTATAGAGCGGTTCATGATAAGAATTTGTTGACATTGGATTTGAAGGTTACCAAATTGTAATCAGCAGGGAAGAATTCCTACGGTACTGTGTTCCAATGACGAGAGCCCTTGCAAAGAAACTCTGTCCATATAAATTTCGCATGGTGCTAGGTATATGGAGGAAGAAAGGAAATACTTTTTTCTCATTATGGTAACAAGCTGAGTTGTTGCTGTGAATGTCTTACAAGGAGGAACCAAAGACTGGTGTTCAGTCGAGCAGCTTTCATAGAAGTCACCATTTTTTTAAAAGCTCGTTATAAATGAGTGTTTTAGTGCTCACCCTGTATATTCTCCAAAGAATCCGTAGAAGAAGCTGATAATTGCAAACAGATTTCTTATATGAAGATTCCATTACAGTCGAACTGGCAGCACAGTCCTTATCGAGTTCTGCTTGTCAGAGGACTTATTGGAGCAGATAGAACCCATCGTTAATTAAGTTGACAATAAACATCTGTACACGCAATCATGATTATGTGGCAAATGATGACACTGTTGCGCACAAACGTTATTCAGCATCTAATGTTAAAAACAAAAGAAGAAAAGTGGGGGCAATTAACATGATTAACGCCTTCTCGTTAAAATGGAAAGATAATTGCATTCCGTTAAATAGCAAAATTCCAGTAAAATTCGTTAATAAAAACGAGAAGATTGCTGTTAATTAATGGAAGAAGCTGATTTCAAATTAAAGAAATCTTTTGAAGGCCTTAAATTGTTTCTCACAGTTAATTCCAGATTTGCTCGAAATACGTGGATTTTTTTTAAGTTAAAGAGTTCGTGTTTTTGTGGTTAGTTAAGAACAAATGTATATTGAAAGAAGTTCCTTTGACAATAGCGTTTATAGACTTTTGAAAACAAATATGGACTTCAGACTACGTTTTTAAGTAACCTTGTCACCATCCGTACCACCTGTACTCTCTCTGTCTCTGTCTCTGTCCCTCTCTCTCTCTCTTTCTCTCTCTCTCTCTCTCCCACTCGCTCTCTCTCCTTTTCTCTCTCCTCATTCCCTTTCCTGATTCTTTCAATTTCTTATTCAAATTTATTTCAAAACGTTATCGCTGTTTCATTTTTTAAATTATTTATTTCACTTTCCACGATGACAGATCATTTACTATTTAGTGTTTTAAAGTAGAACAACATTTTTATAACTTTCATTTATTTTTATTTAAAAATCTCGTTAATTTTGTTTAATGTATTTTATTTCATTAATAAATAAGCCAAAACTCAGTTGTAAATCAGAGCTCTATTTTGGTGGGATTTTATAAAATAATATTCAACCAATATTGAAATGATGTAAACTTTAACTATCCACAGAATTAGCAAAAGCTGAGGAGATTATTAAGAGAAGTAAAGTATATGGTTTTGATACTACCCTTAATCGTTTCTGTCCTCAATCAGTGAACAAAAAAATCCTTCTAAACTTAGGACATTTTACTTTTTATCACAATGCGAAGCGCCTCTTTTTGGGAAGCTTGATTTTCCCCACATTAAATACTAGCCTCAAGTCTAACTCTGCCCGCATGCAGAGGCAAGTAAATAGGGATTAAGAAGCTCCTCTAACCCTGATCATAAACACCCATCACACCGATGAGGTTGGAGACCAAATCATCTTCTAAACCCTCTTTTTTTTTAATCCAAATATTAGTGTTATTCTTTATATTTTTTCATCAGAGTTTTTTTTTTATTCCGCATTTCAAATTGTTTAATTGACACTTGCGCTCAACATTTACCTCGTGTGTTTTCTGCGGCACTTTTCTATTTTCTCTTTCCTATTCTCTCTTTCCTATTTTCTATTTCCTATTTTCTATGTAATTTTGCTTTGAGTGTGTTATTTTGTTAGTATATTTGATAATTAAGCTAATACTATTACTGTATTTTTGTGTGTTCGACTCTTTTTCTGTATACTTTCCCACTCTTCTATCTATAGTGAACCCATCCAATGACCACTTTATCCTTAATCTACAGTCTTCCCTTCTTCTACTTCAGACACCTCTAATTAACTTGACCTCTCCCAACTTAAAGATTGATAACTATAACTGAATTATTTATGTTGGATATATTATCGACATACTGCCCTTCTTCGTATTATCCTTTAGTGTGTTGGCGAAGTCATTGTAATTATGACTTAGTTATGCAATTTATTGCTACTCTACATAAGCTGAGTCGTTTCTAAGCCCTATTTATTATTTTTCTTACTCATATTCATCCTAAGGAAGACACATTGTAACTGAGACGTAAGGGGCTACTCTGAATTGTGTACCATGCCTACAGGAACATTCTTAGCAGGGGTTGAATAGCGACATGTCTATTCACATTACACTTAAATGTGTGTATATCAGTACAGTCTGGGGAAGCACGAAACATGGAGGGAATTCTAAAAGCTATCAGTTCGAGGAAACTATCAGAGTAGAAGGCTCTCCGGCATCTGAAGACCTTTACAGTAAAGGCGTGGGATTTTGCAGCTTGCCGGTTAGTCGGTAGTATTTATGTCGAGGGGGGCACCAGTGCTACGCGTTCGTCGAATCACATTCCATTAAAGTACTTGTATAACAAGTACACAGATGAAACATTGCGGCGATGTTACAGGTGGTGTAGCTTAGTTGACAATGCTGAACTTATAAGATTGGAGACTTTTTTTTAAATTTCAATAGATGGAGACCAGTGGTTGATGCATCGGCTTATATGTGGATACAATATCCTATGCATAGGCGAATGGTGGCTTTAGAGATATATATTTAGGATACTGTCACGTGTGAGTATTTTTCTAACGCGGTAGAGCGATCCCACCTTCTTTGAAGCTGCCTTGGCAATGTATTCTATGTATTTGTTCCAATTCATGTTGCCTGTTTATGTTAGAACGTCCATGGCAATCGGTGTCTGAGAAGGTTCTTTATAATTGCTGAAGGAAGGAGCTTTGTCTTAGTAGCATTAAATATTACCATCCATTTACGTCTTCATTCCACTACAGACTGAACGGCATTTCCTAAGTTTTAAGCCATTGCCTTGGATATGTGTGCATTCGTTTTTCCCACATGTCTGGTATAAAGCGTGGTGTCATCAGCAAACATACTAATCTCGGGCAAAATTCATCAGGGAGGTCGTTTATGAATATCAGGAACTATAAAGGTTCAAGGATCGACCCCTGCGGCACACCCGCATTATGTCATGTTGTTTCGATGTGACGGCGCACCGAGGAGAACCTGGATTTTTCTCTTGTCTAATAAGGATCTGATTATATAAAGTTTTCGTCCAGTGATACAAAATGATTTAATTTTCATGAGAAGACCTTGATGCCAGACCTTGTCAAATGCTTTCTCCAGTGTATGGTATATGCGTTCAGAGATTATCGTTAGGATATCTGCATTAGAATGGGCTTGCCTAAATCCAAACTGTCAATCAGGAAAAGTTTTAGCATTTACGACGTAGTGGACTTGCACTTCGTTGATTAACTACTGAATGATTTTAGCGAAGGTGAGATCTACCAATATAACAAGGTGATCAGCGTTCTCGAATAGGCTATGGGCATTCGTCACACAAGCATCAGGTTGTGTAGTCAAAGAAAGATTAAGAGGCGAGGCTTTCTGATCTTCCTCAGGGTCTGGGAGGCGGATCAGTCTGTGAAACGGAATGCCATATAGAGAAACTATATGCACTGTTTCTATCTGCGTCTGTATAGATCGGAAAACCGAGTTAATTACTGTTGTGGGAATTAAAATCATGAAATAGGTGGATATGGGCGCTAGTATCTAAAGAGTGTGCTTCATCTATACTATCAGAAACTCGGTCTAACAGTGTACAATCTTTGGCCGCACGAGAACGGTAGAGGAAATATAAGTAACTAACGCTGTGTTGCAAGGTTAATCTAAAGCACATGAAGATCTGATCGTCTGATCTTAGATTGTGTGCTCCCTAGTCAAGGAGAGGGTGTTACAAATATAGACCTCAAGTCTAGTATTATTACTCAAACATATAAAGTTTATTTTTAATAAGTTCTGTCCAACACTATGACCTGTCTCATCAACCCCTTCTTTAACTTGATACACATTTTCATAAATCCTTCTAGTTTCTCCACCCTTCTTTGTATTTTCTCTGCAACTCCAATTACTAACTCTTGTAAAGACTTGATATATGGATATGTGGTATTTTTTTTTAATTTTGCCCCGCCTTAACCTCTAATGATAACTAAATATAATATTAACCCCGTCTTAACCACGATCCTTTATATATAAAATATTAAATAATGTGATTATTATTCCTTATGAACTGAATACCTTGTAAATTTGAGAAAAGAAAAAATTCGCCCCAACCTCCGAATTAGTATCCTAGTACTTAAATATAAATTGATAAGATGTTTCAAATAAAACCTCGGGATTGACTAATTTAATTAGTATGTTATAAACTCTTCAAATTGTAAGCCTCTTTAAAGAAATATTTAGTTCAAAATTAGGATAATCTTTAATTACTAAGACCTTTCATCAACCTTAACGTTAATGTCATAATTTGATCTTAATTTTAATTTTAATGTTAAATAATATAGTTTCTACAATTGAAGTGCCAATCTTTGCTATTCCATCAGCTAAAATCTAAAAATTATCATTAATAACTTTTGATGATAAAATGTATATAATAAATTAAAACTCTTATTTATGAAGATGAATTTAAAATCAAAATATGAATTTAAAGTAAGTTTTTCTTGTTATTCCTTATTTTAGAGTCAATTGTTATTGTTGTGTTCAATTCGAGACACTAACAGCTTTATTTTGTCAAGTATGGAAAAGACATAGTTGGAACAGGTCAGCTCATTTCTACTAAACTTCTGAGTTTTCGAAAGTTATGAGAATTTTTAAAGTATTTCCTAACTTTGTTCCATGTTAACATTAAAAGATTGATTTTGTTCTGATTTTATGGAAAATTGAAATAATTGTTACTATAAAAAATCACTGAGTTTTTTTGCGGAAAGAAGAAAAACACTTTTTGTGAAAATTAATAAAAAAAAAATTTTTCTGTTATACTTTTTATTTGTCTATATATATATATATATATATATATATATATATATATATACATCAAATTTTCAAATAATAATTGAAAATTATTTTTCTAAATTCTGCAATTATTTGAACAATATTTTAAACAAGACAGGTTTGTTCATATACTTACAAGGATTTTTACTTTTTAATTCTCTTCTGAAAAAGAATGTATTATCCTGAAATTTCCGAAAATAAATGAATCCGACAGACTATCTACTGGATCTCTGAAATAAACAGATTTCTGTTCATATATGAGTAATATTTGTGGTTTTATATATAAAACTTATATATATATATATATATATATATATATATATATATATATATATATATATATATATATATATATATATATATTTATTTATAAAGTACAGAAATTCAATGTAACATCACTACCGTCGGTTTCAAAGCGGGAGGTTGATCCCGATTATCGTCAGCTGATAAACATATTCAGGAATGGTGGGACTTATTCGGTCACGTCTGAGATCACGTAGGACGTGATTTGTGTAAAATGTGGGGGGGGGTTACATATGTGTGCATGAGGGGTTAAATTTAGATTCTAATATTTAAATTGTTAATGTATATAGAATTGTTATTAATTAAAATAAAGCAGAAGAAAAAGTTTTTTTGTAATATATATAAAAAATGTAAGAAATTCTGTAGGGTAGGGGTCGGGGTTTGGGGGCCAGGAAGTATAGGGGAAAGACGAAGTAGAGATGCAGGGTAAGACACCGAGGGGAGGGGGGAGAGAAGGGAGGATCTAGGTGTGGTAAACATTGATAGCCGTTGGTTTTAAGGCTCGGCACCGCCGCTAACTTTTCGACCCCATATCGTAGCATAAAGTGTAAGAGTGGAGAAGAAGGGAATAATATTACTGTTAATAATAATAGTCAAAATAATAATAATGGTGGCCGGGCGAATTTAAAAGATAAAAATAAAAATAAAACTAAACAAATAAATAAAAATAATGATAAGAGTAAAAATAAAAATAAAAAACCCGCGTGGCAGGGAAAAATACTGTAGGCATAAGCGTGTTATTAAAATAGCACTGGCTATTTAGTGCAACGGTTTCCGGGTGTCAAGCGGGTCCTAAAATGTAATACTGAGTGAAGTGTGGAGAGGTATAAGGGAATGAATTTGGGGAGCTTGAACATTTTAAAGGTTAGATGACTTAAAATGGAGGTTATGGAAAGTAGAGGATATGGAAGTACTATAGAAAAATTATAGAACGATAAATGAGCCTCGGATCTAACTGACCGATTCACTATCAACAAGTTCGGCTGTTGACGGCCCGAAAGGGCCTGCTACGAATCTGTTGATAGTGGATCTGGCTCTAAGGGTGTATTAAAAAGATCAAATATTTAAGGGGTCCGGCACGGGAGAAGTCTAATGGAAATTGGAAGTCTGTCTAACGGCTATCTATGGCACTATCTAAAGCCGGCATAACCCAATCTCCAAAACTGAGGAATATTTTAGCGTGTTTTTTGTTTAATTAAAATATATAGTTAAATGAATTAGGGAAACAAACTTTGATTGACTCAGCTTCAGTTTAATAACGGGTCATGCCTGATTGGCCATCTCGTATTTTAATCAATGGTCTGATTTCTGAATGAAATCTCATTTTTGAATGAAAAATTTAATTTAATTAGAATAATGTGTTTTTGTAATAAAAGTTAATATGAGCGATATTCAAAGAGATGAATAAATATATTTAAAAGAAAAACTGTTTCAGTATTTTGTCTTCGATATGAGGTTTATTCATTCGTATTTTTTTCAATGTGTAATACCATGTGTGACCATTAAACAAAATTATATATATATATATATATATATATATATATATATATATATATATATATATATATATATATATTTATTTATTTATTTATTTATTTATCAATTTTATACGTACATAAAAGTAATTCATGGGCACGTGTTTCTGGCTCACAGCCATCAGCATGGCTAACATAGACAAGGATCGCACCTCTGATATTGATATCTATAGTCCAGCGTCTATACCACTGGACCAAGACCCCTGTCTATAAATATGTACGATTCTTATACCCTAAATATTTAATGTATTTTTATGTAAATATTTTTATTGGTGATTGCAGCGTTCGTTGTTTTTTTTTGCTTACTATTATTTTGATTGTCTCACTTCCTAAGTGATTAAGATGCAAAAAATTGCATTATTCGTCGCCCTTAACTTTATAGGACATTTTTTCGTTAATATATATTTTTTTATTAATTTTATACGCACATAAAAGTAATCCATAGATACGTGTTTCTGGCTCACAGCCGTCATCATTGCTATGCTGAAAAAAACTAATTACGTGATAAATTTGCATTCCAAGAATTCAAGATAACAACAGATAGTGTACGATCATTATAGAGCAAATATTTAATTAATATTATATTCAATCGTCAGCACAGGGTATTGACACGAATATAAAAACATATAGACCGCCTTAATAGAATAGAAACGATGAGCATGTAGCCCTCAAATCAAAGTAAGCAAGGTGGAAACATCATTAAGGGTTGTAATAAGGGGTTCAAAGTTGAAAGAAACTGATGCAATATTACATGTGTAAGGTATCACATAAAAAGGAAAAAGGAAAACATTTATCATTTGATACAATATACAAAAGTTATTAGAAGGCGGATTCCATGACATATATAATCATACAATTAGAAAATAAATTATAAACGTTTCAAAAGTTTAATTATTAGTGGAATAGCAATTGCCAAAAAAGCTATAGTAAGGCACTTAGTTAAAAACTATTTCTAATAGATTAGAAGTGGTATAAAAGAAAATTAAAAGATTTATAACAAAAATAAAGCATATGGTAAAATTATCTTCAGCATTAGTTAAGATCGTGACACAAATTTTAAAACTTGTAATTAAGAATTAAAGTTATAATTTTAAAGAACTGGGAATTTAAGTTTAGACATCTAATATAGATTGTATAATTAGGTAGAGGCAGGATCAAATATAGCTCGTCCAGAGACACAAATTGACAATAATGATGATAAATTAAGCAGTAACAAAATTAAAAGAGTCAGGAAGATTGCTGACATTAAACAACCAGTAAAGCGACAAAAACATTCCAAGCATTTAGAAGATAGACACGCCGACCATCTCCAAAGGCGCGCGTCCATTAGAATGCAGTCACTTTGCATCGCTCAGACAGGCCGGTGTCATAAGGGGAAGTAATTCTAATCACGGTCTCGCGATGTCTACGATTGGTGTAAGAGAAATAATCCAGTTCCCCTTGGTATATGCTAGCGTTTTAAGTAATGATGCTCTGTTCTTTAGTAAATAAAACGAATCTAAGTTCAACTGAGGCCTATGAACAGTCAATGTAGACTAGCAATAATAATGGTCCGAAGAGAGCATATTTTTGCTAGCCTGGGAGAATGATATTATGGTGAACGAACATATACTATATGACTGAGAATATGGTATCATGACAAGAGCCACCTTTCCCACAAAAAAAGGAGTTAATGCATGGGATGATAATCATAGAAGGATGGTATCATGAGGAACGAACATATACTTTATTGCACCCTCCCTCCCCTCCAAAAGTGGAACTAATACATAAAAGAACATGGTAATGCCTATGAGTATGATATCATGGCAATAAAACAGATACTACACTCCCCACTATAAGGTTGTCACTGGGAAGATTGTCTCATGAAAACAGAACATATAATACAGTATCCCCTCTCTCAAAGAAAGATGTAATACCTGTATGGATAACCCCCACCCATTTAAAAAGGAGGTATTAATTCCTGGTAAGACGGTCTAATGATAATAGAACCGAAACTACACTACCCTCCCCTATAAAAAGATCATACAATAATAGATTAAGTCTATATTTTTAATTCATTTAAAAATGCCGAATCCTAAAAAGATTATATTTATATTTTTGTTTATTTTTTGGCTAAGATCAAAGTGTAGTATCTTTTAACAGCATCCCAGCAGCCTAAGAAATATGGCATTGCAAAATTATAACTATTCGAATTATTAGAAGTTTTTTATAAATTAAATATACGGTGTTAGTGGATGTTTGCAGGCTACTATATATACACTATTATAAAATATTATGTCGTATCTTTGAATTAACTAAGCACAACCTGCTTTGATGTTAATATAGTTAAGATAGATGGAAATAACATCTGCATTTATATATATATATATATATATATATATATATATATATATATCAGAAAACATTGTTAAACACAATTCTGAAAGTTGTTTGATTTCTTTTTTATACCAGCTTTTAGTTCGTGGTTATTGTCGCCTGAAGATGATTCGACGAAATATCGAAAGTACTCGTGATGCCTATGGAACATTTTTTTATATTTTTGATTTTGAAACTAAAAAGATTATTAGGAAGAGCGTAAAAATAAAAAGTATAATTAAGCAGAAGTATTACATACACAATGTATATATATATATATATATATATATATATATATATATATATATATAGACCCTGGTTTGTCGCCTCCCTACCGCTTCGCAAATTTCGCTATGTAAAATACTTGAAACCAAAAACTTAGATAATAAACATTTAATTGATACCTAAGTTGAAAACACGAAACAAAAGCGTCGCATTTGTTTATATAGACAGATAAACATTAACATTTTGAAAATTTCTATACAAATGTATTCATCTTTAAATCAATAAAAACGA
>OY744518.1:98717514-98897514 GCA_963556195.1 Sepiola atlantica | reverse complement strand
CTATATAGACGCTATATAAAGAGATGATGCGTCGAATAAATAAGTTGAATTAATTAGAAACAGACCGTTTTGACTTTACCGTTCGTTCGAGAAATGAGCCCAACTATCGTATTTATTCATTTAGATATCTCCTGGGGTGAAAGTCAGTCCTACAATCTTAGCAAGGTGTGGTGCTGGTGTTCTTCTATCATGTGAGAGCCATTCATTTTACTGGATAGAAGTAAAAATCCGAGCATTGGTAGTAAAAAGAGAGAAGCTTTGTTTGTTAAGAGTAGCGAGCCACTTTTTCCCCCAAATGCACCACCGGCTCCAAGTCGTAGGATAGAAAGAGCTTGATAATGTTTTGATCATCAATGCTTTTCTGAAGTGCTGCCATTAAAATAAACTTTTTCAAAGATGTTATCATGCCATTTCTTGAGCTGAGGATGTATGTTACTATAATCTATTTTTATTATTTTACTGTTACGTTTTCACTCATAGGTGGTCATACACGATTACTTCATTTTGAGTGGGTTTCTATTAAATAGCGTTTGGTGTTGATTATTGAGTAGAAAATGATTGTGTATTAGTTCTAGGAAGTACTGGCAATTTTATTTTCATTTGCTTATTGTAAGAAGGTGCAAATATTTCCAGTGAAACTACGATTCGATGTCATGTTATACCTACGTTTAGTGTTAAGGTATCTGCAGTCATTTAGTGACGTGTCGTATATATAGCTAAATATACCGATGACCTGTTAATTCATGAATATTTTTTAATTCTACAATTAATTGAGTGGAATTTTTTTATTATGGTGTAGGAGTGGTTTGCTTTTAGGTGTATGTATAGTGGGTGTTATTAATTTTTATATAAGGTTCATATGCTTCAGAATATATGTTTAATGTTACATCTAGGAAGTTACAAACCTTAATGTTTGAAGTAATTGCTAACTTAAATCCTAGTTCCTTTAATTCTCGAGAAATTATTTTGCGGGTGTTGTCACATATATAACCAAATATCATTTGCCAATCATCACGGTATAATCTTATGGCATCAACCTCGAAGACCCTCGTTAGGTTGTGTAAATAAAAAGACCTACCAAGTCGGATATCTAGCTGAGACCAGTAAACATATCGCAACATCAAACATGACGCGGTCACTGGAATTGACACATTTTCGTTGTTATAGCAAATAACGGTTTCACTTAATTTACGGATGATTAATATCCAACGCGGAAGTTTTCACGTAAAGTTCTTCAAATTGCATGTTGAACAGCATGTCTGATTTGGTAGTCGAAGATGTCGAACTGGAGTAATGCGGAACCATCCTCGTTTAGGATATCATGAAATTGATCGCATCTATTGTAATAATCCATTGTAGTATTTCCCTTATTTTGTTGTTTGCTTTTTATAAGATCACTTTGCTGATTTTTTGTCAAGTATAAGTAAAGATCTTACTAACACCTTAGTCCGACTGGTGATTTTTTGGGAAGTTAATAGATAAATATTTTTAATGTTTACGTCGTCGTTAGCATTAATGTATTCGTTAAGTCCAGCCACTACTAGGAACAAAATCCATTATGGCTACTTCAACACATATATAGTTGAAATAAAGTCCTTAATTAGACCACGTGAGAAGGATTTCCGTCTAATTATCATGTGTTTTCGTTACCAGCTTGTACATAACAATATATATATATATATATATATATATATATATATATATATATATATATATATATATATATATATATATATATATATAAAGAAAGAGGACAGAATGAGAGAGTAAGCGTGTGTATGAGTGGAGTAATGGTGATGGAAAGAAAAGTGCGATCGCTTACGCATTAATTCCGCTTAGGTAAATATGAACATCATTGTTTACAATAGGAATTGTGTATATGCATGATGCAACTCAAGGAAGTTTGATTTACCGTAAAACAGACAACAAAGCTAACTAACTCTAATAGAGAAATAATTATGAGAATAATATATGCACATATTTATAATATTATGTTGCACGCGATGGTCGTGATGGATATCGCAGCTGACTACGAAATCGTTATGCCGAGGCCAAATTCTATCGGATATACTGTAGTCAGTTACTCACTTAATAAACATATACCGCTTCACTTTCTCTTCAGTAATGGTCAAAATAGTGGCTTGTGTTTCAATGCATTTACATAATGTACCGCTGACAATATGTACAATGTTTCGTCATAAATCGTCTAAACAGAGTTAATATGCCTTAAAAATATAAACCCATTATAATTATCAAGATGTTCATGTTAATTGCTCTTCCCTGGAAGACAGTCGCCCGGCTCGCGAAACATGAAACTGGTAAGTTTTCATTTTCTGTCTCTTTTGTTATAGTTACTAAGTTAACGATTATTTTTAGTTTTTTGTAATAATATAAGTGCATAATTGAACAAGAATAACCCGATAGGATTTAAACTCAACCAGCTGATTTCATAGTCCGCGACGCTATTCATTATGAATATCATGTGTTTAAACAATAGATATTATTAAAAACTTTAATTAAATTAAGTAATAATAATATTTATAGAAATTGGTATATTCGGACTACTCTTCTCATCTTGGGTGTTTTTATCACAACGTTTCGGCCGATGTAACTTCCGACCTTCTTCAGGTGTACCTTGTCGAATTCGGGAATCTTTCTGTCGAACTCGGGAATCTGAACGGAATTTCGAACGGAACTCTTTATTAAATCAACGGAGTAGCTCTCTCGTTCCATCTGTCATGACTGGGAAGAAGTCTTGAGTAATTCACAATTCTTCGTATTCTTAAGATGAAAACTGCCGCGAATTTCAGTGATGGCAGATAGAGCAAGAGCATTCTACCCTCGTGGATTTAATAAAGGTTTCTGTTCGAAATTCTGTCCAGATTCCCGAGTTCGACAAGGTAAAATAAAAACACCAAAAACAGTAGTCAGAATATACCAAATTCTACAAATTATCCACCCTCATAACAAAAATTCCGAAACAGTAATATTTATATTCTGTTTTTAAACACCATGAATTATCCGAAGTAAGAGTCGCGTAATGATATTTACAGCTGGACATTTGTTGCGAGCAGGGGTATAATATAACTACAAAGCCAGAGTAAGCGGAGATGTTTATCCCAGTTAGTTATAAGTATTTACATATCTGAAGAAGGTATACATTATATCGAAACGTCATATAAAGTGAATAAAGCCTATTTGATTAGTAATTAACGTCTTATTGCTATGACGTTAAACTACATCCGCTGGTGATGTCCCAGTTATTATTTTGATGTGTTTACAAACTTTTATCAATCCCTAAACAAAACATATTGCCACTGAAACGTCAGCTGCTACTGTTGCAGGGACCACATTTATAGGGGAAATCTGGGTTAGGCAGCAAGATATATTTTTAAAAGACTTTTTTAGTTTCTGCATGATAGTACTGCCGGGGAAACAGGGAGCAGGAAATGAATTTCAAATTCGGGAGGTTTGGTAAGATATGTTGTCACACTTCAGCTGTCATTATCCCAAGGACCACTCTAACCAGAATTCTCGTATATGTCAGTGTGCAAGCTCTTGGGTAAACGGAGACTATCATGGTATGACACGAAACGGTATCTGGTGGTATACACAAAATATATTTACATCATTCGTTGGTATGCACATAGATTAGAATAAAAGCAAACACCAGGCATACATATTTTCTATACTTCTATTTATATTAATTGTACTAATGAGATTTCGTATTTGTCTATTTAATGCTAAACTATACTATTACTTCTATGTACGAGTGTATTAACTTTTAATGCTGAATTCAGGGAAAGAGGTAGTGTAATACTCGTTCTGTTCTCATAATTCCATCTTCTCAGGGGTGTTGCCGTTATTTTTTTTGGGGGGGGGGGGGTATTGTAGTATCTGCCCTTTTGCCATTAGACCTTCCTGTCAGACATTCCTACCTCGTGGGGCGAAAGCGTACGTAAACAAATACTTGTGACAATCAGCTGTTCATTTTCAATCTCAACATTTACATTATAGTAACTAGCAGAAATATGCGACCGGAGGCAGTTATTATTGCGAGTAGTATTAATTCTCAATTAGTTTTACGTCCAATTAGCACGAAGACGTAGGTTGACGATCACACAGAATGTCTGAAAAGTCTTATGTATGTCTTACTTAAAACGATTTAGCAGTACTTAGCCCCACTGTATTATTAATTTCTAGACAGGAAAGTATTGATAAAACAGAAATTCAAAAAGATAATTAGAACCGAGAACTTTCTTAAGATGTTTCCAATGTCTGTGTTCAGACTGTATTATTGAAAATCTATAAAACCAATGTGGGTGCATATGTATGTTTGCTCGCTAAACATTTTGTCCAAAATATTTAATGGTACTTAATATGGCACCTGTTTAGGAATATATATTGTATGAGGATATGATGTTGACGAAGACATTCAAATTTGCCCATAGTGTTCATCACCTCGAACGCAACCATCTAACCTAACGATGAGTATATTTACATTAACTAAAATGGAATAAACTACTATAAAAATGTTAATAAATGTAACATCCTTCCATTTAGTACATTCTATTAATTTCGGACACTATATATATATATATATATATATATATATTGTATAATTAGGCAACATTCTTTCTTTTATACATATCTGGTTGAACAGGAGTGCCAACTTCTGTTAATTCTTTTTTTGATCCAATCTTTCTATTCGTCGAACAATAGATCTTATACAATCAACCCTGGAGTGTAGGAAATCTCCATATTTCACGCAAACGTTTTCAACCATCATTGGTCGTCTTCAGACGGATGATTGATTAATGCAAAATAAAATTGGTGAATTTATTAAGAAGACGTTTCCATGTGATTAAAAACATTAAAAACATTCAACACGCCTTCGAACCCCTCATAACGATCTATTGTTCGACGAATAGAAAGATTGGATCAAAAAAAGAATAAACAGAAGTTGGCACTCCTGTTCAACCAGATATGTATATATATATATATATATATATATATATATATATGTATATATATATATGTGTGTGTGTGTGTGTGTCTTATTAATAATTAGATTTTGAAGATTTAAGCTCAATAGATGTTAATTTTCTAACCCCAGAGCATTTATAAATAAACAATATGAAGTTAAATTCCAGTAACCATGTCTTTATCGAATTTTGAAAAGATCCATTTTTTACCAACCGTTTATTCATCACTTAGACAACCAAAATACAGAGTTATATATTTTGAATTTTCTATAGGTGTGACTCATCACAAAGAAAGGTAAAAAAGTACAAAATCTCAGAAAATGAAAACAAAAAAATAAAACTCACATCACCAAGGTATTTATATATGTACGTTTATTATGAATACAAGTTTAAGTTTACTTTCATGAACGGTAGGCATAAGCTCCCAAAACTTCGTAATCGCTCTCTCTCTCTCTCTCTCCCCCTCTCTCTCTCTCTCTCTCTCTCTCTCTCTCTACATATATATATATATATATATATATATATATATATATATATATATTAGTACTTCATGTATCCACATAAAATATTATAAGGAGATATAATTTTTTATGTATCAGTTTTCAGTATTTACTTCAACAGTGCTCGATACGTAAGTAGAGCTAGGTAGTAAGCAATGACTATATATATATATATATATATATATATATATATATATATATGTACATAAATTGAGTACAGAGACATGTGTTTCTGGCTATCAGCGATAAAGAATTTTGCATGAAGTCGCCCTTGCATGACGTGTCATTATTTTTATTCATTTTATATATATATTTATTAATTAATTCTTACGTACATAAAAGGAATACATGGACACTAGTTTATGGCTATCAGCTGTCATAAGCATGGCTTACCTGGGCAATAATCGAACCTGCGATATTACTGTATTTTGTCTTAGTAAACTATCGGACCACAAACACCTTGCCGAAATATTTACAATTTTTTATCGTCATAATGTTACGTAGTTTTGTTAAATATAGCTGTTTTCGTAGTATTTTTCTATTTCCTGAACGATAAACAATATTGACATAATAATGTTAGTTGGCCCACTTTAAGAGAAACAAGTCCTAAATATACATCTCACAAAATGATTTTTGAAAATGTGAAAAAATAATAAATTAAAACAATATGGTTGTTGGAATCTTAAATGAATCTGACTTCGATGAGCTTCCGGATCACGTATTGAAACATTCTTGCCCAAACCTATGTTTCAGTGTTTCTAGTCTTTTCATTGGTGTCTAAATTGGAAGCTAATATGTTCGTGAGTTCGGGAATAATGCCTACATTAATATCACAAGTAAGAAAATCTTATTTGTTTTCGGAAACAACTTGTTAAATTTGGTATACTCAGATGGAAGGAGTTTACATAAATTCTTTTTGCGTCCTCTCTCTCTCCAAACACCTACGTCAATAGGAATACTTCTACTTCACTAATAATATTATATATACGTTTAGTTAAATAAAATTAACTAAATTTTATTGATCGCTTAATTTAACATGGCAAAAGTTGATTCAAGCGGATGTAAACATTTTAATGAATGTTTCTCTTGATTGGGTATGTTTCAAACTCTGCTAATTCTGATTTTCTTTCAGGTTTTGTGTGTAGTTTTTGTGAAGTGTAATTCCTTCCCTGAAATAAAAACACAACTGCGGAGACGAACACAGCGATCACGCCGTGAAACGAAAAGAGAAAACAGAATGTGGTAGATCACAATGCAATCCGTTTTTTTTTATTCTTCGTGAGATAAGATTCCAAGACAGTAAGTTTCCTATCAAGAAAATAATACTTCAAAAGCAGACGCGTGCAATTGACAATGGTGCCAACAGATAAGGAGAGACCAAAAGCTTGCAGCAGATGATAGTGCTTTTAAGAAGGGCCAAAATAACCCCAAGTCATAACAAACAATTATTACGTCCAAGTAGTTTGATATTCATTAATTACAATAATGTGTAGGTGATAAAAACAAAATGCTTACCTTGCTCTTTTCTTTACATTCTCAGTATATTCATTTGTTTCCCTTGTATATTCATTGGTAAACTGGTGTGAAGACGCTTATATATAAATATAGCGGAAGGAAGAGTACCTTTATGACGTTTTATTTAGACGATAATAATTGCCATGCAGACAGTTTCGTTGTATTATAGCTCCTCGGTGTAACTAGACAAGAAAGCGCTTCATGTCAGTAGAGAAACATGACATTTTTAATAACTGGGGTTAATATATATATATATATATATATATATATATATATATATATATATATCGAAGATAATCACATATACATACACATATATCTATACACATATACAGGGTGACTCAGAAAAACGGGACCCGTGTACACTTTATGTGATATCTCCTTTATTTATTCACCAATTGCCCTTATTTTACAGGACATGGCAGAATCAACGACCGTGAGTACACCAAGGCCTCAGTGGGAGCTGGGACAAAGAATACACTGTGTTAAATTTTACTACAAGACAGGCTCGTTTAAGAAAACCAAGGACAGTTTCATGCATCAGTTCGGATGTGAAAAGGCTCCACCCAAAAGCAGAATTCAGAACTGGGTGGACCACTTCGAGAAGTATGGGACCGTGGAGAACTTCAACGCTGCCAGTGAGAACCGTCCAAGCAACTCGGCACGTCCCAAGAAGCGGACAGCCGAGCTGCTCGAAAGTGTGAGAGAGTCTCACCAGGAGAGTCTGAAACGCTCTGTGCGTAAGCGAAGTCAGTCCCTCGGTATCTCCCGTGAGACTTGCAGGAGAGTGCTGGTGAACAATATCAGGGCTTACCCATACAGAATACAGACGCTGCAGACCCTTACGGCCTCAGTCAAGATGCTCGATAAGATCGAGGAGAAACCAGGTTTTCTTTAACCTCCTTTGCACCTCAGATGAAGCCACCTTCCATCTTGACGGAAAGACGAACTCCAAGACAAATGTCTTCTGGGGGTCCTCCAGACCCAATGAAGTAGCCACCAAGCCCCTGCACTCTCCTAATTGCACGGTGTGGGCTGCAATCTCGGTCAGAGGCATCATCGGACCAATCTTCATCGAAGAATCTGGCGCAGCAGTGACAGTCACCAAGGATCGGTATGTGGAGGTCCTCAAAACCTTCCAGAGTGAGCTCCAGACCCTCTACCCGTCGCTCATGAGCAAGTTCTGGTTCCAGCAAGACGGAGCAATTTCTCACACTTCAAAACTGTCCTGAGATTGGCTGAAAGAGAACTTCGGAGGCCGAATGATCAGTCTCAAGACTAATTTTGAGTGGCCACCCCATAGCCCGGACCTAAGCCCCCCCCCCCAGATTATTTCCTTTATGGCTATCTTAAGGACAGAATGTACGCAAGGAAACCCAGAACCATCACGGAACTCAAGGAAGCCATCAGGGAGGAGATGAGAGCCATTCCCAATTCAGTCTGTAAGAACGTCATGGAAAACTTCGTTCTGCGCCTCAAGAAATGCACATAGCTAAATGGAGGCCATCTAAAACAGATGCTGTAGAACGGAGAAAAAAAGACCAAATACCCTAGTGGTTTGATATGATGTTGTGAATATAATGAACTAGTTATGCCCCAAAATTCATTTCATTCGTACGAAACACTAAGAAACGGGGCCTAATTAGATTTGGGGCCCGTTTTGGGGGGTCACCCTGTACATGCGCACATACCCTCAAATTACATAATATATAAACACTGATTTAATTAAATGAATTAGCTATAAAGATCAAACATCAAAATGCAAATACCAGTAGCTCAATGTAGTGTAAAAATAGAGCTATATATATATATATATATATATATATATATATATATATATATATATATATATATATATATATACTTAGGCAGTAAGTCATTATCCAAGCAAGCGTTGTTGAACGTCATGGAACTTTCTCGTTTGTAAATCTTCTTCGTGAGGTTCTACAACCGTCGAGCTATCCTTCTGGTTTCAGGTTGCAGTCCGTAAAGTATTTCATCGATTGTTTTTGATTCGGGCATTTTTTTCGAGTGCTTTCGACTTACTAAGTCGTCTTCAGGAGTAGGTTTAAATATAACTAAAATTCTCCGTATTGTTGTAATTTCCTATGGCCGTGAAGAATGAGAGCAAAAAGCTAGAAATTACGTCGTCTGTAGGTAAATATAATTTAATATGTATTCATAAATATTATTACTAATACCCTTTAAGTAAATTAAGGTTGAGCATTGTTAGGAGATATTTAAAATATACATTCACTTAACTACAAAGAAAGACTCCGAGTAATTTCGTTGATTTGTCTAGTGTGTATTGATGTTTACGCTGTAATTTGCATAAATATAGCTTACATTCTTCGTATCACGTGGTAATTTCCTATGGCTGTGAGGATAGAGTGAAAGCGTGCGGAGTCAAAAGTGACTCTTTGAACCGACTCTGCACCTTGTGACCATCTGAAACTACCACTTCCCTACACTGATGAAAGCAAAAAGCTCGAAAGGCCGTCGTCTGTAAGTAAATATAATATAATATTTATTTATAAATATTATTATTAATCCCCCTTTGAGAAAATTAAAGTTGAGCACCGTTAGGAGATATTTAGAATAGACATTTACTTAGCTACAAAGTAAGACTCCGAGTAAGTTCGCTGAGTTCTCTTGTCTGTCTTGATGTTTACGCTGTAATTGGAATAAATGTAACTTAAATTCTCCGTATCACGTGGTATTTTTATAGCCGTGAGGATTGAGTTAAAGCGTGCGGAGTCAAACACACACACATAAATGAATAGCGTGTAGAAATATTGTCACATCAAGAAAGGAATAACATTTCAATCTGTAAGGCCCTTTTCTTAAATATGAAAACGTAAAGAGCAGCCATTTGGTTTCGGTCTGAAGAAATCGAACTAATCAAAGCTGCGGTTAAAACATGCGTAGATGTGTAGCCATATATTTGTATAAATAAAACTTATATTACATATAGATAAATGTACATATATATAAAAAATAATACATAAATGATAATTTATACAAGTAAGATCAGAAAATAAAAAATTAGTAGATGACCCAGCAAAACAATGAGCCCGCTACCCCTTGGGAGTTTATTATCGTTATTCTTTTCGATACACTTTTATATATATGAATTCAATTAATTAAATATGATTTACCACTCAATTTTAATTATAACAAGGGAGACTACCCATAAATTGTAAACGGTGTAATTCCGACCCTTAGATTGGAGAATTTAGTCGAATCTTATTTACCTTTTAAAGCCGTAGTTTTTATTCTTAGTTATGTATTCTTATTCTTAATTAATTTATTTTTTTATATTTTAGTTATCTATCCCTAACAGGTAATGTTTATTAATACTTTTCATTGAATATTTAATGATAGAAAATTACTCGTAAATAATATTAGATATATCGTATGTCGTTTTTATGTAACCAACGTTCGTATCTTGGGATTTAAAATAACTTTGTGTCTTAACTTAGCGATATTCTTATAATAGCTTTTTGATTATTAAAAAAACATTTGTTTCTTAATCGATTTAATTGAATATTAGATTATCCGAATTGCATTGTTTGTAATATTAAACGTATTTCTCATGGCTTAGTGTTATCAATTCAAAATGGCTGATTGATTAGGAAGAAATCCTTGGTTCCTTTAAATAACTATGTTCTATGTAAAACGCACGTGAAAGTGTGTTTTTTTTGCTCGTAGGTTTCTTTTCAGAAGTTATCTTTTGGTCATCAAGTGAGCTACACGAATGAAAGATTATTGTAATTACATGTTTATAGCTGGTTGTTTATTTGTGCGCGAAACAATTGTCAAGTTACATTAGAATTATTTTGAATTTCGAATAGAAAAATAAATAAAGACTTGGTCATTGGAACTTAACATAGCATCGTTTACTGTTAAATATATATATATATATATATATATATATATATATATATATATATATATATATACATAGTCACTCACATACAAACTGTATCGCTATATAACAGCTCTTCAGTGCGGCGAGACTAGCACCCATTCCAAGCCAGGGATAGAACTGTCAACAATTTACTCGATAGTCGTCAACCCTAACCACAAAAAGTGCAGTCATCATTGACATGTTATCCCTAAAACCTATTTTTAAAACACACATATCTGAAATAATCGAAGACGAACACAGTACCAGACTTAGACGTCTAATTGGATCGACCACACTACTGATCCAACAATTGCTCGATTCCAATGCCAAACGGAAGTTAAAGACAATATGAGACAATTCTGTAATCATTATTGGAGTATAACGCTCTCCAGCAACTAGGGGCCTGCATTGTTAATAGATGGGATTTGGCTGATTGTCGCGTTAATCGAGTTTATTTACGTCGAGGGCCCACCAGAGCAGCAAGTTCATCGGAGCACATTCCATTGAAGTACTTGTAAAACAAGCACAAAGATGCAACATTTCGGCGATAGGCACATGGGCTGGAGCTTGGTGGATAGTGAGAGACCTACTAGATTAGCGACTATTTTTTTGGCATTATCTAAGAAGGAGAAACTAGTGGACGGGCCACCAGCCCAGATGTGACAACAATACTCCATGCATGGGCGGATGGTGGCTGTCTAGAGATATAGTATACTCTCAGGTGTGAGAAGTTTTTTAGCACGGTAGATGAAGCCCACTTTCTTTACCGTAGTCTTGGCAATGTCTTCAATGTATTTGTTCCTATTCATGTTGCCTGTGACTATTAGGCTAATTAGTTAGACTCTCACGTAGGGTGTTATTTGCCATGGCAATAGGTGGTTGTAGAGGTTTCTTGTTGTTGTTGAAGGAAAGGAGCTTTGTCTTAGCAGCATTAAATGTTACCATTCATTTGTGACCCCATTTTATTACAGACTAGATGCCACTTTCTAAAGATTCAGCTATCGCCTCGGATATGTGCGCGTCCGTTTTACCCACATGACGAGACTAGAGCGTGGTGTCGTCCACAAATATACTCATCTCAGACTCACTGTCATCAGGGAGGTCATTTATGAAAATCAGGAACAATAAAGTTCCAAGGATCGATCCTTGGATTACACCTGCATTTACGTCATGTTTTTTAGATGAACGGCTATCGAGAATAACCTGGAGTTTGCTTTTGGTTAGGAAGAATATAACTATATTAAATTTTCGTTTAGTAATACTATATGAATTAATTTTTATGAGAAGACCTTTATGCCAGACATTGTCAAAGGATTTGGATATATCAAGCGCTATCGCCGAAGCGTCACCTTCCTTGTTCAGTGTATGGTATATGCGTTCGGAGATAGCCGTTAGTATATTCGCATCAGACTGTGCTTGCCTAAACACATACTGATGCTCAGAAAGAAGTTTAGCATTAACGAGGTGCCGGACTATCGCTAGATTGATTACGGGTTCAAAGATTTTGGCTAAGAGCGGGAGTAGACTGATGAGGCGATAATTCTGAGGGGCAGTGCTATCTTCAGAATTCTTGAAGACTGGTACCACGGAAGCCATTTTCCAACTATCAGGGAAGGAACATTCGGCAAGGAATTTGTTGTAGCGTTTAGAGAGGACAGGGGCAAATTCAGCATAGCATTTTTCATAACGATTACTGGTATAAAATTAGGCTTTGGAGGTGTCAAGTTTTTTTATGATGTCGCGGACATGAAATAAGGTGATGGCCAGATCATCAAGTGTTGCTTCAATCCGCAATGGGAAATTTGTGAGGAGTGGTTTTATTTACACAATTCTGACTATCATGATTATGGTGGTGTTTTTATTATACAATGTTTCAGTTGCCCTACACTCCGGCGTGCGATTGTGTAGTATCTATATTTAGATTGTTTTTGGTTTGGTAGTTTGGTAGTTTTGTTTTACGGCATATCAACCGTTTTTGGGTTATTTAATGCCGAATCTGGTCATTATAGTAAAAGTTTTTATGCTTCAAGTTCTTTATATCTTCAAATGTTTAATCATCGTTTTTGATTTGGTAGTTTTGTTTTACGGCATATCAACCCTTTTTGGGTTATTTAATGCCGAATCTGGTCATTATAGTAAAAGTTTTTATGCTTCAAGTTCTTTATATCTTCAAATGTTTAATCATCGTTTTTGGTTTGGTAGTTTTGTTTTACGGCATATCAACCCTTTTTGGGTTATTTAATGCCGAATCTGGTCATTATAGTAAAAGTTTTTATGCTTCAAGTTTATATCTTCAAATGTTTAATCATCGTTTTTGGTTTGGTAGTTTTGTTTTACGGCATATCAACCCTTTTTGGGTTATTTAATGCCGAATCTGGTCATTATAGTAAAAGTTTTTATGCTTCAAGTTCTTTATATCTTCAAATGTTTAATCATCGTTTTTGGTTTGGTAGTTTTGTTTTACGGCATATCAACCCTTTTTGGGTTATTTAATGCCGAATCTGGTCATTATAGTAAAAGTTTTTATGCTTCAAGTTCTTTATATCTTCAAATGTTTAATCATCGTTTTTGGTTTGGTAGTTTTGTTTTACGGCATATCAACCCTTTTTTGGGTTATTTAATGCCGAATCTGGTCATTATAGTAAAAGATTTATGCTTCAAGTTCTAAAAATAAAATAAAAAAGGGGAGGGAGAAAGGGAGAGGGGCTGTTGTTTTTGTTTTTGGTTTTGTAGAACATAATTAAGTTTTACAAAAAAAAAAAAAAAAAAAAAACGTCAATGTAGGTGAATTTCGTCTCAGGGAGCCACAGGGCAGCCTGATCTGGTATCACCAGGATTGTTTTTGGTGCCTAGGAGAAAGTGTAGTGTATATCTGGATGACATTAACCCTGGGTGGTTTAAGCCAGAGTCCTCTTAAGGAGGATCGATCAAGAGAATATTACATTCACAGGCGTATATATCTCGCATGTATATCTCGGTCAGGGAAGATGACACGTAAGTTTTTTGCAGGTTCTTGCTGGTAGTTGCCATGCTAAACGTCGCTTAATTCTAGTGATCTAATGAAAACTTGTGTGTCCACGTTATTATGCAGTAACTAGAGTATATGTTCTGTTACTACACTTCATCTGTAATGCCTTCAGTCAGGGAAGTGCCCTCTTTTGGACTGGGATAGTTTGTATTTGCTGTCAATCCAAACTGACCCTATTAAGAGGGCTGGATTTTCCTCACATTATAATCCGACCTGGTGTCTAGATCTACCCTCCAGGTGGGGAAGGTAAATACTGACTGTTATGTTGGACGTAATGCTAATATACATGATATTCTGTCCGTTTTACATTCCGCCCTTCTGATTTGTGGTGCTCTTGTAGCTTACATCGTGCTTATTCTATGTGAATAGTTACGAATCGATATTGTATCACTTATAAACATACAGGCCACAGACAGAATATGTTCGAAGAGAAAATAATTTACTGTTTACCGCACTTTTAACAAAAGGAAACATGTGACGATTTTATTACGCGTCGAACTACAAGAGAAAAAAATTAATCAGAGTTCCAACGAGATTTGACCGGCGTTAGGCTCGATTGATGTATTCTGAGAATTGGACCATCAATGGAATTTGGTGTTGTCATTAACTATACTGCTGTGTTATTTGGCATCAAGTTCTGTATTTTCAAGATATTCATACTTTTTCTTTCGAGGATGCCAGGAAATAATGTGTCCAGTTTTAAGATGCGATTAGTCTGTCTTTCGTGATTAATTGGTAGGAGAAAAAGTAGATCAAATACAATACAAAACATTATATATATATATATATATATATATATATATATATATATATATATATATATATATAATAAAAGGTAAAAGTGTCCGAAAGAGGTTTGTATGTTTTTAGGGGTCAATATTATCAACAGCATATAGGGGGGACGGGATTCTCCAGTTTAAGACATGACATAGAAAATAAGTAAAAATAACAAGTATGGAAGCAGACAGCTCAAACACCAAGTTAAGATTCAAACAATATTTCTTTATAGAATAGTAATAGAAGGGATAAACATAAATAGAACAAACAACAAGAAAAACAAAGTACTATTTTAGGAGAGAGGGATAAAATCTAACGTTATCTAATGGGGAGCAAAATCTATGAACAAAATAGTGTCTCAAACGCATCACGGAATAAAAGGATTACTCACTCACAGAACGTGAAGAGTTGTTACAAGACTCCCAATTGGAGTTGAAAAGTTCAATTATACAGGAATGTCACGAGTAACATTCATTCATGATTCACACGGATATTTGGATGGAAAAGTTATTAGCAGATATCAAGATGTAAGTTTTCAGGAATTATATATATACGGATGTAATCATAGAGGTCTCAAATAGGCACTATGCAATCCTTATATAGGATACGTATTTGTCATTTCGACGGTAATGTGATATGGCCGTAGCAGTTCTCGCTCCGTATACCCGTCACTGAATTGCCCGCGGCAGTTCTCGTTTATACAACTGGTAATTTTTACACCAAAAAGCAAGATGTTGCATACCTTTAAATTTTCGTACCTTTACTTCTTCCTTTCCTCGTCGCGTGGAGGGTGTGTCGTCTAGTGGTTGAATTATTTATTCTTTCTTTTCTGCCGTGAACATCGCCGCTACAGCAAAAAGCTTCATGACTGATTCAGGAGACAAACAATCTTTTAAACCTTTTGATTCTTTTTATTTCAGGCGTTAGATTTCCGTCGGCCTGGAGATATTCACTAACGTCGAGGAGAGACCAAATTACTGTTTTATCGTAGTTACTTCCTAATTAAGTCCTTAGCCATTCGAGGAGGGGGGAGACATCTCTGCCTGTATTCTGTTAGGGAATTTAAATCCCCTATTTCATTTGAAGACTACATAGAGAAGTCGACTGTTCGGCTCGCTTCCAAAACCCAGACTGACAAAACTCTGCTTCCCACACAAAATTCCGTGACGTCACAAACCCCCCATGCGCAGGTGCATTCGTCACAGCCTGACTCCCTTGGACTCCCGACCTAAAAGGTCTCATCCAAATTGTGGCCTGTCACGTCTGTGAGCTCCAACCGTGCGAACAGCACTATTCTGCACTCGACTGTACGGGTCCACCTGCACTAAATCGCGCAAGCCAAACCAAACGATTTTCCCAGAGATACGTCCACCTTTCCCACCGGGCCATTATCCAACATATATATATATATATATATATATATATATATATATATATATATATATATATATATATATATATATATATATATATATATATATATATATAAGTTAATTCTGCGTACAGCAAACTCGTAGGATAAATTTCAGAGGAAACATTTTTTTAAATCAATGAAACGGGCGGGTGGAAAAAAAGAAAATTGCTAAAATGTTCCTTACTACATTATCGTCTGACCCTCTAAGAGGAAACGTCAGAATGATAAATTAAAAGCTAAGAAAATCGAATGAGATATGTGATGGAAAAAATATTTAAGTTGGAGAAAACGATTGAGAGAGAAAAAAAGTAAATCTCACAACGTTATGGTGGATTTGAATCATTAAAGATCTCCAACTGAGGCTTCAAAAGCTTTTGTCTACACAGGCTAGGTCGGGAAATTACCATATAAACAATGCTTTCTAAACCAAGAAAAACATTTCTTATTCAATGTGCACTGCCACATTCCGTTTTGGACTGAAGAGACTCTCATCCCACATTCGTTTAAACAACACATGAATTGAATACACATTAAAAAAACGAGATGAAGAAAAGAAATAAAAATGTATTTTAATTTATATTTATTTGGAATTGTGATGAGGAAGTATATCTTCAAAAATTATATTGATAAAAAAGTTAATAAAACTTACGGTATTCTACTTTCTCATTATTATTTTTTAATAATTCACACATATATATATATATATATATATATATATATATATATATATATATATATAAACTAGCGGTGCCCATGTCCCGACGTTGCCCAGGAAAGTGTATTTAATCAAAGAAATTCCGCGCCCGAACGTGTAACTAAGGCAGTGATTCTATCATTTTTTTTAAGGAATAGAGTGAAATATACAAAAAATAACATTATGAAGCGAAGTACGGTTATAGTTAATATTGATATATTTTTGAATACTTAAATTCTATACAAGTGTTCGTAAGGGGTGCGGGTGTTATACTATAATTTGTTTTGTTGGTGATGTTATCCTCTCAATGTTGTTTTCTATCGCCAAGTACGAATCGTATGAACATGTATCCCTAAATGGGTTTTGGCTTTGATAAGCGGTTACTCATTTTCTATTATAAGTTTCTTTTTGTCTTACATAAATGATTTAAAGATTTGTTTCATTCTAATTCAGTCAACCGAAATATCTAGAATTAGTTAGTATCGTAGTTAATCTCAAACAACTTATGTTTACTCAAATCATATTTTAGTATATAAAAGACACACATTTAAACAGTAAGTCATAGAAAGTTTAATCGTACACGTGAAACGACGAAAGGAAAACGTTCACGGTATCATTTTTAGCATTTCTATTTGAAATTAAATATATTTAAAAGTTAAAATATTAACTTCTATCTAAAGTGAGAGTTTTCATTACGGCATTTAAGTGTACAATGAAAATTGCTCGAATTCTCTCAGCATATTATTGTTATTATTTATTAGTTTTTTCGTGTTATTAAAAAATGTGGTGCGTGTCTTCAAGGTCGCGTCATCGCGTACGAAAAGCATCACGTGACGAACAAAAAATAGGGCAAAAATAAAAAAGAGATACAAATGATATATAATAGAGATGGAGAGAGAAAGAGAGAGATTGAGAGGTGGGGGAGAAAAATAAAGTGGCAATTGTAGCATAGAGACAATTAGAATATCTCTCGTATTTCATTCTTTTGTTAATTTTTAAAATAATTTTCTATCAAAATTGATCGAATTTTAAATTGTAACCTATAGATTTATATGCAAAAGTTGATATATACACTTCAAGATATTGCTTCCTTTGTGGGGGGGAAGTCCAGAACAAAACTAAACAAACGGAAGATACTTTCTTTATTATTTTGAAACTTTTTAAACGTAAGAAAAAAACTAAATAATTTAAGAAAGTTATTTCAATAAACAATTAATCAATGGTATAAAAAAATTAAGAACAACAAAAAATATTTACGTACGGCATTGTGGGATAAATAATTCGTTTAATAGTACAAATATTGTCTATTGGTCTAAAGTTGTATTTATTGTCATGAAATTAAGTTCAAAATTACTTCTTAACGCCTTGAAAATCGAACTTTAATTCAATGTTTTAATCGCTTGCGGACATTTGTATTTTTGTCTATGAGTGGGCGATTCTTTTACAGTAAATATATATGCGAAAATGATCTCAACTTAAACTATTAAAATATTTTTAATATATATATAATTTATATATATATATATATATATATATATATATATATATATATATATATATATTAATAACTTTTAATATATATATAATTATAATTATTAAGAGTTATTTATGTTTCGCTATTATTGTCGCCAAATATTTTTTCGTGGGGAAAAAGTGCAGAATGAAACTCAAACAACATATTCGTAAAACGAAAGTACTAAAACCATTTGTTTTTCGTTTTATTTGTTATTGTTTGCTTCATCTGTTTTGTCCTCGGTCAGTGAAGAAGACATCCTTTTAGACTGAAGCAATTTTTATTTTGTTCCAATCCAGTAACTCTCTTCGGTGGAGGATATCTTCTTCAGTAAAAACTGAAAATCATAAATAACAGTAAGAAAGTAATCGTAAAAATATAAACGAAAACCCTACCGTAAAAGACGTTTCTCCGAAGTTCCCCAGTAATGTTATTAATTTGTGTGTACATATAAAGCATGATGCTATCTATTCGAAAATAGAAACTGAAATATAATCCGCTATTCCGACTAAAATCCGAATTCTGAAAAAGTAATCGGAATTAACTTCATTTCTCTGAAGTTCCCCGGTAATGCTATTATGTTATTGTTTTCTTTCGAATCATTCAATTATAGAGTGTTATAAACGTATTTCTAAGTGCTTAGTAGTAGTTATAAGTAGACATGACGACAAATTAAAAAACCAAAATGTAAAATGTAATTACGTGTGATCAGAAATACGATAGGTTCGTTAAAACGTAATCCGGTTACCCAAAACGTTTGAGTTTAAGGCAGCCGGTATGACAGAAGTGTATTCACTTAATCTTGAATGTAGCAGTGCGTTAACAGACTGTTTCTTCTATAAACAAAGGACCTTGTGAGTTTGGTAGCGGTTAGATGTAGCTCTGAGAGTTTGATTTCCCGAATGAAATATAACAATTATTTAAAGGATGTAAAACAAATGAATAACACCCATGAGGACCTAGAAAAATTGCTTAGTGGGGCAGTTTAGCATAGGAAGTGATCGATTATTTTCCTATAATGTCTGAAGTTGCAGAGGCAAAAATGACATTATTTTATTATATAGATATAGAGAGATTGATATATAGAGAGATAGTTGCATGAAAATATCATTATAGCAAGGTACACATGTTTATATCTTACGATGTAACAGTACATCAAGTTTAGTTGCATGCAATTATTTTGCTCTATTTATGCATTGAGCACTTTTGAAATAAATGGTGCACAAATAAATACACAAAAGATATCATGTTATAATATAAGTATATAATTGGATATCTCTCTCTACCTCTCTCTCTCTCTCTCTCTCTATATATATATATATATATATATATATATATGTATACTTTTCTGGTACCTAAGGTACTTAAGCTTTATTTTTTAATGCAACTTTAATTCCTATATCATTTTATTGCTAGCTACCATATTGCAGAATGGTTCTTAAGTGTAGTGTTTATATAGTATTATTATATATATATATATTTTTATTATTTTTTTAATTATTGTTATTGTTATTATTAATGTTATTTGATATGCAAATTACTATACCATACGGTAGTCTTAAGGGTAATATATCATTATTATTATTTTATTATTATTATTATTATTATTATTATTATTATTATTATTTATTTATGTATATATTAGTGACATTTTAAGCTGAATTATTTCGACACTTGATTATTGGGGGAATGGTAGTATAATCAGTACCATTGGAGAGCCATGAATATTATAACTGTCCTGTTTTTAAATCTCCGAAACAGTTACATGGTAAACAGCTGATGATCCCCTTGTAAATATTAGACGCTTAAGGTCTCCTGTTTTTGTTTCACTCTTAGATAATTAACCCCCCCTTTTTTTCTTTTTTATTTACTTATATTTTTTTCATTTATTAATTTTCCAACGAATGTTAAGTCTGCAATATCTTGGATTTAGTTAGTTTGTCTGGGAATTTAAACTGCATTTTACATTTTTTTTTAAATAACTCAAAGCTTCTTTAGACTATATATATATATATATATATATATATATATATATATATATATATATATATATATATATATATATAAAGAGACAGTTAAATCAAAGCTTTGTCAACGTTTATTTATATCGTACAATCTTATTACTATTACTAGTATGACTTTTTTATTATTGCTACCGTATATTGCAATATTGAGTACCACGCAGATGTTTGCTTTTTTAAAAAAGCAAACATCTGCGTGGTACTCTACTTTATAAGACATCATAAACTTGTTTAAAAAAACGAATCGATGCCAACATTTATTCCTTATTTTCTTAAACAAATGAAATATTTCGATCAACACAGAAAAATTAAAATACGACATTGTTCATATTTTTCTTCTTTTTCTTCATTGTTGGTCCGCGACGGCAAAGTCGAAGAATCTCGGAATCTCCCGCTGTATATGTATCGTGATTTATGTGTAAATAAGTGTCATCGTGTCTTAAGCGGAGAGAATAAGATGTAGATAGGTAGGTCGTTAAAGGCACGAGATGTACTGAGAGAGGTTTCAAAGTTAAATTCCAAGAAGCCACAACTTCAGGTACGGCGAAAATAGAAAATCCAAAAGGGTAAAAAGTCCAATAAGAGGTACGTTCGATGAAACAGGCAGGCTCAGAGAAGATTGAGGTGGAGAATATTCGCCATTAAAAGTACTTTAACGAACTAACTATCTACATCTTATTCTCTCCGCTGGACTTTTCGACACCGGACTTTTTAGCAATCGGACATTTGCTTGCATTCGGGCAGAGTTTTGCCCTGCGTTTCTTTCCCTACAACTTTTATTTTATTTTTTCAAATTTTAAATCTTGCCCATTGCCAACTTATCTATCCCAGCGACTTCCTCTGATGATAAGATTTTGATCTTTGAAAAGCCTGGCTTAAGGAAAATTTAACTTGAATAAATTGCCTTTTTGCGGAATATACCTTGCTCTGAGCAATTGAATTGAATTTTGATTTGGCTTTTGCTTCTCTAATTCCTTTCCATTCTTCTTCATATCTACCTGCTCTATCCTGGATATTGAGCTGTATACTCTTCACAATAGGTTTTACATTTCCTAAAAGTTCGCTTTTAGTACACCTCTTTATATATATATATATATATATATATATATATATATATATATATATATATATATATATATATATATATATATATATATATATCTGTTACAGATAATAATAATAAATCCAAGTTAACATAATATATAAATAGTATATATATAAAATAATAAAAATCAGTTTCTCAAAAACAGTCGTTCAGACAATTGCCAAAGAAAAACTTAAGACACGATGGCACTTATTTACACATAAATCACGATACATATACAGCGGGAGATGCCGAGATTCTTCGACTTTGCCGTCGCGGACCAACAATGATTTGGCTTTTGCTTCCCTAATTCCTTTCCATTCTTCTTCATATATACATATATATATATATATATATATATATATATATATATATATATATATATATATATACATGAACTTTCCTCATCCGCTTATGCGCAGTATTGAACTTGACTTCTGCTACCCATCATATTATTTGAAAAATCTAAAAAGGTTAAGGCGAAATGTCGATTTATACGTTCTTTTTTTACTTCATTGCGTTCCATTTGCGGTGTATTTGTTTTAACGTTTATCTTCATCTATGTATTCTGTCATATGTTAATCAACTAAATATAGCTAACACGTATATATACATATATATGTTTCTTTATTTCATACATGAAAGATTAACAATTCAATGTAATCATTAAAGAGGACATGCAACAGTGAATGCTTACATCGTATCAAAATACGATTTTCCAGGATAGCTCAGTACAAATAATGAAACAGTCACTCTGAAATGAAAGTGTCGTAAGCTAAGGGAAATATTTAAATTAAATTAGAGTTTCTTGCATGTGTTACATAATCTTGTCCATGATCATCTTAGTGGTATGCATTTCTCAAAGACTGCACGTGCCTATGTCGGACGCCATCTTGATATCTACTGCTGACTGGGTACCGGGCATAAATAAAACGGATTACGACGACAATTGAAACTTTGGATGTACTTTATTATTCTCTGCTGGCCAGGTAATCAAATTATAGGATTGATCCCTGACCCATACATTAAGCTGTCTCGTCCAGTTAAGTCATGACAACACAAAACTCCAAATGGCTCCGTCGCTCCCAATGTTGAGTCGGTTCTACGCTTTCTGTTTATCTATCGTTGTCTGTTGTTTTCCTTTCATATATGTTGAGCGTCTCGACTATTCTTAAACGAACGTAGCATTCCTTGTTGTATACAAAGTTTTGGTAGGTTCAGTTTGTCCATTTTACGGCAGGTTAGCTCGTTTTTGGATTATTTGATGTTGAACACACAACACTTATCGTCATCAATTCATTGCATGCAATTTATTGAAGTCCAGTTGCTATTTTTACAGTACGCCAGGGAGGGGGCGTTCATACCTTTCCCAACAATATTAGTGTGTAACAAGTAAATATTAGATCGGATAATATTTGAACTAGATACAGCCGGTGTCATAGTGCGAATCAGGGTCCATTACACGCCGACTCCTTCCGTATTATAAATTCGTATAGAAGACGAGTTCTTTTAAATAGTTTTGCTATTTGTTGTTCGTTAGAGGAATGAGACACTGCGGTTTTATGACTCTGTTTGTTTGTTAGATCGATAACATAGTAATTTCATTAGTATTTGCGTGTGCATGATGCTTCGGCATTTGAATGCACGATTGTTCAAAATGTAGGGCCAATTAAAATATAAAGTTCATCATGATTTCTTATAATGTCATCTAAGCTGATCATAGACTATTTTTTTAAAACAAGAAAGAAAATTATAATCGCAATAACAACATACATTTTTTAGTTAATTCTGCGAAATGAGGTATATAAGCAACTACACTGCCTGGAAAAAAAAACGATTTACTAAAGTTAAGAAAATTAAAATAAATAAAAGAAGAACGCTAATCTTTTCGAAATTAAAAATTTTAATCCGTTAAAAGTTGATAGAGTTAATGTGCTTAATCATATTACATCTAATATTACAAGAGATTGTCATTTTAAATTTGGTGCAATTGTAAGCAATAGTTTCTAAGTGTATAAATATTTGTAATTCACACTATTACTAATAGAGATTTGGTATATGTCTGTCTGAAGCCGAAAGTATACCATTACTTCTATTACTTGTACTGTTGTACTATATTTTAATACTCAATTCAATGTACTATTTCAGACTAATGTACCGTCTTAAATTGCTTAATTCCGGGGGTGGGAGTTGTGTAGTATATGTTCTGTTGTCATAAGACTATCCTCCCAAATATTATCTTCTCTTTTTTTGCGGTAGTGTAGTATTTGTTCTGTTATAAGACCATCATCATAGGCATTATTTCCTTCTTTAGATCGGTAGTGTAGTATCTGTTCTATTGTCATGAAATCATCCTCTCAGACATTACCTCCCCCTTTGGAAAGTGTAGTATAGTATATATTCGTACGCCATGATACCATACTCCCAGGCTAGCAGAAATATTCGACTGGAGAAATACGTTATTGCTAGTAATTATTATTATTATTATTAGTAGTAGTAGTAGTAGTAGTATATTGTTTTTTATCCCGGCATTCCAGCGGATCTTAATTTTCAATTTAGTGCATTTCCTCATAATACTTTTAGATGCTCTAATAATAATATATATGTATGGTGATGTGTGCCAAATTTAGTGCACTTCTGCTCAATAGTTTGGGAGCTTATAAGGATATGACAGTAGTAGTAGTAGTAGTAGTAGTAGTAGTAGTAGAGAAATAGAACGTTGACCGTGGGTTTACTTTCGGCAGCCTCGTAACTCCCGCTTCCCTTATTTTGTATTTTAGTCCTCAAATTCCATGAGCGATGTTTCTGACAAAGGGGAAAAACTGCTGTTTTCTGGGTCAGAATCTATTAACATAACACTTATAATTGGCTAGTTTTTGACCGTGAGGTAGTATTTTTTAGCTCCTTAGATCAAGTGGCTTCATACCTTGTCGGAAGCGATTTCCATAAAAAAGTAGTTGTAACAGTATTTACCATTTTACACACCCGGCATCCTATAACAAATTTAGTTTAATTGAGTCGAGTATTTCTCAGCCGAAACGCAAACAAAAAAATATTCTGACAAAAAATGCTCAATAATAATAAAAATTAATTTTTTGTTTGTCTTTTACAGAAGGTGAATTTGATGTTGTTAAAGGAAAACAAGTTCTTGGTAAGATGGGACCCGGACGAGCTTTTGGTGAACTTGCAATTCTCTATAACTGTACTCGGACAGCTTCGATTCGAGGTAAGGAGAAGAAGTCTTGCTTTTATTTCTTTTTTCTTTATTACATACTCACAAGAAGAACCCACACGAGTCATTAGCAATGATTGCACGCTGGTATTAGTGCTTGGCACAATAATGAATGTAGTGTTTGGCAGTGCAAACCATTTGACGCTTTCGGCATTTCCATCATCACTAATCGTCCACAAATTTTTTCTTTTGTATCAACAAATGTTGTCCCCTCCGATGAGGTAGGTGGACAGGCAGTCTGCGTGATTTCCCCAGTCATTTGATGTTCTAGTGGATATTCTAAGTCATGGATCGGCTGCTCCCAGCAGCTTAAGGACAACACTTTTCGGCAGCATGTAAGCTGTTCGAATTATGGTCAATGTTAATGTCTTATGATATCAACAAAATCTTATTTCGCATTTTAAGTATTTGCGTTTTCCAACAATTTCACTAATCGCGGTGAGTATCAGTGTCAACTTCAAATCTCTAGATTCGTTTGATTTCGAATACTAGGTCACGGTGTATAGCGAGCTTCCTTTGCTGCGTATTCATAATGTTCTGGTTCTGAAGCGTAGCCTTGTAAAATATTATTATTTACTCACTAGGAGTCTCCACAAAAGGCATTATCAGTGAATGCATACTGACAGTACTTCGTGGGTTTTACTGGAATCTGAGTGACAACAAATCTCCCCAGATTTCCAGCATATCCGTCTCTATCCATAAACATTGAAAATCATTTTACATCATCGTTTACAATTTATTTCTCGCTGCCAACGACCGTTGGCCTCCTTTGTAATTTAAGTGATAGTATTCATTCTCAGGATCCCAGTACTCTTCATGATCTCCCAGTTAAGGTTTGGATGTCGCTATCACTAATAGGTGTCTCTATCCTGTCAAACACCCCACCACCATTCTCTTATTGTTAGTTCATTCGCACCAATGTTAGTTCAACTGTGATTTTTAAGGGGGTTGACAATAGTATTTTTCATATCTATTGAATCACACAGTCTCAATTTCCCTCGGGTTTTTCGTAGTATCCTTCATCGACTATTTCTCGCTCGAGTCATTTCCAATTTCCCCAGATTTCATGTATTATTCGCTTCTTTCGATCACCAGTAGAAATCATGTTGCCTTCTAACACTAGTCGTTTACCATTAAGTTCTCGCTATAGAATTTAAGTGACAATAAGGTTCCTCAGGCTTTCAATACTCTCCTTGCTCTTCTAATAGGGGTCTGAATGGTCCGTCTATCTTCCTCGACCCATCATGACAATTGTGTGCTGTACTAACCGATGTTTCATGACACTGCTTTTATGTGGGGCGTTTGACGGGGTGACTGATTATGAAATTTATCATCGTTTTTATTATTATTTTTATTATTATTATTATTATTATTAGTAGTAGTAGTAGTAGTAGTAGTAGTAGTAGTAGTAGTAGTAGTACTTACTCACTAGGAGTTTTTACGCAGGTCTTTGATTCTTAACTGACAATACTGGTGGTATTCCCTGGAGTCTGAGAGACTACTAGTCTTTCCAAATTCCCAGTAATCTTCACCTCTTTCGATAACCATTGAAAATGATTATGCCTTATCGCAACGGCCGCTTGCCATTGAATTCTCGCTGGCAACGACAATTGGTCTTCTCTGGGATTTGAGAAGCAATTAGTCCCTCGAAAGTCCCAGTATTCTCCGTTACTTTTCAGTGGAGGTATGGTTAGTGCTCTCCTTTTAAATATATATTTATTTATATATTTTTTAATTATTATTATCAGTATTATTATTATTATTATTATTATTATTATTATTATTATTATTATTATTATTATTAGTAGTAGTAGTAGTAGTGTTATTATTATTATTGTTATTATCATTATTATTATTAGTAGTAGTAGTATTAGTATTATTATTATTATTATTATTAATATTATTATTATTATTTTATAGTAGTCTCAACATTTAGATGTTTTTAGTTTTCTATGTTTGAACATCAAGTCAATTCCCTTGACCTTAGAAATTCACGTTGTACCTTAACACTTTCGCTGTTTCTAACAGGCAAGTCTTTTGCAGAATTGGAAAATAAATTGTCCCGTCAATCTGTTTAAGCCATTTATGATAGCTTTTCGTTATGGTTCCAAGCGTTCCAATTACAACGGGAATCACCTTTACCTCTTTACATTTCCATAGTCTAACTAATTCCCATTTTATATCTTGATGTATCTTTCGTGTTTTTTCTGCTTCACTCTAGTATCGAAGGGGTAGGATATATCAATGATTAAGCAAATTCTCTTGTTTTGTTTAGAAAGATTAATTCGGGTTTTGAATGTTCAAGAACCTTATCAGTCTGTATGCGCATGTCCCAAAGAAGTTTGGCATTGTCGTTCTCCTGTACCACTCCTGGCTTATGCTCATACAACTTCTTATTGTGGTTCAATTCATAAAGTGTGCATATATTCCAGTATAGTAACTGAGCGACTTTGTCCTGTCTCCATTTTTTATACTGGTGTTTTGCTAGCATTGGGCATTAAAGGGGAATATTCGCTAAGGTTTCTCTCATTTCATTACATAATCGGCATATTATTATTATTATTATTATTATTGTTATTATTATTATTATTATTATTATTATTATTATTGTTATTATTATTATTATAATTGTTATTATTAATATTGTTATTATTATTGTTATTATTATTGTTATTATTATTTTTTTTTTATTAATATTATTATTATTATTATTATTATCATTATTATTATTATTATTATTAAAGTATTCCAAACTTTTGTATTTTTTTAGTTAAAAATCTTTGAACATCAGGTCGCTTGACTTTAGACATTCAAACTGTCCCTTAACACGTTCGCCGTTTCTAACAGATAAGTCCTTTGCAGAATTGGAAAACAATTGTTTCGTCAACCTGTTTAAGCCATTTATTGTGGTTTTTAATTATGATTCTATTATTATCATTTTTTTTTACCAAGTTTCGCGTACCTGTTGTTTAGACGGCCGTAGCAACCGGTGGGATTCCATGACAGAAACTCTGCATTTGTATACTTCCCACAAAATGTAATATGGCATAAGGTCGGAAGTTGGGGCCAGAATTCCAGCGCCCCTAAGGAATGGGGAACTATGGCCTCTTATAAATTTGCCAGGCAGGGCGTCTCAAGCAGTTATCAATAAAGTAACCCTTCCCCAAAGAGGGGAGGCAAGGACTTTGAGGGTGGACCTCCTAGGACTACTTAGGACTAATACTTCAGCCCGACAGATAAAAGGTCACCGAGATGGCATAGTCTCTTTCGGACTGATTGTCGAGAACGGATCCTCAATTCGTATATAGCGGTCTAGAGTCTTTTATCAACTTTGAAGGAAGCACGACTCCATGACAGTAAGTCACCACAGGTATTCTAATACCATTCCATCCCATATTATAATAACTCAACCGATTTTCTCAGACTGTCGTAACCATTTTTCTCACCGATGACGGCAAGTGTTTTTTCTCTGAAATCTGAATGACAGTATAACTATTCTTCGTCTCTTTAAGTTCTGACTGATGCTGTTCACCCTAGGTCGGTCCATCTTCTCTGATCCTCTTCAGCTGCTTTATATGGTGCCAACTGATCTTACCTCATATATTTTATGGACAGCGAGACAAAAAATTTAAAATTGCATTTAAAAAAAGAAAAGAAAAAAACGCGATTCGATTTATACTCAAACTGAACTTTATTCAATAGCAATTAAAATAAAAAACAAGAATTAATTTAAATGAATAGTTAAGTTGTGCGTGAAATCTGCGTTAAGGTGAATACATATCAATTACTTTCATGGATTTTAAAGACTAAATTTCCTTTATTATTTTTATTATGAACAATTTGAAACCAGTTTCCATTACATATTTAATAAAATAAAATCAAACAAAGTTATGCAATGCCGATTATAAATTTTTTAAGGTATACTATCAACTTATTTTTTTGTAGATAATATTGTAGATAGTGGTATATGTAATTACGTGTGTTCCTATTTACTTGCCTCCCCACGAGAGCAGAGTTGAAGGCGTGGTCGGTATTTAAGGTATGAAAATCTAGCTTCTAAAAGTGAGAACTTTCTATTAGGGCAAAAGAGTGTGGATCCCTGGATCGTAAACCACGTAGAAAATCCCCCAAGAACACAAACCACAGTGGAGAGATTAATGCTACACATTTGGCAGGCTTGGGTCTATCAACAGAAGTTATAATGGATGGTACAAACGTTACAACTAAGTGGTAGGTCTAACAGCAGGGGCCTCACTTCAGTGAGAGGGGGCGGTGTGCATTACATCTGTAGAGAGGTAGGCACCAAAACTGAGCGCTTTCTCTACTGATGACCCCAACTATGTTGTTAGTTACCCGGTATGCGGGGGTATCTGCTGATTGCACTCTAATTAACTAAATTAACAGTAACATGGTATCTATAGTAACAGAAGCTATTAAAACAACTTCTTCAACGTATGTAATCATGAAATGATTAAAATCTGATTTTTCTCTATATTTTTTCACACAGAACAAATTTAATAAAAAAATATATAAGACGTTCTTTACTTCTAAATAAATACTAGTTTATAAACTTTATTTTTTTTATTAATGGATGTTCACCTTTTTATTTTTATTGTTGATAAAAGAATAAAATAACATTTCATAATTCAATGAGTTTTAAATATAAAAGAATGCATAAACTTTTTCATTGTCAATTTTAGTAATTAAAATAGATGCGCCTGCATGGTACTTAATTATACACTAGGGATGAACAGAAAAAAATACCTGCTTTTATAGCGTAAAAATGCAACAAAAATTATTCACCTTAAATAGCCTAATCATTGTATTTCGATTAAATGTTGGGTATTGGAAGCATTAAGAGATAATCTTTCACTTAAGAATTGCTGACTCAAAATTTTGGAGGCAACTGTTTTTTTTTGTTTTTTTAGAGTGCTATCTTTTTCATGATCACCCCCTAACTAAGCGATGCTTCCAAATTTTGTACAGCCTATTCTTTTAATTAATAAGATACTTCCATATAGCTTAATATTTAATTGTGTTTTTTTGGGAAAGAGAATCAACTTCTAAGCAACGTACCCTTTACTATTGGACATTTTAAAATAGCGTTTTCAAATAAAATATGGCTCGTCAAGCAGATTTTAGGGGATTAAATGTTCGCTTAATTTATTATGAATGCGGTAATAATATAATATCAAAATATTTTTTATTAGTATTCTAAGAAATTTTCGAAAAATTGACAACTCAAACAGTATTATTTTCGGGGGGTGGGCCTAGCAGTGGACTTCTGTATTGTAATAGCTTCTAAAAAAAATTAGCCGACGCTCGGCTCTGTTCTGCTCTGCTCTGTTCTGCCCACGAACTGAAAACACATTTTTTATCTTTGAAATTTAGTGTCTTTTGTGTACGTTCACTGAAATCGAACTATGGAGGCTAATACGTGGAGTACAAAACAAGGATAATTATGTTATATTGACTTCAAATCATGAAGTGAATAAAGATTTTTATTTTAAATTAATTCTGGAATACTCGAAGCGGACATAGATCTTAAAGTGTGTACATACCTTTATTATTAAAAAATATATGAATATTGAAATAAAAAAATTAAATTCAGAAACCGGTTTTTTGTTAAGTCTGCATTATTACACACTTGGGCTTCTGTACTTCGTAAGGTGGTTTCGTAACACTCGTAACATTTAAAAGTTTACCGAGCAGACGAATTTTTGTTCATCTTCGTTTAATTAAGCTAAAATAAAATTTATTAAAAAGTGAAAATAATTTTTATTGAATTTTAAACAAAATCGAAAATGTCTTTTTAGTATATCTTACATTTTTTAAACTATGGTTCACCCCAAACAAGGCACTACTACACATCTACAGGGGCATCCTTAGTGGAGTGTTGTGAAGCAGCATTACATTTAAATTTCTGCATGTTGATACAGTCTAAAAAACGGTGAGCATGGGGGGAATTTCAACTGAAAGCAGTATGAGGAAAGAAACTGTTAAAGTAGAAAGCCTTTCGGCATCTAGTGGCAACTATGGTGAAGGGGTGGAATTTTGCTGATTGTCGCGTCGGTTGGGGATAATTAGGTCGAAGGAGCACTAGTGAAGCAAGTTCGTCGGAGAACATTCCATAAAATAATTGTAAAACAAGCACAAATATGCAACATAGCGACGATGGGGCAGGAGCGACAGTTGGTAGATAGTGTGGGACCTATTATAGTAGAGCCTCTTTTTTGGACCCTTCTAAAAGAGAGAAGCTAGTAATTGGTGCACCCACCCAGATGTGGCAACAATACTCTATGCACGGGCGAATAGTTGTTTTGTAGAGATATAGGATACTTGCAGGTGTGAGAGTTTTTTGGCACGATAGTTGGGCATCACCTTCTTTGCAGCAGCTTTGTCAATGTCTACTATGTATTTGTTTCAGTTCATGTTACTTGTGAATGTAAATCGGGGGAGTTTAAATAATGGATTCTCAGTCATGGAAATCGGTGGTTGAAACAGTTTCTTATAGTGGCTAAAGGAAATAAGCTTTGTCTTAGTCGCATTTAATGTTACCAACCATTTATGTCTCCATTCCACTACAGACTGGAGTTCATTTTCGATGGATTCGGCCTTGGATATGCGTGTTCGCCTTGCACGCATGTCGAGTAGAGTTTGGTGTCGTCAGCAAATATACCAATATCAGACACAATTGCATCAGGAACGTCGTTTATAAAAATCGGGAACAATAGTTATTCAAGGATCGATCCCTGGGGTACACCCGCATTAATGTTATTTTGTTTAGAAGTACGGCTATCGAGGATAACCTGGATATTACTTATGGTTAAAAAGGATCTGATTATATTTAATATTCGTCCAATAATACCATAGGAATTGATTTTCATGAGTAGACCATATTGCCAGACCTTGCCAAAGGCTTTGGATATGTCAAGCGCCCTGGCTTCACCTGCTTTGCCCAATGCATGGTATATATATATTCAGAGATAACGATTAGGATATTCGCGGTAGAAAGTGCTTGACCAAATCTATACGGTTGGCTAGAAAAAGTTTAGCATTAACGAGGTGCCGGACTATCGCTGGATTGATTAACGATTCAAAGACGTTAGCGAATAGCGGGAGGAGACTTATGGAGCAATCATTTTTTGGGGGGCGGGGGGGGGGGGCAGTTCTTTCAACGGAGTTCTTGAACACTGGTACAAAGAGACAATTCTTCAGCTGTCAGCGGAGCAAAGTTCTGCAAGGCATTTTTTGTTGAGTTTGGAGGTGCAAGAGGCCAGCTCAGCAGAACATTTCTTTATTACTATATAAAAGATAAGATCAGGTCTATATGCCTTGGAGGTATCAAGGTTTTTTATGATATCCCAGTCTTGAGAAGAAGTGATGATCAGATCATCAAGTGTGACTTCTGTCCGCAGTAGAACATTTGGGAGGGAGTGGTTTGTTGATATTTTTTCAAGTTTAATTTATTTACACAAAGCAGAATAATTATTTTTTACTTTTTGCGTTCATAAACAAATAGTTCGTTTGATTAATCTAAATTAAAATTTAGTTAACTTCATATATAAAATGAAAATTAATAAATAGTATTTATTAAGAAGTTAAGACAATTTATAAAATAGTTTTATCGAATTTTAAACAACACCAAAAATATTTCCCCACTCTTAATTAGAGATTCATTAGGGGTCAATGCAGTATACGGTAAACTGGGGGAAATTGAACATTTTTTGTCGTTTTCTTTCTTTGATATGTGATAACTTCCCATAATTGCATATATAAAGGTATAACTTTGTTCAGGGAATCAAATGGGGTCTCAGCATTCAGTCAAATGAAGATAATGCATAATAATGCTCCCTATAGTACTAAAATGTACCAGGTTTTATGAGGTAATTTACGTATCTGGAAAATAATAATTATATTAAGAGTTTAAAAATTACTAAAGGAAAGCATTTAGTATGTTTTCATCAACACATCATGTATATTAGGTAAAGTTACTGAACTCTTGCATACATTTTTACAATGAGAGTTCTGTTAAAAATCAGTATCAATTGGTTAGAACCAGGAACCACGTACCCGTCACATATGTCACATATGAACCAAGTCATATCATAAGGTCACAAATTTGAAACAAACATAAAATGAACTAATACAATGTTTAGACACATTCACACATTGGATATTCCAAAAAAACAACCAAAACTACGCATTGGAAGAGTTTTTGTTGGGAATAAGAAATTACAAAATGTCAATTATTAATAGAAGAACTAGTATCTCCATTTTTACTGGAAGTTATAGTATCTCCACTATTAATAGAAGAAATAGTACTCTCATTATTAAAAGAATAGAATCTCTATATAAATAGTAGTAATAGTATCTCCATTATGAATTGAAGTAATAGAATATCCGTTATTAATAGAAGTAACAGTACCTATTTTATAAATAGAAGTAATAGTATATCTGTGAAACAGTGATTTCAGCCGACGCAATCTGCCCTTTTAGGGCGCACCAATAACAGTATCTCCATTATTTATAGAAGTAGTAATATCGCCATTATTAATAAAAGTAATGGTATTTTCTGTGTTTAGTAGAAGTAATAGTATATTCTTTATTCATGGAAGTAAACGTAACGGTATTATTAATCGAAGTATTTATATCTCAATTATTTACAGAAGTAATGGTATCTCCATGAATAAGTGAAATAATTATATGCATATTATTGTTTGAAGTGATAGAATCTACGTTATCATTATAATAAATAATATATCTATTATAAATAAAAGTATTAATATCGCTATTATAAATTGAAGTAATTGAATCTTCCTTATTATTAGAGGTAATAATATCTCTATTTGTAGAAGTAATATTATCTCCATTATAAATAGAAGCCATAGCATATCTATCATTAAAGAAAATAAATCATCAAAATATAAGTTATAATATCTCCCTTACAAACTAAGGTAATAATATCTCCATTATAAATTACAGTAATAGTATCTTTATTATAAATAGAATTAATAGTATATCTAGTATTAATAGAAGTAATACTATATGCAATATAAACTCAAGAAATAGTATGACTGTTACTAATATAAGTAGTAGTATATCTATTTCTAATAGACGAAATAGTATATCCAATGTTAATTAAGTAATATTATGCCGATTATTAATAGAAGTAAGAGTATATCGATTATTAATGGAAGTAATAGTATATACATTATTAATTGAGTAATGATAACTTCATTATTAATAGAAGTAATAGTATATCTATTATTAATAAAAGTAATAGTATATTTATTATTAACTGAATTAATAGTATCTCCGTTATAAATAGAAGCAATAGTATTTTGATTATTAATAGAAGTAATAGTATGTCCGTTATCAATAAAGGTTGTAGTATCTCTATTATTAATAGAATTAATAGTATCTATTCTTAATTGAAGTAATATTATTTACGTTATTAATAGAAGTAATAGTATCTTTATTTTTAGAAGTAATATTATTTTTATTATTAATAGAAGTTATAGTATCTTTATTATTTATAGAAATAATAGTATCTCTATAATTTATAGAAGTAATTGTATATCCATTATTAATTGGATTAATTGTATCTCCGTTATTAATAGAAGTAATAGTATCTCCATTATTAATAGAAGTTATATTATATCTATTATTAATAGAATTAATAGTATCTCTGTTATTAACAGAAGTGTAAGTATTTCCGTTATTAATAGTAGTAAACGTAACTCTATTATTAATAGAAGTAATAGTATATCTATTATTGATATAAATATTTGTATATCCATTAGTAATAAATTCCATAGTATCGGCTTTAGATAGATAGATACCAAATGTTGTTATTATTTTGTTTAGAATGCTCTGCAATAATATATTTTCATAAACGACTTCCCTGATTACATTGTGTCTGAGATAGGTATATTTGCTGAAGACACCACGATCTACTCTTGTCATATGAGTAAAACGGTCTCGCACATGTATGAGGTAATGACTGAATTCTTAAACAGTGTCATCCAGTCCATAGTGGAATGGGGTCATAAATGAATAATAACATGTAAAGCATATAAGAAAAAGCTCTTTTTCCTTCAACAACTACAAGTAACTTCTTCACCACCGATTACCATGGCAAATAACACCCTATCTGAAAGTCTAACATTCAAATACGTCGGCTTAACATTCACAGGTAACATGAATTGGAACAACTACATAGAAGACACTGCCAAGGCCGCTGCAAAGAGAGTGGGGTCTCTCTACCGGGCTAGAAAACTTCTCACACTTGACAGTATCCTATATCTCGAAAAATGTTGTCACATTTTAGCTGGTGCTCCATCCACTAATCTCTTCTTCTTAGACAAGTTCCAAAATGAGTATCTAATCTAATAGGTCCCTCACTATTTACAAAGCTCCAGCCTCTGTCCCATCGCCGCAATGTTACATCCGTATGATTGTTTTACAAATAATTTATCCTTATGCTTGTTTTATAAATACTTCAAGGGAATGTGCTCCGATTAACATGCTGCTATGGTGTCCCCTTCGACATAAATGCACTCGATCAACCCGACAATTAGCCAAATCCTATCCTATTAACTGTGGAGGTGCCCAGATGCCGGGGAGCCTTCTACTCCAATACCTTCTTTCCTAGAGTTGATGGCCTTTGGAACTCTTTCCCTGCTCTCTGTTTACCCGACTGTACCTGTATGCAGAAATTTAAAACTAATGTAAGCAAGTATCTCGTTGCACAGCTCCCAATTTGTGATAGCCCCCTAAACTTTCACCCTAATTCTCAGTAGCCTCGTACGTCTACAGTGGCAACTTGCTTTGTTTGTGGGTAAACTAAGTTTTTTAAATATGTTTTAAATTAAAACAATTCTACTTTAATATATTTTCATTTTATGGCGTTTTTTTTATTTTCGTGCAGCTGTTTCCGATGTCCGGATCTGGGTACTTGACCGAAGGGTATTCCAAGCTATTATGATGAAAACGGGCATCCAACGAAGAGAAGAAAACATCCAATTCCTAAAAAGGTATTTTATATGCATATAACTGTTTTTTTGTGTGAAAATATACATAAATACTCGACAATAAAACTTCTTGCAGGTATCTTATTTTCCTATTGACGTTTCTCTCATCCAGACATCCGTTACGGCGAAATATATAAATACCTTCTCCCTATTACTCGCATATAGACACGAAGTAAATATAAATTCAAATAATATTTATTTTACAAAAATTAGTTATTGCTCATCTATATATTTAGATGCGTAACCGTCACCTTCTATATAAAACAACTAAGCCTGACAGAAATGGCGACTGACCACTAATCTCTCCTCTTTTCCTTTCTTTAACCTATTCATCTCTCTCCCTCCCTCACTCTCTGACGCACACTTTTTAATCTCTTACTCTATCTGTATGTTTTCCCAACCTGCTTTTTGTAGCTCTTTTATCTGAACGCTAATGTGTTTGAAACTAAAATCAAATTCTAATCATATGTAATTCTAATTAAGTCATTAAATTGTTAGTGCTTCTTTAAAACTATGAAAAAAGAATAGTGGGATGACATAAATACAGGGGGTAGTAGTAGCAGCAGTCTAAGAGAAGTAGATTTATAAAATGGCGCAAATAAATAAATGGCGTAAATAAAGAAGAAATGGTAAATACTACAGTAGTGGTAATAGTAGTAGGAGGAGGAGTAGGAGGGGGAGGGTGTAGAGAAGCTAAAGTGCTGTAAAAAAGGGTATCAATTATCTATATTTAAAATGAGTTATAAAATAATCGATACAGTTTAAATTCTTGTTTAAATTTAACTTTAAAAAATGATTTTTACTTTCGATCGTTAATATTTTGAAACAAAGCACATTCCTGAGTAGTTATCTCTATATATCAGATTCTCGATTTTTATCATAGATTTAATTCAATATTCAATATTTAATTCTGAATAACCAGTTCTTCTTGCGAGTCATACAACCAGGTGCTTCAGAAAATTAAATTGCAACTCCAATTAATCCCTTCAGAAAAGACTATAATAATTGTCAAAATGGAGACATTTACCAATAATGACCTAAAAAGCAGCATCCGTTTACATTAATGAAATCCGCGTTACTCTATCTATTTCAGATAAACAATTACGTATGTTGAAAACATACCAAATTATTTCTTTAAATTACTTTTGTATTATAATATTAGGTAACATAATTTGATTTAAAACAATTAATTAAAATGGTCTTCAATGAAATTATGCAAGCCGCTATTTATTAATTCTGAACAATGTATTCTGTTTTAGGGTAAATTTTTACTCATTTATTCCCCAAATATTGTGTCTGTCTTTAAAACAAATACAAGAAATATATTCTCTTAGAACAAAAAAATACGATATAAATTGACCCCCACTAAAAAGTTCAACATTGTTCTCTGATCTTGAAATAATGTTTCGATGTCTTCTTTATAAAACGGTTACATTTCTTACCAAAGAGTTTAAAACATCATTATCTAAACAGAAAGTACTTGTAGTTTTATAAGATTTGAGTTCATTTTTTTTAACAAAGGATACTGTATTAATTAAGTTTTATTTTAAAACTAATAGTGAAAAATAAAATAAAACTTGTTCAGAATAAAGAAACTGCACAGTTTCAAAAACCAAGAACTTAACTAAATTAAAGTAACAACATTCGCGCTTAACACTAGATAAGTACTTATTTATAAATTTAAGTGTTAAAATTCAAACTCTAAAATATTTATGACATATAAATGTCAATACTCCGTACAACGCCAGATCTATTTGCTCGAAATAAAATTCTTTAATATATATATATATATATATATATATATATATATATATATATATATATATATATATATATATATATGGATGATCATTTGACAAATGTAAATATTTTCTTACAACAAATTAATTAAGAGAAAAAGACGGACTTAACCAGCAAGAAAAAAGTTAAAACAAAACGACTTCCGGGCAACGCCGGATAGAGACGACTAGTATTTAAATAGTAAGACTAATATATGATATAGAATCAGTAAATCAAATAATGACATTGCAACCTAATTTCTATGATTGCGCGTCAAATTTAAACGAGGTCCACCATATATGTGCATATGCTTTTTGTTAGTTGTTTTGTTTCTTACTGTACAATAACTTCGTCTCTAGAAATAGGTGTATCATTCATCTTTGACATTGTAAATCAACTATAAATGTTACTGGATGAATTTGTCATGTCGCCAAAAAAGAAATAGAAAAAAGTTCGGCATAAAACAAAATATAGTTTTAAAGACTTACTGATTTTTGCAGCAAAACTAAAATAAAAGCTAAATACTAATGCAATTAGTAATACGTTGTGGTTGATTGTTTTTAAATGTGTTACCCATTTGTGTAAACCAATTCGTCATTTTAAACAATTAGTTCAACACGAATTGTGATTATACAAAACTATAGGATGTTTAACATGGACCACATTCAAGTTGTATGCCAACTCCAAGAGAAAGCTAACGAGCACGGTATAACACTTTGTTTGGCCTTTTTCGATTATGAAAAAGTCTTTGATTCCATCGAATTCACCCCTATATTCACAGCTTTGAAAAGTCAGCAGATTGACAGTGCTTACATCAACCTGTATCAGGATCTTTATGACGGAGAGACAGCAACTTTAAAACTCCAACAGGATAGTGAAAAGATCAATATAGAAAGAGGTGTCAGACAAGGTGACAACAGTTCACCAAACCTCTTTACATCCTGCCTGCAAGATTCGGTGATTAATAAAATTGATTGTGAAGGCAGAGGTATCAATATAAACGGAGAATAACTTGCTCATCTAAAATTTGCCGACAAAATCATTGTCACAAGTCACACACCTCAAGAATTAAAAGGGATTCTTAACGACATTCATAATGCTAGCCATAAAATTGGTCTTAAAATACACACTGGAGAAACCATGGCCATGTGCAATAAATATGCCACAAACGCCCCAATCAATGTAAAATGTGAAAATGTCGAGAAAGTTGATCTACATCTACCTAGGGAAGATGGTGAGAAGTGACGCTGATATCATGCCTGGAATCAAACGGCGAATTGCGCTTGTATGGACATCATGAAGAGTAGACAGTTCACGTTAAGCAAAAAGTGGTCAATGAATAAATCATGCCTGTTATAATATATGGTAGCGAAATATGGGCACTTAATAATGTAGCGTTAGAAAAGGTAAAATTGGCATTATGCTCGGCATCAGTTTACATGACAGAAAAAGAAACCATTGGATCAGACAGTAAACTGGAGTAAATAACATCATCAATACCATAAGAATGGCAAAAATTAGATGGGCAGGTCACCTTTCGAGATGTGCAGACAACATGTAGACATATAGAGCAACAGAATGGCCCCCTGTGGAGGGATGCCATCGATAGTCAACTACGTCCTACGTGGCTACGCCTAGCCAGAGATAAAACCAGGTGCAAAGAAACCAGGGAGAGGGTCCTCCACTAGGAATTAAATAAAAAATAAATAAATAAAAAAGACCATGATGATGATGATGATGATGATGATGATGATGATGATGATCATCATCATCATCATCATCATCATCATCATCATCATCATCATCATCATCATCATCATCATCATCATCATCATCATCATTATTATTATTATTTACTCACTAGGAGTTATCACACTGGTCATCGTCAGTGGTCACCCACTGCCGACAACCTGTGGTATTCCCTGGAGTCTGAGTGACAACAAGTCTCCTCAGGCCTCCAGTATGCTCCACCTCTTTTCGTTCATCACCGCTGATGATCTTGCGGTAATCGCAACAGCCACCTACCAACGATTTCTCGCTGATAATGGCCATTGGTCTCCTCTGGGGCCCGAGTGGCAACAAGCCTTCCCAAGGTCCCAGAGCTGTTCGCACTCTTCCAGTGGAGGTCTGGTTTTGCGCTTTCCCTCCTCGACCCTCTGTCCATAATTTTCGTGGCGTCAGCCTATGCTTGCGCCTCTCTCGTTCGGTTGTATTTTCCCCGTTTCTGTTGTTTTGTGCTTCCATGTGTTTGTTCTCCATTCGTTGCTTATGTGGGTTGGTTTCCGCATTCGAGGACATTTCTCAGGATTGTAGCTGTTTTGATCATTACTGTCCTTTGTATTGTCTCAGTTATCCCTTTGATTCCTATTTCTCCTAGTCTTTTCTCCATGTTTTTGGGGACTGTTCCTAGTGCTCCTATGATTATTGGTGTTATACTGACTTTCTTCATGTTCCATATTCCTTTCAATTCTCTGGCAAGTTCAGTATATTTGCTTCTCTTTTCCGTCTCTTTGATCTTCACTCTGTGGTCTGCTGGAACGGCAAAGTCCACGATTTTGCAGGATTTTTCTTTCTTGTTGATTATTATCATATCCGGTCTCCTTGCTGTTATGGGTGTGTCTGTTTGTACATTCATATCCCATATGATTTTGTGTTTTTCGTTTTCTAGTACAGTTTCTGGTTTGTGTTTGTACCGTTTTCTTGCATATTCGAAATTCAGTTGTTTGCACATTTCCCGGTGTACTTCTTTTCCCATGCTGTCATGTCTGTTCTTGTATTCCCTTTGTGCTAGCTTGCTGCATTCACTTATTATATGATTTATCGTTTCGTCTCTTTGTCCACACAATCTGCATTTGCTGTTTTCCTGGGTTTTATCTATCTTTGCTTTAATAAAGTTTGTCCTAATCGCATTGTTCTGTGCGGCCGTCAGCAGAGATTCCGTTTCTCTGTTCAGGTTTCCTTTTCTTAGCCATGCCCAGCTGTTTTCATTGGCTTCATCGCTTGTGAGTCTTATAAAGCGTCCATGTAGTTGTTTTTCTTCCCACTTTTCCTTTCTTGTCTTTTTGTTTCTGGGTTCAGTGCTTCCGGGGTTGTTTGTTGGGCTGGTGTCTCTTGCTGTGGTGATCAGTCTTTCCGTGTTCTGGGTTACATATTTCTCCAGCTCTTTTTTGGTGTCTTCCACACAGTCTTCTATACTTACCAGTCCTCTACCTCCTTCATTTCTTTTCACGTAGAGTCTGTCCGTGTCGTCTTTTGGGTGCAGTGCATTGTGCATAGTCATTAGTTTTCTAGTTCTTTGGTCAAGGTGCCTGAGTTCTTCTTTGGTCCAGCTTATGAATGGTCCAGAGTATCTTATTAGTGATACAGCCCATGTGTTTATCCCTTTTACTAGATTTCTGCTATATAGTTTAGTTTCTAAGAGTTTCCTTGTTCTTCGTAGATATTCTTTTCCAATCTTGTCTTTCATTTCTGTATATTTGATTGTGTCTGCTTCCAGAACTCCCAGGTATTTGTAGCCAGCTTGTTCTCCTAGCGCCCTCATCTCCTCTTGGTTGGGGAGTTCTATACCTTCTGTCTTTTCCAGTTTTCCTCTTTTGATCTCTAGCAGTGCACATTTTTCTATTCCAAACTCCATTTGGATATCCTGGCTGAATATCCTGGTTGTGTTTATCAGCTTTTCCAGTTCTGTTTTGTTTTTTTGCAAACAGTTTAAGGTCATCCATGTACATCAGGTGGTTTATTCTTTGTTTTACACATTATTATTATTATTATTATTATTATTATTATTATTATTATTATTATTATTATTATTATTATTATTATTATTATTATTATTATTTTCCCATGTTGTTGGTGTAAGTTAACAGTCCTTTAGAATGGAAAATGGGATTTGGAGAGTGAGATAATCAAGGTAATAATGGAATTTTAAATTTCTGATCTCAAAAATCATTTACTATCTGCAAAGATTCATTTGTAATATAATGTGTGGCTGTTGACGTCGAGAGGTAATTTGTAGAGGATTCAACACATTATTCTATATTTACATGTGATTAATCTGTATTTTTAATCCGATGGCCGAATATTTCAGTTTATATTTTGTGTTATGAGTTGTATAACTGGGGGGGGGGGGAGGAAAAGATATAAAAATGTCACAAATTACAAAGTAAAAAGTATTTCGTGTTTTCTTGCAATGCCAAAGACGAGGAATCTCAATATTAAATAGATCAATTAGTCAAAAAGTGGATCGGGCGAGAAACTAAGTCATGATTAGAGATTCGAAGAGATGCGACACCGTAGACCCGCAACAATATATTTTTAGAACTAGATAAATAAAAACGACTTTCAAGTTTAAGAGTCGCTATGATTTAAACCCAAGGTCCGTTTTTAATGTAACGAAAAAACAACTCCCCAAAAGGGGCATAACGGAGTGGAACAAAAATAAAAAAGCCTCAGTCCAGAAAGACTCGTCCGTAATTGACTGAGGATAGAACAGATATTACACTTTGATTTTTGCCTAAGGATTTAAAATTTAAGAGTCGAATAATGCTAAAAAGCGTTACGACAGAAATGATTTCTATTTCAGCTTATTTCTTTCTTTTATGGCGTTCTTTTCGTCTGATCGTCTGTTACAAAAGTGCATTCGTATGAATCAGCATAGTACGACCTTTTTCACTAGGGTAGCATTTGTTTCCCCAATTCTTTCAAGAACGAGGTATTTATAAGAGGAAAAACATGAAGGTTGCCAACATCCATAAGTGAAAGTGACTGTATGGAACTGATTGGACTCTAACTGGCACAGGAAGGTCGTCAATCTGCGTCGTTATCCACCTCACGACGGCCACATCTCGATCGTCTGTTAAGCGTTAACTTTTTACGTATTATTTCCATTAGTCCGACTACAGGTGGCATCTTGGACGATTCGGCCGACGTAACCTCCTACTTTCTTGAAGTGAGTCTTGTCTAACTCGGAATCTACAGATTTTCTAAACAGAACCTGTGATTTAATCCACGGGGTAGATTGTTCTCTTTCTGTCAGCTATCAGCCGGTAGCAGTCTTAAGTAATTTTATTACATACTTAGTAACTGTACTGAGGATTAAAAGATTCCCGAGTTCGACAAGACACACTTGAAGAAGGTCGGAGATTACGTCGAACAAAATATTGTAAGAAAAACACCAAAGATTTAAAAATAATCCAAATAATTAAAATTATCTTCTTAAAAATTCCGAAACTTTTAACATTTTAATGTTTATTTTCTTTGGTGAATGTCACGCTCAGAACAGATCGTGTATACCAAATAAACGACTGACGTAGAAAGAAAGTTCTAAGTAGTAAAATTAAATAAAATGTTACGTTGTTTAATGTAATTCTAAAACACAGTTTTCCTTAAAAAATCTATTTGTTTAACAAGCTATAAATAAACTGTTTTCTTTTCTTTCCCTACAGTGTTTCTTTGTTGAAAGAGTTACCCAACGACAAATTAGCGAAAATCGCCGACGTATTGGAAGTGGTAAGTTGTTATCATTTTGTCTAACCCCCTCTCTATCTCGTTCTCTCTCTTTCCTTATATATATATATATATATATATATATATATATATATATATATATATATATATATATATATATATATGTATATATATATGTATATATATATATATATATATATATATATATATATATATATATATATATATATATATATATATATATATAAGAAAGTGATTTATTATCATGAACATTTTCTTTTTTGTTTTCAACATGTTTAATTTATAGCTAGATCTGTAATATATGTGAAAGGATCGTTAGCTAACTTAATGTATCCAAAAAATTATATGATGTTTTAGAATTAGTTACGGTTTTCTTTTCGAAAAAAAAAATATATTTATATATACAGGTATATATATATATATATATATATATATTTACCTGTATATATACATATATATATATATATATATTTCGAAAAATATATATATATATATATATGTGTGTGTGTAGAGAGAGAGAGAGAGATCTTAGGTAAACTTAATTACAACAGTATCATAGATCAAAGAATCCAACATGACAACAGTTTGTGTACGATCGTTTCTGAGAGGCTATGTTTTTATTAATATCGGATCTATTCATCACCACAGGGTATAAAACACACCGGACCATACAGAGTACAAAACCAGTATATAAAGTGGAAAAACGAAAGTTAAATTAGAGGTAAGGGAAAATACCATTCAAATAAAAGAAATAATGTCTCCTTTTAAATAGATATAAGAGAATAGAAGGCAGATCCACTTCATATGGAGAAGTATGGACATATACAACTATATACAGATGAGAAGCTTGTTGCAATTTTAATTTGCAATTTATCAATGTTAGAGATATTTAGTTAATATAGCATCTGCAAATGACGATATTAAAAACTCTTCATAATAGAAATAAAGAGTTAGAGAAAGAAGAAATTGAGAAAGTTAAGGATAAAATACTTACGAAAATGTACTACTTACAAAATTACAAAATTACAAAATTGTTAAGATTATTAATCAAAGATCAGAGATTAAAATTAAATTTTAAGTTCAAATGTTTAGAAAACAATGGAAATTTAAAATTCAAAAATCTAATATAATTTGCAGTTCTATTCATATGCAAGGTAGAGGCAGGACTAGTGACAATTTTCAAGTAATGACGTATAACAATGAAATGATAAAAGAAGCAATATTAATAACAAAACAATAACGAAGATAAAGGTCATCCTGTTAGTGATAATAATAAAGATAAGGGTAATGTAAGTAAATAAATAAATGATATAAATTAATTAAAATAAAGTAATTTGACGTAAATAACAATTTAAAATTTTAAATATATAATTAATTAAAGATACTAATGAAGTGTAGATGGGAGAGTAAGGCAAATAAAATAAGATAGAAAAATAAATAAATGATATAAATTAATTAAAATAAAGTAATTTGACGTAAATAACAATTTAAAATTTTACATATATAATTAATTAAAGATACTAATGAAATGTAGATGGGAGAGTAAGGCAAATAAAATAAGATAGAAAAATAATAATCAACAAAAAATTTAAAAAATAAAAAACCTAATAATTAATTATTATAAATTACTTATTAATTATTGAATGAAATAAAACGGGACTTAATGTAACTGTGAGATATTTAAGAGATATAACTAAGTTAGTTAGCATGTTCTAAATTTATGTTTATTGAAAAGAAAAGATTTTGAAATATATAGTTTAAGAAACACGCTATTAAGAATGAATTATCATAAGTAAAATCATTACAAATTCGTTCCATCTCAGCGCTTGTAAAATCAACTGGAAGCACTATCATTATCTTGGTTATTGCTGTCTTGAAATTTCTTAATGTTCCATTATTTCTTGGGTATTTGATTGAATTTAATAATCTTCTGGAGGAATGGTAAACATACATATAATCCGATTCAAATGCGTCAAATACAAAGGAAGGATATTAAACGGGAAAGAATATCATTAAATTTCAAAAGAATGGCGTGACATTATTCAGTTCAAATCATAAAAAGATGTGAACACGATGTTTCAAAGTAATATAATTCTTAATAAACAATTACTATTTCTAAATAATGAATCATAAAGGAATTGTATTGAGCGAAAGATGTTTAAATTGTATATATATTTTGTAAATTGTTACTCATTTAATAAATGGTAACTTGAAGAATAGTGCTATTGTTAAAAACTGTAATTACAATTCCAGTGCATAGTGTTAATGGGTTAGCGTATAACTCTTTGTATCATATGTGCATCTAGGGAGAAAGTGGTCCTAGAGTAGTCTATATAAGATGTTTTACGTCAATTATTAGTCATAGAAATACAATTTCCAATTGGAAAAGTAAATTCATGGATCTTGTATTATTTGGATTTCTGTGCGTTTTAAAATGAATTTGTATAAAAACAAATTACTTGCATTTCCATGTGTGTGTGTGTATCAATACTGTCACACAGAAATTTGCGAGTAAAACATGCGTGTTTTCCTCTCCCCGTAAAATAAACGAAACAATTTCAATTGGTGAGGAGAAACAAAGAAAGCAAATAGCAAGTCGAACAACAACATCAGACTTACTCCGCCTCCTGAATTAGATTAAGCAAGAAATCCTGTGGGTTTTATGTGTTTTTAACTCATCAGAAATGATAATAATAATTTATATATCAAGAATAAAATTATTGACAAATATTTTAGTAATATATCTAGAAAGATAGCGAAAACTAAACAAGCAAAAAGCATGATTTTATTTTTAATTCCAGTAATTTATGATGGAGAACGTACACTAGTATATATATATATATATATATATATATATATATATATATATATATATATATATGTGTGTGTGTGTGTGTGTGTGTGTGTGTTACTGTTGTATAGCTCTTCATTGTTACTTTATATGCATGTTTTACAAGCTAAGATCGATCCCAATAGTCCAGTCAAAATGTGGCTGAACTTCAAACAAATTGCTAACAAATAGTTTTTAACTTGGATATTGGGCATGTATAACCTCTCTTTCAGATAAAAAAAAGTTTACCAAAATTAGCCTTGCGGAAAGGGGTGAACGGGCGCCATCTTTAAAATCCAACTTAACAATATTTAAATTTCCTGACAAGTATCTCCATTATTCCTGACAATTACTGACAAAAATAAACGTTTTTACTGACAAAAAACTTTATTAAATTAGAAATAAAACAATATTTATTGCATGAAACCCTACACAGGGCCCAACCGAAGCCAGCTTGACATTTTCGTGACGTTTTTTTTTTAATTGTAATGATAGGTAGCTATATGCTAAATAATAAACTAACACTAGAAAATGATTAGCCCCTACCATTGTTTTCATGTGTTTTTTTTAATTTCATATACAAATATGAATATTAAAAAAAAAAGCAATTGTCACATTAATTCCTGAAATTTCATAGAAAATAGGTACAATTTACAATAAAATAATGGCCAGTTGGTCGAATGCATAACCAACACAGAACAAGTTCATGAACGGACTAAAGAACATTTCTTGTCAACAACTAAGAAAAGGTAACTTCATCATCATCATCAAGATCTGGCTGTTGTGAGTTGCTGCAGTGGAGGCTTTTGCAATTACCACACAAGTTTGAACAGTCAATTCAATGTTTCCTGCAACTGCATCTTGCTGTAGTACACCCTGAAGTACAGTTACACCTAATTATAGCCAACAAATTTACAGGACCAGCTGGCAAGTCAGTTTTGATTGGTTGTAATTTACCATCTGAAGGTTTCCATCCCAATCTGTCAGGTTTTAGCTAGTTTCTACATTTCCATTCCTGATTTGGAAGTAAACTCGAAGGCTGTTGAATTTTGTAGCTGCTCTTGTTGGTGACAATGATTTGGCCTCAACATACTTTGAGCTTTTTGCAACCTTTGCCTTAAAGCGCCCGAGTCGATTATTGATGTTTTGCCCATCATTACCATTGTACAGGCACATTAAAGCCTTCCACCCTTCTTTAATAACCTCTTCTGTGCGGCTATCCTTGTCAAACACTTCCGCCAGTTTGAGGAAGTTTCTATTGTTAATCACCTTTCGAAGGGGTGCTGCCTTCCCAATTCCATAAACACTGGATGTAGAATCACAACCCAGTAGTGCATGGATGAAAAGAATGTTGGAACAGACCACATCTTCCAAAGATTTCCTTATCTCTTTGATGTTCCAGACTTTCACACCTTTTGCACTATCCTTTGGTTGTGGCGTGAAGAAGATGTTGTAATCATCATCTCTATTAACATGATTACATAGAAGGACCAATAAGTCAGTGTCATCTGCAATCCAGATGGTTTCTCCTCTCTGCGCCAGTTCTAGGGCAGTCTTCACAATCAATACGTCAGCGTCTCCAGATGCATGGACTACTTTACAACTTGCTTCCTCCAAACTCTGTCCAAGTAAGTTGATTAACAATTGTTTGTGTTCTTGATTAGCTAGGAAAACATCCTTTTCTTTATTTGAGCACCATTAAAGGGGTCACTGATATATTAACACTAACAGGCCCCCCTACTTTGCGTCGGTGAGTCACGTTTTTAATGGATGGACCACTTTCATACTCATTAAAGGCAAGTCATGCTTTTCCATATCTAGTTGTGACATATCTGCGGTATTGGGCAAAAATCTCATCAAATGTGTGACTTTTTTGCAATGGGTCCGTTGAAGTAGTGCTCCACCATCTAATAGATACTCGGGATCGGAAGACTGTGGACCTGATCTTACAGGGGAAGTCAGTTCCCATATTGCGTTTGCCAAAGCCGGTATTTTAGCCTTTCGCGGTATTCCGAAAGAATTCAAAAGTGCAGGTGGGTAACTACAAAGCTTATACTGGAAATGTTCTTGCTGCTGCTGAGTTTAGGGTTCATTGGTAGATAGCACGCACAGTCTCTGGAATAGGAGTCGTGAATCAGTCTCGACTGCTTCATCTTTGCTGTGCGAAACTTTTGACCCAAGTGTAATTGCCTTATCCTTTCTTTTACAAGTGTACTTGTGGACATTTTCCCCAACCATTTAAACTATGACTGCCTCTCCTATGGTGTTTGCTCCGTGCACATTCACTTGTTTGTCTCCAGTTACTTAACTTGAAATGCTGTGAATTGACAGATCTTCCGTGAAAGGGTCCTATGTCTGGGGAAACGCAAGGAGCTTCCATGTATCCCTCACACTTCGCTCTGTTCTTGGTGCTGGTTATTAGTGCCATGCTTTCTAGTTCTTGCATTGTAAACTTGATTTCAGCGCACGCTGGCAGTGATAGCGTCCAAACCAATCGTTGAATTTCGTCCATTCCTCTGTCATGAGTAAGACCTCCAGACGTCTTCATGCTTCTTATTAGCACATGTTCAATAACCAGATCTGTCAACAAGCCAGCTCAGTAGCGATCACTCCGTCTAATCACATGAAATGCTTCAGAAAATTTTTGGTAAACTTTAGGAAGGCTTTTGGGTAGTCCCTTCGTTTGCTGCAAGTACAATTAGGCCGACTTTGCATATAGAATGTGTGTCGTGCTGCAGCGAATATTGGCAGCATTTTCCTTACAGTGTCAAGGTGCAAGTCGCAGTTCCCGATGCTCTTACCCATATCAAGGTATTTAATCCACAATTTTGCTGTTCGCTGCTCAACCATCGCATCCTTCACATGGTTGATTCTCTGGGCAATCCTGGTCATAGACTCTGATGACAGAACATTATACAATGTCTCAGTCCGATTAAGGAGACCTTTCAATGGCCCCTGAGCTTTCTTCAGGTCTTCATTTTGAGGGAATTACTCCCCTGCATCAGTTTTGGTTGGTCAGCCTCAGTGACATGTGAAACTGGCAAAGCATAGGCTTTCGATAACAAAATAGCATTCAGAGCAGCATCAACTAAGAAGTGAGCACAAATGGCTCTTGAAATTGCTTTGCCACTTAGCATGTGCTTGACTGCCATCAAATGACCAATTTACCCCAGAAAGCTCATCTGGGTATGGAGCCCACCAAGTCGCAAGACAAATGAATATCATCATTGCTTTGTACCAAAGTTGTTGATCGAATGGTAGAATTGGTGTAATGTTGTTTTTCCTGGCAAAATCACTAATGTAACATAACGTTTGAGTACACGCAGATTGAGTTACCAGGGACCATGTCGATCATTGGCAAAAAACTGTGCTTGATTTCCAGGGATATTTCCTTTGCACACTGACTGCATAAGGCCTGACCATGCGGGTCTGGACGGATGTGAAATTAGTGAAACCATCCAATGGATGTCAACATTAGTAGTGGAATCGACAACTTTCTTAGGCGTGAGCTATTTAAATGCTACTTATGGTGTGTTCATGTGCTGTGAATCTAGGTAATTGATGTTGATCCTTCCAACCCTTATTATATCTTCTGAAAGGACCCGAATCCTTGGAACTGGTTTTGCTTTAAATTTCCCGGGCGTAAAAGATGCTATGATGCCCATACCGTGGAATGTGTTGAATTCATCAATACTCATTACATTATGGTCCACATTATCAGCTACGAACTGCACAAATTCAGTTTCAACAGGGAAGAGAGTTTCAGCGCCATGAACAAGAGCAGCACTTCTTTTAATTTATGGACTTACGAGTAAGATAAAGAGTGTCAATTAAGAACCTCGATCCAAATTGGTCATGAATCTCCACTGCTAAACCAAACTGCAAAAGTGCAAGGAGAACTCTGAGTCTAGCAGCCTGCATTATCGCTTGACCAACTGATGCAAGTTGCAAATCACTGTCTTTGTCTGCAAATATCTTCTTGAGAAAGATGAACAATGTTTTAGGAACATATTCAAGAATCGTATCCTGTTCAAGATCATTCTTAGACGGGTAATATTCTGAACTTGTCTGGATACCTTTAATGTCATTCTTGATAAGCTTGGCTGCCCTCTCTATGATTCTAATGGCCTCTGATTATGAATTGTCTGTTGAGCGGCTCTATGCATAGAATTCATGGTGAATGCATTTTGATGTACTTAAGAATGTAACAACATTATGTTTCCCATTAATTTCAGTCACAATGATTTTGTCTTTGAAATGTTCTAACAATCGGGATTTCATGTATGAGAGACTGTATGGTTCAAAGCTAGTGTCCTCGAGTAGTTCCTCCATTTTTTTAACAATATCGACAATGGTGAGTTGCTCCTCTTCATTTAGCTGCAAATATTTAGCAACTTCCAGAAATGCCTTATTTCTCTCTGAATCCTCTGGTTTACCAGGGTTTGATTTTTAGAAAAATCAGCAGAAGAGAATGCCTTAGGAATGTTTTTATTGGAATCAAAGTTTTCAAAACGTGCTTCTTCTTAAACAAGGTCAGCTACATAATCTATTCTACCTTTAACCGTGGATGCCCAGCCATTCTTTTTTCGGACTTTCTCACAAACTTTTAAAAACTTTTAAAACTCTGTCGTTAAACTCAATAGTTTCTAAATGGAAAACATCTACATCTCTTTTCTTTGTATCAGGTTTTGCTCCAGAACCACAAAAAGATAATTCTCCTTAAAGTTAAACTCACAGAGTTTTGCCTAGTGTTTTTTCCCTACAATTTTTATTTTACTTTTTCAAATTTTAAATCTTGGCCTTTGCCAACTTATCTATCCCAGCGATTTCCTCTGATGATAAGATTTTGATCTTTGAAAAGCCTGGCTTAAGGAAAAATTTAACTTGAATAAATCGCCTTTTTGCGGAATATACCTTGCTCTGAGCAACTGAATAGAAATACGATTTGACTTTTGCTTTTCTAATTCCTTTTCATCCTTCTACACACACACACACACACATATATATAGGGTGGGACAAAATAAGGGTCCTATCTTTAAATTTGAATAACTTGAATTTGAATAACTTCCACAAAATAAAAGTTAAACTCACCAAACTTTATGTGTGTGTAGACTGACCCTTCCGAGATTTTTTGAAATAAACAAAATAAATTTTAGCCGAAAAACACTTCTTAAAACTTACAAAAACTAAAGTATTGTTTTTTACACTGTTTTGAGTTTTTTAAGCAAAAATAATGTTTTCTAAATGAGGGTACGTTCCTTAGGGCTAATACAGCTCATGCTTACTTCGGAAGGGGTCCTTTACTTATTCTAAAAAATAAAAAATAAAAAATCAATAAATAAAAAAGTTATGAATTTTTAAAAATAGGACCCTTATTTTTGCCCACCCTATATATATATATATATATATATATATATATATATATATATATATATATATATATATATATATATATATATATATATATATATATTCGGATTCCAGTAACCATATCTTTATTTGTCAGTGTAGAAGTCGAATTATTTACGGTCCGTTTCGTCATTTCTCATAGAAAGAATGTATACAGGCATATGTTTTATTTTCAAGGAGGATAATTAATAAGAAGCGAAAGCAAGAAGAGTGGCCAAAAAATTCCCAGAAAAAAATACAATCTTAGATTTTAAACGTTTCTATAAAGTGATCATTTACGAAACAAGTTTGTATTTGCATTCAGAAAATAGCGCCATTATTAATCTAAACAAAGCTTGTTAAAATACCCATATTTTCCATAAACATATTGAGCGTATACCTTGAGAGTTTGACTAAAAAACATAAGCACACATACACACACACACACACACACACATATATATATATATATATATATATATATATATATATATATATATATATATATATATATATATAAAAACATCGGCCTTTATGATACAGTGGTGCGAAGCAAATATAATGCTTGCAGTTACGTATTTCTAAATTACTTCATGATAGAATTCGGAAGCAAATAAAAGTGGATGTAAATAAAAGCGAAGAAATATGTGATGCAATCATTGTTCCAAACTTTCAAATTTAAAGTTATAGCTCCTGGGTAACGCTGATCCTCGATACTAGTTTAAACCAATTTGAAATCCGTATTCTCTCTTTACAATAAACTTCAGGTTTCATTGTTCTCGTTTCTTGTTTATTTTTCTCAGATACGTTTCCTTTATTGCTTGCTTTCCTTCAGACACCGAATTGAAAATAATCAAACTTTGCAAGCGATTTATTGATTTTTTTTTCTCTTCCAGGATTTTTTCCGCGGTGGAGAATATATCATTAGAGAGGACGCTTATGGCGATAGTTTTTTTATTATCAACCGAGGGGAGGTAAGTTGATTTTTTTCCATACATGTTTTGTGTTCCCTTTTTAGAACAGCGCAGTCGTCTTCTCCTGATAATAAAGTTTAAAATGTCAGTCAGTTTTTTTAATCAAGTAAGTCACGAACTTTTATTTTTAATCATCTTTTGGCGAAATCGCATTATCTAGTGTATCAGTCTAATGATCTATGATATACTAATTAACATTTATGTATCTAATGTCTCTCATGAACAGAACATTTTATTTAATATTATTGAATATTAGTGAGTATTATAAAAAAAAACAATTTCAAAATGAATCCCGAGGAAACGATTGTTCGATATCAAACTGGTAGTTCCCCTAGTATATAATTTCGTTAGTTGAGAATAAGAGTAAATGGGGATCGATAAGAAGTTAGCCTAGGTGAACTTGATGATATCGGGTTGAAGATTGTTTCGGCGGTGAAAATACACTAGAAACGGATATAACGACACATAACTCAAAGGAAGACGGTGGTAGATAAGACAGCCCCTTTGAGAAGCACGCGACGCATTCGGACGTGTAAATGAAATGGGCTGACAACATATAAATAATTAGTTATTATCGATCTCTTTTTTTCTGTTTACATTCCCAGCCATCCACTGGTCGATTATTTTTAAAGTATAAATAAGAAGGTGTGATTACAGAACGGAGAGCATCACTGAGAAGTGTGCACAAGGAGGAGGTTCGGCAACTAAGATATAAATAACGATTTGTAAAATGTAATGCTTCCCTAATTAATACGGCAACTTGGTTGCTGCATATATGACACAAGGTTGAAAAAACAACACGATAACTGCAAAAAAGTATTGTACAGCGAATTAATGAGGTGCACCAAAAGCTGCAGCGTATTGGTCAAGAGAAAAAATACATTCTGACGACATGACAATGCTCACAAACATATCACATGCCGAAGGGGGCTTGTCATCACTCAGCAAAACTTTATGTACCCGCTCTCCAGTCATCTATTTAAAACTGTACACAACTATAGCACTGCCACACATATAATTCGCATTATAAGTCTGTAACCCCTATCTTGTCATAATATTGACCGTCTGATAATCGTTCACGAAGGTAACCTAGCGAAAATCATCCATCAGACACCTAACATACCCCCAAGCATTTTGTTTTCCTCAGCTTTGATCCATTCAAGCTTCCACTTTTAGCAACTTAGTGAGTATACACCCACAATTTGTTTAACAATCTATCAATCAATAATTGGGAGAAACTTTTTGATCTCCATCTCTCTAACATATGAATCAAATTAAATTAATATTAATTTGTGAAAAAGGGTTTAAATATAGTGTGTTTAATTAATTGATAAACGATCGCTTCTTTTTTTCTCTCAAATGAAATTCATGATTGTTGAAACAATATATAAACTACTTTTAAGAAGAAACAAATATAAACTAATTTTAATTACCAATATCATAAAACCTCATGAAATTTCTTCATTTTAATACTAAAAATGATATATAGATTGCTGATGAATATTCTTCTGGAACTTTCTTTAATCGTATTCTTTAAGTTCACGCCGTTTTAAGCATGTTTAAGCAATCAGTCCTGTGTTTGCTGAATTATTAATAAATTAATATCCAAAATTGGCGTATGTTGTTTGTCGGCAGACACAAGCCAATGTAAAGAAAACAGAACTATGTCGGTCAATACGTGGAAATTTAGTTCTACCACGAAACCAGCAAGAAAGTATATGAAACAACACTTGATTTCACGTCAAATTTATCCACCGATTTTATCAGTAAAAAAGAAAATTCAAGGTAGTTTATGCAATTAGATGTAATTTCAGGAGTTACTTCTCTCATTGGAAATTATTTCCCCTGAATAAGAACAGTAAATAGTTAGCTATGCTTGTATAAAACTGAATATAAGCTATATGTATTATTTTAATTATTAGGACTATTTTTCTTATGTTGGATATTAATTTCCAAATTTTTCGATCGATGTAACCTGCAACCTTCTTCCGGTGCGTCTAGTGGAACGCGGGAATATTTATGTAAAACTGTACAGAATTTCGAACTGGGCCCTTTATTTAATCTACCGGAGGTGATATTGTTCTCGTTTTGTCAGCCATAACCTAGTAAAAGTATTAAACTATATCGTCCTGTCGACTTTTTATTGCATTTGGATACACAGTAGTGTTAAATAGATATTTTAAGCAGTTTTCAAGTTTTAGTTTTATTTCATTTTGTTGTTAAACTATAATAACAATTTATTTTCTGACAGGTAAATCCACTAAACCATGAAGGCGCACTTGCAGGCGGCATACATGCATTACTACATCCTTTTTACATGACCACATACGGCTTGATGAAGTCAGAAATAATGTGTTGCCATAATTGTTCAGCTGTATCTCTAAACTAACACAAGATTATTCACTAGCGTTGGGAATACTAGACCTTTTTTTACAGAATTGCTGTCATAATTCCATATTAAATGCAACTTAACATGCGTAAAAAGAAACGTTGTTTTTATCTCCAAAACTATAATTTAGCACATATATTTAGATGTGTGTCGATTTATAATGATAAAACAAATGATACAGAATATTGAAAAATATAAAGTATCTTATGTAATTTGTTTAAAAGATACATACCAGTAAACCAAAATTTAAGAAAATATATGAAAAAATATTTCGGTTTTAAAGCTGTAATTAAATTTTATCAATTTGGTAAGATTCCATTTAGTCTCTGTAACAGAGTAGCAGGGTGGAGATGCGTACTATGATAGGTATAGAAACAAAATATGATTTTTATATTCTTTTCACAGTGATCATATCACTTGATGTATAGGGTGTACAGTTGCTACGTTGTAATCCATGTCGCAATATTGCTATTCACTCATGGCCATCCCTACTACAGGCCAGGCAATCGTGCAACTGGGGTCTTTTACTGGGGGCCATGTGAATTTTCTTAAATATTCGATATAGAAGTTGCAAACTATATCTTCAACTGGTGCGGATCCTTTTTTTCTTTTTAACCACAATATACAAGTAATGATCTTTTGACATAAGTACAAAATCTCTAAAAAAAATCCAACATTGAAATAAAATTTCTTCATTGAAATATGCATTTGCCTTTGTTTATTCAAAATTACCTGTCTCTTCATTTATAGGAATTTATCAATAATTGTAAAATTTATCAATTAGCTCATTGTGGTTCTTATTTGGTATGTAGAACACATAAAAACATCAAACTAATCTCAGAGAAATTTTACCTTTGTTTGCAACTTCTATATCGAATATTTAAGAAAATTCACATGGCCCCCAGTAAAAGACCCCAGTTGCACGATTGCCTGGCCTGTAGTAGGGTTGGCCATGTATTCACTCCTTTCAGACGGATGTTGTATTAGAATGGATCAATCTATAAACGTTGAATAGTGACAGAATTAATTTATTTGATTCTGACAACAATCAGTGCCGACCAGTTCGTTTCATCATAGAATCTCAGAAAATTAAATTACCCTTTCATTTCGGCCTTTATTGATGAGTATTTAACGTTTACTTTTTTTATCTTCGTGTGCGCCTATTTCTCTAAACTACACTTTTGTAAATTATTTACAATAACTCGCTTAATCTATAATATATCGTGCGTCCCATAATTACGTTACACTCAGCTATCTAGCTTCATATTGGTCCCTGCTGATGCAAAATATTCCCCGCTAATTACACAATGTAACACAAAGTTTGGTTAATTTGTATTTTTTATGTTTTTATATGTATTTTTTGCTACTGAATTAAAAAAATCACATTCGTTTAGTCATAACATCGATATATTTTTAGTTTTTCTTAATTTAATATTTTCGCATTTTATACACAACGTTTCTCTACAACAGTATGTTATAAAGGTAATTACACAGCATTTAGTACGTTTTTCATATATTCTATGATATTTAGTAAATACAATGTTTGTTAGAACAAAACAAACCATACAAATTTGAAATGTAAATGCTTTGATAATTCTTTTCTTAAGATTAGAAGTGCTTTGACGATCGAGATTTTCTAAAGTGCACATTTTCATCTTTTCTGACAAGAGACCATATATAATCTCCCATCATCGCAGTATCCCATCGTCCTTGATATCTTCTTTCCATTGTTGCGATGTCCGGATACAATCTCTCACCATGTTCTTTACTGACATCACCCAAGTTTTCGGGGCAGAAATCTAGACGAGAATGCAAAAAATGAACTTAAAGGTTCATTTTTTGCATTCTCATCTCATTCTCATTTCATTCTCATACGACAACCCAGTTTCCTGAAGATCTCAATAAGCTTTGATACCAGTTGTTTGCAATTAGGATCCTTGCGATTTCCTAAAAATCCACGAACTACATCACGAAATGCGCACCAAGCTTCGTTTTCAACTTTTGTCATCGCTCTTTCAAGTTTCTCCGACTTCAAGATTGCATTTACTCTGGGTCCAACAAATATACCACCTTTTATAGCTTTGGAAACGAGACGAATTTCTTGAAAAGCTTCTCCTCCAAAACCTAAGGCCTTCACAAACTATTGTACTAATCCTAGTGGAATGCCACTCAATGGAGTGCCACTCAGACGAGTGCCACTCAGTTAAGTGACACTCAGTCGAGTGACAGTTATCATAGAAATTGTAGCATGACATCTCAGTCATCTGTTAGCAAGTTATTTCCTGGTCACCGAAAATAGAGTCTGTATGCTATCCACAATTTGGACCTGCTTTTTTTTTCAATATTATAACCACACACATAGGAAAATGTGTCTGGAGAATTTTTACTTCCTCTAGTAACTATCTTAATAAGAATAGAACTTAGTAATTGATCTGAAAGAGAAAATTAAATATACATTTAGTAGCGGAACATATAGCATTTTCAAATATATGATGACATTGAAAAGCGATGTATTTCTATAACGGTCGATGATACAGAAGAAATAATAACATTTTTGGAATCAGCAGAGAAAATTGATTAAAAAACAGTAAAATAAATACAATAAACAAAACTTTTGTAAAAAATTGTTACGTTGTGTTATAACTAATCATCCTTTGATTCATATAAACCCCATCTCCGCTTAACTTTAAAAGTAACTATCCTCGGATAGTGACGGAGAGATTTTTCTAGGCGGAGGTATGTTCGTCCTAATCCAGACTACCCATTTTAGGGGAGCTGGAATTTCCTATCATTGAAAACCGACTTTGTGTCTAACTCTGTCCTCGTGCGGGGCAAGTAAACTGGGGCATGTATAAGGGTATTATGAAGAATGGTATTTGTCTAGCACTTAACAGAAATGGTTTGGTAAAACAGCATTAACATATGGATCTTCCGGTGTTTTACATGAAGGGGAATCACTCTTATATATTCTAATAAAATCCATCGTCATTATTTCTTTAGATTCCATGCTGCGTAATCTATAAATGCTAATTTTCCTTTAATTCTGTCCCTCAAGGCCAGTACTATTGTGACAGCCTCTTTGCACTAACTAACCCTGACCATTGGTGGATCGATATCATAATTAGGCAGTCACGTGGGAATAGTTCATGTATATAACCAGGTGTTTGGAGAGTTCAGCCGTTCTGGTACAGGAGAAGAATGTCGATGTATTACATGTAATAATGCCTTTACAAATGACTCGTCTTCTCTGCGATCCCCATGTAACCATTTACTTATAAATCATTTACTTATAAGGTTCTTCTTATAATTAAAAGTCATACCTTGTTTTCTACGGTTTGCATCTCAGTGTCAACGCGTGCTGCAATGAGCCAGTCGAAGCGCAACAAAACTATCTCATCAGCATAATATTAATTGCTCAATTAATTATTCTCAGCGCAGAATTAAAAGAAAGAATAAGAAAGCTCAGAGAGAAAAACAGATAAAATATGTATGCTATAAACGCATATCTTTATTATATGTCATTAAACCATCTTAAAATAAGTCTGAGATCTTCAACGCTTCTATCCCGACTGCCGATTACAACTCTTATTTTCTCAATCCCTCGTCTGATGTAACATCCAGCTAAACCCTAGCTTAACGATTATCACGATACAACATATAATCTGAAGGTCGCCCATTTTAACCCTGTTGCGCCTTTGTTTACAACATATCTTGTTTACAAAGTCACCTGCACAAACATTGATTTAACTGATACACACACATATATATTTTATAATGCATATCTTCGGCCTCATTAACATGTTTTAACGTATATCTCATCCCCGTCCAACTAGACCTTACCAACAAGTGCACTGATATTAAACCAAATAGTGTTATTGATGTACTCTTCTTCAGGAGTTAGGCACAAGGCCAGTTTTTATCTTACTCCCACAAGTAAGATGTGACCCAAGGTCGGGTCGGGAAAGTGGGGTTTAAAAATTGCCTGGGCAGCCCCGTCGGAATTCCCCGGTAGGGGTGGGCCTCAGGCAGTAAGCAATAAACTTACTCCTCCCCAAAGAGGGGAGGTGAAGCCTGGGAGAGTGGACCTCCTAGAACTGCACAGGACAGACCCATAGACCGGTGTAAATCAAGCCCCGAAGGCCAAGACAATACCAGTCTATGGGGTGCAGATGACGATTTTACTCCATGAAACAAAAATCACTTGATATATATTTTTCCACTTTCGTTCTTTTAAACATCTTCTTGTAAAAATTCTGCCTCCACAAATTCATATAGTTTAGCAATAGCTCTTTTGTGAACTCTTAAACACTCCTCAGCCCCGTTTTCTGGTGACCATTATCCTCTTAGAGGAGGAGGCGGATGGGGAGGACAAACACGCATGGGAAAGTTAATTCCTTTAGTTTTGCAGAGAAGAGCCAGCCGGAAGGGGCCTAAAATGAAACTGTCCGATATCTGATAATTATGAAAAGTGAAATCGCCGAGAAGAGATGTGAAAAAGCAGAAACACAGAAATTTACTTTCATTTATTATATACATCGATATGCCTCGCTGGACGAGAAGTAACATATAATTCCTTCTATAATAAAAATGGGAAAGAAACTTACTTTCATATACAAAATATATAAGTGTTTCGATATGCTTCAGTGAGCAATAAAATACAAGACCAGCCGATGGGCACAATCTAACCAAACGAAAAAAAATGTTATAACCTGTGCATTAAAAGAGTGCACCACAGAATCAACTCGACGCGTGGATTTTACCAGAAATTCCGTCATATCGAAGAGAACATTGCAAAAGCTATCGCCAACGAATCACTATTTATATATGAACTGTATTATCTCTGAATCCCTTCGTCACTAGAGAAAAGACTATGTACATCTTGATTTGATTTTTCTTACATATTTCCATTGTATTTCATATAAGAAAATCCCTCCATCTCAGTTAAATCTTATTTTATTTTAATTTTGATTGTTTTCATGCCCTGGTATTAATAATACATATTTATTTGAAAATTATGTCGTGTCAATCTGTCGTTGATTCTTTTCATCTGATCTCTTTGAATTAATTAAAACAAAAAATGTATCTTTCCTTTTTTCCTATTTTTATTTTTAAACCTGTGGTTCATTATATGCTATAAATTTGTAACAATATATATATATATATATATATATATATATATATATATATATATATTATTTTACAAATTAAAATTTTAAAAGCTTCACCGAAAATTGAAAAGGCTTTTAATTTGAAGTTCAACGTTTGTAATCTGATGTTGAACTTTTTTATATAGTAGAATCAATTAAAATTCAAAATTGCATAATATATTGTATGCCTATTGTTTTAGTAAATGAATAAATACTGCCCACGTGTATATTTATTTCTCTGCAAGAATTGTCTAGTTTCCTCATTGTTATCTTTTTTACTTGTCACGTGTTGCCCAGCTGTTTTGGTAGACATAAGAGAACATTTCCGCAGTAGCTTCGATTCGTTACTTCCTAAGACTATTTATTTTTAATTAGAATTTCATTCAATCTTCCTAATCTAACATTGCTCGACTAATATTATGACATATGTTATCATAATGCTCATGAACTATGCACCACTGCACCTACAGAATTATCCGGAACGACGCATGTATCAAGCGTCCCTATATATGATGTTACTGAACCGTGCCCAATTTATTTTATTATACATTTAAAACTGAAAATCATATTTGTTTATTGTATTGTAGGAAAATGGTATGAATGTATAGAAATATTATTTCAATAGATTCTGACTTTGTTTTGAAGATATATAAAGCTTTTAGACGGTATATAGAGCAATACACTTAGTTAAATATAAAAATTGGAATATAATATTGGGATTTGAAGACATGAAAAGAACAGTGGAATAAGCTATTATAAAGAGTAAAAGACTCAATTAATAAGGAGAGATTGGAAAATATTAGGATTAACTACTTTACAAGAAAGAGGAATAAGAGTTCATTTGATTGAAACTTTTAAAATAATTAAAAGTATTTAGAACAATTATAGTCATGTTTAATAATGTTACTCAATCTGAAAGCTTATAGTGACCGCCAATTATAGAGAATCGATTAATTAACCAATGAACATATTAAGAATAACAATAGAATATTTTAAGGTGGGGTGAATTCATAAATAATAGTAAAAAAAGAATTTTGGAGAATATTGGATTAAATATTGGGCAACATTCTATCTGTATATTGTTATTAATCAAATACGAGCATAGTCTATGCACGGCGTTAACCTACAAAAATCGGTAACCCAAGAACTCACATCTGAACCATAACAAGTAATTTTCCTTATATTTTTAACTATCTATATGCATTAATTATAGTGCTTATTTAATTATTAAATTAATAAACAATAATGGGTATTTAAATGTTCGTATTATTTCATAACTACGAAAGTGTACAATGTACATAAGTAGAGACGAGATTTTTTTGTGTTTGGAAAAAATGTGGGGTAGAAAAATTGTCAATAATAGTGTGTATACACAAACACCGAAAAGAAGGTACTATTTTATAGGTATATACATATTTATAATTAACTAATCTTATAGGTATTTTTTTTAACAAGATCGGACTTTAATTAGAAGAGTAAACCAATATTTTTTTTGCAAAACTGGTTATGGATTTTTAATAATAATTACAATATAAATTACATTTAATACACAATGGAAAAATAGAAAAGTATTAATAAAAGTGACCATCGAAACGTTCATATTATGTTATAACTAAGAACAGACATCTACACCTCAACGCACGTTTCTATGAAAACTAACATACTGTCTTGGGCCATGCGACGATTACGGTACGTTTCAATGGTAACTGACTGGTAAGAACTACTATTACGACCATTTTTTCTTTTTTCAAGAAGGAAACCAAGAACAGAAACACTCATACTTACAATCGATAGTGAAAATATTGCGCAATGTTGTATTAACGTTGAGCTTTAAAAAAATTAAGGGGACGTTCTTTTGTGTGTATTCTAAGAATTCATAGGAAAGAAGACTGCGTAAACGCTGACCCAACGATATGATTGTACTTTCCTTGATAAAAATAAAATATACTCGTCCAATTACTCTGATAATCTAGTAATTTTGTTTAAGAATATAAATGCTTATGAGGGTCTATCTTCTGAAATGTAGAAGAGGTTTGCAGCGTATTTTCTTTTTATAAACATTCGGCCGTATGCAGACCCATACATGAGGTGTCGATCGGACAATATACATATTGCTGCTACCATCTAGAGTGCCTCTTTTGAAGAGGAAGACTTTTCCGATTTTAAAAATAGTAAATACTGGCAATTTATTTAAAGCCTCACCTCTCCAACTCATCTCGCTCGTTCTTCTCCGAATTAATATATTGCCGCTTTTCTTTAATCTTTTAGCGAACTTACAGAAAGAAAGAAAAACGATGCTTGCATTTAAGCAGACGACACTTTTGCCACACTTTCAATAGAATGCAGGGTGGTCAAAAAAATACTAAGGGATAATTGAGGGATTTTTAACCTGAATAGAATCTATTTATGAAAAATAACATCTATAAAATGGTTTCCAAATTCAGTCTGTTAGCAACTTTTTCTTCTGGGAATATCTCAAAGAAAAAGTTTACATAAACAAACTTACAACTCTACAAGAATTGAAGGAGAACATCAGGAATGAAGTCGGGGAATTAAATCGTAATTGAGTGATTCTGCAATCCGTCATGGATAATGTTTTGGAAAGGGCGAGAATTTGTGAAGCTGAAAATGTAAACCATTTAAAAGATGTTATTTTTCATTAATAAATTCATTTTCATTTTTGTTCTGTTTTACAAATAAACCGCCATTGTCTTTGTCATATTATGTTAAAATTTCATTAAGGTACCATAAAAAAAGAATATATTCAAGTTAAAAATACGTCAGTGACTTCTTGGCCACCCCGCAGAAATTAAAAAAAGAAATAGATATAATTTCCAGACGAATTTTTACACTATTCTCTTTTCTTCTTCTTCTCTCTCTCTCTCTCTCTCTTTATCTCTCTCTCACTTCATCTTTCTCTCTCGCTCTCTCTATCTATTATATATATATATATATATATATATATATATATATATATATATATATATATATATATATATATTTCTCTCGTCACTGGAACCACGGAAAATAAGTATGTTTTTCTTGCATTCGAAATTTCCCACTATATATACGAATCTTGTTCCTTTTGACTCTCGGTGTGTGGCTGCTAAAGTATTTTTAATATAACCTTTTCGGGTTCATACCGAATTCGACAATGTAAAGTCTGTAACCACATGTTCTTCCAGACAAATATACACACACATACTTTTAAATCATATCGCATATGTAAAAATAATAAGTCTATTTAATTCTGTTATTAATAATATTATTATTAATAATACTATTATTATTTTTATCATTATTAGAAATAAAAGAACTGTTTTTTAAATTTTAATTTACCTATCTGTTCATGGTATGGACAGAACCACGTATGTAAATTATATGGCAATGCTGATAAAATGCCTACAAAGACATTAAGAAATATTAAATAGTAGCTGAATCAATATAGAGTGAGATGAGCGGACAAAATACATAGCTAGCTAAGATAGCGATGGTTGACTTGTTCAGGTAATTATAAATTACGGCTAATTAGAACAATTTTTAAAATACCTGTTCTTACCTAACTCAATCGAAGAACTATGGTATATTTTACCATGTATTTTGTCTTATTGAACATAAAGTTCAATAACACAAGAAAACGACCTTAATTGACTCACATTTAGTATAATAATAGACAAATATAAACACAAATGATACGTTATACGTAGAGAGAAGAGGTGAGTAATTTTCCAATGTAGTCGATTAATGTTAGAACCAACACGAAATCGTTTCTTTAACGCCTAAAACTGTGTTACCGGTTAGTCGTAATTCTCACCACATTTCAGTGCACCAAAATAGAATAGAAACACACTCCAAATCACCCTGGTTCCAGGTGTAAGATATTTGTCAGTGTCGAGCTCTGAAGAGATGACTGAGTTTGTAAAAGAAAAAAGAAACATATCTGCGGTCCATCACCCAAACTGCATTTCGCTTTTCTTGGTATAGACCTGCAGCGATTCGCCATCGCGAGCTTCGTCATTAGTAGTCTAATCTGTCTGTATCGTATCAATCGGATTTTGATCCCATTCTTTTTGTCTTTGTCGTCTTTCTGCCATTCGAACTAATCGTGTCTGATTGGCTCGACCGAAACTAACTGAGCCAATCAAAAGTTTACATAACAACGTCATCAAACGGAGCTGCACGACATACGCCTTAGTAGGTATCAGCGGGGTTATTTTTGTTGTTCGGACTTTCTTCGTAATGAAGCTGCAATGATTACTGCATGATGTGAAAGCGACAAAGGATGTTCTTTTCATTTTTTATCATGCTTAAAGCATATCTTAGTAAATGTGCCTGTGAAGTTTGATTGAAGCTTTTGTAAAAGAGGTTTCGTCTTCTGTCTCCCAAACTGATCAGGTTTCGTGTGTATAAGGTCGTGCACATGACAATATTTTATTGTTCTTTCAAGAAGAACGTGTTATTTTAGAAAGACAAAGTGTACCCTATCCCCTTTATATGAATGGTAATTGTATTCACTTGTACATTACATTTGTTTTCCATCACATTATTATGGTTATTATGGTTATATCTCGTTGAAACACCGGTTCTCGTCGAATCATCGAAGTTAAGCAACTTCGAGTATAACGATCAATTAGTAATAATTTGTTATAATATATATATATATATATATATATATATATATATATATATATATATATATATATGTTGTGGTGGCAACCACTCATTTGCATATACGAATAACGTTACACTATAAATGGCAAGCCTAGGTTGGCCTTAGAGTGTGTTACCTAAATGCCACCGGAAGTGACGCCGAAGAGCGTACATGTCCTCCCACCAAGACTCTCTGACTCGACACCTTCATTTGTACATACTGTAAATATACCTTTTCTTTAATACACTTATTATTGCATTCTCCTTGTTGTTTGCGTCTTCATTGTATTCCTCACTAATTATGGTTCAACCTTGCAACCACAACAATATACTAGCAAGTATATGCTCCCTCCGGTCGCATATTTTTGCTAGGTTGGGAGCATGATATCATAATGAACAAACTGCATACATTGATCCCCTCCCCACAGGAAGAGGTAATGACTAAGAGGATTATATCATGACGAACGAACACTCCTTCTCCCCCAAAAGAGGAGTTAATCCCTGAGAGGATAGTATCATCAATCAGAATAGATAGTAATCCACTTCGACCCCCTAAAAAGGGAGAAAGTCATCCTGGGACTATGATATCGTGAAGAACGAATATATATTATACTTCCTCTCTCCCCCCAAAAGAGAAGGTAATGCATGAGAAGAATGTATTATTAGGAATGAAAATATACTACACAAACCCCGAAAGGAGGAGGTAAGGCGTCGGAGTACCCCCCCCCCCACACACACACACACACACACACCAAAAAAAGGATGTGGTTATGCTTGGTCGGAAATACCCCCTCCAAGATAGAGGCGGTAATACTTGGGAACATTACCCCATAAAAAGAAGAAGGTAATGCCTGCCAGTGTACACGTAAAATGCCGAAATGTAAAATAGGCTTAAAAATATAGTCGCCATCTTTATAAACATGAACAACGATAACTTCCTTTCATAATTTTTTAACTAAAAAAGACGTTTATAACTGTGAGTAATCGTTCTTCCTTAACTAGCCTCTTACTTGACTTGTTTAGATGGCTACTATATTTGTCCGATCAAATTTTTATTTGGCGTTTCACGTGTACGATGAAAATTGATATAACTTAGGGTTTTTAATTTTTTTCTTTGAGTTTTTTTTTGTTTTTACTAAAATATGGTTTAATTAAAAAAAATATATTTCACTTTAAATAATTTACGTGACTGAAAAAGGAATTAACGCCAAATGAAAGAGAAAATACTCCTTTTCCCAAAAAGTGGGGGTTAATTTTTAAAAAGTCAGCATTTCTGTTTTTTTTTATTTATTTAATATGGGGGGGGGGCGATTTATTAAGAGTGAAAGAAAACTTTAAATTAGAAAAGCTTATAATTTTAACAAAAAGTCCAATTGCATTGGTCTGTATTTTAAGTAAAAAAGAAAGTACATCTGTATTATCAAAGTTTTTTCTCTTTGTTTGTCAATTCTTCATTTTTTTTAAAGAGGTCGCAAAAACTTTCATTTAATTTTAACCATGTAAATTATTAATGAAATCCCGTGTAGAGACTAGTAAATATATATATATATATATATATATATATATATATATATATATATATATATATAAATATATATATATATATATATATATATAAATATATATATATATATATATATATATATATATATATATATATATATATATATATATATATATATATATATAAACGAAAACGAAAACGAATCGCATATTTTCTCTGGAGCGCTTGGCCACGTGGTTAAGTGCAGGACTTCACCCCAGGGAGCGGTTGATCTATTGTGTCGACTCAAAACATGTGTTGATTAGCAGATGATATGGAAATACTTCTTAAAAGCATCTTCAGAACTGTATTGTTTGCAGGAAAGTTTCGCCGTCCTCCTACATACAGCAGTTGTTAATCCCAAATAGTCACCCATCTAGATCTGGCCAACCCGAACGTCGCTTAACTTCGGTGATCTAATGAGAACCGGTGTGTAAGGTATAGTCTGCTGAACTAATGAACGGATCCTTGTAAATTTTCGAATATATATTCTAGGTAACTCTGTAAGTAAAAGTGGCACATCATTTTATGTAAATTTTAACATTTACAGGGCGCATATATATATATATATATATATATATATATATATATATATATATATATATATATATATATATATATAGTCTCGGAAGTTTCTCAACCATTAAAACTATATAAAAAAATTATATTAAAAAAAACAAAAACTTATAGTCTCAAGTCTTCCAGTGGAAAATCACTCATGTAAGTCAATTTATTTTTTACAGTTATTATATTAGTTAGTTTCTAACACTATTTTAAGGGATCATCAGTTGTTTACCATGAAAAACTGTTTCGGGATATATTAAAGTGAAATATTTAAAAAATCAACATTCGTGCAATTTTAAATGAAAAATTCATTTATCTTATTTATTTATTATTTTTTTTTGCAAGCTTTCGTTGTAGAAAACAACCTTGTCAGGCGAGACTGTCTTATATTTTTTTCTTTCTTTTTTCTTCCTCCTAATTTTCATGGTATTAACCCTGAGGGGTCAAATCGCGACACTAGCAGAAAAGCGTCAAGTTCTTAAGACGTTAGGAAAGTGTAGTCCTTGCGATGTTATGCGCAGATTGGCGCTTTTTTTTAAGTAAGGAAATTAGCATCTTTGAAGCACGGATTAGAATGTATTAAAGTGAAATATTTTGAAAATCAACAATCGTGCAATTTTAAATGAAAAATTCATTTATTTAATTTGTTTTTTTTGCAAGCTTTCGTTGTAGAAAACAACCTTGTCAGGCATCTTATAGTTTTTTCTTTCTTTTTTTCTTACACTTTCCTAACGTCTTAAGAACTTGACGCCTTTCTGCTCGTGTCGTTTTTTCTTTCTTTTTTCTTCCTCCTAATTTTCATGGTATTAACCCTAAGGGGTCGAATCACGACACTTATACACACACACACACACACACACATATATATATATATATATATATATATATATATATATATATATATATATATATATATATATATATATATGAAGAGACAAAATGGTTCCACACTACAAAATGAATAATGAATAATATGGGGAAAACTTTATATAAGATGAAATAGAAAAAAAAAAAGAGAAAATAATTTTATATAAAACGTTTTTTTTTTTAAATTTGTTTTATATAAAATTATTTTCTCTTTTTTTTTATTTCATCTTATATAAAGTTTTCCCCATATTATTCATTATATATATATATATATATATATATACATATATATATATATATATATATATATATATATATATATATATATATATATATATATATATATATATATATATATATATATAAATTAGGTATGTGTATATGTTTAGATAAAGAGAGAGGGAGGATTAACATGTAAATTTTCAGATTCCGAAATATAATAAAACAATAGATCGTAAAATATTAAAATGTACTCCCTTTTTTTTAAATAAGTATGCTTGTATTCATGACTGGCGTTAGAGATCATGTGTAAATCTGTTTTGATTTTACAAAATTGTCTTCATTATTCATCGGTTAAAGTTCATAAATGCAATAAACGTTTATCAAAAGATGTAATCTCTACTACTTTTCATGTCAGCATTTTTTGCCACTAGTTTATCTCCCTTGTTTAATAGTGTGTCCTTCTGCGAATGAAACCATTGCTATTTTTTATCGAAAACAATGGCAGCATAGTAATATGTTTTTCTTTTTTCTTCAGTTATATTTTGATAATGTTGGTGAGTTTTAATATATGTCATGTTTGATGACACAATTATAACAACATGATCTTTACCCCTACCAAAGTACATGAGACATGACGCGCGTAATAATGCATGAAATATATTTATTATTATTATTATTATTATTATTATTATTATTATTATTATTATTATCATTATCGTTTTGCTGACTTAATAAAATGCAAGTCTACTTCTATAATAAAATGGTAAGCGAATCTCTTCACGTTGCGTAATCATTCTCAAAAGTAATCAAATTAGTTCATCGTCTTAATCACTTTCAATCCTCTTATACTATTCTTTATCTTTCAACTCACAATTATTCCATCTCATTATACTTTATCCTTGAGTGCTTTTTGCCTTTATAAATGATTTATTTTTAATACAAAAAGTAAGAATCTTCTAATAGTTTCTTGTTCTTATCCAAAGAAATTAACATCAGAAAAGTGTATATCAACAAAGCTTAATGGGGCGCCTGTATTGCCCGCTTGTCGCAACTTCTATTCAACATTCCTTAGTATTTGCGAGACTTTTGAACGCATAATCAAAAGGTTCGCCAAGAATAATTCCCTACACGAGGGAAGACAATTTCAAACAAAAATCAACTGCTACATAAATTATTCAAACAGTAAGAATGGGGGTTAAGCGTATTCCTCTATGAAAATACGATAAAAACGTTTGTTTTTTATGATTATTTTTAGTTATGATCTTGACATTTAAGATGCTGATTTTGAAACGATGCCAGTGAAGTATGAAGCATAACTGAAAGCAAACATCCAATAAACCTGAAAGAAGAAACCTACTCAGATGATGAAGCATCTTCCTCCATGGCGATCTGAGGCTGACATATTACAGACCCGAGCGGGCATACAATAAAGAAATATGTTAGCATCTTTCCCCTTCTTAACATTCCTTTTCTTCGTCAGTCTGCTGTGTCATCTGATCATCTTTTGTTCTTTTACACAAAATACCCATCCATATCATATCGAAATAATCCTGTTTCATTGGATGTGATCTCTTCCTTACGGTCTTAAGCTGTCATTTCCTTAAATCAAACGTTCATTTTTAAATGTTATTTGAGTGACGTTCAAACACAGAAAATATATCTTCATTAATTCTCCGTATATTGCATGATACGATCTATCATTCTATCATATATTGTCTCCAAAATTAGCTGTCATGCCAAATTCTCGGTGGTTTACTTCTTTTTCTGCTGCAGCCAATTATTTATTCTAGACAAATAGACAAAATGCACATAGACGTTCGAAATAAAAAAATATAATGAGATTAAGATCCGGTGAGTGTGAAGCATATTCAGGATCACACCTCCTGGCGGGTCAGGGTTAAGGTTAGAACATATTACTCAGGTTAAGGATGATGATCGATATCTGCTGAGAAATAACTGAAACGCTATTGCAAAACAAAATAATTGTCTCGCGTGAGTGTCGAACCCTAGAAAATAATATAAAACTGAACTGAAGGCGAAAGCTTTATCCACACGGACACCCCCTCCCCCAGACTTTGGGTTGGTGTCACCAGATCGGAATTGTCAAAAGCGTGTTCGGATTTTGCCAGTCCTAGACGCAGAGTTAGAAGAAGACTCCATTTTGCTCGCCATCAGAATCCACGTCGTCTTAAAAAAGATCCCCTGACTTCGGGTTGATATCGCCAAATCAAGATCGCTTAGAACGTGTTAAAATTTTGCCGGTCCGAAACACAGAGTTAGACGTTAGAAGTGTAGAATTACCCAGCTTTGTAACAGGACAATTTTTTTTTTCTTTACCACATGATTATTCTAATAATAAAAACCCCAACAGATGAAGTTCTTGAATTGTTTTTTTTTCGTTATACTGCTTGAAATGACCCTTCGCTTCGCTGTGGTACCTAGTTACTTACCAGCGCCGGACAATTGCCCTCTGATCTTTAAATAACAACGTGGGAGAACAGTGGTTGCGGGGCATGACCTTTCGACATCCTCGGCCTTCATCGGTACAGCAACTTATCCCGAGCAGTACTAGGTTACCAGCTGAATTCAAAAGCGGCCAAATTGGTGACGTTACTGTTTGAGGAGGAGTGCGGGTACATTTTAGTGGCGCCGCGACACGGATATATATACATATAATAGCTGAAGTTCTAGTCTATGCGGAAAGAAGAAAAATATTTTAAAATTCAGATTTTGCGATCAGTTTTGCATATAAATTTAACGTCAAATTATCCCTCATTTCCGGGTCATTCTAGCTTTGTAGCGCATTAATCATTTCTTTTTTGCTACGTGGAGTAAATACTGTGTTTTCTTTGTTTTTGTCGGGATCGTGCTTAAAAGTTAGATAGGTAATTAGTGCTTTTACTAACTGTATTCATTTTTTTATTAAAACATTATTCACGTTTATAATAATGATCGATATTGCCTAAAAATCACTGGAACGATATAACAAAAACAAAAACACGATTGTCTGATGTGAGATTCGAACCCAAGATAGCAGCAAATATTGGATTTGAAGGCGGAGATTAATCGACAAGGATACTAATCTAAGGGAAAATGTCATTCTTTTTAACTTACCTCATAAAAGCCCCACCGAATAAAAATAGTTTGATTGTCTAAAATAAAAATTAAATTTTTTTTTACTTAAATGAATTTGGCGTAAGGATTTTTTAAGCACTCCTCATGAAAATAGTTCGCTTGTATAAGATAACAAAAACATAACACCTTCTCGCAGTCCTTACGCATTGACAGGATCTAGACGTCACATGAATAAAATACACACACACCACAACGTAAGTTTAAAACATTTCTACTCCCTTCCCTCGCACACCCATACATTCCGCATACTCAAATCGATAGAAGACAAGTTCGACCTATATTCTTACGAACACACACTTACACACACACGTCGTCCAGAGATAGGTAGACCATTATATATTAAATCTTTACATACACAGATTATAGGGAAATAATTTGCAATAGTACACACACATTTGCTCAATCTCGTATATAAAGGGGGAATAGCTGTGTGTATGTATGTATGTATGTATGTGTATATGTTTGTATGTCTAGGAAAGGCACCAAGATACTCGACAAGGCTCATAAAGTAGACATTTTCTGAATCATCCAGCGTTCGGACGCATAATATCCAGAAATTGGAAAAAAAACATCGATTTCTTCATATAGAACGGATCCAAAACGTATGAAAGGGTATATCAATTTGGTCGCCTTCTGGCAGATAGTACGATCTACGCATGCGTGCGTGCATAACACGCATGCCAGCTTCAGAATTCGTTTAAGTGACCTATTTTTCGAGAGATTTTATACTCGCTTCTGTAGACCTGCGAGTATCGACAAATGTTCAAGAGTTTTTCGGTTCGATTATGGTTCGATCCATGTTACTTTCAGCATTTTTCTTAACGGTGACCTAAATATACATCGAAGGGGCACAAGTGAGCCACAGAGAACCCAGGCAACCGGGGAAGGGCGAAGCTTGTAACACTTTTGCCTATTGGGGGAAGAGAGTAGTACGTGGAGAGATGGCAGGGATGGGGGGCACTTGGGAAGAGACAGCTTTTGGCCCACGCAACCGGGTAAAAGAGAAATTGTTATACTTTTGCCTACGTGGAGAGCAACGGACAACGCCGGGTACCTCTGCTACTTACATACAAAATATACTTTTGAATTAGTAAAAGTATATGTAGGTTTAAGGAAAAATCTCAAATTGCAAAGTCATTTAAAACAATTTGAATTTTGATTATATTTAACTGGCGTTTAATATATAAATTCAGACTCAGACCTGTTAATTAGAAGATTTAACTGATGTTAACTAAACCGATTGATTTTATACTAAAAAGGATAAGTAAATAAATATAATATCATAATCATACCTAAGCAAAACTTAATTTAAATTACTTATTAATAAGTTATCTTAATTAATCGCAAATATTAAAGGATTTAAAGTAATATTACTTTTATACCTAATATTTAAATTGTTGTGTCATACCAGAAAGTACATAAAAATTATGGAGAATTCACTAGATTATTACTATATTTATCCAGGATGGAATGTTTTAGTGTCTACAGCTCATACATTTTTCATCTTTTTGATTCAGTCATTTATCTTTATCAGGGAACGTAATAATATCCAGTTTTTGATTTAGACAAAGAAAACAGGTGAAGTTGTGTAGTGTAGGGAGTGACGCTTTCTTCGAGACACTCTATTAACCACAGGTACATTATTATCATACCGTAGTGAACATATGGGTTTGAGCAATGAGGTGTCCTTTTTATTATCCAGGTTATTGGAAGATAGTTTATGGTTTCTAATCTAGCCTTTAAATCAATACCTGTACACTATGTAAAATTATACCAGACTAGGATTGTTTTCTGGACACACAAAATAAACTATACTTTTAGTTTAACATTTTTCTTGTAGCGGAAATCCATTGTTTATCTATAAAGTTACATTTATTGTTGTCGTTATTATTATTTTGTGTATTATTATTTCTATTATTATTATTATGGTTACAATCGGTCTATTATAGGTTTTAATAATTATTTCTAAATTATTTGTACAGCTATAGCCAGGTTTATCAGTATTTTTATTAAACATTTTATGTATAAGATTGTTTAAATGAAAATGCTGACTAAAAGATTAAGAAAGATATCCCTATTTAAGATGTAACTAACAGATTAAACATGAGTATACCAACTCAGTTTCCAGTTTCTATGTTGCCTTCTAATCCTCCTCTTATTTCTGCTATTTACTCAATCTTATTGTAAACGTAACGACTGTTTTGTAGAGCGTTCTGGTATGCATAACCATTGTTTTTGTTCTTAAAAAATTCTTCATTAAAAGAAGTATTACTAATTCTAATGGCTAATTAATATTGGGATAGCTTGATGATAAAATAAGTGTGATTTGACTTGGTATTAACATATATTGGGTCATTATTTTCTTTCATATATGGTTTGATGAATGTAAATGATATAAATATTTTGGGGGGTATATTTTGCTTGAGCATATTGCATAACCCATAACAGTGTCCACTTTTCTTACCTCTCCCATCTAGACTCTTGTCTCCGTCTAATTTAGTCTTCCCTGATAGGAAGGTAGTCTTCTTCAGCCTCTCTTATGACTGCATTTTTTATAAGGGTGCTCTCTTCTTCTGTTATATCTATTCCCATCTGGGAAACAAGCGATCGTAGGCGGGCAACCGGTGTATTTTTTTTCTTCAGGGAGGGTAGATTCTTGGATCTTATAAGCTAGAATCTCATTGGATGTTTTGCTCCACTTTTCAAACTTTGAGTAGTGGTAGCAAAACAATAGACCTCCTTTTGTGCAACAATCCATGGTTGGGGTTTTAAGCCTATTATGTTTCTTTTTTGTTGCTGCATTTAATGAAGATAGGGGACCAGGACCTTTTGACTCAAGGCCTGATGGCTGACCCTGGTTGGCCTCTGTATTGGCTGGAGTACCATTTCCAGAAGCAGGAAGGTTTACACCATTGCTTACATCTTCTCGCCTGGTGTATGAACGGGTTAATGGGCGGTTTTTATACTGGGTGCCGGCCTGCCAGTATTTATTTTTTTTCTTATTCATATTGTTTTATTTATCATTTTCTCATTGTAAACGGCTTCTAATTCTTTATTCGAAGCTGCCCCCTATAGAAAAAGGGGGTGCCCCCGTCCGCAATTCGGGAGTCGTGCTGGATGGCTTGAGGATACAGCACACCATTTTTTCTAAATAATTGGTCAGGGTTTACTTCAAGTAAAAAGTATACTCATGTCAGAGTCTCTGACAAACCCCTGTACAGAGAGACCGAAGACACCCGAGGGTGGTGTCTAGTAGGCATTCAAGTCCTCCCCAGTAGGCATTCAAGTCTTCTCAAGTAGGCATTCATGTCCTCCCCTTATATATATATATATATATATATATATATATATATATGTGTGTGTGTGTGTGTGTGTGTGTGTGTGTGTGTGTGTGTGTGTGTGTGTGTGTGTGTGTGTGTGTGTATAGAATTTTGATTTGGTATTATTATGATATCATATTTATTTTATTTATCCTTTTTAGTGTGAAATCAATAGGTTTTGTTAACACCAATTAAATATTCTAATTAACAGGTTTTAGTATGAATTTATATATTAAACCCCAGTTTGATATGATAAAAACTCAGATTCACTGTGCAATTTGAGATAGATTTTTCCTTAAACCTACATATGATTTTATTAATTAAAAGTATATTTGGAATATGTAATTTAGTAAATGTGCGTGTACTATTGCAAATTGCTTCCCTATAATATGTGTATGTAAACAATTAATATATAGTAGGATGTATGTGTGGCGGTGGGTTGTCTATCCATATTTGGCCGATGAGAGTGTGTATGTGTGTCAGTGTGTGGTGTGGTGTGTGTGTGTGTATGTGTGTGTGTTTGAATATAGATCGAGTTGCTTTCTATCGATTCAAATATGCAAGATATACAAGATATCTGGGCGTGTGAGAGTACGGGGTAAGAACGTGTATTTTATTCACGTATAGGAGTGACGTACGGGCTGCGAGGAGGGGTTTTATGTCTGTTGGCCGGTGATAAGTACACGTTTAGAAGAGGCTTACCCAAACACACCATAGCTACGACCTTGTAAAAAAATATTTTTTAATGACTCTTTTATTTAATTTTTTTTTCAATTTATTCTGTCAGATTTCTTTAGACAACTAAAACTTTAAACAACTAAAACTCTTCTACATGTAACAGTTACAATTATTTCTTATGGACCAATTCTGCATCTTTTACAGCTTAACAAACTGCATCGTCTATGATAACATTGAAATAAACCCAAAAATATATATATACATATATATATATATATAGAGAGAGAGAGAGAGAGGGGGGAGAGAGAGAGAGAATCAAACATAAAATAAAAGTAAACTTTTAGTATATAGAACCTATAGTGAAATGGTTTAAGCTTAATATACGAGATAGGGCAATTATAGAGTTAGAAGAAATAAGAGTGATAAACATGTACGAATGTCCAGATTTATTTCAAACTTCGATTGTTCAATGCAAGGTATATTCTATTATAAACTAATTAGTTTATTACAGAATATACCTTGCATTGAACAATCGAATATATATATATATATATATAAAGATAAAAGAAATAAGAGTGATAAACATGTACGAATGTCCAGATTTATTTCAAACTTCGATAGATATATATATATATATATATATATATATATATATATATATATATGTATGGAGAGAGAAAAAGAGAAAGAAAGAGAGAGAAATGTGATACTTGGAAGGCAATACAATGCAGAGGTGTGACGGATAGACACAAGTTGGAGCAAATAAGACATATGATGGTAGAACAAGTTAAACAGTTTCACCCTTAATACAATGTATACATACATACATATATATATATATATATATATATATATATATATATATATATATATATATATATATATAAACGACCGTACTCCATACTAGCGGAACAATTGTAATGTTTAAATTCATTGAATTCTTTTATATATATATATATATATATATATATATATATATATATATATATATATATATATATGTGTTCATTCATTTACTTTTTCACAAACACACATATATCTGTCGATCTACACACTTGAACTTGAGTTGAGCAAACTACATACACCTCTTATATATATATATATATATATATATATATATATATATATATATATATACATACACATATATATTTTTTATTTCATATTTATATATATATATATATATTTATATATATAGCTGAAATATTATGACATAACATGCAAGATGATAACAGTAGTCGTATTAATTCAAATAATACAAATAATCCATTTTCATCTGAAAGATTCCGACAAATTTTGTACATTTTGTGCTTTTCATAATAATGTGTTTTATTTATTTGTCTGTCGATATTTCTATCATACTGCATCACTTTCTTTTCCTATTTGTCATCTTAATGTTTCAGATAAGCAAAGCTCTTGTTTTGATCTCATTTATTTTTGTCTACAAAATTCAGGTGAAAGTGACGCAGACAATTCAAGGACACTCACAACCTCAAGAAATACGAAAATTGAAGCGCGGAGATTATTTTGGTGAAAAGGCCTTACTTAGGTAAGTCGTTTCAAAATAAAACAGATACGCTTGACTTGAAACACTCATCCGTTGAATAACAACCAACAGACAGACATAATTAGATCTTGTTTATAGTAAACATTATCCGCTGACTGGGTTTCCACAAATGAAATTAAATCAGTTTTACTTGGCGGGTTAAGTACGATTTAATAATATTCCCCAGGCTGTTATTATTGATAACTTTCTTTGATCTGTCTTTGTGAATTCAATTTCATATTAATTTCATGTTTATTTCTGTTATTTTTTACAACAAAATAAAAATGATTCATGTACAATAAAAATTAGCCTTTAAAATGTTATATATATTATTATTATATATATATTTGTGCATGTTTGTGTGTAATTCTGTGTTATAAGAGAAATAATAAGAGTGGCAAATTACTAGTGAAAAAAATATATAGTTTTATTCAATGGACACAATACATTAATTTGATCTTCCATCGATACTTTCGGTTTCATGGAGATACTGGAAATTAACTCCGATGGGTTAAAGATACCAGATGTAACCGATTCATGAGTCGAAGTTTATATATATATATAAATATATATATATATATATATATATATATATATATATATACGCACGCGCACGCACACACACACACACACACACACATATGTTTGTGTGTGTGTTTGTAAAGGAGTAAGGCTACAAACATTTTTTAAAAAATTTTTACAACATTTATTTATTATTTTGTTATGTTATAATTTTATATAACGCGTTTCAAGCGGTGGTCCGCTCTCATCAGATATGTAAATCCATTTGAAGAAATGTCTTTCGATTTGAAAGAGTGTTGTTTCATTTGGGAAATGTGTTATTGTTTGGCGTTTTTGCGCATGTGTAGGTTTGCGGGTGTGGGTGTATGTGTTTTATATTTTTATATTTTTTATTTTTATTTTTTATTATTTTTTGCTCCTCTTGGTGAAAGTCGTGTGTGTTTATAAGTTCGTGTGATTGTGACCTTTATTTTATCGGTCATTTTGTGTACTTTAGCTTTAATGTTACCTATAGCTATGTTATATGATACTATGTGGTATTGACATATACATGTTTGGTTGTTAAGTATCTATGTGAGAAACGGGCCGTCAAAATGCACCGAAGTTTTTAGATTTTTTATAAAAGCAAAAATGAATAAAAACTTGGTCACTGAATTCAGCAATATATATATATGTGTGTGTGTGTGTGTGTGTGTATGTGTGTGTGTGTGTGTGTGTGTGTGCGTGCGTGTGTGTGTGTGTGTGTGTGTGTGTGTGCGTGCGTGCGTGTGTGTGTGTGTGTGTGTGCGTGTGTGTGTGTGTGTGTGTGTGTGTGTGTGTGTGTGCTTGCGTGTGTGTGTGTGTGTGTGCGTGTGTGTGTGTGTGTGTGTGCGTGTGTGTGTGTGTGTGTGTGTGTGCGCGCGCGCGTGTGTGTGTGTGTGTGTGTGTGTGTGTGTGTGTGTGTGTGCTATTGACATTTGGTTTCAACTTCTCTATTTATCTTTTTCTCCAGGTTAAATACAATTACTTTTTGTGCTCAATTCTATTTCGTTTATAACTGACTGTTTTAATCATCACACTATGCCTGTTTGTATTGATGCTGACTGGTAATAAAGATGGAGAGAGAAAAGGAGAGTGCGGCAGAAGCGAGATTGATAGATAAAGTATAAAAAAAGAGCGAGGGAGTAAAACGAGATAAAATGGGAGAGAAAGAGAGTGCTAGACATACACATATAGATTGGCTAGATAATTGCAATGTACGAGATATTAAAACATTTAAGTGGACTTTCTTTTTACACCATCAATCTCAAATTTAAGGAGTATTTTTCCATGCATGTTATTGGATTAAAATACTTATGAAAAAAGCATTATAGCAACAAACGTTGATTAAGTCATATTTAGCATAATCATTGATAAACACCATCTATTATATTTCTGATGTAGATTTCCGTCTTTTCACGTTGTTGATTCGGCTCTAACGAATCATACTATTATATATATATATAAATATATATATATATATATGTGCATTCGATTCGTTGTACTGTCACTTTTTCTATATCAGTCGTATTGCCTTAATGATATCTGATCCTCCCACCTTAATTGAGGTCTTTACGCGGTGGCCCTTGTGCTCGTGTGGGTACCACAGATCCGGCGATCGTTGCAGAACAATGCGACCTATCCAACCGATCTGAATGTGATCAGTCGAGTCACTATTATCATATTATTTGCTCCAGTTATTTCTTATGTCTTTTTTATAGAAGAAATAAATGTGTTCATCAGTAAATTCTGGTTGAATGACTTTTTCATCTCTTAGGTGAATCGATCGATTTGAACCTAAAAATCATGAGACGCAATTTTCACTGTGAAAACTCATTGGTCTTGTCTGTGAGAAAATCTAACCTAAGGTGATTTTGTAGCCTAAAAGTGTACGTATTCTTTGCTAACAGTAAAAATGATTCACGGTATTATTGTTGAACCAGAGATGTTCTCATGAATATTAGACACTTGACTGATTCGACTCATTTAGTGATCTAATTTAATTAAAACTAGAAGGAAACTAGAAGAAACCCCCGCTGTCATCTGGGAATGAATGAAGAACCGGGTACTCTTGCTCCCAGTTCTGAACTCTATATTAACATTGTTATTCTCATTTTCTCTTTCCATATTATTTTCAAATATTTTATTTTTCTAAAACCTTTAACAAAATATAAAATATTTGAGCCCCGAAAATATGCCACTTATGGAATGTTCAATAACATTCAGAATTCTTTCTGTCATCCTTGCATATTTGGTACAAATAACTTATATCTATGTCAGACCTTTCCACCAAGTTTCAGTCATGAATGTCCGAGAATCCTTGTTTTATCGACGTCCAATTATATGCGGGACACTTTAGTGATCATCTCATCAGTAAGTGAGATCTTGAATGGGATTCACAACTTTACACACGAGATGGTTATCTATCACTTCATATCAAATGTAGTGTCGATCAAAACAATCCCGAAACTATTTCTGAAATAAAGAGAACCATCACACGAAAATAGATCGTAGTCAAGTGTGCTTCTAACGCAGAGGTAGACATTTATAGAATGGATCATTGAACAGCAATTAAACAAAAAGTTTTGGACATTCATGACTGAAACTAGTTTGACAAGTTAGGCATAGGTTGAAGTTTTTTTGTACCGAATATGTTTGGACTGCAGAAAGGATTTTGAATTATATTAACGATTCAATCAGTGTGTGGCATTTAGGGGGATCGTCCTGTACCACCATTTGATTCCTTGTGAATAGAAGTACAGCAGTTGCTTTGATCAGGTTATATGCCTTTGTTTTCAATTGCATTACTGAAAAGACACGTACGGATGGCTAATGCTTGCATAGGTATAAAAATATATCAACCCATTATTGACGTAATGGAGCATTCTGTAATTATTTCTTTACACAATTCTATATTTAAATAACGTTTGGTATGTTTGTACGATTATACATTTTTTTATGTACAAGATTAACTCCTAAACTAATAAACCGATCATTATGAATTTTAGAACACAGCTGAAAAGCGTAAAAGTTCCAAGCATGGAACTTTAGTTCAATTTAGTTTTGTGCAAATGGTGTCAAAAACGATGTTAGACATAAGGTTTAATATGATAATAACTTGACTTAAATTTTCTTAAGGGAGAAATAAAGGTGTTCTGTTGGGTGAATTCATTTTATCTTACATAGGACCATGGAACGGGTATTCCTCCAGCAACTATATATATATATATATATATATATAATGTATTTTTATGTAATTATTTTAATTGGTGATTGCAGCGTTCGTTGTTTTTTTTCTTACTATAATTTCGATTTTCTCACTTGCTAACTGATTAAGATGCAGAAAATTGCATTATTAGTCGTCAACGATAGATCCGTCTGCATCATGATCGTACCGTTACAATCATCAGGCGTCGGCGATTGTCACCTTTTCCGAGTTTCTATGAAAACAAAATAAATAAAAATAAAACGAGATGAACGTGTGATTTTATGTTGACCTCATATATCACGGGTAAATGCAGATTGTGAATTTGGTGCGAACGGTGCCGAGTTCAAGTTCCGATGTGGGTAGATTAGTTCTCGACATTAGTAGAATTAGTTTTTTTTAATGAAAATAGTATAAATAGCAGTCAATTAAAAATTACTTAATTAAGAGTAAGCTTTAGTTTTATCATTTTATTTGTTTAATTGCACGCACAATTTGCCCGGAAATGAACACGGACTCAACCCGTGTAATCCTTATCCCAGTCTCGAATACCATATTGCTATTTTTATTTTATTTTTTCATTTTCAAGTAATAAATTAGATTAAATATGGTAATTCTTATCCCAGCCCCGAACCCCATATCGCCATTTTTATACATTTTTTTATTTCTATACTTTTTATTGTACCTTGCATTGTAAATTATAGCCGTTCCAAGATAAAATTGACTTTACTGATCTTTTTGAATACACAAACGGATTAACCTTGATACAATCTCTCTCTCTCCCTCCCTCTCTCTCTCTCTCTCTCTCTCTCTCTCTCTCTCTTAAATGAACGAGTAAGTATATGCATTGAATGTAGATTTATGTTTTCAGAAATCCAACGTTTTCCACATTTTCTTATTTGGTTTATATGATATATAGGGGAGACATAAGTTAATATGTATCAAAAGAAAACAACTTCTATGAATAGACAGATACATCCTGAGATGGGGTATTGCTGCCATATCTGGACAGGCGCCTATTAGATCAATATTTGTTGGCAAGACAGAGTTCAAAATATACTCCGAATTTTTTATTTAGGGGGATCATCTCTTCTGTTCCTTATAATCCCTTTATCGCTGCTAGTCTCTCTCCCTCTCTCTATCGTTACTTCGATGGAAGGTATTCGTTCGGTTCCAATGTCTAGTCCCTCGTCGTAAATCATTCACAACAAGAACTTGTCGACCTACCACAACGAAGACAAACTTCTTTTCTTCTTCCGTGTGTCAAGAACAGAACTTCTTCGCCAGGGCTTCCCGTCTGTGGAACACATTACAACGAGACTAATTCCCTTCAGATTACAACATGGTCGTCTTCAAATCTAATATCTACACATTGCTGTCATGAACTCCATCAACCATTCTGTATCCTCTCATGAAGTTCTTCATCTTTCAACTGGCAATCCTTCCATCTCATTAACCCTTATAATCGCGTGGTTGTTGGTCTTTATCAGTGGTCATCCATTAGTATTTTATTTTGTAAGCCGCTGTGGCTTTCTGTGTAGAAAGCGGATAATGATAATAAAGAAATGTTTTCGATGTTTCGAAGAATCTCTACACGCGCCTCTGCCCGTTAGTCTGTCGTTAGTTAGAAATCGCATTTTCCTCGTTTTTTACGCTTAACGTTTAAATAACATGCTTGTCCGGCTGTCATACTTACATTTGAAATAGCATGTTTAGATGCGTCAACACATTTTCATGACACGATCCGTTCGTCGATCTGTTCGTTACGCTTAAATCTGAAATTGAATGTTCATTGCTAAACTCACATATTGAATAGACGCATATTAAGAATAGTTTTGCCTGCATTATTGTTAGTTACTCACTTGGAGTTCTCACACATGTCATCATCAGTGAGGTCGTGTTTCCTTGAGTCTGTGTGAGAACGAGTCTCTCCAGATTTTGATGACCATTGCAAATGATTTTGCATTATCACAACAGCCACTTACCATTTATTTCTCGCTGGCAACGAACATTGATATTTTCTGGGATGATGGTGACAATCGGCCTTCTCAAAGTCCCAGTACTCTCCGCACCCTTCCAGTGGAAGTTCTGGTTAGTTTTCTTCCTCCTCGCTCTTTCCATCCTTCTTTACCCTTCACGATTCTGTGTGGTCTCAACCAATGCTGGTGCCATCACATTGTGTATTTTTGTGGACGAGTTGGAGGGGGGAAGATTTTGAAATGTCTTGCACTTTCAGTTCCCTTGGGCTCAAGTGGTGAGATTATTTCTATAGTTTTGTTTAATTTCTATTGCAACTTCTATGTTGTCGGCTAACGTTCGTAGTTTATGTGGCTTGGTTTTAGCATTAGAGGATTTTCCTTGTGATTTAAGTTGTTTTCACCATTGGCGTCTGTTGTATAGTCTCAGTTTTCCCTTTGATCATCATCATCATCATCATCATCATCATCATCATAAAAAATATGCTCCTTCTGGTTGCATATTTTTGCTATTATATATGACGAACGAACATCATGAGTCCGAGAGTGGGCTTGCTTCTGTCAGGATTAGGGGTGGTTATGTTCAGTCATGGGAGATCAATTTCTCTCTTTCACAAGGGGTTAATTTATTGTTAATCGCTTCATATAGAAATAGACAAAATCTCCATTAGGGATAGAATATTATGATTATCTCTTAAGTAAAGGATAATTGAATATACGGACTGTACGTTTGTTTAGATAGATTTTTTCCAAAATCTCTCAACGAAACCAAACGAAATCAAAATTTCAAAAAAAACGAAATAAATAGATGTTACAAGAGTAAATGAGATTCCGATAATGACAAGAAAAAACAGTTTTTTATCAATAAATTATTGATTTCTATGTCAATTGTTTTATTAATGATCACAATACACGGGTTTATAAAGACATGAATTTACAAAAAGAAAGCGAGATAATATATACGATCACAAAATATAAAATATGCAATTTAGCTAGTAAAAATAATTAAAATGAATAATATTTATTATTTTTAAACGTCTAAAACATTTTAAATTTATATTCCTGTTTTAATATGTTAGAGAATAGTATTTTGGAAGTATTTTGGAGATTAAGTATTTTGGAAATATTTGAGTTATTAAGTATTTGAAAATATTTGAGAGATTAAGTATTTTGAAAATATTTGAGTGATTAAGTATTTTGGCGAGTAATTATTTTGGAAATTAAGTTTTTGCAAGTATTTTGGAGGTTAAGTATTTCGGAAATATTTGAGAGATTAAGTATTTTGAAAATATTTGAGTGATTAAGTATTTTTAAAATATTTAAGAGATTACGTGTTTTGAAAATATTTGAGTGATTAAGTATTTTTAAAATATTTAAGAGATTACGTGTTTTGAAAATATTTGAGTGATTAAGTATTTTTAAAATATTTAAGAGATTACGTGTTTTGAAAATATTTGAGTGATTAAGTATTTTTAAAATATTTAAGAGATTACGTGTTTTGAAAATATTTGAGTGATTAAGTATTTTTAAAATATTTAAGAGATTACGTGTTTTGAAAATATTTGAGTGATTAAGCAGTTTGAAAATATTTGAGTGATTAAGTTTTTTTTTAATATTTGAGTGATTAAGTATATTGGTGAATATTGGTTTTGGAAATTAAGTTTTTACCAGTATTTTTTTTAGATTAAGTGCTTTGTAGTATATTGCACCTTCTAACGAGTTCAATTGTGTCTCATTATGATCATGCTATGCCCTTTATTCTAGGGTTTTCGTTGGCCACCTCTCATTCTAGTGGGCCGGGGAACGATGCTCTCTAGATAAATGTCTCCCGGGAGAGGTAATACATTCATGAATAAGGACTACAACGCTTTTAACTTAATATATATGTAATTTATTTATATATCAATCAATATTTACATTCTCTTATCTATGGGCGGTTCTGGCTTGATATATCCACAGAGGATACAAAAGTCCCTATCTATAAGGACTTTACATTTTTTAGCGTTTCTTAACAAAAATCTAAACCGCTACTGAAACTAAATGTCACTGACATTCATAGATGATACTACAGCTGATTTCAAACATCATAAGTTACCAATCATTCATAATGACTCAACGCATAGAGCAAATGATATTTACTCTTTACTGTTAAACTATATTATTCCAAGTAATATCTATTAGTATACTTAAGCTGAGTTAATCAACGTAAGTTTCTCTAAGGCTTTTTCCTACATATTTAAATGACACAAAAACATATGCAATTACTTATTTAACTCATTGAGTTTATTAACCGTCGAAATCTTATCCGCATCGAATATAATAGACACACACACCTACTAAACACCATCCTCGAATGGTATATTCGGTCTCTCTGTACAAGGCTTTGTCAGGGCAACTTGACATGAGGATATCTTACCCTACAAGTAAACTCTGACCTAATATTCAAAATAAAATAGTATGCGAAGCCCAAGCAAGATCCCCTCGACATGGGTATACACTGGCTCATAGGACGAATGGTGCACATTCTCCTAGTGATGTTACCTCAATTAACCGTACTTAGCTTAATGCACAACTGGACTAGATGAATTCTTACTCTTGAATCCGATACGACCAAGAGACCAAATGAAAGATATACGATAATATAGTAAACTGGTCAATAAAAGAAAAGATAATTAATGTTCTTAACTTTTATACTAACTCAACGTTTGAGAGGTAAAAGAGAACTTTAGTTGAACACTCGGATATCTATTATCTCATATAGAGATCAAGTGTTAGCCCTATGAAGGGACCCTTGATTGCTTAGTAAAGAATATATATATATATATATATATATATATATATATATATACCAGTTTCAGCACGGGTCGGATTAATTTCCCTAACAGAACAGTATTGCACCACTATCACGTCCGCTTTCGAATATTACAATCAACATATAATGCTAATAAACCTAATGTTTATAATCTTTATTCAGATTTTGATTAAAATTAATTAAATGATTTTGATTCTAGAAAATGTTTAACATTTTAGGCTTAAGAAGAAATTGAAATTCATGGAATATTTATTAATTAAGTGTTAATAACTACAGATCAAATTTAGTGCGAATTGAATTTTCAAATGGTGAGTTGTGCTCATATAATGCCCACTTAAACCTCTTTAAAATACTCCAATGAAACTGAGATTTGCGTAATGTTTATTAATTGATGACTAATACCTATTGTTAATATTTCTCAATAATTGAAACTACCGAAATTGTCATTAAGGGCTGCCACCCCCTCTGTGTTACTTTCCCATGAAACTAATTTAAACCACATATAGCTCACATGACCCAACCTTACGCCTAGCAACTTCGTTCCAAAATGTATAATGATCAGTTTATTAGTTCTGGAGTGAATCCTTTACATACAAGTGTATTATCTTATATAGGTACTTAACTTTATGTAGATAGAAGTAGTTAATCACTGTTTTCCTTTAAGGCTTTTTTCTATATACTTAAATAACACAAAGTCAATGTTTAGTTCTAAGATTAACTTATGTTGTAAAAACTCCATGTTAATTTTTCTGTCACTTAGCTATCTATGCATAGTTCTCGCCCTCTCTCATCGTGTATTGTTTTAACTACTCCCTCATATTGTTTAATGTATCTTTTAGTGTTAGAGAAAGAACGATTCTCTCTATTCAGCTAATTTACATCGTGTGTTCGTACACACCGTAAAACAATATCTAAATTAGATAGAAACTCTTTACTATATTATTCATAAAGATAATATGGAAACTTATACAATCTAAAAATAATTATTTTATTTCCGTTGGAATTGCTTAACAGATACGTCACAATTCATGAATTATTGAATAAAATACAAATGGGACAAATATTAGTAGTTATTATGACCTAACGAGTTACAGGTAGGTTCACTGTTACATTATAATCATTAACTAGTACGTGTACTTCAGATAGTGCTTTAAAATTGACAGGAAAAAATAATATGTTATAATGAAACTAAGATGTCCTCAAAAATTGAATTTGCTAGAAAGACTTGAATTAAATCAAAACGTAATAAATTAGTCGTGAGAATATTAACAGAAATATAAAACAACATGCGCAAGACAATAATTTGAGTAAAACGCAATAAAATTCATAGTTTAAAGAAATCGGAGACGACTTCGATATAATAATGAAGATAGCTGAACATAAAAACCACTGAAATCGTTCAATTTTATTTAAAACAAAATTGTTCACGTATAAAAGTAGAAAATCAAAAACGAGGTAGTAAAACACATGACAATCTAACATATCAAGTTATCTAGTTGGATCTAAATAGCATTTAAGCTGACATATAAAACTGTGCTTCTCACACGCCAATTGTCAGTTGTTATTGTTCTACCATGTTATTAACACTATAATAATGTACTTCGCTCCAATTTAGTTATAAAAGATAGTTCAGTCCGAATTAAAAGTAATATGGAAACATTTTTCAATTTTTACCGAAAGATTAAGATCAACAAAGAGAATAACTAATATTTTTAACTGAAGAATATAAAAAGTGTTGTCACTTTTACAAGTAGAATTGTAGTTATTTGACTGTATATTTTTTCAATCTAGAAACAAATATAGAATTGCAAAATTAAATGACTGTATTACATCCTGGACAGTACCAGCTAGGTTCAGCTAGTTAATTGATGAATAACATTAAAGGAAAAACAAAAGTGATAAGTCTTATCCAGGCTGTAAAAGTATAATCTCTAGCTATTGTACAAATAGAGTAGTAGCCTAGAGTCTCGTGCATTTTGGGGGGAATATTCAGCGTATCATAAACAGTGGTATTGTACCAGACTGGGTTAGTGCAAATGTAGGATGTTTGAAAGGAAGTCAATATTTTTGCCTTGCGTGTAGTAGGGAACGGGATGCTAATTTTCAAATACATAACATACGATGAGAGAAATAAAAAAAAACACAGAAGTAAGATCTAAGAAAACGAAATCAGTGTGACTCACAAACCACGCTACGGTGTTCACGCTCTTTTCCCCCTTTTTGCCCCAGCTGAACTTGAAGATGTCAGGCAAGGAAGACGATGGTGCTGTTTGACAACATGTCTTTGTACAAGTACAAGTAGAATGAGTAAAGCAATGCGTTTATTTTCATAAAGCTGCTCTGTGTTTGTTTTTTTCTTTCCGGCAATCTGGAAACTGAACACTACTCACGGAGAAAGCAAAATCCGAAATGACACCTTCTCTGTAGTACTGGCTAACACAGATAACCATGTCCTCCTCAACTGCAGTTTTACATTGGTGCCCTAAAAATCGACCCGGTTCTCAAATTAATCGGGCGAGAAGATAATCACCATCAGTCCGGTGGTGCTTATCTTCTCACCCGATTGATTAGAATTGCTGACATGTAAATATACGATATCACGATACTTTGAAAGTCGATTTTTGAAGCCTTTCAACTGACGGAACGACATTAAACTTCTGGCTTAAGTTTACGTTAAAAGCCAAAAGCTAATATATGGTTTCTGTGCGCTTATAAACGAATTACAAATTAAATTTACAATAATCCTATCTGCAATGCCTTCGTCTTTAGGAAAGCGATATTTAAAGTTTAATTTATTTATATTTGATAATTTTGGAGAGATAAATTTGGAGAGATGTTTTTCCATTATTAATTGGAACGATAATTCAATGAAGTAATAAAAAACATCGGTTTTGAAATTAAATTTTACGAAATGTTGAATCTCAAATCGCATAAATATCTTCGTGTTATTTTTACTCGCAAATGTATAAATGAAAATCAGAGACTAAAAGACAAAGATTTTTCTTTGATTACATCTAAAATTGAATTGTAAAACTTACATTTATTTATTTTCTAATTAATTATTTAAATAAATAAACTATTACTTAATTGATTAATTTATTTTTCTTATTTTATTTTACAAATAACGCATATTGATATTTTCACGATACACGATATCTGATCAGATCATTTCTAGAATAGGAAAGAAAAAGATAAGAACCTAAAGGGCGGTGGATTTTTTCTAAAATGAGTATTCTTAAATAGAATTCTAAACGTAAATTCATTAGGGTTAAGTAACTATTTTAATGAAATAAATTATTAACGAATGGTATTCTAAAATTTTACAAATCACGCTTCCTTGTATTTACACAGACGATATTTGATGAGATAATTTTATCAAGTGAGATTACAAAGTCATATATGAACAATGTCATTAAAAATACATATACATATAGGATTATAGGATTTTCTAGAAAGGAAGAGATTGATCAGAGCACGTAATTGCCATCATAAGAATCTAATATATTTATTAAGTAAAATTACAGGTCGACCAATGGTTTTCCTGGCAAAATATGTTGATTCCTCAGTGACTGTTTTGGTGCCTTTGAATTAAAAACTCATTTCTACACAGTGCAAAATCTGGTGTTGTAACTCCAGGTTCCTTAAGGATAAGTGTCCCCGGGATATCTAATAGTTACTTCTGTGGGTCCAAAGAGTAAGTAAGTAGAGTTACTGTTAATTCTGTTGAATTCCAATTATTTATTTAACCAAATTTGCGTATAGAATTATGCTTCACATGAGATTTAGCTCGATTATTTATGCGTGTTTTCAGAAATTATAAGTTTTTTTTTTCGAATTGAGCGATTTTTATATTTTATCCGATCAGACATGTTCTCTTTTATAACTAAGATCAGCGCGAGCGTAGGGGTGAATAACCTCTCACGGTAATAATTATTCCACTTTTGACCAAATGTTGTAACATAAATACGGTATAAATGTAATTAGGTTCAGTTTTTTCTATTACACCGTGAGCCCAATAGCGTCATATTACTTACTACGCAGACTAGCGATTGATAATGAAACTTTATATTCTGATTACCAAATATACAAACAATCTTCTTCGCGAGGTTACTCATATAATATGCATAACAAAATTGGCATTACATTTATTTGATTTAATGAGTATGTACCATTTTTCATTTTCATTGATAAAAATGAGTGATTCCGTTTCCAGTATAATTACTGCCGCATTAGCAGTTTGCCTATGGAGAAACGAATTTTCAGAATGATGTATTATAATCACTGCACAACATTTCAAAAGTCATCAGTACAGAAATATATATGTTTTTATATAAAACACATTACGAACATAATCGCTAAAAATATTAAATGATGGAAAAATGATCGTTAGTTTAACCAGATGATGACATAATATGTTCAGCTTGACGATCACCATTGAAACAAAGTCACCTGTAGTCTCCTGGAGAGAATATAGCAGACAAAACAGGTTAGTCGTCATAGAAACGGAGATGGCTGTGGTTAGGCAGACAAAAGTATCGTCGCCCACACGCACGTGCGTTGTGACAACAGAATATTAATACAATTTTATTTCTATTTATTTTTTTATTTTAGATTAAAATCTAATTCATATATTCTTTATTAATAAAATCCTTACTTTTTCAATTAAATGATATTCCTCCGAACATTACTCGAAAACGTATTAGAAAGTAGTGCATATTTTTAAAGTATAGACAATTATTTAAACTTCTCCACAACCCTAAAATTAAAAAAAGAAATCCTCGTCTGTACGTTACTGCCGAAATATAATTTTTTGTAAATGTTCATTATAATATAAAATTTAATTATTATAGAGCAAAATAATTAATAATTACAAATAGTAAAAATTTGATTAACACTTTTTTTATGTGGTTCATTGATGAGAGCAGGGGTTTTGGGGGTTCTTTAATTTTCTCATGCGACACCAATGCATTAAATAATGAAAGAAAAATAATGAAAATTCAAGGACACCGATTGAATTATAAAGGGAATTATAAATGGAAATATGTGAAGCGTAATTTTTGTGCAGCAATGAGCAGTAAATGATAGAAAATGGTTTGCGAAGAAATGGATGGATCAGAAGAAGACAATATCAGATTGTAAAACAAAAAACGAAACGAAAAATTAATTACACAATTTATAAAGAGAGAACATTGGAAGAAATAAAAATGGCTGGATTAATAAACATGAACGAAATAAATACAGAGAGAAATAATCGGTAGAAAATAAAGACTGACAGAAAATTAGAGTTAAAAGTAGTAATATGAAGAATAATTCACAATGAAAAAAGAAAAGGTAACGAAAAAGATGTTTTAAAGGGAAAAAGATCAAATAAAGACAGAATTAGCGTGAAATCAATGATGAAAACATTGAAATAATAAAAGAATGGACAGTAATTTCATCAGCGAAAAGGACAAAAAATGCGAAAATTTAGAAGTAAAAATTAATAATAAAAGAAAAATAGAAACGGGGAACGTTCAATAATGAAAAGGACGAAGTAAAATCATTGACGAAAAAATCAATAATGAAAAATAAAAAATAAAGAATTAAATAAAATAAAAATATAAATGTGAGTGAAACAAGTAAAGTAAAAAGAATAAGAAAATAAGTAAAGAAGGAAAGAATAAAGTAAGAATCAAAATGAAAATCAATACGTAAATCATTAAAAAATGGAAGAAAAGAAAAAGAAAACAATTATAAATAAGGAGAAAAAATAAAAATAAATAATAAATTGAATAGCTGTGATGGAAAAAAAACGAAAATGAAATTGAAGAAAATGTCATGAAGAAAATTGATGACTAATATCAATAAATAAATCTTTAATTGATTGCTTTAAATAAGCAAGAAAGAGAGAATATAGTAAGTATTCATGTTAAAAATGAATACTGTAAAAATTGAATTAAAAACAGACATAATTAATTAATATAGGAAACATATTAAAAACAAAGAAAACAGGAAAACATCAGTTATGACAATTGTGCTGCCATCGTCAAAATGATATTTATCATCTTGCCTAGACAGCCAGTTAACTCGGAATCACACGGAGACAAAGGAAGCAATGAAAAACAAACGAATTCCATTTAAAATAAAAATCCTTTATTCCCTGTAAAACAGGTAAAAAATCTGAAAATAAAAAATAAACAAAAGGTAACTCACTACGACGAAGAAGAAGAAACAAGTATTCATAGATAAACGAAAGGAAAAAAGATGAAGCAAATCAGTACAATAAGATAGATGACTTAATTTAACTATTAGGGGGAGCGAGGCGAAGATGGGGTCGCCATACTAGGGAGGTAGAAATCTCAGGGGACGCCGTCGTAGGAAACCTGAGCGACGCCGGGAATGAGTTGTAACATTGTTATGACGGGGAGACATTGTTAATGAAAACATGGGAGGCATAATAAGGAGAATTAGCTTAGCAAGAAAAGGAGAGAATTAATTTACATACCAAGTTATGTTAGCGGGGTGTCAGAATCTGCGACGCGAAGCGCCTTGTGTTTCATTTACAAACTGCAGGAAAAATGACGACGGTTGAAAAAAACGCCAAAAGAACAAGTCTCTAGCAAGTCACGCTAACGAGAGTCGGTGATAATTATTATTAGAATAAATAAATCGAAAATGAAGAATTAAAGCAGGATAAAACTAGCTAAAATCCTCATAGGAGAACGCAGAATAAAAAAGGAATGAAGAAAAAGAAAGACAAAAAGAAACATGTCGTAGCGAGCATGAAATGCAAACTCAAGAAAAAAACGGTGAAGGGATGAATCTGTCCCTGATTGAAAGAAGGGCCGGGTACGAAACATGACACTCCCCGTCTGAGATTGTGAAATCTCAATAAGTTCAGCTGAGAGCCTTAGCGCAAAGCAGTTTGTGGTTTTCCAGCATTCCTCACAGGATGCTGAGCTGCCAGATGGGGATCCTTGGCCTGGTGTGTCAAATTAAGAGGGAGTTCCACAGCCTTAGGTTTGCTAGAACCTCCCCCACCTGCATCCAGTGGCAGCAGATGTGTCACTGGATGGTTAATCACAGGAGATTTATCAGAAAGAAGCGTATCAGTAGGGAGCGAGGTGTAAGCACCACCATCAGTGTTCACCATACTAGACTGAGACTGGCCCCTAGTCGTTGTCACCGGGGGAAGGCCAGAGGCACAGAATTGATTTTGCATTGAGGTTGGAGTGGTCACTTGTCGCTTGCTTGATAGTTGTAGGTTATTTTTTTGTAGTTGTGGTGGTGGTGGTTGGTGCGGAAGAGATGCCGGGGCAGCAAACTGGGCCTGTCCCCCAGGGGGTCCAACCGTGAGAATTATTTGCTGTGGGTGAGGCAATACCTGAGAGACGGGCGTCATTTGCGGCTGTTGTAATTTGTACACGGTGTGCATCTGTTGTTGCATGTATATCGGTTGGTTTTGTAAAGGGTTCATACCAGCCGTATTAGCAGAACTTGGGAGGTGGGGTGTCGATGTGGGCTGTGATAAGGATTGGGGTTGCGGTGGCTGCTGTTGTTGCGGTGGCTGCTGTTGTTACGGTGGCTGCTGTTGCTGCGGTGGCTGCTGTTGCTGCGGTGCCTGTTGTTGCTGTGGTAGCTGCTGTTGCACTGGTGGTCCTTGGCTTTGGTTATAAGACGAGGAAATCGTCTGTCCAGCTGCATGGAGTTGAGGAACAAACGGATGCACAACCGGCGTGGTTTGCGAGGTTGCTATGGAAGATGGTGTTGGGGGTGCAGCCCCTTGTTGAGGAAATGGTTGCATTGGAGACACAGCATTCGAAGCTGGTGATATCTGCGGCAACTCTGGACGTTTCCTAAATGTGACTGACGTGTGGACAAGCCGACCGAGGGTTACGTACATCATGAATGCTTGATTTTGGTTCCCTTCAGGATGTACTCTCACCAAACAACTCTTTGAACAAGACTTGTCGAGCAGATTGCTACCACAAACCTGTGTGCAGTGCGTTGCAACACTGTCCCTCTCCCCGCCATGATTTGGCATGGCTCTGACAGGGGGAGCCAGTGGTATGGGTCCAGAGTGATTTTCTGTGAGGTGACTTCTCTGATAGTTATCCGATGAATCGGGTTTGGAACCTTGCACAAGGCGAAAGGAAGCCTCCGTCTTAACAGCCTGATCGGATGGTTGTGGAGCTGCGGGTTGTAAAACGGGATGTGGTGTTGGCTGGGGAGCTCCGGTTTGTAAGGCAGAGGGTTGCGAGTGGCCCTGTGCAGCCAGCCCAGCCACGTACTCATTTGTGCGCTGCATGGGGTCGGCAGGGCCCTGGTCAACATTGATAGCGAAACTTCGTTCACTGCTGCTGACACACTCCTCGAAGGCCCTGACTGCAGCTTCTCTAATGGCTATCTCTCTTGCAGCCGTTAAGGTGTTCTCCTCGGACTCCATTTTATCCCTTGCCTCCCGCAATTGGTTTTCTTTCTCAACGAACAGGAGGCTCGCCTTAGCCATTTCAAGCTGTGCGCGGGCGGTTAAGACTTTAGATGAGGCAGATGACGTCCTGGAGTAAGTCCTGCTCGGAGAGGTGGATTTTCCTGCCATGGCGCCGTGGATGTGGTCTGAGACAAGCGTCGACGAAGGGGAAAGCGGGAAGGTGCGAGACGAATTTACAGGGGGAGCGTGAGAAAGCGTCAAATGAAATTGAATGCGGGGTGTTGTCGAACAGGGAAGCCTCAGGACTGGAACCACAGGAGTCACGGGAAGGGAAAACGATGCTATTGCATTCCTTCACCCCAAGTGGAGACCAAACTTGATTTTTTACTGTGTTGCCATCGTCAAAATGATATTTATCATCTTGTCTAGACAGCCAGATAACTCGGAATCACACGGAGACAAAGGAAGCAATGAAAAACAAACGAATTCCATTTAAAATAAAAATCCTTTATTCCCTGTAAAACAGGTAAAAAATCTGAAAATAAAAAATAAACAAAAGATAACTCACTACGACGAAGAAGAAGAAACAAGTATTCATAGATAAACGAAAGGAAAAAAGATGAAGCAAATCAGTACAATAAGATAGATGACTTAATTTAACTATTAGGGGGAGCGAGGCGAAGATGGGGTCGCCATACTAGGGAGGTAGAAATCTCAGGGGACGCCGTCGTAGGAAACCTGAGCGACGCCGGGAATGAGTTGTAACATTGTTATGACGGGGAGACATTGTTAATGAAAACATGGGAGGCATAATAAGGAGGATTAGCTTAGCAAGGAAAGGAGAGAATTAATTTACATACCAAGTTATGTTAGCGGGGTGTCAGACTCTGCGACGCGAAGCGCCTTGTGTTTCATTTACAAACTGCAGGAAAAATGACGACGGTTGAAAAAACCGCCAAATGAACAAGTCTCTAGCAAGTCACGCTAACGAGAGTGGGTGATAATTATTAGAATAAATAAATCGAAAATGAAGAATTAAAGCAGGATAAAACTAGCTAAAATCCTCATAGGAGAACGCAGAATAAAAAAGGAATGAAGAAAAAGAAAGACGAAAAGAAACATGTCGTAGCGAGCATGACATGCAAACTCAAGAAAAAAACGGTGAATGGATGAATCTGTCCCTGATGGAAAGAAGGACCGGGTACGAAACATGACAACAATAAAGAAAGAAACCCAAAATGGCGCACTTAATAATAAAATAATTAAAAGGAAAGAAAACAGAAGGAAATAATAAAATTCACAAGAGTAAATGTCAGACAAAGAATTGGCAGAAAATGAACACTGAAAAGAATGAATAAAGTAATTATTTACGTAAGAATAATTCATGAAACATTGTTAAAATGAGGAAAAAGAAAAAAGAAACCTGAAAATATGTAATAAAAAGAAAGGAAAAAGAAATAAGAGAGAACTGGTGGATAATAAATAATTAAAAAAATGTCAAAGAGAAATACTTAATGAGGAAAATTTTCTGAAAAACTTTATAAAAAACTACTTTCAATCTGCTCTTTAACAGTGTTGCTACAGTACCTGGCTCTATCCTTTTCAAACTTCATATAGCTTCAACCGTTTTCTAGCTAGTACAACGGAAAGTATTTTTGAAATTTCGTCGAAAAAATACTTTCCTTAGTATTTGCATGAAAGAGTAAGTAACTACGATTAATCTATTCATATATTATTTTATTAGCAGAAAACATTCGCTTTGAACGTACGTATGCCGAATAACCTGTATGCCTACTTTTTTCGGATTATACAAAAAAAGGATGACTTAGTTTTAAAATATATTTATGTAATGATTTTGTATATTAGTATGTCATGTTCATTTCTTTAAATTTAAAATCACCTTTCCATTTTTTAAATATTTTTAGACTTACATGAGTCCTGAACTCGAGTATCTGACTGCCTTAGTAATGTATAATCTTCCTATTTTTTTGTCAGCCAATAACGTGTTTTTATTTTTGTATGAACAGATAAATTCCCAAAAGACCATAACCTTTATATAGTATATAGATAGCTCGAACAAAAGAATTAAAAGAAAACAAAATGATTAAGTCGATACGTTCGTCTAATTTTTATATATATATATATATATATATATATATATATATATATATATATATATGTATATATATATGTATATATATATGTATATATATATATATATATGTATATATATATGTATATATATATGTATATATATATATATGTATATATATATATATATATATATATATATATATATATATATATATATATATATATATATATATATATATATATATACATATATATATATATATATATATATATATATATATATATATATATATACGAATAAATAAAAGAAAGAAAAAAGAAACAAGAGAAAAATGAAAAAGCGATGTTTAGAAAGATCGGTGTGAGAAAAGAAAATGATGAATTAAGTTAACAAAACAAAGTTTTTACCAGAAAAAAATGTGCGTTTGAAAAATGGAAGCACATGAAGAACAAGGAACCCAAGATTGAATTAAAAAAAAGAATGAGAAATAAGATACAATAAAGAAACATAAATGGAACGAAAAAACAATAGAGAGATAAGAGGTAGGCAGAGAAAAAGAATAAAACCGAAAGGCGTTTCAAAATAATTGCCTATACGTAATAGAAAACAGCATAAGACTATAAAGAAAAAGCAGGGCTCAAAAGAAAGATTACTGTTTTGACAAACAAACACATCCAATTACTAAACAATTCGTGGTTAAATTGGCATAGCGTATAATTTCCAATCTCTGTAAACATATGCACAAGAAACACATAGAAGTCTTCGGAGTAATAAAATTGAAGAAACAAAAACTAAACGCTGAAATGAAGATTCAAAATAGCTGTTCTCATTCGCAAATGTAAATTGTTAATTTGCTTTTGTAGTCGACAGAAATGCGCACAAACTGACGGATAACAATAAATGTGTTCACAGAATTATGTGATTTGCGACAAAAAGGGCCGGTTAGCTTTCGTCGAATTGTTTCACACAGCATTAATCAAACGATTCTCTCATTCTATGCGATGTTCGTTTTATTCCGTTTGAATCTGTTAGGCCATTACAGATTCGGTTCTGAATCCAAACTTCATTTCGACGGACAAGAGTTTAAAGAAAGCGAGCTATGGGATATTACTTCTTTTAACTGTCCAACAAAAATATCATTGCTCTGGAAATGTTAAAAGAATAGATAAAATGGTAAATAGAAACACATATTTGTTCTCTGTTTTAACCATCATTACAGAACGAGATATTTCAGGAAAGAAATAAATAAAAACAAACATTTTAATCTATATACTACTAAAACTCTGTGGAGCTTGCTTGTCCCCGTGCATTACCTTTAAGTAAAAGAAAGAAATATTTCAGAAAATATACTTTTAAAATTTAAAAAAAACAGCCTGATTGAAACATACAAATCTATCTACTTCATCTATATCTCTATTCATTCATATACTAATTAAACTATGTGGATGTTGCTTGGCACCGTGCACAATAGAAGACGTCATCCACTAAAGTAGATGACAGACACTGTTAATATCTTTTTTGATGTCACAAAGAGGTGACAACAGAAATAGAACTACGTATTCTAGTAAAACAGGTGGAAGACACCAGTAAGGCCCTTTTTATGACGTCAAAAATGATTCAATAACAAATAGATAACGACATTCATTAAAACAGACACCATAGACAAGGGCACGGGTCGTATCTTTGAACAGTGACTGTATATATATATATACATTGAAATTTTGTTGTTGTCTTTGTTAGCAGTAATGACAACTGTAATAAAGACTGTTGTATTTTTAAATCTTAAATTTTAAATAAAACCGATAAAAAATCATACATATTTCGAGCAAGCTCTTCTGGCTCAGAGCAACACGCTAGATTACAAACAATGTGGTCGTTGGTTCGAATCTTGCCAAAAGCCCCTGCTGAAGATCGGTAGACTGTGAAACACATGTGCACGTGGCTTTTTGTTCATAAATAAATATAAATACGTCTCATAATAAGTGCAACTCATTGCATATATAATATAATATATGTAAACAGGGGAAACCCCCATCACTTAGCAAGTGAATTATAAAAAATACAACAGCGTTTATTAGAGCTGTCATTATCGCTAACTAAGACAACATAATCTTAATTATATATATATATATATATATATATATATATATATATATATATATATATATATTAGACTAACCATATAGACTTAGCGAGTCTAGTAAACTAAAAAAGCAAAATACATCCTGTAAAATTACAATCGAGTATCAATGAAATATGTGTATGCAAGATGAAATATAGACGAGTACTTGTTACTATTTATACTATTTATATGTTTCAGCTTGTGTTTTTAACTTGATCCATTTTGAATTTAGTAGCGAATTCTTAGCTTCTTTTTTAACATAGTTCACCCCAAACAAGACAGGCCGTCACTGTAGACGTAAGGGGCTACTGATAATTATGGTGGAAGTTTTGGGTGTCATCCTAAGTTGAAAGCTGTGCAGCGAGATGTCTGTTTATATTAGTTTTAAACTTCTGCGAACCGGGACACAAAGAGCAGGAAGGGAGTTCAAGAGACCGGCAGTACTAGAAAAGAAGCTATGTGAGTATGTGGCTCTCCGACATCTGGGGACCTCCACAGTGAATGGATGGGATATAGCTGATTGTCGGGTTGGTCTAGTGTATTTTCGTCGAAGAGGCACAAGAGCAGCAAGTTCATCGGAGCACAATCCATTGAAGTATTTGTAAATCAAGCACAAAAATGCAACTTTGCGGTGATGGGACAGGGGCTAGAGCTTGGTTGATAGTGAGGCACCTCTTAAGTTGGCGACTCTTTTTGGAACCTTGTCAAGGAGATAGAGACTAGTGGATGATGCACCAACCCAGATATGGCAACAATACTCCATGCATGGGCGAATGGTGACTTTGTAGAAATACAGAATTATGTCAGGTGTGAGGAGTTTACTAGCACGGTAGAGGAAGTCCACCTTCTTTGTAGCAGCCTTGGCAATGTTTTCAATGTATGTGTTCCAATTCATGTTACCTATGAATGTTAGTCCGAGGAGTTTGAATGTTGAACTCTAAGGTAGGGTGTTATTTGCCATAGACAGTTGAGCTTAACTTAATTGATTGAGACAAAAGCCCACAAGGTTGGTTTATAAAAAGGCTGGAATCTTCCATTATGCTTAAGTCCCTTTTCTGTGTTCTTGATTCTACAGTTGTCTTATTATTATACTCATTTTACCACTTTTAACAATTCGTCAACAAGATTTTAGATTTGATCTTTATTATACAAGCTCCAATTCACAGAAATCTTTAGACTCAGTGATCAGAAATTTCGGACATCAATTGATGTCTTCTCCATTCCGAAGACGATATGAAGCCAGTAATAAGTTGTAATCTGACGTCCGTGAAATATCGGCGGGATTGAGGATGATGCACAACTATCTAACCCAATTCTCGGAGTTTATTTACTTAGACCTCCCTCCTACCACAGAAATATATGCCACAATGTCGAAAGGTAGGGGATAGAAGACAAGCGCACCAGAGGTAGTGCAATCGGGCCCCAAAAAATCATTGAGCCCGTCGATATTTCTCGGTAGGGGCACCTCAGACGATTGGCGATAAGTGGAAAACCTTCTAAAAGAGAGAAGATAAACACTGGTAGAATGCACCTCTTAGGAATAATCAGCACCCCATCCCGACAGAGCTGGGCAACTGGTGCTGTATTTACCTCCCCCTACCGCAGGTCGATGTGGCACAAAGTTGGAGGGTGAGAATGGAAAGATCAAAGCACCAAAGGTAATGAACTCTGGTCCCACAAAAAATTTCTGCGAAGCCCCGTCAGCATTCCCCTGTAGTGGCGCGTCGGGCGATTGGCAATAAACTAACCCTTTCATCAATAGAAAAGGTAAAGCCTTAGAGCGTGCACGTCCTAGGATTGATTAGAACCCTACCCAGCCCGACACAGCAGAGAAACTATTGCCGCGGAGGTTAATCCTGTCGAACCGCTTGCTGTAGATGATACTTTGACTCGTATAAAAGTCAATAAAACCTTTTGCACGTAATCAGACTTCATGTGGCATCCAGATTTTGTTATATTTCTCTTGGCATATGTAATTTCATTTCAACAGCTAAATATTGTTTTATGTTCTGCGCAGTAGATCATTTTATGATTTTCTTTCATACATTAGCAATGCAGAAATGCATGTACAGGATTTTACATATCTTTCATTTTCTCTTTCAGTGAGGATAGACGCACAGCAAATGTAATTGCCTTGGGGCAAGGTGTCGAGTGTTTGACAGTAGACCGCAAGTAAGTATTGAATACTTTATAATTGCATATGTTAATATATATATATATATATATTTATATATATATATATATATATATATATATATATATTTATATATATATATATATATATATATATATATATATATATATAAACAGTACTAAATTATATTCCAGTGACCATGTCTTTATTTATTATAAATGTGATTCAATTCCTAACGTTCAATTTCGTCATCACAGACAACCAAGGGGTATATATATATATATATATATATATATATATATATATATATATATATGTATGTATGTATGTATGTATGTATGTATGTATGTATGTATGTATGTATGTATGTATGAATGTATGTATGTATGTATATATATATTGGATTTTCAATGAAAAAGACTCATCAGAAGAAAAAACCCAAATCGTGTCCAAAATATCTGAAGAAGAAAAAAATCAAAAGCTTACATTTTTAAAAGGTCCATTACGACTTAAGCTAATGTTTACATTCAAAAATCTGAGCCATGTTGTATCCTAACAGAGCCAGTCAAAAATATGTATATCATTCTAAAATAGTTCACAAAATGGAATAAATTAGAGAAGAAAAAGAAAATAACATAAAAAATAAAAAATGAAAAATAAAAATAAAGTTGAAAATCCATGAAATATATCTCTATATTTTTTGTGTCTGTGTTATCACCATTAATTACGCATGGTCACTGGAATCTATTTTTTATTGTTTACTGGGGTCAAAAACGAATACCTATTGAAACTTTCACTACAAACAATTTCGGTTGTCTACTGAGAACCGGTGTGTAAACGTGATTATGCCGTTTAAAAATATGCATATATATATATATATATATATGAAATTAAAAATGGAAAAGCGGAAGACCTTTTCGCTCAACGTTTCGCCCAAATTTCACGTGGGCTTTGTCAAGAGCAGACGAAGAATACAAAAATGACAAATGTCATTTTTGTATTCTTCGTCTGCTCTTGACAAAGCCCACGTGAAATTTGGGCGAAACGTTGAGCGAAAAGGTCTTCCGCTTTTCCATTTTTAATTTCATACCGTCGGATTATTTTTATCCTTTCATATACTCATATATATATATATATATATATATATATATATATATATATATATATATATATATATGTATATATATATGTGTGTGTGTGTGTTTGTGTGTGTGTGTGTGTGCGTGTAAAGTTATATTTAAGGATTTTAGAATTTAGACTGAAATAGCATCGCATCTGACACATCAATATTTGATTCATCCTACTCATGTTCTTTAAAATATCAAAATGTATTTCTTTAGGTTGGTTTTAAAATATTATTCCGTGTAAGAAGATTTATACCATGGTGAGAATTTTAAATAATGACTCAAGTAATGTAAAAGAGATAAATCTTTGAATATTAAATATGACTTATCTCCCTTACATTATAAAGTTAGTATTGCGCATTTTTTGTAGTCATTATTTGCTTGGCTTCTTTTCTCTATCTCTATAGTACTAACATTCTGTGACGACGTCGTGTGTTTCACGGCTATACGTGACTTACACATTATTATTTTTTACTTTTAATCTAATGTTACTTTAGATAATTACTAAAATAATAAAAAAATACACATTAAAATATTACGTATTTTCCAATACAAATTTAAAAGATGTACAACCACAAAAGCTGTATGATAAATACTAAATAGCATTTGGTATTACCGACTAAGAAGAATTGCCGTTAAATAATTATATAGGTATTTAATAAAGCTGTAAGCAATGCGTAAAATCTGGAATGATGAAAGAATAGATGAACAAAAACAAATAATTGAAGACACTATATGTGATTTTTTTTCAAAAGCTTATCTATTTATTTATCAGTAATTATTTTAACTATTATTTCAGTTAAAATATTACACTTGCTGTCAATAGAATCTGGAAAAATAGTTTGCTATTTTGGGTGAAACTTTCCTCTTCTAAAAATTAAGTTATTTCTGTTTACAGAAACGAAAAGAGTTTCTTTTCTATGAACGGAAAGAAGGTTTGTTTTGTTTAATGTTGTTGTTTGTTTAGTTTTTCAACATTAAACAGTTAAAAAGCAACATTTCGACAGCGAAGTTGGTGCGTTATTAATAAGTATATGAGGCTCTTACCTTGAAAATGAGCACTCCGATTAATTTCTGTTTCCTGAAATAGTTTATAGTTATATATAAATATAAGGAAAACTTTTGTAATTACTATTAATTTTATTTAAACACGACTTAAAATGAAATACTTTTGTATTTTATATCTGTGATACAGTATATTTGTTTTCATTAAAATACTCGATATACAACAGCATCAGAGTTTGTTTTCATTAACAACACCACTAGCAGCTTTAATTACTGCTTAACAAATTGTTGGCCAAATTGCAGTCCAAATGGTTACAACAGAAAAATAGATGGCAGATTTTCTCCAGCATTCTTCAAAATCTGAAAAATCTTATCATTACTCGGTCCAGTTGATTTAGTATGAGAACGTCGTGGAATCTTGTGTCACGCCTTAGATACGATGGCACCCAGATGAAACTCTGAATCTGAGTTGCCGTACCTGTCCGGGTCTCATTTAAGCGTTAAATAGAATTTGTTCTTGGTACGACACTAAAATGCCTGGAAACAGCAGTTCACACCATTCCCCATATTTCCCAGCAATTTCTATTTCTGCAGCATATCCAATTTCCAAGTTCTAAAAACTAGTCAGGCTCTTTCTACTCTCAAACGTTCTGGTAATGATACCAAATAAATGCTGGTGTATTTTAGTGCCATCTCTATCAACTATATCTATATCCCAGGTTGTGAAACCTGATTTGAGATTTTTGGAGAGTATGCCCTCGGCCATTGTTTCCAATTCCATGGTGATCCGGAGTAGTAGTACCTGTTAGGGTTAGACCAATGGATTAAATGACATTTATCAGTTAAAGTTATTAAAAGTAACAAACAACGTTTTCTCCATTGCAGCACATGATCTAGATCGGAAGAGAGACAATCAGAAGGATCTTGATCATCGATCTTCTCGAAAGTGCTGTTATATATATTCAACAATTTTCTAATATTCAAAATTAAGTTACTGTTGCAGAAAATTTCACAGATCTCATTTTAAGACACTTTCCAACCACTCTCCAGGATATTCAACCAGTTCAGCCAACCTCCGCATACAATTCCCATATATGTCTAGAATACAAATTAATCTATAAGCCATTCGCACATAAAACAAAATAAATAAATATTTGAAAAATATTACCAACTTTAAACATAAAAATTGTTACTAAAATAATTGGATTCGGCGTGAAATAACCTGAAAAGGGTTGGAAATATTTCTTTTAACATCACTCATTATTTTAGTATTCTGATCGAACTCACCTATCGAATGCAATCGAAAAAGGTCAGGAGCTTGAAGCAGCCAAGTTATGATTTCTAAAAATGTGCGCTTTTTTTGGTTTTTCGAGGCAATTGTTGCTTTGGTTTAATGCCTTGTGTAAAGGTGAACGCCTGCAGCAGATACTATATCATGGTTTTGCGAGATAACAAACATAGTCGGCTTCATGATTTTCTTTAATCTGAATCAAATATTCAGCACTCTCCACACGAAAACGCCCCCACGGTATAAAAGATCTTAACTTCTGGAATTACACATGTATCATTCAGTCTTTCTCAAGATGTTCTTCTCAATAAAAAAATTAAAAAATTCGTCACTCTATCAATGTACAATTATGACGCTTTTTTACCCATCTTTTCTACAATTCACCTTTTATAATAGAGGTTTATCAGTGGGCATGCACCTATTTGTCCTGCTGATATGCCAATTTGATCATTTTGAAGCGCAATTTAGATGTTTTCATCGATACCGAGCCGTTATGGTAAGGCAATTTCCACCAATCTTAGAAATCGCTTATAATTTCAAGAACATTCTCCGCATTCTATGCAACATTTAGATTTTCAGCAGGCACGATCAATCCCAAATGTATCTCTGTCGCATATATAATGTTGTCTATTTAGAAATCAATTTGAACGAATCTGAGGTATAGCGTAGCTTGAGCAGTTTGCGGATTATGTGCTCTGAATACCAAATTCAATGGGCCATGACAATAACATACGAATTAATAAGGCTTTCAAGCAATGATTCACACTATTCTAATATATTTTGTAATTGTAATGGCTCAATATACTGGAGACACCAGCATACAATTTTTTGCATCTCTCTCTCTCTCTCTCTCTCTCTCTCTCTCTCTCTCTCTCTCTCTCTCTCATATATGTATATATATATATATATATATATATATATATATGTATATATATATATATATATATATATATATATATATATATATATATATATATATATATATAAACAATACAAAAAACATTCTTACGACAATATCTTTATTGTATGACAATCAAGCTTTTAAACTAAATTCTGAATCGTTTATGACTATGATTCATTAGAAATCCTAGAAAATTGAAACTTATTTTATAAAACATTATTTTCATCTATTTTTCGCCCCAAACACGCGTGTATTCATCATAAGGGCGATAGATACATAGAGTGTAGAAAATGCACTGTGGATGCACTTCCGGCAGCCTGTAACTCTCGCTTCCCATAATTTGACACTTAGTCCTCATCCTATGAGTGATGTTTCTGGCAAAGGGTGAAGAAACCACTGTCCCTGGGACGGCAGTGTAGTGTAAGTAGTAGCTGGAGATGACTTGAATAATTATTTCTCTATTCTTGTTGCCATTTCACTAATAATTGTGCTGAAGGTAAACGTTTTCCTCGACTGACGTTATCCGTCTGACAGTCCAAAGATCAGAACCTTGGAGCAACCCCCAAAAAGCTGTCCTGTCAGCAAATGTAAAATACCGGGGTTGTTGTATTGCCCTTTTGTGGATGGAGTCTGGACAATGCAGTAGTTTCTGGTGGGGCCTCTCGATGTCATATTAGTGGGGACTGCTATGACATTTCTTTCTTAATGGTTTCAAATAAATCTTTCTTTTAATCACTCTCTCTTTGTTCTGCTTTAAACTCATTGCTGACCTCTTCCACAAATATTCTATTCCCAACATAAATAGTCTGCTAACAAATCAAAAGCTTAATTCAAGAACCCCAACTCCCAACGTAGATCCCTACTATCACGTCTTTTCCCCCGGCCTCAGGGGTCTACGTTCCAACCTTCCGAGGGTTGAAATATATTTACAGGAGACCAAACTTGACCTGTTGTACCTATACAAAACTGATATGGGATTGTCAGTTTCTACTGATGACTACATGATCACAGGATACTCAAATATGATCCCTAAACTCGACCCCCATGATCGCCATGGTCACGGAATATGTGCCTACATCAGGAATGGGTTTCCTTATAGTAATGACACTTCCCACGGTGACAGTAATTCGCACTATATGTGTTTCTGTGTTGCTCTCACGCACAGCCCTGCTTTCATCTTTTCTCTCTATCGTCTCCTCTCCGACGGGGTTACTGTCATTTAGCTAATGTCTGACAAAATTGACAAAATCATGTATGCTCACCCTTTTGCTGGCATCCATGTCTGTGGTGACTTTAATATCGACAATGTTGAATGGCTAATTTATTCCAACAAGACTGACGACGAAACGCGATTTTGTCACGATTTTTACCTTGCTTATGATCTAACACAAATTGTTGTCAAACCCACCCGCGTTCCCGATGTAGACGAACATTTTGCAAGTCTTCCTGATGTTTTCTTAACAACGTGTCCTGAACTATGCTCATCCTCTGTCCTGTCTTCCGATCACTCAATCAACATCAGATAAAAAGTGAAACAAGTCCTTTGAAGTCCCTCTCCATCGCATAGTGTATCGATACCTGATGGCCGACTGGGACAGCCTCTGATCCTCCATATCACAAATTCCCTTACATTCCATGTTTAAAAAGAAGGTGTCCTGTAGCACATCCAATTTAACTGATTGGCTAATCGCTGCTATTGAGAACTTCATACCCTCCAAGAGATTCTAACAAAAAACAAACTCCCAGCCGTTGTACTCCTCTCAATGTGGCGCTGCTATCGCTCACAGAAACCAGTATTTCAATAGCTTTAAACAAAATAGATTCTCTGAAACAAAAGTCGCCTTTAGGGTGCCAGTAACTACTGCAAACTGGTTATACAAACGCTAATCAAATGTATGCTCAATCTATTCAAGTCAGTATGGTCGAGCAGAAGTTTTGGCGTATTACAAACAGGGTAATAAACAAAAGCGTATTCTGTATTCCAACCATCATCAATGGGTCTGAGGCGGTTTCCTCCGCGTCTGACAAAGCGACACTTTTTGCAAACAACTTTGCATCAAATTCCACCCTTTGCTATCAAGGTCGTCTACTTCCTGAATTGCCCCATTGATTGTAAACACTCTGAGCGGCATCCACATATCTGTCCGGGATGTTGTCAAACTTTGATGCCAGCAAAGCAACTGGACCTGACAACATCCCAATCACCGTGATTCAAGACTGCAACCTGAACTAGCTCCTATTCTTATAAAGCTGATCAATCGTTGCTTCCTAACACATTGGAAAACAACGTCAGTCAGTTTGTTCAATATTTAAAAATACTGGTGGTTGTGATCTGCAGCATCTCAGTACAGACCAATCAGTCTTCTGTGTGTCATGAGTAAGTTGCTTCAATCTGTGATAAACCAAGTTGTTGATCACCTTAGCAAAAACAACTTGCTCAGCGACAAGCAATATGGCTGTCATCCTGCAAGATAAACAGCCGATCTGCTGACTAATATCACACAAGATCAGTAAATCTATTGACCTTTCCAGCAATAGCTCTTTACATATAAAAAGATTTCGACAGGGTTTGGCATGGTTTACTTCACAAGCTTGCTAGCTATGGAATATCTGAAAATATACCCTCACCTATACAAATGTTTTCTCTCTGATAGATTTATAAAAGTAATCGTTGATAGACATAAGTCTTAAGCACACACTATCAACGTCGGCGTGCCTTGAGGTTTCATTCTGGGCCCAATCCTCTTGCTTGTCTGGGCCTAATCCTCTTGCAATCTTAAGATCATCCGTCGACATTAATGCTGACGACACAACCATCTATGGAAACACCTAAGAGAGCATTAATAATCAGGTTCTTTCCGGCTCTTTCTCTTCCGATCTGGAGCAAGTAATGCAATGGGGGAAAAGGTGGCTGTTTACATTCAATGCGTCAACGACCAAGCTCTTCTAGTTTCACTACTAACGCTTCGATCCTCACATTGTCCCAGTTGAAATAACTGCCTTGATAAACTCCTGGGGCTTACCTTCTCTTCAGACTTGAAATTGAAGACAACATCAAATCTGTTGCTAATATCGCTGGGAAAATGGTTGGATCATTCTACCGCTTCAGATAGTATCTCACGCCTGACGCCATTGTCTATCTGTACAAGAGTCAAATACGTCGTCCTAAGATGAAGTACTGTTGTCATATATGGGAAGGTGTCGCTCAGAACACTGTTTACTTCCTTGAGAGAGTCGAAAACCGACTGCGAAATCAAGTGGGGATGTCCTGTTCTCTCTTCTACAGTCACTATCTCACAGAAGAGATGTTGCTAGTCTTTCATTGCTTTACCGTTATTTCCATGGCAGGTGCTCAACTGAGCTCAAATCTCTGGTCCGCCCTTATAAAACATTCACAACAAGAACCTGCATAGCTACTACCACTGCTAAGGCTTTTCCTTACTCCCTCTGCGTGCCCTAGGCGAAACGAAACTTCCATAGGCAGTGTTTCTTTCATAGAATTGCACTCTGTTTAGAACAGTGCTGCAAGCTAGCTTCCCAGCCGACTACAATGTAGTCGTCTTCAAGCCCAATGTAAACAATTTCTTGTTGAACCGTCTCCGTAAATAATCAATTCATGCTTGCTACAACCATCGTGCCGGTGATCGTGATGTTGTATTGTATCACCGTCCACTTGTCAAACTCTTTAACCCTGATTCTCGAGTGGCCTTTGGGTCTGGAAAAGCGGTGACCTTATTGTAATATATATATATATATATATATATATATATATATATATATATATATATATATATGGAAGTATGATTATTAAAGATAAGTAAAGTAACTTATTTAACCGTCTAATTTACATACATGTTATTGGTGTGCACGCACACGCGTATGTAAATTAACTGAAAAAGAGAGCCATCTTTCTCTAAATTTTCACAGAAATAATGTTGATTTTAGAAAGTGGTTGAATCACCATTGATTGTGAGTGGCGATGGAAATACATAGATAGCTAAGAGAGAGAGAGAGAGAGAGAGAGAGATGGGTGACTCGTTCAGTTTAATATTAACTAGAGGGGCTACCCGGTGTTGCTCGGGGTCATAAAAACATATAATTGAAGAAAAATCGCGTGTGTAACATCTTTATATTCAAACTTCTATTTCTCCCCCTCCTCTATAGCCGTCTCTTTATCTTTCTACCTTTCTCTTCCCTGGTTGCCCCATTTCACCGCTTCTTTCTAAATTGGCCTTTTGTGAAAGCTGCTTCTTCCCCACCATTTCTCTTACGTTGCCTAGGGCAATAGTATGACATATTTCTATAAAAAGTACCACCTCTATCTGCGCTTTCTATATGGGTACTTATCTCCGCTCTGGTATTCATACTATATACGTATGTATCGCCACCGAGGTGCGCATACTATATACATACCTATCGTCGCCCCAGTGCGCATACTATACACGTGCCTATTGTCGCCCCAGTGCAGATACTATATAAGTACCTATTGCCGCCCCGGTATGCATGATATATACGTACCTATCGCTGCCCCGGTGTGAATGCTACATACGTACCTATCGCTGCCCCGGTGTGAATGCTACATACGTACCTATCGCTGCCCCAGTGCGAATGCTACATAGTACCTATCGCTGCCCCGGTGCGAATGTGAAATACGTACCTATCACCAGCCCGGTTCGAATGCTAAATATGTACCTATCGTCGCCCTGGTGCGCGTGCTATATATATACTGATCGCCACCCCAGAGTGCATGCCAAATATATACCTATCACCGCCCTGGTGCGAATTCTATATACGTACCTATCACCACCTCTATGCACTACTATACACGTACCTATTGCCACCTACCCAAACCCTGATAAAAATTTTAAGTTGAAAAAAAAAAAATTTGGCCCGACCCCTAAAAAGTTGGGCCCGACCCCTAAAATTTTTCCCAACCCCTTAAACTCTCTAACCCCCCTTCCAACTTGTTTCCCACCCAATCTATCCGGACACCCCCCTAAACTTGAAGAAGTACACTCGGTTGCTATACCGCAGAAGCGACCCCCAGTTGCTATACAGCAGAAGCACACCCCGCCCCTCGGTTGCTATACCGCAGAAGCCTCATGGTCCTATACCGCGGAAGTACCACTCCTTGGTTGCTATACCGCAGAAGCCTTGTGGTCCTATACCGCAGAAGCACCCCACCCCTGGTTGCTATACCGCAGAAGCCTCGTGGTTCTATACCACAGCAGCACCCCCGTAGGTACCATACTGCAGAAGCACCCCCCGGGGGCTATACCACAGAAGCACCCCCCGTGTGCTATACCGCAGAAGCCTCAGGTTCCTATACTGCATAAACACCCCCCGGGTGCCATACCATAGAAGCACAAACCTATACCGCAGAAGCACGCCCTGGGTGCCATACCGCAGAAGCACCCCCCTGTTGCTATACCTCAGAAGCACCCCCCGATTGCTATACTGCCGAAGCACCTCCGGTTGCTATACTGCAGAAGCCTCGTGGTCCTATACCGCAGAAGCACCCACTACCGGTTGCTATACTGCAGAAGCCTTGTGGTCCTATACCACAGAAGCACCCCCGGTTGCTATACCGCAGAAGCACCCCCGGTTGCTATACTGAAGAAGCCTCGTGGTCCTATACCACAGAAGCGCCCCTCCCCGGTTGCTATACTGCAGAAGCCTCGTTGTCCTATACCGCAGAAGCACCTCACCTTTGGTTGCTATACTGCAGAAGCCTCGAGGTTCTATAGCGCAGAAGCTCCAGCCCCTGGGTGCCATACTGCAGTAGCACACCCCAGTACCATACCACAGAAGCACCCCTCGAGTGCCATACCGCAGAAGCCTCAGGTTCCTATACTGCAGAAGCATCACCCCCCCCCCAGGTGCTATACCATAGAAGCACCCTCCTATACCGCAGAAGAACCACCCGGGTGCCATACCGCAGAAGCCTCAAGTTCCTATACCGCAGAAGCATTCCCTGGGTGTCATACCGCAGAAGTCTCAGGTTCCTATACTGCAGAAACACTCCCCAGGTGCCATACCGCAGAAGCTACTACTGAAATCACTCTTACTGACCCACTTCTCCTTTTCATCTGCAAAATAGTCCAAAGGGGAACAAAGATGGTGTTTAAATATTATCCAAACCTATCACTACAGTAGCTTTATCTAAGATATTGAGCATTATTTTGCCGGACAACGCTGAGTACTTTGAAAATGAAGGAGGCCTCCTGATCACTACTGTAATCACTCTTACCGATTCCTCCTCCTTTTCACCATAGATGCTGTGAATGTATTGTCAAAACCTATCACTACAGTAGCTCTATTTAGGACATTGAGCACTTTTCTCCCGGACAACGCCAAGCACTTTGCAAATCATGGAGGCCTCCTGAGCACTACTGAAATCACTCTTAACGATCCGTCGTCCTTTTCATCTGTAAAATAGTCTAAAGGGGAACGAAGATGGAATTAAAATATTTTCAAAACCTATCATTACAGTAGCTCTATCGAGGATATTGAGAACTTTTCTCCCGTACAACGCCGAGTAATTTTAAAATCAAGGAGGCCTCCTGAGAACTACTAAAATCACTCTTATCGATTACCCCATCCTTTTCAGCGTAGATGCTGTTAAAATATTATCCAAACCTATCACTATAGTAGCTCTATCATGGACATTGAGCACTTTTCTCCCAGACAACGCCGAGTACTTGGAAAATCAAATAGGCCTCCTGAGCACTACTGAAATCGTTCTTAGGTATCCTCCCTCCTTTTCATCTGCAAAATAGTCAAAAGGAGAACGAAGATGGCATTAAAATATTTTCCAAACGTATCACTACAGTAGCTCTATCAAGGATAGTGAGCACTTTTCTTCCAGACAACGCCGAGTAATTTGCAATTCAAGGAGGCCTCCTGAGCACTACTGACATCACTCTTATCGATTCCCCCATCCTTTTCAGCGTAGATGCTGTTAAAATATTATCCAAACCTACCACTACAGTAGCTCTATCTAGGACATTGAGCACTTTTCTCCCGGACGGAGCCAAGTACTTTGAAAATCAAGGAGGCCTCCTGAGCACTACTGAAGTCACTTAAGTATCCTCCCTCCTTTTCATCTCAAAATAGTCCAAAGGGGATCGAAGATGGCGTTAAAATATATTCCAAACCTATCACTACAGTAGCTCTATCTAGGATATTGAGCACTTTTCTCCCAGACAACGCCGAGTACTTTGAAAATCAAGGAGGCTTCCTGAGCACTACTGAAATCACTTAGATATACTCCCCCTCCTTGAAATTTCGCCTGAGGCGCTCACACCGGCGAACGCCGACACTCTCCCCTCCCCCGAATTTAACCTGAAAGGAGGAGGTAATGCCTATCATGATAACAGAACGGCCAGGGAGGGGGAGGAATATTAGCGTCTATTAATAATTAAGAAAGAAAGTGTGGAAGTGATAGGGAAAAAAAAGAAAGGAAAAAATGGTTGAAGTGTGAATGAATTTCTTCCTGCCACTCGCTGACGTCATTTCTGTTTTATCGTGACTTTGCATTAATTTTCAAATTATACATGATAGCATTGATTTATACTCAAATTAGTACTAAACAACGTTGAAAAATGGAGTTAAAAGCCACCCCCCTCCCCCCCATTGGAGAAAAGTGCTCAGTCGACCCCGGAAGAGTCAATTTCTTTTTCCGGTTCCGAGATATTACACGCGTCTGGGCTGGCCGGTCGGAATGATGTCACCTGTGTGACCGTTTGTTGGGTATTTTCGGAGGAGAAGCTTTACATACATACATACATACATACATACATACAGACAGAAGACAGACAGACAGACAGACAGACAGGTGGGATTTTTAAAAAATCAAATATAACTTAATCCTACAACTACAATTTCATATATTTTGAGTGATTAGAGTATATACGACAAAAACTGATATAACTTGATTAGAAGTTATAATAACAAAATTAACCAGAGTGTAAAGTCCTTAAAAGAGGATGGTTTATTACAACGTATATCTTGTACAAAACAATAGCACGACCGGTGTTCCAATAGGATTAACCTAATACACTCGAATACTATCGAATATAGTCCACCATGCATACTACTGTTAGTAGTATGTATATATATAGACTAGTACACTTATCAGCCTTGAGGGGAGTCAAGTATCTCATCACAGCCCCTACCCCCGAGACTAAAAATCTCCCTTGAATTTTCTGCTTCTAATATTCCATCCTATTCGGGCTGAAGCGCTCCACTTGTTTTTTTTTTCACGTGTACCCTTCATTTTATTCCAAACTAATGGAATTGGATTCTTTCCAGTTTGAGGCGAAGACAAATTTTGTTCAGCTCGTAAGGCTGGTCCAGTAGATTTATACATAGGTGTGTGTACAATATCAGGTAGTGGCATGTCAGAAGCAACACATAGAATCTCCATTAGGACTTATTCCTCGCTTTATTTCATTATTTTCAGCATATTGTGGTCTAATTTGGTTAATGTGTGTTTTACACACGAACCTTTGACGTTTTATGGTGTAAACCACTTTACCTATCATTTTCTGAATTATACCATCCATCCAATAACTTTTTCCATCTTGGAGATTTTAAAAATATACTTTATCTCCTGGTGAGTATTATATTATGTTTACATCTTTTTTTGTAACTTTTTCTTTGGATATGGTATCAACCTATCGAAAATCGATTGTATGTTCCTTGTGAATATACGTCTCACAGGGGACAACTTCGAGTCGTTGTTTCCATTAGGAGTCACCTTATAAATTGCTTAAAAATTCTGGATTGTTTTTTCTTCCGTGCCCATATATTTATTTTTTGCAAGGCACGCTTAAACATGTCAACAAATTTTTCGGCTTGATCTTGGATGATATACTGGTGTAGTAATGTGTTCAATGTCCAAGGAAGTACAATAATCTTTAAATTCCTTTACTGTGAACACCATACTATTGTCGCTGACCAGTGTCCGTGGAACCCCGAAACGACTGAAAATTTTATCTAATGCCCTGATAGTGTTCTCAAATGTAGGATGCTTGTACTTGAATACCTCGGGCTATTTCGAGAAAGGCATTTATTGTAGAGTTTGGAGTGGACAGGGGCCAGTTCAGCAGAGCATTTCTTTATTACTATTACAGGTATAAGATCAAGCTTTGGGGTGTCAGAGTTTTTTATGATGTCTCTGACCTGGGATGGGGTGATGATCAAGTTATCAAGTGTGGCTTCGGTCCGCAATGGGAATTTAGGGAGGGGTGGTTTTCTGAGTCCAAAGTGGAGTTAAAGGCGAAACGCTGGGCAACTAGTTTAGTCTTATCAGTGGCCGTGCAAACGACATCATTGTGGTTTGATAATGGGGGAATAGTTGATTGACCATTGTTTACCACACTATTGTAGATTTTCTAGAAATCGCGGGTACCTAGTTTCAGTGACTGAATTCCTTTTTTTGTTAACTCAGTATACCTTCTCTTTGCTTCACCTATCACGGCCTTACAATTATTTCTGTCTATTAGTAGCTGATTTATGGCGGCCGAATTTACGGAATGCATGCTTCCTCTCAGCAATAGCAGCTGCACATTCCGAGGTGCCCCATTGGGGAGAGTGGGCTTGCTAAAGAATTTTCGCATAGGGACATAGCCTTCAATGCTTGTTTTGACCCATTCAGTTAACTCATTTGCACACTGGTCAGCAGGGAGTAAGAAGGTTTCCCTCCATGGGGCGTCGCTGATGTGATCTTGTAGTATCTCGGTATTTTGAGCAACGATCATCAGCTTTTGGAGGATTTGTAGGGTGATATGAATCATTAGTACAATGTGGGTTGGGCAAGGTGGATGCTTGTTAGGTGCCAATAAGCTCACACAACCAGTCCATTAGTCGCGACCTGGTCCATGGGGGTTGTGGCCTCGGAAAAGCCCACCGGAGATAACTGCAGGGTCCCTTTTCCATGCGCGACATGGCACATACAACTACTCACGGTATTATGCAACTGATGATAGAGCAGCCGTTCTTAGCGCTACCAAAGAGTTTTGGCTCATGTCCTGTCAGTCGAAAACAGCAGCCAGACAAGCTGTCTAACCCTAACCCTTAATCTGTCGGAACAAGAGCGACCCAGACTGGTAATGGAAGACTTAGTGACGAAAAGACTTTCCCAAAGTTGCCCAAATAGAGAGAAAGAGAAACGGCGTTCATTGTCCTAGTAAGGAAACAAGGCCAGCCACTGAGTGTTTTTAGACGTCCCAGCGCTGGTACCTCTGCGTTTGGCTAATAGACAAAGAAGGAGTGCAAAGGCCGGCGATAGGCAAAACCTATCTACTCTTTAAGCAATTGTAGGTTTGCAAATCGGATATTTTGTTCGAGATTACAACTCTAGGAAGGTTGTCGATCAGGACTAAGAAGACCTCCCTCCCCAATGGTTTGCATCCTAAAATGATAGTTCAGTAGATTTACACCACTCGCTGTAAATGGTTAACAGTATAGGTAGGAATGCCTTTTTTATCCAAATATAGTTACTAACGGTTCATGCTCTGTTTGAAGTATAAATGATCTAACATGTAAAAAGCGATGGTATTTTAACCCTGAACACAATCGATAATGCCTCTTTCTCGATCTGGCTAAAATTCTTCTCAGCCAGTAGAAAAGTCATCGAAGCGTGCGCGATCGGTTTAGTAGTACCGTCTTTATATTTGTGTAGCAATGCAACACCCACTCCGTATTCACTAGCATCAGTCGCAAGGATGATTTTTTCACATGATCCTAATGAGCTACAGCGAGATCTGGGAGTAGTTTTTTTTGATTTTCTGGAAAAACGTCTCGCTATCCTTTAACCATATCCATTTTTTTTCTTTCCTTAATAATTCGTTAAGGGTAATATCCAAAATAGCACAAGGCAAAATAAGGCAATAATAAGTTAACGATTTCTCAATATGGGGTTGAACAGGATAATACAGTCTACAATACATACTACTGTTCGTAGTATATATATATATATATATATATATATATATATATATATATATATATATATATATATATATATATATATATATATATACTACCGACTAGTACACTTATCAGCCTTCAGGGGAGTCAGGTATCCCATCACAACAATAACGTTAGAAGAAACGTTGATGAATTCATATATATATATATATATATATATATATATATATATATATATATATATATATATATATGATGAATGAAAAGATAAAATAATCGGACCGTATGAATTAAATAGGAACAGCGGAAGACTTAAAAGTAGCAAAGAAAGTTGACACTTTTGGCATTATTTCGCTCTTGAAAAAGCCCACGCAATAGTTGGGCGAAACAATGAGGTTTAGGTCTTCCGCTGTTCTTTTTGAATTACTATATATATATATATATATATATATATATATTCTTTATTGCTGTATTTAGTGAATGTCATGGCTCTGACCGAAATATGCCTTCAAATGTGTAGCCAAATATTGTTTGTATAAAATGTATACCATTATTAACAGCTCTAGTTTTTATTGAGCACTTTTATATAAACACAATAAAGATTCTCTGGATTTTTACCTTGTGGCTATAAACTTCCCTGGATTATATATATATATATATATATATATATATATATATATTACACCGTGAGAGAGAGGGGGAGGCGAGGATACATGCATACATATACATATTTGTAATGAAAATTATCGAAACGGAAAGAGAGGTGACTTTATGAATTTTAATGTGAAAGGAGTGCATTTATTTTACGAATGCACTTGCCAACTGTCATATTCAGCGCGTTTATGCATTTTCAATTTACTGTAACTATTTTTTAATGTTTTCTTTTTCCATTGAGGCGCAGAAAGTTTCTATTTTTCTCCCTATTTTATCTTTGGTTGCATAATGCATACATTGATAATCCGCTAAAAGCATATAAGTCATGATAAATGGAGCGAAAACTTTCAAGCGCATCGTTCGATTTAAATTATATTTAATCAAAATCTGACAACTATTCCTCAAAAAGACGACACGGGAGTCTCACACAGATTAATGCGTATTTCTTTCTCTGTGGAAAATATATTTGACAAAAATATTGTTTTAAATGTTTACACGATATCATTCTGAAACATTTAACATCGCATAAACTAAATGGAAGTGGTGCAGCAACCCCTCGGAGCATATACCAGTAATACTGTTAGAAATAAGTCATACACTATGACAACAGCTACATACGTAAATAACAGTCATGTTGAACCTGGCATAGTGATATGGGACCAGGGGGAGAAAGTAACACCGCTAGTTGAAATCAGTGTGCCTAATGATGCTGGCTTAAACTGAGATGAGATGATAACTAAATACCTAGGTTTTATGTACGACATGAAAAGAAACTGGAATTTTCGATAGATCTTCATTATTCAAGTAAGTATAGCTCATGAAAAAGAAATTTCAAAAACTACCTGGCGAATATATACGGTGAACTAAATTCAAAATAGATACAAACAATTCCGCTTAAAGGGACTGTTAGAATCCTATAAAGATCTCGGTTGGAGCTTCTGAAGCAGCGATTGAATGTCTGGCATCCGGTAGGATGTTTCATAACTAGCAAAAAGAAAAAGATGAGAAAATTGAAAGAAAAAATATTCAATCAAATGTATTATTAACTTCAATTCTCGGTGGCTCTAAAATATCTTTTAACTTATTATGGTTGTTACTCTGGTGATGCCCCGGTGATATTCTAGGCCAACTTTTTGATTATATGCCCCGACAGTTTAAGTATCAATTTTAGTACTGATGAATATTATGAGAAAGATAGATAGTTGAATTTGGATGGCCAGGGCCACCACAATGTCGGCCATCCTCTGCACGCCAGTGGTTATCATTTACTTATTTCCCACCAAAGCAAGTTATAGAAGAAAGGACAGTAGGCAGAGATAACAAACTCCGCTGAATGGGTACTCTAACAACAGGAATAGTAAAAATAATAATAATAATAATAATAATAATAATAATAATAATAATAATAATAATAATAATAATAATAATAATAATAATAGTGTAAAGTTACTACTTCTACTGATAATAATAATTACAATAATGATGCAAATTCATATAATTGTATATATTTTAAATGCCTACTAATTAATAAATGTTTAACAGTTAATGTCATATACAAACAGCAACAAATAACAATACTGCGATAAAGAATATATATATATATATGAATATTATAACTAAAAGGTAAACTTTTAGAGAGTTGGACCTATTGTGAAATAAGGAAAGCTCAATATACTGGATAGAGCAACAATATGGTAAGTCAATGAAAATTGATTAGACATGCAAATGGAAGCAAATCAATATCTTCAGTTGTTCAAAACAAGGAGCAGTTTAGTTAATAAAACATTTATTTTTCTTCTCTTCCATTCCTTAAACCAGGTTTTTCAAAGATTAAAATCTTATCATAAGAGGAAAATTATGATTGATAAGTTGACAGAAGAGGACTGTCAAAGTTCTAAATTTGAAAGAGTTTTTTTTTTAATTTTAAAGGTCAAACGGGTATAAAAGCCACCAATAACGAAATCCAAATAGCGTGGGGCTCAGAAATATTGGTAAATCCAGAAGAATCTGTATAAAAATCCAACGACGATGATTCCACTCAGGTCTTCTGTCCTTAGCAATCATTAATCTCCTCTGATGATAAGATTTTAATCTTTGAAAAACCTGGTTTAAGGAATGGAAGAGAAGAAAAATAAATTTTTTTATTAACTAAACTGCTCCTTGTTTTGAACAACTGAAGATATTGATTTGCTTCCATTTGCAGGTCTAATCAATTTTCATTGACTTACCATATATATATATATATATATATATATATATATATATATATATATATATATATATATATATATATATTAGCACTGTTTAAATATCGTTTCGCATTTGAATTATTATTAGGCATTTAATAAAGCCAACACCTGCTCATCATTTTTTATCTTAAAAATAAATTATTTATTTACCATAAAAATAGGTACAAGTAGGCTTTCAGCTAATAAGCCCTTTTCAAGCGATTTTTCCGTCGGAGATATAAAAATCTCCCGCGAATAGTAGTTTGTCGAGATGTTTATATATCTAAATGAATAAATGCGAAATACTTACTTATTTATCACTCCTATATTCCAATCAAACAAGTTACTCTACTATAAATAATTATGACACTATATCCTTTAGAAATACACTAATTATAGTCAAGCTAAGTCGCAAACACAGTCTTTTCTTTACCTAATTTGCATAATTATATTTTAAACAGTTTAAAATTAATAATTTTTTGCTGTTTTTCGATTATAATTTGATTGCCATATTTGCTTATATATATGGAATTGTTTAGTTGATATTACCAGTAATTAATTAAAGTTATAAAAAGAAATGAAAAAAATCGAGATAATGTTCATCACTTTTCAAAGAACGTGCACCCCTTCCCTCGTGCAAGGGGAATAATTTCTTTTGACCAATTATTTATTTCTAATTCTCCTCCGTCCGCCACAACAATCGACAATCAAAATAAGTTTTTTTTTAATTTACCAATTATTTTACACACTTAATTTTTAAAGCGTAGTTTTTATCTAAAAACAGCATTTATTAATCCTGATATAGAATTTTAAACAATTTTATAACTAAACGCTTTTAAAAAAGTTTTTCTTTTTATTTCAGCATTGAATTTTCGTTGTTTTAAATTTTCCGTGAAAAATAAATAAATAAAAAGAAATGTATTCTTTAATGTTTTGTTTACAAACCGCATTTTTACTATTCGCTCCAAATTACGAAAAAAATAGATTCGTAGTATAATTGTAGATTAAGATCCTCTGTTAAATCAACCTACCTTCAAGAAACAAAATAGATTATTCTTTTTAGGGGGCGATTACGCATGAATATCTTTAACAACTTGGCGGAAAGAAGAAAAACGCTTATTGTATATACATTTAATTTTAAAAACTCCTCTCATTTCCGGACAATTCTAGCATTTTAAGGCAGTAAACTACATTCTTTTTTCGTAGTGTTTTGTGGGGGTGTTTACTTTACATGTGGTTTTGTGATCTTGCCATTCGGACTTAGGGCTAGTTGTTCAAAACATTTGATTGATTCTACTAATAAGTTTGAATCGCCCAGAGATGGAGGATCATTTAACTTTAAATATATATGAAACTGATCGGCCATTCTAAATTCTGAAATAATTTCTTCTTTCGGCTTTCTGTTGTCCACACTGTTCATACGTAATCATCTAAAAAGCAGAATTTCATTTTTAGGGGTATTTAGCGGAGGTTGTTTATATACAAATTTACCCATACTTTATTTCTTTAATCTTATATTTTTTAACTATACATCCCTTTTATAAATTTTAATTTTAAGCAATTGATTTGTTTAATTTTGTTTACCTTTCCCGCGAAAATTAAATATATAACTTCTTTAAACTTTGCTAATAGAATATCGTATTTTGAAGGCGTAAATAAAAATATTAAACATTTGCATGTTATTGTAGATTGATACGCTCAGTCCCGCTCCCTCCCCCAAAAAATGAAATTCTACTTTTTAGCTGATTACATGTAAATTCCCTAAAAACATCATGATGATGATCATCATCATCATCACCATCATGATGATGATGATGATGATGATGATAATAATAAGTTTGATAATAATATTAGCAGTGCATAATAGAGTCTTCCAAACCAACATGAAGGGGATAGTTCAGTTCCGCAAGAGCTCCCCCGGTCTCTTCAGTATCTGCAACGGAGTCAATCAAGGGTGTTTTCTTGCATCAACACTTCGGGATCTTCGCCGTCTCCTTTAAGCATGCCTTTGGCTCTACAACAGAGGGAATCTACTTACGTACTAGATAACACGGCAGGCTATTCAACTTTGCCCGCCTCAGAGCCAGAACAAAGGTACGTGAAATTCTCATCAAGGATATGCTGTTTGCCAACGACGCAGCAGTTGTGACACATACTCAGCAGGAGCTGAGGAATTATTGAACCGCTTCTCAGAGGCCTGCAAAAATTTGGACCTTACCATCAGCCTGGATAAGTCAGAGGTCTTGGGACAAGACACCGATATACCAACTGCCATCATTATTGATGATTATGAACTCGATGTGGTTCACCAAAAGAGGGGTTGTCGGTTATGATGGAGCCAAGGTATACTTTGGCTCCACCATAACCGACACCCTCTCCATTTACACTGAAATTGACAAGAGAATAGAAAAAGCAGTTACAACACTTGCTCGTCTCACATGCAGAGTGTGGAAGAAACCCAAGCTTACACTGAAGACTATGATGACAGTGTACAACGTCTGCATCATCAGCACACTGCTGTACGACAGCAAGTCGTGGACCACCTACGCCAGACAAGAGCAGCGACTCAACGCCTTCAGCCTGCGAAGCCTCCGCTGCATCCTTTGCAAGATGTGTACAACACAGAGGTCCTATCCCACACGAGTCTTTATAGCATTTTCACCCTTCTCAGGCAACGCAGACTACGCTGGTTGAGCCATGTCCACTACATGAAGGATGGGCGCATTCCAAAAGAACATTATGTATAGAGAGCTAGTATGGGAGGAGGTCCACTGGCCGTCCCTCACTCCTATAGAAAGATGTTGTGAGGAGAAATACAAAGGCGATCGATATAAACATTGATTCTTAGTAGAGCATTGCAGATGACATATCAAAATGGAAATGAAGCAGGAAAGGAATAGCTGATTATCGTTGCTGCAGTAAAGCATGCACGCAGAAAGGAGACAATCAATCCCAACAATCTAGAGATCACACATGTTTGTGACCTTTGCGACAAAGACTGCCGCTCCCTCATTGATCTTTTCAGCCACAAGAAGCTCTGCTTCAGCCGCGAAGACAATCGGAACAACTGTGCTAAGGACGGATCACCCATGGTCTACTCTGACCGCCTAAGACCTACTACTATATCATTGTTATATATAAGTATATATTTGTATTCAGACTATGTATAAATAACGTAAGCGGGGAACTGTCAGTCGCCATTCGCTGTTGTCGTTATCTTTCATAACTATGTATATATATACAGAAAATGAAGTCGAAGGCGAAGCTCAAGAATACAAATAGACAGCCAAATAATTAACTACACTTTAGAGGTATAAGGAAAGGTAGAGTCAGATTTAGACAATCTTATGTTCAGAAAGAACTGTATGTAACAAATCAGCTCACTGGTTTAACCTTAAGATCAACCATGTCTATTATATTTTAATTTCGAAGAAAATAAAGTAAGACATATTCATTTATATAAGTTGAAAGAATTTAACACCAACAAGAGTGTAGACGTACAATCGTCTCTGAAATGTTTATTGATACCAAGTTGTATTCTCATCCACGCAGATTTCAGACCAGCAGAGTTAGAGGTCGAACAAAACGAAAAATTCAGAATTTTTCAACATCAAATGCACAGAAATTAGAGAATAGGTGAACGTGGGAGGAATGACACAATTATTATATTCGTAAACCGTCACATATACAAAGATTCACAGATATATATATAAAGAAATAATAATAATAATAACAACAACGTTAATAACAATAATAATACTAATAACAAATAAATACTAAAAGTACAAAGTTAAACTATATTTTAAAAGAGTAATATCAATAATAATGAAAATAGTAATGAAAACTAAAGAGAAACAAAATCAAAACAACTAATAAAAATTAATATAGGTTAAATAATAATATACAAACATATATAAACAAGATTGTATATGGATAGATACACATACAATTATTTTTTTTATTTATTGAAATGATTTCATGTGACACTTCTATGCATAATCTATATTCATATATGAAGTCGTTCTTTATATATTAAGTCTTTTATTACTTGTCATTAGTTTTACTATCCTATTAATTTTTATCAATACTTAATTCTTTTAATCACTCTAGTTCTATTCGAGTTTATTTACATTTCATTACAGTTTATTCGGTTTTAGTTGTATAGCAGTACCTTTCTTAAAACAAAATTAGTAAAGAGTCTCATTAGTCCTCAATATCCATCATCAACCAATTTACTCCCTACGGTCGTATATTTTAGCTAGGCTGTCGCGTCTCACCTTCCTGTGACTGAAGAGTTCCACACTCAACCGAGCGGGTTCAGTGTATTGTTTAAGTGAGTTAATTTGAAAGAATTTAATAAGTTCAGTCAGTTAGTTCAGACAGCAGGCCTCAGATTCTCCGTTTCGATTTCAAAATTATTCGAGTGGATCATACTTTGATTGTTTTTCAGACAGACAGAAGGTGTTCGTTATATTATAAGTGGACTGGCGAAAATAGCCTCCCTACGATCGTCTATTTTTGCTAGGCTGCCGCGTCAGAAATGAACGCTCATCCGTAAACCGATGGCGCCCCAGTCATATTGAAGAACCAGTTTTGATAGACAGACAGACAGACAGACAGACAGACAGACAGACAGACAGACAGACAGACAGACAGACAGAGAACATCTTCGTTATATTATAAGTAGGTAGAATTATAACAAAAATGTCTCTCATCGAAAAGAAACGTTACTAAAAATTCAAATTGATCTATATAAAATGAAAACGTTAATATTTGTTGGGTGGTTAGACATTGATTTTCTTTGTTTCGAACCAAAAATGTTTTAGTTAAAAAAAAATTCTTTCATCCCCGCCCCCTTCTCCCCTCAAATAAAATTACTCTCCCCCACCAAAAGAAATATTTTTAGTTAAAAAAGAGAACAGATTTGTTTTCATCCTCCCTCCACCCACCCCCTCAAAAAAAAGACTAATTAAAACGTATTTCCTGTTTTGGATGCAAAGCGCGAACGCAGGATCTACACTATATCAAAGAACCAGTTTTGATACTCATGTTTAAATATGCTATTGGAGGCGCCTCAGTCATATCAAAGAACCAGTTTTGAATATTTATAGAGTGGTCCCAAAGTTCAGTTCATGTGAAAAAGTAAAATGTCGAACGTAATCAAGCAACGTTTAAACAAAGAGTAAGGGTGATTGAAAGTAAATATTTACCTTTTAATATTTTATTTTTCAGTTCATTTAATCAATTGATTGGCGACCTAAACGAATTAAAAGAAAAGGATTACGGGGACGAAGCCAGAGGAGCACACAGGTTAGTATCAAATAAAATTTATTGATTTTGGGGTTTTCTTTATCTATAAGTTTTTTAGCTATGGAAATAAAGTGTCATTCAATTTAGATGCTATAAAAATCATGTTAAAAAATGGTTAATGATACTAGCTGCCAGTTCAGTCATGTTATAATAAATAAGGATTGACATGAGCTATCATTGCACTCATATTACAATGAATAGTAAATGACAAAAACTATTATGACAATCATGTTAAAATAAATAGTTAATGACTCGAGCTATCGTTCCAATTATATCACAATAAATAATAAATGATGAGAGTTGTCAGGACAATCATATCTAAATAAATAGACAATCACGTAATATGTTGGAGCAATAATGTTTGAGGTTAATATTAAATGAAGTTAACTGTTGGGAAATCATGTTAAGATAAATAGCCAATAACGAAAGATGTTGAGACAATGTTTAAATAAATAGTCAATAAAGACAGCTGTTTTAAATCATCATGTTGAAACAAATAGTTAATCATGTAAACTATCAAGAAAGGTTAATAGCTAATCAAGTGATGAATTAGGAAAATCCTGTTTAAATAAATAGTCATTGTGATAAATAGTTAATGTGCCATGGTATGCATCTTAAAATAAATAAGCAATCAAGTAAGCCGTTAGGACAATTCTAATAGTCATTTAATTTATCTGTTAAGGAATTGCCCTGGAGTAAATAGCTTATAAAATTATCTGTTAGATAGTCATGCTGAAATAAATAGCCAATCAAATAATCTGTTCGGATACTAATATTGAAGAAAATAGCCCATTAGTTATCTGTTCGGATACTAATGGCTAAATAAACAGTCAATTAAATGATCTGTTCGGATTCTCATTTAAAAATAAATAACTAATAAAATCATCTGTTCGGATACTCATGTTTAAATAAATAGCCAATCAAATCATCTGTTCGGATACTCATGTTAAACTAAATAGCCAATTGGACCATCTGTTCTTATAACATGGTAAAATCAATAGCCAATTCAATCAGCTTTATGGACAGTCATGATAATATAAGTAGCAATCAAATAACTTGTTTAGAGAAGCATGTTTAAATAAATATTCAATAAAGTAAACTAAACTAATTAGCCAATCAAATACGCTATTCACAAAGCCATGTGCCAATAAATCGCCAGTCGATTTCGCATTTAATACAATTATGTTCAAATACAAATATTCAATCAAGTAAGCCGTTCGGAAAATCATGTTCATATAAACAGGTAAATTTTTAAGACAATCATGTTAAAATGAATGGTCAATCAATGTCTCTCTACCATAGTAAAATACAATTCAACATTCTTTGTGTAAAATAAACCCAAATGTTTATTCTTTTTAATCCGAAATGTTGGTTAGAATCAGTATATTTTTTTCTGAATAATTTTTTTTTAATTTCTTCATTAAAAGTCTTCGTCGTTTTTCAAATTTATTTTAATATTTTACTTAGATTATTGTTTACATTAAGCTAATTTCAGTTGGATGACTTATTTTTCTGTTTTGTGTTAATATATAAATATTCAACATTCATATTTTACAGAAAGTTATCATACTTAAAAATAAACATTTTGAGGATTTTAAAAGTTTGTTACAATATTTTTGAGGAAAATGAAAAATAGGAATAGAAATGAAACCGTTATTTATTTTTAATTTCTACTTTTTCAAATTAGCCAAAAAATTTCGATACTATATACGCTTTATTTATTTTGTTTAACTTCTTCATTTAATAGTTTGATAAATGTAAAAGATGCCCGTAAACGAACGTGCTTTAAATAAATTAAAATATTATTTTATTTACTTTTCTTTTTGATTTTTTTCAATTTTCTTGTCGAATTGCTAATTAATTTTCATTTCTTTATTTATTTTCCCTTCGTGGTTTCTTTTGATATTTAATTTTTTTTTAAATTTTACTTAATGTTTCATTTGTTTGCATTGTGTTTCTAACTTCTTGTCTTCACTTTTATTAGCTTTCCTTACTTGCCTTATTTAATTATTTCATTTGTTTTATAGTTATTTCTTTTTTTTCAGTTTTTTTCTTTCTTTGCTCGCTATCTTTTAAAAAGTGATTTATTCTTTCTTTCATTTCAGAGTTTTTCTTTTTGTTTGCTCCTTCTCCATCTTACTTATCTTTCCTCTTTCTGGCCCTCCTTTTTGCCTTTTATCTTCTTTCTTTCATTTCAGTTTTTTCTCTTTGTTTTGTTCCCCCCCCGTTTCATCTTTCTTTCCTGTTTTTCTTGTGTTTTATCTCCTTCTCATTCTTTCTACTTTTTAACTTTCTTGTTTCTTAATTCGCCCTCTTTCTGACATTTCTTTTTTCTGTCTTTCATTTCAGCTTCTCCTATTGCTTCGTTTCGTCACTTTTTACCTGTCTTTCTCCTTTTTCTTAGCTTCAGCCTTTTCGCTTTCTTTCTTCTTGTGTTACGTTTTTAATGTATTTCTCTCGGTTTCTTTCTAAGTAAAAAAAAGTTTGTGAATTACTCATTTTCGTCTCATTCACTCTGTCTCTTGCTTGGTTTTATTGATTTATTTTGTAACTTGTTTTCTTTTTTATATTTCTATTCTAAACAATACAAATTTACGACTTCTTTTTCTTTTTCCTTTTTTTTTCATTTTTTTGTTTATTTCTATATATTTCCTTTTTTCTCTTCCAATCGTTTTTCTTTTCATGAAATTTATTTTCAAACTGAAATCTTTTTCTATCTCATCTCTACTTTTTCATCCTTTTTTAACATTATTTTATTTTTCATTTGATTTCATTCTTTTTCATTCATCAATTTTTCTTTCATTCTTCTAGTTTGCTTATTCCTTTCATTTTGCTGTTTTACGTATAAGAATGTAAAATATAAACATTCGATTTTCCTTTCGTGCATTTTCTTTTCCTTCCTCGTGTATCTCGATGATTTTTAATCTGTTTTCTTTTTCTCAAACAAAAACATAATTTACTAACTTAATTCACATGTCTTTTTTTGTGTTTATTCATATGACTCCACGTTGTTTCCTTTTGATTGTATATCTTAATGTTTCTTTCAGTTTTATGTGCCATTATAGCATTATTTCTTCTTACTTCATTCTCTCTGAAGGGTTGTCTTCATTTCTACTTCTACATTTTTACTTAATCTGTTTGTAATTAGTTAATACTAATCGATCATCAGGTATTAAGGATACAGGTTAATGTCAGTTGGATGATAAATAGTACTATGAGAGGATTTGAAGAGATGAGTTTAATTGGAAAAATATGTGTTATTTAAGAGAACAGCGCGACAAGTATTTGTTAATATTCAACTTGAAAACGATCATGTTGTAGTATGCTGGGAAGCAACCCTGCGGTATTTTGTTCTACAGTTTTTGAAAAGAAACTCTGTCTATAGAAGTTCTGTTTGGTTTTGGGTACACAGAGGAAGAAAGGGAAGTTCTTTGCAGTGGTAGTAACGGGGCGATATTTTGCTGTAAATGTTTAACAGAGAGTACCAGAGGTTGCAGCTCAGTCCAGCATGATCATGAAAATAACTATATAGTAGAGAAAAACTAGCAACCGGGCTGTAGGGGAGAGACGAAATCACCCACTAGATTGCGAACTCGAATTTCAGACTTTCTCTTTTCTCTTTTTCCTTTTCTCTTTTCGTTTTTTTTTCTTTTTTCTCCTTCACTATTTATTTTTTACATTCTTTTTCGTTCTGTCGGATTCAAAGAAATTTCAATTCATTATGTGTATTTGTTCTGTCTTTCCAATTTGGAATAAAAACATGCCAATATCATCCATTTTCTCTTTCTGTCGTGTACTCCGTCTTTATTCTTTGTAATGCAATTATTTTAACTCAGGTCAAGTGGAGGTCAAGGCAGTTCAACCCAGGAAACACACGAAACACACGAAATTGAATCACCATCGAAAGAGAAACCTGACAAAGACTTTGATGACATTCGACTGGAATACATGGAAGTGATCGCAACGTTGGGAGTCGGAGGCTTTGGACGAGTGGAACTTGTAAGTTGCAATGTTGATAAAATATGATTTTTTTTATATATTGTAAATGGTATTTATTTTTAAATGCGCCCAAACACCCAGTTGTCCGTTCACGGGTAAGTTTAAATACAATGTATTACGTTAAAAGCGCATGATATAAGAATATCCGTTCTTACCTATGAATTACTCAAATTCTACGTAAAGAAAACATACATAGGTTTTAATTCTTTCTTATGTTTATATTTGTTAGTCAGTTCATTGGTTAAGGCAAACCCGTTGAGTGTGCATGTGTAGCATGATGGAGATGTTCTCCTCGATCCACCCGGTACGTTCTCCTCGATCCCCACTTCGTTGATGGGATTCACTGGTCGGGTTTCGATGCTGATGTGGCAGTCAAGATTTCCATTTCCTCTTTTTTCCGTCACTGTCCTCTTCTTCTCAATAACCGTTTTTTCGAACGCTTTAAAAAATATCTTCGGAGTTTTATTTGTTCTGCGGGGTACACAACCCCACCTCTTCCTCAGAGTAAGGGGGAAGCAGCTACCCAAGTGTCCAACCGCACTCTGGTAGTTGAAACCAAAGAGACCTGATTCTATCTTCCAGTTTGCCGCATCCGCTTACTGCGCCATTGACATCACAGCCAGGATACGTAACTTTTTGCTAATCTAAAATAGAAAATTTAACTCTAGTTGTGAATCCTATGTGGAAATTTAACAAACTAATCTTATTCTTACACACATGTCTCTAATATTGCTACACGTGTTCGATGTCAGATCTGTTGTTTGTCGTCAAAGAATAAATTGACTGATTTAAATTGTGTTCGCATTCAATCGAATGTAATCATTTGACATTTTAAAATCCGTTTCGTACACACTGGTGTATTCTTCTACTACGTATATTTCGATATCTCACTTGAAGTTTAATGTTGGTTTTGTTTTTCGTTTAGCTCAAATATGCCTGCAGTTGGAAGCTTCACCTGTGTATGCGTTACATACCCACAAGTATACAATTGCATATTCCTTGGTCTGATGCGATTTGAAATGTGCACATGATTTGAAAGTACAATAGGTTATACGTTAATATTGGCGTGAGACATCTGGAACCTAATCTTTTGAGTAGATTGTGTATTCATTAGCTGAATCCTGTGATTGAAATGGTTGAAAAAATTATTTATTGAGGCTTGAACGCCATGTAAAATCCACTCAGAAGACCCGTAAAGATTGCTCTACTAGAAACAGCTTCCAAACATAAGGCTCCATTATTAGTGAAATAATATATATATATATATATATATATATATATATATATATATATATATATATATATATATATATATATATATATGTATATATATATATTGTCTTGAGGTCCAGTCTGTCGTTCTAAATGTCAACCTGTAGTCTGTATATCTCGAAAGGTGACCTGTCCATCTATGTTTAGCAGTTGGTATGGTGGGGGTGATGTCGTTTACTCTAGTCTGCTGTCTGACCCAAGTGTTTTTCTTTCATGTAGACTGATGACAAGCATAATGTATTCAATTGTGTATTGTGCCACTCTTAGCTTTTCTATTGCTACATACTTATGTTCCCATGTTTCGCAACCATATGTCCTAACAGGCACAATGTATTCATTGAACACTTTCCGTTTAATGTCCGTAGTGAACTTTATACTCTTCATGATGTCTACTCTGGAAAAGGCTGTTCATCCAAGTGCAATTCGCCGTTTGATTTCAGGAATGATATTACCGTTGCTTTTCACGATCTTCCTCGACATTTTCACCGTTCACTATGACTGAGGTTTTTATGCTACATCTGTTGAACATGCTCTATTATTATATAAATGATAAAATAAAATATATATAATACATTTTGTCCATATTTGCGGTAGATCTCCTCACCATTGGAAATTGATTGTTTCCATATAACGCATTATCCCTAGTAATTCACGAAAGAAAAGAGTGTTCTTTTCGCCAATGATGTAAAAGCAAATCCTGGAACAAGTTTCGTTTTCCTAATCTCTTTTACTTTGACTCAACAACTATTACTCGAGTTCAAACTGAACATTGACTCGACCTCAACCTTTGTAATTATGTCCTTAATTATAGCTATGCCTTATTCTTATTTGGAGGGTTTCAATGTTTGAGAATGAATTTAGAATGCATTCATTATTGGTTTTACTATTTGCTCTTAATGTATATTAAGCGCCCGCTTATTTGACCTATGCCTCCCGTTCAGTTGGGTATGACATCAATAAAGGTGTGTACCATTTATTAGTGATTGTCGCTCTTTTCATTGCACTTCAGTTGCTTTATTTTCTATTATTGGATTTGCATTGTGCGTTTCCGCTTTGCTTTATTAATCATTCCCAGTTCGGCTGTTATAAAGTGAATTGTCTATTTATTTATCAAAGCTCACATTAAAAGACGAATGTTTTAGATGAAGTTTGATCATTTTTATTATTTAGATTATTCGGACTACTGCTCTTATCTTTAATGTTATTCGTATAACGCTTCGACCGATGTAACCTCTGACCTTCTTAAGATGCATCTTCTCGAACTCGGGAATCTTTGTATCGAACTCGGGAATCTGTACGTCACAATCTATTAAATCGACTATTCAACTGAATCCCACTAATAGTGTCTTCAAAGACATGCGTAATTGTCTTCAACTATGGAAAAACCTATGTTTAATTGATCGTATATAATAAGTAATTTAAAATACGTATTGTGATTTCTTGTTTAATAATCAAAACGTAAAAAATACAAAACCGAAAACAAACTAGGTTCTGTATCATTTGGTTGATTCGGACTACTGTTCTCATCTTCGCAAGGTCCCGTGGCGCAACAGATAAAAGTGCTAAGTATAATCAGTTCAAAGTTACAATTTTCTGGAGGTTGAAGGTTCAATCCCCAGTGCGGGCGATACTAAGAATACAATTACGAATTCCTTTAGACTTCTGCCCGGTTACGGCTGACGGAACGATAGAAAGTGAATTAAATAAAAGGTTCCGTCCTAAATTCTGTACAGATTTCCGTGTTCGATAAATCTCAGCTGAAGAAAGTCGGAGGTTTCATCGGCCGAAACGTTGTGAGAATAACATCCGAGATGAGAGCAGTAGTTCGACTTAATTCAAATAATACAAATTATCAACCATGATCTCAAAAATTTCGAAACGTAGACTATGCTCCATAGTAATACAATCAATTACAAAATTACTAAGCGTTGGATTAATATTTGAATGAGAAACAAACTAGAAACAAGAACAGAAAAAAAAGAAAATGCTAATCGGTTGATTTTCCTCTTCCTATGAGAGTCTATCGGGACAACAATGAATAGATATAAAAGCGACTGAAATAATTCGCGTTAGATGGTAGGTAAACTTCTTGTATTAATTAGAAAATGTATCAAAAACGCATAGTATATACACTTAGCTGGACCCGTGGGAAACCCGGTGTTTCTCGGGAAAAATGATTAAACCAAGAAAATCCTGCTCATAGCCCTTAACTCCATATTTCTAATGTTATTTTCATGTGTAAATGTTTTAATTCTATAATTAGTAATATTCATGTAATCAAACTAAAATAAAGTAAACAAATGAAACAAAAACTCGACTTTTTTACTTAAGAGTCATCACTTATCAAGGCCCAAAGGCCACTCGAGGATAAGAGTTAATGTGTGTCAGGAAAGTGGTGATACAACGGCATGATGATTGGTAATCACGGTAGAAGTTTGGCAGAATTTGATTATTTAGGATGACGGCTTAAAAGGAATTTGTTTACATTGGACTTGAAAACGACAATGTTGTAGTCAGCTTGGTAGTTCTAGGAAAGAAACTCTGCTCATGGAAGTTTCGTTTAGTTTTAGGCACAGAAAGGAAGAAAGGTAAATTATTGAGAGTGGTTATAGCTAGACAAGCTTTTGTTGTGAATGTTTTACAGCGTGCGATAGATTAAAGCTCAGTCGATCACCTGCCATGGAAATAACGAAAGAGAAAGACTAACAACGTCTCTTCTGTGAGAAAGACTAGCAACGTCTCTTCTGTGAGAAAGACTAGCAACGTTCCTTCTGTGAGAAAGACTAGCAACGTCTCTTCTGTGAGAACGACTAGCAACGTCTCTTCTGTGAGAAAGACTAGCAACGTCTCTTCTGTGAGAAAGACTAGAAACGTCTCTTCTGTGAGAAAGACTAGCAACGTCTCTTCTGTGAGAATGACTAGCAACGTCTCTTCTGTGAGAAAGACTAGCAACGTCTCTTCTGTGAGAAAGACTAGCAATGTCTCTTCTGTGAGAAAGACTAGCAACGTCTCTTCTGTGAGAAAGACTAGCAACGTCTCTTCTGTGAGAAAGACTAGCAACGTCTCTTCTGTGAGAAAGACTAGCAACGTCTTTTCTGTGAGAAAGACTAGCAACGTCTCTTCTGTGAGAACGACTAGCAATGTCTCTACTGTGAGAACGACTAGCAACGTCTCTTCTGTGAGAAAGACTAGCAACGTCCTTTCTGTGAGAAAGACTAGCAACGTCTCTTCTGTGAGAACGACTAGCAATGTCTCTACTGTGAGAACGACTAGCAACGTCTCTTCTGTGAGAACGACTAGCAATGTCTCTACTGTGAGAACGACTAGCAACGTCTCTTCTGTGAGAAAGACTAGCAACGTCTCTTCTGTGAGAAAGACTAGCAACGTCTCTTCTGTGAGAAAGACTAGCAACGTCTCTTCTGTGAGAAAGACTAGCAACGTCTCTTCTGTGAGAATGACTAGCAACGTCTCTTCTGTGAGAAAGACTAGCAACGTCTCTTCTGTGAGAAAGACTAGCAATGTCTCTTCTGTGAGAAAGACTAGCAACGTCTCTTCTGTGAGAAAGACTAGCAACGTCTCTTCTGTGAGAAAGACTAGCAACGTCTCTTCTGTGAGAAAGACTAGCAACGTCTTTTCTGTGAGAAAGACTAGCAACGTCTCTTCTGTGAGAACGACTAGCAATGTCTCTACTGTGAGAACGACTAGCAACGTCTCTTCTGTGAGAAAGACTAGCAACGTCCTTTCTGTGAGAAAGACTAGCAACGTCTCTTCTGTGAGAACGACTAGCAATGTCTCTACTGTGAGAACGACTAGCAACGTCTCTTCTGTGAGAACGACTAGCAATGTCTCTACTGTGAGAACGACTAGCAACGTCTCTTCTGTGAGAAAGACTAGCAACGTCTCTTCTGTGAGAAAGACTAGCAACGTCTCTTCTGTGAGAAAGACTAGCAACGTCTCTTCTGTGAGAAAGACTAGCAACGTCTCTTCTGTGAGAAAGACTAGCAACGTCTCTTCTGTGAGAAAGACTAGCAACGTCTCTTCTGTGAGAAAGACTAGCAACGTCTCTTCTATGAGAAAGACTAGCAACGTCTCTTCTGTGATAAAGACTAGCAACGTCTCTTCTGTGAGAAAGACTAGCAACGTCTCTTCTGTGAGAAAGACTAGCAACGTCTCTTCTGTGAGAAAGACTAGCAACGTCTCTTCTGTGAGAACAACTAGCAATGTCTCTACTGTGAGAACGACTAGCAACGTCTCTTCTGTGAGAAAGACTAGCAACGTCTCTTCTGTGAGAAAGACTAGCAACGTCTCTTCTGTGAGAAAGACTAGCAACATCTCTTCTGTGAGAACGACTAGCAACGTCTCTTCTGTGAGAAAGACTAGCAACGTCTCTTCTGTTAGAAAGACGTAGTACGAAAGAGAAAACTGTTTATTAATCAACAAAAAAATGTATGTTGAAAGTAATTTTATCGGGTCTCTTTTCCAAAAAGAAAGTTATATTTTTCAAGTGTGGATGTTTAATTTCGCCTAAATTATCTGATTGTTATGTTAATTAATTATTAATTTCATGAATATAAATCAACAACGTACGATTATCTATGAGTATTTCATGGTTCTTTAAAAACCAATAAATGATGTGTAAGTCATTTAAATGTTTGCTTCGTCTTCAAATGGGTCGATATGTCGTCAAACATATAACAGTCTTTTATTAAATATATATATAAATAAAATTTGCGATTTATGACTTTCATACTTTCGTTTTGACTCAGCAGCAAATGATGTCATATACGGATGACCAGAAATTATAAAAAAACTTTCTCCACAATTAATACCAATTTCAAACCTGTCCAACGAATGTATTATTTTTATTTCGTAATAATCAAATAATTAACAGAATACCGGATCTATATTTTTATTAATTTATTTGTTTTTTTTATTTTATTGATTGGAATACTTTTTTTAATGTTTTCTCAAATTGATTTTGGTTTGAAATTCTTAATACAGACATAATATTGTTGTTTTTTTATGTGTTCACAAATTGTTTTTTTTTGTTTTAAATTTTAAAGTTTATTTTAAGTTTTAAACATCATAAAATTTCCGTATCAAATACATAATTTGTTGTTTTTTATGTTTTCACAAATTGTTTTTTTTTATTTTAAGTTTTAAAGTTTATTTTAAGTTTTAAATATCATAAAATTTCCGTATCCAATACATAATATTGTTGTTTTTTATGTTTTCACAAATTGTTTTTTTTGTTTTAAATTTTAAAGTTTATTTTAAGTTTTAAACATCATAAGATTTACGTGTCAAATACATAATTTGTTGTTTTTTATGTTTTCACAAATTTTTTTTTTTTGTTTTAAATTTTAAAGTTTATTTTAAGTTTTAAACATCATAAAATGTCCATATCAAATACATAATTTGTTGTTTTTTATGTTTTCACAAATTGTTTTTTTTTTGTTTTAAATTTTAAAGTTTATTTTAAGTTTTAAACATCATAAAATTTCCATATCAAATACATAATTTGTTGTTTTTTATGTTTTCACAAATTGTTTTTTTATTTTAAGTTTTAAAGTTTATTTTAAGTTTTAAACATCATAAAATTTCCGTATCCAATACATAATATTGTTGTTTTTTATGTTTTCACAAATTGTTTTGTGTTTTAAATTTTAAAGTTTCACCACTTGTTTTTTTTGTTTTTTTTTTTAATTTTAAAGTTTATTTTAAGTTTTAAACGTCATAAAATATTGCCGAAAAAATTACATTTTACACAGCACCGCCAGGGAAATTCCTGCAGGTGACTCAGGAAATGTCCCTTGCTAGTCCCATGTATGTCCCTAAATTTAGACTTGCACAGACTCCGACAATCTTCCACACCATTTGAGTAATACATTCGTTGGACAAGTCTGAAATTGGTATAAATTGTGGAGAAATTTTTTTTTTCATTTCTGGCCATCCGTATATGACAAACGGTGTCATTTGCCACTGAGTGAAAACGAAAGTATGAAAGTAAAAAAATCGCCATAAAAGTAATCTATCCCCAGGGTGGATTTGAATGTAAACCTTTGGGTTGACACTTGAATGCGCTAACCACTGACCTACGGACGATAAACAAAAAGGTAAAGATTTGATATAGCTGGTGAATATAGAAAATTGCATCTTTTTATATTTTCCAGTGTCCATGAGGAAAGTAGGAGGAGATGAAACTAAGAGAGTAAAAGCTCCCGGCTTCCTCCATTTGTAACCAATCAAAATAAAATATCGTTCTCTTTTAGCCGACAGAACAATATACTTATAATAATCGTGTATACTTTTCAGGTCAAATCGTCGAATGACGTATTTGACGTATTGTTTACTTTGAAGAGGAACATGTATACCTGTTTTTTATTAAAAATGGATAAAAATGTTTGGTAAATGTCCAGTAATATATTTTGTACTTTAATAAGAATTTTTCAGTTATATTTATGTTTCTTCATTTATTTTACACAATTGAACTATTTTAGATTTATATGGAGAAGTGAAACAAATCCCTACGCCGAACCTATTTAACTAGGTTAGATCGGTGGCTTTGTGAATAAAGCGTTTGCGTTCAGTTCCAATTTTTATGCAATCGTGAGTTCGAATCTCAAACTAGAGAATTGCTTCTTTTTTTTCTATAGCGTTCCAGTTATTTCCTAGCAGATATCGATCATCATCAAAAATATGAATATTTTTCAATAAAAAAATGCATAAAAAATATTTAATGGCTATAAAATTCAAGAATTTGACAAACCCAGCATTTGTTAGTATACAAAAAAATAACATTAATAGCGGAGCAAGAGGGCTAATATTGCGCTTAATCACACTTTCAATAATAATTGATTTTAATTGCTTAGTACTCTAAAAAACTAAATTAAATCTTATTATTTTGTTGGTTTATATATTCAATAGTTTTTAAAGCACATTCTAGAATCATTACTTTTTTGACAAACTTCTAAATGTTTTAACTGTCTTCCCAATATTCTGTGATGCGCTTGTAACTAATAGTGTCAGAAGGAGCAAGGCAAAAAGTGATGCCATAACTTCATTTTTAGCGCTAGGTCTGTTAACACAATATAACAATTTTATAATTGATTTGTATAGCGGATACATATAATTTGTTTGCTTCTATTATTTGCTAGTGTTTCTACCATACATGGAAATTTAGTTATTTACCGAGTGTCTTACATGTCGGGTAATGGGTATATAGTTCCCACTACAACGAAGTATCACGTACAAGCCAGCCTACGTAGACGGAATGACATACGTCTTATCCCCTTGAAAATATGGTCGATTGCGTTATAAAGTAGCATTTGCCAAGCAATCTCCGTTGTACTAGGACATATGACAAAATCGGTTTCGCATGTTTAAGCCAGACAGGAATCTTTAATTTTCATCTAAAAGGTTTGCATTCGATTTATATTCAAATCGTGTAGTCTAATTTCTGCCTAATTCATGCAAACAGAAGAATCGACTTTATTTTCTTGTTGACCCTCATGGTGCATGGTCATGCATACGATTTGTATAATTATTACTGACTCGATGCGTTTCATAGAATTATATTCAAACCTAATAAATATTTCTATCGCTTGTTAACGCTAAATGAAAAATTATGATCTTATAAATGATATCAATTACATTGATTAAAATAACTTTACTAAACCAAGAATTGTGATTAAATTCATTATTGCAACTGACTTGAAGTTCTCACACCTGGTGTTACTAGTGTTTTCTCACTAATAGTGACTAGTGGATTCCCCTGGAGTCTGCGTTACATCACGTCTCCACAGATAGGCATGTATGCTCTATCCCATTTCATTATTGAAACGCACTTGAAATTCTCGAACCCGTCATCGGTGGTTCCTCACTCAGAGCGATCGGTGGTTTTCCAGTAAAATGAGTGGCAATAAGTATATAAGATTATCTAGTACTCTACGTTTTATTCAATTGTAATAGTTCACACTCAAACTCGATAGGTTTTAGTTTTTGATTTAATAAGTTGCTGCCATTTACCTACGATGATTTTCAACCGAATTAATCCATTTAAAAACACTTTAGTGTTTTTAAATGGGTTAATTAAAGTAACAGGATTAAATTGCTGCTGAAAGCGATTAAAATAAAAGATTATGTACACTTAACTTAAAATAAATGATTATGTACACTTAACTTAAATAGAATATTTCTTGTTTCGGATTCTTTTAGATGAAGACTGATAATTCGTATTATTTGGATTATTCGGACTACTATTTTCATGTTGGTGCTTATTTTCATAAGGTGTCGGTCGATTTAACTAAATCTTTTTCAAGTCGCGAATCTTTATGTCGAACTCAAGAATCTATACCAAATTTCGAACCGAAACATTTATTTAATCCTCGTAGCGCAACGGAAAAAAAGGCGTTTAGTATCATTCAGTTCTAAGTGACAGTCTTTTGGAAGTTGAAGTTTCAATCGTCATTGCAGGCGGTAATAATTAAGAATAAAGTATATAAAAACATAATTAATTACCCGGTCATGGCTAATGAAACGAGAAAAAATCTACCAACGTGGATTAATTAAAGAATTTAGTGCGAACAATTGTATAGATTCCAAAGTTCAGCCTAAAGATTACTAAGTTCGAAAATCCACCAGAAGAAGGTCGGGGCTTACATCGGCCGAAACTTTGTGAAAAAAAAACCAACACGATGATAATAGTAGTCCGAGTAATTCAATTAATACAAATCAATCTTTCGTGTGTTTTGATTCTAAGTTTTTAAGAATGCAGAATAATTCCAAACGCATTTGGCACTACTATCGGCGATGCTGTTCTTTTCGATGCTGTTATTGTCCCTCTCGTTACATCTCTGAACTTTATTGATTTTCTTTCAATGTCATGCAATACAACGATCGCACATATTTTGTCATTTCAGGTACAGCTGACAACAGATAAAAGTCGGACGTTTGCCCTCAAATGTCTGAAGAAGAAACACATCGTCGAAACACGGCAACAGGATCACATTTACTCCGAAAAGAAAATCATGATGGATTCAAAGTCACCTTTTGTTGTTAAGTAAGTAGATTTTTGCTGTTTCTTCTTCTGCTTTTTAGTCAAAATATCTGCACATATACGTATCGCAATTATTATTATATCAAAGTTGAGTTCATCGACGTTTGTTCCCTTGAGGAGTTCATCCTATATACTTTAAAGACTCAGAATACATGCTAAAATATATCTTAGTTCTGGGATTAGGTAATGTTTGTAATAGAAATTGCATTTAAATTAGCCGTAATTTATTATTAACTGAACCAATCATCCATTTCCCACTTAGCTTTCTATGTATGTATCTCACTCTCTCCCGCTGTATGTTGATTCAATCACTCTCTCATAGATGTTAATGTATCTATGATAATATAGAGAAAGAGGGGCTCTTTCTTCTCAGCTAACTTACATAGTGCTTTCCTACACACCGTAAACGTGCATGTAAATTAGATAGCAAAATAATACGTTTCTGTACCTCTATATTATTCATAATGATGACAGAGAAATAAAGAGACTAATTATTTTTAATTATGCAAAAAAACTGTTATAACGCATATGTGACAGTTTATGAATTTTCGATTGAAATCAAATTGGTAAAAATGGCATATTTAGTATTAGTGTACACATAAACAAGGTAAGGCATGAATAATATAAAATTAATTTCTCCTTCGTATCATTCTCACTTGAAATGTGTATAATAAATGTAATTGCAAGGTTCAAGTTCCTATGTCTAATACCATGACAAGATAGATTCCCTTACAAATGTATCGGGTAAAATTAATCGTTTACAGTAAGCATTGTTTCGGCATTTAAAGAGCAAAAGAATTGATATAAATTTAAACGGACGAACAAATAATATAACAATCTAAGGATTAAACAATGCGATGGCTCAATGGCTTCTAATGGAGTCTGTTTCTAGCCGAGTATCTCAACTATTATCAAATGTTCGCAACCGCTTATTACTTGTATGCAGATGATGTGATGGTCGCCTGTCTCTAACAGAACATGGGTTAGCATGAGACTGTATACCTTCGCTTGACAACGTAAGAATGGGCCAAAATCTTATGTGGGCCATACTCTATATTGTATGAAGTATTCCCAAAGTTATGCCATGGAAACATTGATAACTCAAAAACTATTGATCAGACTAAGCTGCAATATTGCATGGTAGTTATTGTTAATAAGAGCATCAGATTTACACATAAAATTTGGAAAAATCACAAATTGAAATTACCACCACGACAGAATGTTGTAACTTCAAGGTATTTTAAAGTATAAGTCAATGTATTATAAAATATGGAACGTCATTGGCTGCAAGATGAGCCAACTCTCTTCGATGAATATGACCGAAGTTTTCGGCAAAATGTTAACCTTTTCCGTGACCTTGACCTTGATCTTTCACCTAGATGTACGGAAATTCAATAATTATTAAGTTAGACCATGACCGATATTTTTACCAAGTTTAGTGATGATTGGTCAAGCGATGTGCACGCTAGGTTGTATATAAACAAACAAGTTTAGTGATGATTGGTCAAGCTATGTGCACGCTAGGCTGTATACAAACAAACTAGTTTAGTAATGATTGGTCAAGCGATGTGCACGGTAGGCAGTAAACAAAGAAACAAGTGTAGTGATGATTGGTCAAGCGATGTGCACGCTAGGCTGTATACAAACAAACAAGTTTAGTAATGGTTGGTCAAGCGATGTGCACGCTAGGCTGTATACAAACAAACATGTTTAGTGATTATTGGTAAAGCGATGTGCACGCTAGGCTGTATACAAACAAACAAGTTTAGTGAATATTGGTCAAGCGATGTGCACGCTAGGCTGTATACAAACAAACATGTTTAGTGATTATTGGTAAAGCGATGTGCACGCTAGGCTGTATACAAACAAACAAGTTTAGTAATGGTTGGTCAAGCAATGTGCACGCTAGGCTGTATACAAACAAACAAGTTTAGTGATGATTGGTCAAGCTATGTGCACGCTAGGCTGTATACAAAAAAATAAGTTTAGTGATGATTGGTCAAGCGATCTGCACGCTAGGCTGTATACAAACAAAAAAGTTTAGTGATTATTGGTCAAGCTATGTGCACGCTAGGCTGTATACAAACAAACATGTTTAGTGATGATTGGTCAAGCGATCTGCACGCTAGGCTGTATACAAACAAACAAGTTTAGTTATTATTGGTCAAGCGATGCGCACGCTAGGCTGTATACAAACAAAAAAGTTTAGTTATTATTGGTCAAGCGATCTGCACGCTAGGCTGTATACAAACAAACATGTTTAGTGATGATTGGTCAAGCGATCTGCACGCTATGCTGTATACAAACAAACAAGTTTAGTTATTATTGGTCAAGCGATGTGCACGCTAGGCTGTATACAAACAAACAAGTTTAGTGATGATTGGTCAAGCGATCTGCACGCTAGGCTGTATACAAACAAACAAGTTTAGTAATGGTTTGTCAAGCGATGTGCGCGCTAGGCTGTATACAAACAAAAAAGTTTAGTGATGATTTCTCCAGCGATGGGCACGCTAGGTTGTATACAAACAAACAAGTTTAGTGAGGATTGGTCAAGCGATGTGCACGCTAAGCTGTTTACAAACAAAAAGTTTAGTGATGATTGGTCAAGCGATGCGCACGCTAAGCTGTTTACAAACAAACAAGTTTAGTAATGATTGGTCAAGCGATGCGCACGCTAAGCTGTATACAAACAAACAAGTTTAGTGATGATTGCTCAAGCGATGTGCACGCTAGGCTGTATACAAAGAAACAAGCTTAGTGATTATTGATCAAGAGATGTGCACGCTAGGCTGTATACAAACAAACAAGTTTAGTGATGATTGGTCAAGCGATCTGCACTCTAGGCTGTATACAAACAAACATGTTTAGTGAATATTGGTAAAGCGATGTGCACGCTAGGCTGTATACAAACAAACAAGTTTAGTGATTATTGGTAAAGCGATGTGCACGCTCGGCTGTATACAAACAAACAAGTTTAGTGATGATTGGTCAAGCGATCTGCACTCTAGGCTGTATACAAACTAACAAGTTTAGTGAATATTGGTCAAGCGATGTGCACGCTAGGCTGTATACAAACAAACATGTTTAGTGAATATTGGTCAAGCGATGTACACGCTAGGCTGTATACAAACAAACAAGTTTAGTGATTATTGGTAAAGCGATGTACACGCTAGGCTGTATACAAACTAACAAGTTTAGTAATGGTTGGTCAAGCGATGTGAACGTTAGGCTGTATACAAAGAAACAAGCTTAGTGATTATTGATCAAGAGATGTGCACGCTAAGCTGTATACAAACAAAAAAGTTTAGTGATGATTGCTCAAGCGATGGGCACGCTAGGTTGTATACAAACAAACAAGTTTAGTTATGATTGGTCAAGCGATGCGCACGCTAGGCTGTATACAAACAAACAAGTTTAGTGATGATTGCTCAAGCGATTTGCACGCTAGGTTGTATACAAACAAACAAGTTTAGTAATGATTGGTCAAGCGATGCGCACGCTAAGCTGTATACAAACAAACAAGTTTAGTGATGATTGCTCAAGCGATGTGCACGCTAGGCTGTATACAAACAAACAAGTTTAGTGATGATTGGTCAAGCGATCTGCACGCTAGGCTGTATACAAACAAACAAGCTTAGTGATTATTGATCAAGAGATGTGCACGCTAGGCTGTATACAAACAAACAAGTTTAGTGATGATTGGTCAAGCGATGTGTACGCTAGGCTGTATACAAACGAACAAGTTTAGTGATGATTGGTCAAGCGATCTGCACGCTAGGCTGTTTACAAACAAACAAGTTTAGTGATGATTGGTCAAGCGATGTGCACGCTAGGCTGTATACAAACAAACAAGTTTAGTGATGATTGGTCAAGCGATGTGCACGCTAGGCTGTATACAAACGAACAAGTTTAGTGATGATTGGTCAAGCGATCTGCACGCTAGGCTGTATACAAACGAACAAGTTTAGTGATGATTGGTCAAGCGATCTGCACGCTAAGCTGTATACAAACAAACAAGTTTAGTGATGATTGGTCAAGCGATCTGCACGCTAGGCTGTATACAAACGAACAAGTTTAGTGATGATTGGTCAAGCGATCTGCACGGTAGGCTGTATACAAACGAACAAGCTTAGTGATGATTGATCAAGCGATGTGCACGCTAAGCTGTATACAAACGAACAAGTTTAGTGATGATTGGTCAAGAGATGTGCACGCTAGGCTGTATACAAACGAACATGTTTAGTGATGATTGGTGAAGCGATGTGCACGCTAGGCTGTATACAATCAAACATACATACAAACAAACAAACAAACATACATACATACAAACAAACATAATACAAACAAACAAACATACATACACACAAACAAACATACAAACAAACAAACATACATACATACAAACAAACATTCATTTAGACAAACATATATACAAACAAGCATACATACAAACAAACAAACATACATACATACATACAAACAAACATACAAACAAACATACATACATACATACATACATACAAACAAACAAACAAACATACATTCAGACAAACATACATACAAACAAACATACATACAAACAAACATACATACATACATACAAACAAACATATATTCAGACAAACATATATACAAACAAACATAGTGACAAACCAATCAACAAACGCGACTGAAAACATAACCTTCCTAGCGGAGGTAACAAACATGAATCCTGAAATTGAAAAACTTATTAAACTACGTCATCCACAAAGGATCTTAGTTAATAAATACAGTAAAAAAGCTAAGGATAAATCTTCATTACAAACATTCAGACAGAAATATTTTTTTACTACAACTCAGTCAATTGCTAATTCATTTTCATCGTTTCTATTACAGAATGTATCGCACGTTCAGTGATAAGAAATACGTCTACATGTTGATGGAGGCCTGTTTAGGAGGAGAACTCTGGTCGATACTCAGAGATAAGTAAGTATATTGTTTTTTTTTCAGAATTATTGTTAACAAAAAATATAAAATTGATACGAAAGTTACAAACATGTATTCGGAATGAGTGAGGCGTTACGCAATAGAAAAATCTTAAAAACAATTACAAGTATTCGGTAGCTTTTATCTGTTCAGCTCGTCCGTCGCTGAATTGCATTCCATTCCGACGTGTGTCATTCGAATGACTTACTTAACTTATGTTTACACTTAGGGTGCTTCGCCACATGCTTGAGAACAATATTTCATCAATTATTACGATTTGGAGCCAGTCTTTCAGCTGTCAGGAGCAGCATGCCAGTTTTAACCCTTATATGGTCGGCCCATTTCCTTGGTGGGTGTCCTATTGATCTTTTTTCAATCAAGTCTTCTTTATGATTCCTTTACATAGCTGAAGTCCAGTAGCTGAAAAACATGTGTAAACCAATTTAAACTCTTTTTTCGAATAACTCGATGTGTTAGTTTTAAGTTTCTTTCTGATATCTGCATTTCTTCGTCTATCTTGCAAAGTTACCCCAAGATTAGTGTGTAAGCATTTAATTTCAAAGACATCGAACTTCCTCTAATGCTCTGCTAGTATAGTTCCTGTTTTACTTGCATATACAGCAATACATTGTAAATTCTTAACGTCAGAAGCGTTGAGATGTCCTTTCTGCATCATATAGTTTTTCTAAGACGTCCAAATACAGAAGTTGTTATTCCTATTCGTCTGTGCTAATATTAGATTATGTAACAACTCAGCGAATAAACTCAAAATATTCGAATGTAGTACGCATTAAAAGGCAGCCAATAACGTGCTTCATTCTCACTTCATATCTAATATGATGTCTGTTGTTACTTAAGCGAAAAATCTTTAACTACAGCTATTGAGATTCAACAAATAATTATTTACTATTATAATAATTGAAAGAAAATGAAATTTAGTCACCACGTATTCAAGATGGTTACCATTAATTATGCAAATTTGACTGAACTTATTTTCATATTCTGAAAATATATCGAATGTAGCACTACGGGGATTGATTCTTTGATCTCAACAGATTATCTGGATTGCGGTTTCTCACCTAGGCGCTTAGATTTTTGTTGTGTAAATGATGCGTAGCAGTAATTCGTCCTCTCTCCTCTTTTTTGTGTTGTTTTCCTGTCCTTATGCGAATTGTTTAATAACAAAAATTAGTTGAAATCAAGTCTTAAACATCTCTAAAGCCTACCGATATCTCCGTCGTGTAAACGACTTTTATTTGTGGTTTTCTACCACAAATTAAATTCGGTTACACGACCAAAATATCGGTTGGCTTTAGAAGTTTATTTGAGTTATTATTTCACCTAGTCTGTTGTCATGCTTATCTACTAATTTGTTTGAGTTATTATTTCACCTAGTCTGTTGTCATGCTTATCTACTAATTTGTTTGAGTTATTATTTCACCTAGTCTGTTGTCATGCTTATCTACTAATTTGTTTGAGTTATTATTTCACCTAGTCTGTTGTCATGCTTATCTACTAATTTGTTTGAGTTATTATTTCACCTAGTCTGTTGTCATGCTTATCTACTAATTTGTTTGAGTTATTATTTCACCTAGTCTGTTGTCATGCTTATCTACTAATTTGTTTGAGTTATTATTTCACCTAGTCTGTTGTCATGCTTATCTACTAATTTGTTTTAGTTATTATTTCACCTAGTCTGTTGTCATGCTTATCTACTAATTTGTTTTAGTTATTATTTCATCTAGTCTGTTGTCATGCTTATCTACTAATTTGTTAGAGTTATTATTTCACCTAGTCTGTTGTCATGCTTATCTACTAATTTGTTTGAGTTATTATTTCACCTAGTCTGTTGTCATGCTTATCTACTAATTTGTTTGAGTTATTATTTCATCTAGTCTGTTGTCATGCTTATCTACTAATTTGTTTGAGTTATTATTTCACCTAGTCTGTTGTCATGCTTATCTACTAATTTGTTTGAGTTATTATTTCACCTAGTATGTTGTAATGCTTTTCTACTAATTTGTTTGAGTTATTATTTCACCTAGTCTGTTGTCATGCTTATCTACTAACTTGTTTGAGTTATTATTTCACCTAGTTTGTTGTCATGCTTATCTACTAATTTGTTTGAGTTATTATTTCACCTAGTCTGTTGTCATGCTTATCTACTAATTTGTTTGAATTATTATTTCACCTAGTCTGTTGTCATGCTTATCTACTAATTTGTTTGAGTTATTATTTCACCTAGTCTGTTGTCATGCTTATCTACTAATTTGTTTGAGTTATTATTTCACCTAGTCTGTTGTCATGCTTATCTACTAATTTGTTTGAGTTATTATTTCACCTAGTCTGTTGTCATGCTTATCTACTAATTTGTTTGAGTTATTATTTCACCTAGTCTGTTGTCATGCTTATCTACTAATTTGTTTTAGTTATTATTTCACCTAGTCTGTTGTCATGCTTATCTACTAATTTGTTTGAGTTATTATTTCATCTAGTCTGTTGTCATGCTTATCTACTAATTTGTTTGAGTTATTATTTCACCTAGTCTGTTGTCATGCTTATCTACTAATTTGTTTGAGTTATTATTTCACCTAGTCTGTTGTCATGCTTATCTACTAACTTGTTTGAGTTATTATTTCACCTAGTCTGTTGTCATGCTTATCTACTAACTTGTTTGAGTTATTATTTCACCTAGTCTGTTGTCATGCTTATCTACTAATTTGTTTGAGTTATTATTTCACCTAGTCTGTTGTCATGCTTATCTACTAATTTGTTTGAATTATTATTTCACCTAGTCTGTTGTCATGCTTATCTACTAATTTGTTTGAGTTATTATTTCACCTAGTCTGTTGTCATGCTTATCTACTAATTTGTTTGAGTTATTATTTCACCTAGTCTGTTGTCATGCTTATCTACTAATTTGTTTGAGTTATTATTTCACCTAGTCTGTTGTCATGCTTATCTACTAATTTGTTTGAGTTATTATTTCACCTAGTCTGTTGTCATGCTTATCTACTAATTTGTTTGAGTTATTATTTCACCTAGTCTGTTGTCATGCTTATCTACTAATTTGTTTGAGTTATTATTTCACCTAGTCTGTTGTCATGCTTATCTACTAATTTGTTTGAGTTATTATTTCACCTAGTCTGTTGTCATGCTTATCTACTAATTTGTTTGAGTTATTATTTCACCTAGTCTGTTGTCATGCTTATCTACTAATTTGTTTGAGTTATTATTTCACCTAGTCTGTTGTCATGCTTATCTACTAATTTGTTTGAGTTATTATTTCACCTAGTCTGTTGTCATGCTTATCTACTAATTTGTTTGAGTTATTATTTCACCTAGTCTGTTGTCATGCTTATCTACTAATTTGTTTGAGTTATTATTTCACCTAGTCTGTTGTCATGCTTATCTACTAATTTGTTTGAGTTATTATTTCACCTAGTCTGTTGTCATGCTTATCTACTAATTTGTTTGAGTTATTATTTCACCTAGTCTGTTGTCATGCTTATCTACTAATTTGTTTGAGTTATTATTTCACCTAGTCTGTTGTCATGCTTATCTACTAATTTGTTTGAGTTATTATTTCACCTAGTCTGTTGTCATGCTTATCTACTAATTTGTTTGAGTTATTATTTCACCTAGTCTGTTGTCATGCTTATCTACTAATTTGTTTGAGTTATTATTTCACCTAGTCTGTTGTCATGCTTATCTACTAATTTGTTTGAGTTATTATTTCACCTAGTCTGTTGTCATGCTTATCTACTAATTCGATAACTGCGATTATAAATAATAACAGCACAAGATAATTTGAGGTTTAACAATATTTTGAGGAGTGTATTCATATTTACAGTATATATGTATACATACATAAGAAACCACCAATTACGCACAGGCAATCCAAAAGCCCGACCGCTTTCTCTAGTGAGTGAACACGAAATAGGAAGATCTTATTAAATTATTAACCACGTATCACTAGTGACTTCCTTCTGTGACGTAATATACTGCCATGAAGACCTAATTGAAAACGTTAAACTTCAAATGAAATTTACCACGTACTTAATTTATCCCAATGAAAATCTCCTTAACAATAGATTTACGCATGCAAAGAACAATATCGCATCATACGTATGCAACAATATTGATATGCATCATCAAAAGTCGAATGCATAGTATGATCCTGAAGATAGTAGATATATCCAACTATGATATGAAAACAAAATTCCACATCTAAAGATTTAAGGATGTGCATTACAAAAATGTTGTAACTAAGCGAGTACCCCTGTAATATAGTGAATGGCCTTATGCCATACTAGGCTGATCTAAGTGTCGGGTGTTAAGTGACTTTATAAAAACGGCTGATTCTTGGGACGGCTAATATGACAAGATAGATGGCATAACTGGTCGTATCGTTGTCCGATAGTGAGTTAATGAATAATATATTCCGAATACAAGGATGAAAAACAACAATATTTTATTATTTCTCAAATAACATTATTTATAGTCCTTTTCAAATTGAGTTCATTCTGGCAGTGAAAGGCATATATTAATCCGAAACATATTCACATTTTGTAATGCCATTTCCCCCGTCATACTTTGTTCTTTTGGGGTCAATGTACAAATATTTTATTTTAACATTTGCGAGAACGTTTCAGTTTTGGTGATAGCAGTGTTTTTGGTACCTCAAACAGGTCATGGATTACCTTCATAGACTCTTCCATACAATGATTTGCTTCATATGTATACTGTTTTAAACTAATTATAGTGTAATTTAATAATCAATTTCGGATGTTTGCCATCTTTACAGCTATCAATTCATTTTTTATAAACCTACAAATAGAGTTTCCCGCTGAGTTTGAAAGAATATTACTGTGTCAGCATAATATTTTTCAAACTTTTTTGTTAGGTAAGCGTTTGTCAAATACCGATCAAATTCTTCTCATGACCATAAGTTCAGTTAGTTACATTCCTCTGAGTTTGGAATTATTCGATACACTCTGGAAAATTGTTGTAGCAATCATCTTCAGTTTCACTCCTATCTGATTTTCTTAACACCCGTTTAAACGTATTTACAAAACGTTCCGCTTGACCATTAGATCGTTGATAGTACGAAGTATTTATCACATGAGTAATTGAAAAATTATTTCAGAAATCTCTAAATTTTTTAGCCGTAAATTGAGTTCTATTATCAGAAATAATTATATCAGGAATACAAAATTTTGCGAGGATTTCGTGCAAAACGTTTATCCTAACAAACTACTATCACAAGATTGTTGTTGTTATTTGATTATCATTTTGCCAGCTCATGATAATTTTAGCTGTACTAAAATTATCAAAGTTGGCTTTAAATCTTATCTCATCGAGATTGACTGGTAATTTGTTTACTACGTTGCAAGGTACATTTTTATATCCATCTCCGTACTTAATACAGCACTCACTATTTCTTCTATAGTTTCACTTAATTTCGAAATTAGCTGTGACAATCCGTCTGCGTGTCCTATGTTCTTCTATGGAAGGAATTTCATTGTACATGTATAGTTTAAAAGAATAGTTCTTCATTTTTGCAGGCGATTCGCAGTTTGATTCGGTATGCTTTTCTTAGACCCTAAATATTAATAGACGATTCTTCGCTTGCAAAATAAATCTTTACAATGCAAAGATTTCATAATTGTTTACTGCAAAAATTGTACCTAGTGAATCCGTTTCTATTTAAGTATTGTTTGCGATTTACGCTTTCCATCAAAATACCCAGGTTTCCATTATTTGTTGAAATGTTCTACGGTGCTACTTTTATACCAAAAGGCGGTCTATTACAGATCGTTGAGATTGTTTAGAATATTTTACATTCTTCGTATTTGTAGGTACACATTCAATAAATAGAGTTTTGAGAATATTATTTCTCCATTTAATTTTGAAAATATATCTTCAGAACTAGGTAATGAGTAATCGTAAGATTTTAAATAATCGTTTAATCCAGTTGAGTAATCGACACAAAGCCGAATGTTATCGTGTTTCTTTTACATAAACGGTGGGACTCACTCAACCATTATTGTGTTCTACTTAAAACTCCAACTTTTTAAACTATCAACTTTTTCTTAAAACTGCAAATGCTACTTGTCTGTTTTTATCTAAAATCTATTGTTCATTATTTTTGCCTTTGAACATATTCTTACCCCTTTCATGAAACAAAATATTAGAAAAACTGAATTTAAGTTCCCTTTTTAGATTTCTGTATTATTAAAAGCTGTGTTTACGCTATAACAAAAAGTATTTGTTGACTGGTGTTAAATTAAATGACTCAGTTTTAAATAATTTCGAGATCAATCCACGACAAATTCTTTCAGATTAATTTTTATTGTTCGAAAATCATATATTAGCATAGACTTTACCTAAACATTAACATTTTTACCGCTTATTCCGCGAGCAATTTATGTAGTTTACGTTGGTCTACTAATTTTTATTGTTCGAAAATCATATATTAGCATAGACTTTACCTAAACATTAACATTTTTACCGCTTATTCCGCGAGCAATTTATGTAGTTTACGTTGGTCTACTAATTTTTATTGTTCGAAAATCATATATTAGCATAGACTTTACCGAAACATTAACATTTTACCGCTTATTCCGCGAGCAATTTATGTAGTTTACGTTGGTCTACTAATTTTTATTGTTCGAAGATCATATATTAGCAAAGACTTTACCGAAACATTAACATTTTTACCGCTTATTCCGCGAGCAATTTATGTAGTTTACGTTTGTCTACTAATTTTTATTGTTCGAAAATCATATATTAGCATAGACTTTACCGAAACATTAACATTTTTACCGCTTATTCCGCGAGCAATTTATGTAGTTTACGTTGGTCTACTAATTTTTATTGTTCGAAAATCATATATTAGCATAGACTTTACCGAAACATTAACATTTTTACCGCTTATTCCGCGAGCAATTTATGTAGTTTACGTTGGTCTACTAATTTTTATTGTTCGAAAATCATATATTAGCATAGACTTTACCGAAACATTAACATTTTTACCGCTTATTCCGCGAGCAATTTATGTAGTTTACGTTGGTCTACTAATTTTTATTGTTCGAAAATCATATATTAGCATAGACTTTACCGAAACATTAACATTTTTACCGCTTATTCCGCGAGCAATTTATGTAGTTTACGTTGGTCTACTAATTTTTATTGTTCGAAAATCATATATTAGCATAGACTTTACCGAAACATTAACATTTTTACCGCTTATTCCGCGAGCAATTTATGTAGTTTACGTTGGTCTACTAATTTTTATTGTTCGAAAATCATATATTAGCATAGACTTTACCGAAACATTAACATTTTACCGCTTATTCCGCGAGCAATTTATGTAGTTTACGTTGGTCTACTAATTTTTATTGTTCGAAGATCATATATTAGCAAAGACTTTACCGAAACATTAACATTTTTACCGCTTATTCCGCGAGCAATTTATGTAGTTTACGTTTGTCTACTAATTTTTATTGTTCGAAAATCATATATTAGCATAGACTTTACCGAAACATTAACATTTTTACCGCTTATTCCGCGAGCAATTTATGTAGTTTACGTTGGTCTACTAATTTTTATTGTTCGAAAATCATATATTAGCATAGACTTTACCGAAACATTAACATTTTTACCGCTTATTCCGCGAGCAATTTATGTAGTTTACGTTGGTCTACTAATTTTTATTGTTCGAAAATCATATATTAGCATAGACTTTACCGAAACATTAACATTTTTACCGCTTATTCCGCGAGCAATTTATGTAGTTTACGTTGGTCTACTAATTTTTATTGTTCGAAAATCATATATTAGCATAGACTTTACCGAAACATTAACATTTTTACCGCTTATTCCGCGAGCAATTTATGTAGTTTACGTTGGTCTACTAATTTTTATTGTTCGAAAATCATATATTAGCATAGACTTTACCGAAACATTAACATTTTTACCGCTTATTCCGCGAGCAATTTATGTAGTTTACGTTGGTCTACTAATTTTTATTGTTCGAAAATCATATATTAGCATAGACTTTACCGAAACATTAACATTTTTACCGCTTATTCCGCGAGCAATTTATGTAGTTTACGTTGGTCTACTAATTTTTATTGTTCGAAAATCATATATTAGCATAGACTTTACCGAAACATTAACATTTTACCGCTTATTCCGCGAGCAATTTATGTAGTTTACGTTGGTCTACTAATTTTTATTGTTCGAAGATCATATATTAGCAAAGACTTTACCGAAACATTAACATTTTTACCGCTTATTCCGCGAGCAATTTATGTAGTTTACGTTTGTCTACTAATTTTTATTGTTCGAAAATCATATATTAGCATAGACTTTACCGAAACATTAACATTTTTACCGCTTATTCCGCGAGCAATTTATGTAGTTTACGTTGGTCTACTAATTTTTATTGTTCGAAAATCATATATTAGCATAGACTTTACCGAAACATTAACATTTTTACCGCTTATTCCGCGAGCAATTTATGTAGTTTACGTTGGTCTACTAATTTTTATTGTTCGAAAATCATATATTAGCATAGACTTTACCGAAACATTAACATTTTTACCGCTTATTCCGCGAGCAATTTATGTAGTTTACGTTGGTCTACTAATTTTTATTGTTCGAAAATCATATATTAGCATAGACTTTACCGAAACATTAACATTTTTACCGCTTATTCCGCGAGCAATTTATGTAGTTTACGTTGGTCTACTAATTTTTATTGTTCGAAAATCATATATTAGCATAGACTTTACCGAAACATTAACATTTTTACCGCTTATTCCGCGAGCAATTTATGTAGTTTACGTTGGTCTACTAATTTTTATTGTTCGAAAATCATATATTAGCATAGACTTTACCGAAACATTAACATTTTTACCGCTTATTCCGCGAGCAATTTATGTAGTTTACGTTGGTCTACTAATTTGTATATATATTATCGTCACTTTAGCGCGTTGTGTCTAATTGGAATTGTACATTTGCATTTTTCTTTTGCACATTTACGGATTTTCATATCGTTTTTTGCTGTTGAAGAATTAACCGTATTTATTAATTTTGGATTATTTTCTTTTCTCTGTTCTTATCTACGGCACTTTTACATTTTTATTATTTAATGATGAACTAAACTAAAGTAAAGGAAACTTCTGAACAACACGATGTAGGTAGATATAGTATTCAATCATATTTTCTTATTGATATATTGATATATACTTTATGGAGACGTAAACATATATAAGGAAACAACTAAATTTATATCATAATTTAAACATTTAGATATTTCAATCAAATCATGAAAACTGAAAATATTTTTTTTAAATATTTAGTTGTCTGAATCTGGAGCAATTACCTCCAAATATGTGATAGATCGAAGAATTTTCGAAATATTATAAATAACTAAGTCACTACTTAGAAAAAATATATCAGTATTTTTGTTAACTTTAAGTATTGTATTTCACGTGCACCCAAGCTCTATCACCCATTTAAAATAGCCTTTGCATCGCTAACTCGGCTATATCTTAGGAACCGGGAAGCTAACAAACCTCTTCACATAGCGTGGTATAGAATACAACTTAAGAACTGAACCACCTCTGTATACCTTACCGTCACCCTGGACCGCATTCTCTCATTCAAGAGACATATATAAAACACGCAATTGAAAGTCCGCTTCCGGTAAACTTCCAAGGCCACAACACACACACAAAGATGTAGTACCTTAGCCCTGCGCTAACCTTTTGCGGGGTACGCGTGTCCTATTTGGGAAAGATTAACAATGCTAGTAAATTAGACTCAGCGTTGAACAATTGCTGCCGCTTGATCACCGGTTGTTACCTGAAGCCTACCAACCTAAACAATTTCCATCTCCTTGCTGGCATTGTCCACGCGGATGTGAGACGGGGAGTTGTCAACCGAGTAGAGATCACAAAGGCTTCTAGTGATGAACACTATCTCCTTAATAGACATGAACAAACGGTACAACGACTCAAATCAAAGGCAAACTTCCTCAGCCATACCACCCCGCTAACAACATCTGTGGACCAGAGTGATATAATATGACCCCCTCCTAATGACATGAAAATTCCCCATTCTAAAGTATTCAATTATTGGTCAGAAGCACCCTGAGTTCAGTGGGGGGTACTCAACCGCCTGGGAATGAGAATGGAATGATCGTAAACTGCTATAACTAGATGGAGCTACAAAACGCACCCAACAATCTGCGAATATGGAGATGGAACCATACGATGCAGCTTTCCCTGTTCTTCCCTCGACTGCTCAATGAGTGCAGCTTGAAATATATTGCAGAATACAATAATAAGGACTACGTAAAACGGGGCGTATTGTCGTATGGCCACATGATTTAAAGACACGCAAAGAAGAATATCACTTATTGCAAAAATGTAACTAATGTCATTTATCACGTTACGTCATTAATCGCGCAAGTCCACGCTGGTAAAAGTATGTTGACTGGTTATTTAATATTCGTATTTTAATGTATTCGATATTCTCTGATGAAGATCTATGAAATAAATATCTCGCAGCTTCTTAATAAGTCCAAAATGTTGTCGTTCTTTAATGTTATACATTTTTGATCATTTTTTTGTTTATTTTGCATTTTTTTAATCTTTATTCATAAGTTCAGTATTTCCATTAGTGGGTTAAAAGCTAATCAACCCTTAACACTTATTTCAATGATGTCATTATTATTTCTATAACCATTTTTAAAGGCTGTGGAATAAATATCTATTAGAGGATTTGTCCGTCGGTCAGTAGATCTGTCACGCTTAAGTTTAAAATAGCATTTCAATTGGTCTATCACGCTTCAGTTTGAAATAGCATTTCCATTGATCTGTCACGTTTCAGTTTAAAATAGCATTTCCATTGATCTGTCACGTTTCAGTTTGAAATAGCATTTCCATTGATCTGTCACGCTTCAGTTTGAATAGCATTTCCATTGATCTGTCACGCTTCAGTTTGCAATAGAGTTTGTGTTGGTTTTGAACACTTAAGTTTGAAATATCATTTTTTCGGTCTTTCACACTTAAATTTGAAATATCACTTTCGTTAGTCTGTCAGACGTAAATTTGAAATATCACTTTTGTTAGTCTATCAGACGTAAATTTGAAATATCACTTTCGTTAGTCTGTCAGACGTAAATTTGAAATATCACTTCCTTTGGTTTGTAACGCATAATTTTGAAATGTCATTTTCGTTGATCTGTCACGCTTAAGTTTTGAATATCACGTTTGTCAGTCTGCTACATTTAAGTTTGAAACATCGTGGTCGTTGGTTTGCTACGGTTAAGTTGGAAATATAATTTTCGTTTATCTGTCACGCTTAGATTTGAAATAGATTTTCGTCGCTAAACGCGCTGATTGAATTGACGCATCATGCAAATATCCGTGTTTTTTCTTTAACAATTCAGTTTAGTGCGAATCACCTCAAATATTGATTGGCTAGCACCAATTTGATCAATTTATAGTTGGGTTACCTCAGTCTACCTGACCGTACAAGCTAGCAAGCACGCCATTCATTAGAATGTATGATGACGTTTAAAATTACAGTTATAGTTCAAATAAAGTCAGCGAACACTATTTTTCTGTTTTCATAATCCCTGTACTCTATTCTTTCACAATACGAGGTTCATGTTTGACTATGGCATCGGTTATGCCGATTCATTAAATATATTGTGATGAGTTATCCATCAAGTCGTCGGGATGGCTGTTGACAGTGGTGAAGTGGATACCCGCGCGAACTGACGACTCATCATGCAGTGTTCGAATTCTGTAGGTTCCAAGGTGCCATTTTCATGTTAAGAGGTTGGTAATCTTTACGTGGTCTCTCTTGAGTATCTAATTATACCAGGGAAACTAATGACAACAGAAGTTATCTGTGCTAGTCAAAATATCGTATCTTCATGATTCATACGTATGGCGTTTTCTTATCGTTAAGCTAGGGATTACCTTAGAGTTCATCGTTCCACTAGGAGGAAAAATAACAAATTACGTTTAATCAATAGTATACAATTTATAAGTCATATTGTAATGTAACGGTTAATATCCCCAAATTAATTCATCTGTCTTAAAACGAAAGAAATAGAACTTTACAAAACATCTTTACAAAATCAGAGTCAGTAAGCATTCAAGTTGTGTTAATTCCATAATCAAAGTCATAGCTTCGTATCTACCTGTGCTGTGTTCTTTGACAAGATGAGATTATGTTATGGTGTCATCGATTCCTCACGAACTATAGAATCGACAATTCTGAGTTCGAATCCTATTCTGCTAATTATGTTCAGTTATGCTTTAATACATTTATATAACCCTAACCCTACAATTATAGGAAAATACGAACTATTTAAATAAATAAATATTATATTGCTAATCTTTTAGATATTGTTCTATTTTAGCATTAAGTAATCCATGATGTGGATGATATTTTTATACTAATGGTTCATCCTTTACCAAGGCCAAAAGCCACTCGAAGATAAGGATTAATGAGATTGTCAGTTGGGTAATGCAACAGTACTATGAAATAATTGCGAACGATATTTGATTAATTACGAGGACGACTTGACAGATATTTGTCTACATTGGACTTGAAAACGGCCAATGTTGTCGTCTGTAAGCAACAGATTCCATAGGGTGAGGTTTTCGGAAAGAAATTAAGTTCCGTAAAGAAATAAAATAACCCTTTACAAGACGTTTTTAGAAAAACAGAGCTAGCGAGCGTCACCTCTTGCTAATTGTACACTCAATGGCATGGACTCGTATCTTCCGGGCACCTGTCCTTTATGAAGACGTGTATACGCGATTCGTATCGCGGGCTATCATGATTAAAAATATTATCAAATCTATTGTGTTCACGTATGCACTAATATGATTGGGAAATGAATCCACAATTAACTCCACAGCTAAAAGTAGCAACTTGCGTTCAGTTAATAGTGGACAATTACTGGTTTATATTTAAAAAAATATGTGCATTTACAAGAAGAGGGAGCGCAATCGTTCACTTTGTGTTAGTGTCGTGCAGATGTGAGACTTGCAGTCGCCACTCGAGTAGAGATCACAAAGATTACCACTGGTGAACGCCATCTTCTTCATAGGCTAAACGACTGAAGTCAAGGAGAAGCTTCTTCAGCCATATCTAGCCCTAACAACACCTTATGAAGAGACCAGACTGTATCTAGGGATCAGAGGGGTATAGAATAACTCCCTCCTACTGACATAAGAAATTCTCCTTCTGAAGATCTTCCTCCTGACTCAAAAGCACTATAGATGAGTGGAGGACACTCAACCGCCCGAGAACGAGAATGGGGCGATCGAAAGCTATTCTGGTCATATGGGGGTACAAAACTGACTCAACCATTTACGAATGTTGGTAGGGGGACGACACGATTAATTCCAGTCTTGTCAACCCTCAACTATCCAACCAGTGCAGCTTGAAAGATATTGCATAGTTCTATGATATTGCAAAGGACCACGTAAAATGTGGGCAAACTTTCGTATGGCCACATACTTCATAAACATGCAAAGAAGTGGCGTAATCAAAGACATGAACTAGTACTTCGCTATGCTGTGTTCTCTGTCAGAATGAGAGAGTGTGATTGAATGAATGCTATTATGTTCTATGGAATCAGATATGCCATGTGCAAACTACCAGATGCATTACCTTCATTTACACACGAATAAAGTTGGGAAATGGATGAATCTACATTTTCTCACCAGTTATCGGTCAAATTCTACCGTCTTATAATGTAATCGTATACAATGGATGGCTTTGCATCGACGGTAAATAAACGCAAAACTGTTGATATGCCGTAATAGCGATAAACGAAATCAGTATGTTATTTAATTAGATGAATTAAACAAGGTGTCATGTCTTAAAGTATATTATTTTAAGTATCTAGGGACGAGATAAAATAGCCGTCTATGCAAGGTTTCTCAACTTTTCGTAAATTTTAGTGCCAAGATTAGAAATTAAGAACATTCATTAAATATTTTTCATCCATGTTTTTTAATATTACGATTTATGATGAGGATTGATATCGGCTAGGAAATATCTGGAACGCTATAGCAAAGATAATTGTCGAGAGTGAAATTCGAACCCACAATGACATAAAATAGTGGAACTGATGGCGAACGCTTTAAACATTCTTGTGAAAATATTTTGTCTTTTTAAGTTATTTAAATGAGTTTCTCGTATGGATTTTCTGAAATCGATAAAACCATCGGATCGAAGGTGTTGATTCAAAGTCTGCGTTTAGTTTGGCTCTTAGATCAACCGTTTAACTGTGATGCCACGACACACATACATACATACATACAGACATACATACAGACACATTTGCTTTATAACAGATATAATAAATAAATATACTAAAAGCTATGGATATTACTTTCAATATTCAGATGATAATGTTTCGTAGGCGCCTCCAGCTTTTGCTAAAGCAACACGCGTTGCATGATGGCTATCATCATGGAACGCACTTAGAACCAGGACAAAACGTTAGTAAAACATTTACGTTATAGAAGTTTCGGTGAGATTGTTATTTTTTTCTATGTTAGCGAAAGAACCGAGATGATTGTTTATCATGTTTGCTTGTGTGCGTCTACAAAATTCATACACACACACAAAATGGTATTCCTAACAGTAGTGTTACCTACGTTAGTCAAACATTAACTACAGTATCATGACGAATTATATGAAATATAATTATAAAACATAACTAAAAATGTTCATGGTTATATCATTCAAATGTAACCATCATTTATTGGCCGTATTTGAAATCTATTTTCCGAAAACCATAACAAGGACTATTATTCTGATTGCTAATATTATAGCTGTTATTATAAGCATCATTAACATATATTTCCTTTAAAAATAATAAGAAAGAACACGTGAAAATAAAAAGATTTACACATAGTTAATTAAATCTGCAAATAAACGTACATGGAATGCTGCTAATAAAGGATGTAAATTCCTAGTCTGTATTATACAAAGAAACATATATAAAAGAAAGTTGGCTGCCTCTATATATATATATATATATATATATATATGGGGGTGCTTTTCTGTGTGTACGACCGACATTAAACCGCTTACTTTCATTATTTTTTGGATCTGTTTATGTATCTACAAGCAAAAAGCCATCCGCTATCCGGTGGCTATTAATCTAATTGTATAACTAACGTTACATATCTTTTATATGAATCTAATTTGATTTTTGTAACTGATAGTTTTCATTTAAATTAACTCTCCTTAAAATTAATGAACATAATATTTTATTACAGGATTTTGTAATGAATGCTTTTTTATTAAATCACTTTTATTATTGTTAATATCGACAAAATTATTTCATATAAATATATATATATATATATATATATATATATATATATATATATATATATATATATATATATATATATATATATATAAATAGGGCGATAAAATTACAAATGAATAGCATCAAACATTAATTTATTATAATCTGTTTAAAAAAATAGTTATGCAAATAGATTGGTTTGGGGCTTTGCTCTCTAATATATATATATATATATATATATATATATATATATATATATATATATATATATATATACAGTATTTTTAAATACTATGTCGTATTATTGATTTAAATAACAGTGAGCTGTTTGGAATATAGGTGTGATAAATGAAAATAATCACTTTTATTCATTCAGATTTAATGCATATTTTCCATCGTAACATCGATTGTTTAAAAGATATTGTCGAGAAAATATGTTTATAGATTTTACTCTATCTTTTCAGGGGTCAATTCGATGAAGAAATGAGCCGATTTTATATTGCCTGCGTCCTTGAAGCCCTTGAATATCTACACGGTAAACACATAATTTACAGAGATTTGAAGCCAGAAAATTTATTATTAGACAAACAAGGATACATCAAATTGGTAAGTACAAACAAAAACAATAGGATAATTATGGAGATGTACAACAAGTACATTCAGGATACCAATCGCACATACATGCGAATGATAAATAATAAGAAAACAGTGACGCTCTAAAAGTAACCCATCGATCGGGGACTGAATGGTTGATACATAAAAAATAAAACTATTATTTAAAAGGTCAATATCACCTTAGTTCAAAGAAAACCACACAGGTATAAACAACATGAAAGTTATTTGACACCGATTCGCACACCAAGGGAGTCAGATACACCCCTAAATACAAGTTCTAATATTAGATACCTAGCTACTGAAAACTGCCTTATTCTAGATATCCACCGTATTTTATCTGCCTCACTGGAAAGTAAAAACCATTATTTCGTACTTTTGGTTTAAATCATTTTTAACTTAGAGTAATGAAAGCTATGTGTTTAATTATAACCTCGCTTCTCCCTCTCGCCCCTTCTCGTTTTAATAGAAAAGTAATGATTCGCTTAGCATGTTTCTTATAAATGCAGGCATTTTCTTTTAATATTCACATCAAAGTGGGGCTTAATCGGTCGAGACATACCAAATGCTCAACAAATAGTATTTGATGCCGTCTTGCTAAATACTAAGCATTATCAGATGAGAATCAAGGGTAAATGGTGTTGTCCAGGAAAGGGATTAACGATCTTTCTTACATCTCGGAGTAGTAGCTAATGAATAGGGAGACTTCGGATCGCCTTCGACTACGGTCGATCGATTTATTTATATATTTTACTAAAAATCCACTTAGATTTTTATCGGCATTAATGCTAACATGTGACAATTTAATTTCCTTTCTAGAATATTTTGGGTACGGAACATTTTGTTGTCAAAAGATGAATTTTACTGTTCAGTATATCTTTAGCAAAATATTTCATCACTATTTTAAGTACAATATGGAAACGCACCCATGATCAACACATTTATTCACAAACCAATGTACTTCAGCTCTGTTAAAAGCTGGGGTTAAACTTTGGGGTTTTCTAAACATCTTCGTTAATAGTAAATAGGTAACAGAACATAGTGTTAAATTGTGAAAAATAAAGAAATACTATTAAGATAGGATCGTCTCTTTTGGTTCATTGTATTGTCGTTTGTTTCAATGGTGTTGCTGTTTGATGTTACATGGCGATTAGCCGAAACCAGGACGCTGACTGGTGATACCAGATCAGGCTGCCCTGTGGCTCCCTGAGACGAAATTCACCTACATTGACGTTTTTTTTTTTGTTTTTTTTTTGTAAAACTTAATTATGTTCTACAAAACTAAAAACAAAAACAACAGCCCCTCTCCCTTTCTCCCTCCCCTTTTTTATTTTTATTTTTCCTACCCTACTCCCGGTCCTGGATATGACCTTAAACTACATCCGATGGTGAGATCCGGCTTACGGACTTTGGGGAATGTGGAGCCTCCTCTTAATTACCATTGCTCCCAGGTCCACCCTGACCCGGAGTGGTAGTACCTGTTAGGGTCCCAACTATGGGTTAAATAGAAACAGATATTAAAAGGGGAAAGAAACAAAAAAGAGAAGAAAACAAGACCAGATTCGGCATTAAATAACCGAAAAAGGGTTGATATGCCGTAAAACAAAACTACCAAACCAAACCAAACCAGAACGCTGACAACTTCTACGTCTGTTTTGATCTGTCTACCGACGGCATTTATAACCGTTTTAGAGTATTTAATGCCGAGAATAAAAGTGTTCATTAACTATCAGTTCTAAGTGACAGTCTTAACGTTCGGGCTGAGATCAAAGTATAATATCTGTTCTGTCCTCAGTCAGTGAATGAGAAATCCTTCTAGATAGAGAACATTTTATTTCTGTTCCGATCAAAACTTCTTTTTTAGGGGGAGGGGGAACTGGATTTCCCCCACATCAAAAACACATCCCATGTCTAACTCGTGCTCGTGTGGAAGACAGTTAATAGTGACGATCTTCTGCCGCCTGAATAGGAACCTTGCTACAAGCGATAAAGGCTATGGATAACATAATTCATTAAAACTTATATCCTGTCATTGCTGGCGGAATGGAAACAATCCACTTCAGTGGATTAAATAAAGAGGTGAGTTCGAAATTCCGAGTTTCCGAGTTGTATATAAAGATTCCCGAGTTCAAAAAGATGCACCAGGAGGTCGAAGTTTACATCGATCGAAACGTTGTGAAAATAACAATCAAGGTGAGAATCATAACCCAATTAATCAAAATAATTAACTTATTATAAATGATTATTGGGATACGATTAATTTTTCGCAAGTTCATATATTACCTACTATTGGAAGAATACTTTTCCCAACAATATTAATGAATAAAAGACCACACTCTACGATATAATGTCGACTTAACTTATTATATTTCATAGTCTTCGACCGTATCCATTGGGAGAAGAAATCTAAATGAGCATGTTTCATATGGATAAACAAAATGCAATTATTTGCATACAATAAAACGAATGTAGTTAATTTCATGTGAGTGTCGCCGTACACGAAAGAACGAGAAATTAAATGGCGCCATGTATCGCAATGGGTTTTCAATTCCACAACGGCCTGTGACGGTCTGGTCCCGACATCCTATATTTGAATATCGAAACCTTTGTATCTTTATTTGAAGCGTTCAAATGCGAAAGAAATTCAAAATTGTGAAGGTAACACTACAAAAGTGATGCATTTCAACATTTTACTACACCCGAAAATAATGTTTTAAATAATGTGATATCGGCATACTTTGTTTTCAATCAAAATAAGCTTTCAGTTACAGCGTAAATTTGATATGTTCGTCATTTTATTATATAATTTCTCAACTTAAACAAATTGGATTTATCATGTTTTTCCCATGAATTCTTCATTTGTTAACAAATGCCGAGCGATTGACTGAGATCAAAGTGTAGTATATGCGCCCATATTTGTCTCATCTCTTCTGATACCGACCAAAATCTCGAGGTGGAGTTATGATAACGAGACGGGGTTATTTTACATTCATAAATAGATAATCCATAACCTAAGCAACACGTCACAAATTGTTTTCTCCTCTGATTTTTTAAGTTTATTGAATGTTCAGTTAATAAATATATTTATACCTAATGTTTACCGATAGTTTATTTATTGACATCATGCTTAGAGTGTTTTCTAATGGACCGTGAGACCGGGGTTCCATCCTCGGTCGAATCATACACAAGTCTAAAAATGGTACTTGCTAAAACATTCAGCATTATAAGGTGAGGATCAAGTGTAAGTGCAGCTATTCTCAGAAAGGAATGACGATCTCCCCTACATATCTATGTAGCACGCAGTGAAAAGGGAAACTCCTGGTCGCCCTCGACTACCGTCGATACATTTATTTACTTTTTATTATTTTAAAACAAAACAAAATGCTGTATTGTAAAATTTACTCGTGTTCATCTCAACTGGAATTTGTACAAATTTCTCTTTTTTCACACTGTCTAGCTTAATAACTGCAATATTTTAAATTGGATTTTCGTTGGTCAACCGCGCTCACATTTGAAATAGCATTTTACTTGGCTCATCGAGCTGAAACTTAGAATAACATTCAGTTGGTCCATCAAGCTTACACTTACAATATAATTTTAGTTGCTCTATTACGGTTACAGTTTCAATAGCATTTTCGTTGGTCTACCACTATTACATCTGAAATAGCATTTTCGTTGGTCTACCACTCTTAGATCTGAAATAGCACTTTCGTTGGTCTATCACTCTTACATCTGAAATAGCATTTTCGTTGGTCTACCACTCTTAGATCTGAAATAGCATTTTCGTTGGTCTATCACTCTTACAACTGAAATAGCATTTTCGTTGGTCTACCACTCTTAGATCTGAAATAGCACTTTCGTTGGTCTATCACTCTTACATCTGAAATAGCATTTTCGTTGGTCTACCACTCTTAGATCTGAAATAGCATTTTCGGTAGTCTATCATTCTTACATCTGAAATAGCATTTACGTTGGTCTATTGCGCTTACATCTGAAATAGCATTTTCGTTGTTCAACCGCGCCTACATTGTTTCCTTTCTAAAAACAGTAAGTCGTGAATATGATATGCGATTGATGTCGCCACGTTTGCGCCATCGTCAATAATGGAATCGGCGACAAACTCCGGCTATATGGCAGCGTCGGTGGAGGGCTGCAAGCGATCAAAATACGCCAGTCTTCTCGAGAGATTTGTATTCCTTCCGACTTCCTCAACTACCTGGTTCTATCAATGCCGCCTCACACCGGAACCCATCGTGATTTGATGGCTCTTCGATTACCTCTCCATCGCCTTATTCGAGGGAACGCTTCGAGCCTCATCTCGGCCTGTCCAGCTAGCAGGACATTCCATCAAACTTCCTGATGTTTCAGATCTAATCACACAAAGACTTTCTAAATTTGGTAATTGAAACATATTATGTATAATATGATGGCAACAAAGTAAAGGTTTATCTTAACTTTTTTAAATGCATGAATTTGAACTTTGATGTCAATTTTTCTTACGTACTGCGGCTAAATTTTTTTTAATAATTTGTTATTTTTAAATTAATGACGTATGTGTTTACGACTTCAATTTTTATGTAAATTTGTTAAATTATGTTATTAACTTATACAGTCAAACCTCGGTTCATGCATGTCTAGGAACTGGAACAATTCGGACCACGAACAAAAAATTCAAGCCGGAAATGCCTCGGTTTTCTAACAAAATTTCGATTCCCGAAGCACGCCGACGCCAACCGAAGCATTTACAGTTCTATGAAACATTTACAGCTCTATAAAAGGTTGCCACTACTGGGTTTTTAAATCCAGATTTTTTTTAATCAATCTGGGGTTTTATTTTTTTATTTGTTTCTTTCTTAGGAACTATATTTTTAAATACCTGCACGGAATACCTACAATATAGTTTTTCTAAATTTGGTAATAGATACATATTATGTATAATATGATGGCAACAATGTAAAGGTTTATCTAAAATGCATAAATTTGAAGTTTGATGTCAATTTTTTCTTACGTACTGCGGCTAATTTTTTTTATAATTTGTTATTCTTCAATTAATGACGTATGTTTTTACATCTTCATTTTTTATGTAGATTTGTTAAATTATGATACATTTTTATAAAAATATCAACACTTGATTGCTTAGAATCAAATATATTATTTTAGTTAATCGGAAGGTCAGAAAATATACGCCTCCGCATATTAAAAAAAAGATACGTTGCAATATAACGTCTGACACAGTCTGCCCAAAAAAATTGCCTCGCTGCTCAATGGCAGCAGATACAGACTGTCCCATTTCTTCTAATCTCGATTATCTAAGATAAGCCGTTGCCTACTCACGAGCACCAACGGACTCCTCTTGATGTCACGCCGCTTGTTTGTCACAGTTCGCACGGGGCCATGGCTTACTCCTTTTTACCAGTAACTTGATATTCGATTATTATTCCAAATTTGTTCTGTCGCTATTAAAATTTGACTTATTTTTGTATGAATTGACTTCGTCATCTTTTTTTAATAATTACCATTCCCTCCACTAAATGCATTTAAAAATATTAGTTGAGAGTGTAATTCCTTGGCGTTGTCTACATTTTAATCTTTCATAAAATCTGATGGGTTTTTCGTAAATATTTGTGAGATTAATGTTTTTTTTCTTTCTTTTGCAAAATTGATATTAGCGACTTTTAAGTTAAAAAAATAATTGCTTATTTCTAATTAAAATTGTTCTTTTAATTTGTCTATTCCAGGTGGATTTTGGATTTGCAAAGCATGTCCCTTCAGGGCGAAAAACATGGACATTCTGTGGAACGCCAGAATATGTAGCGCCAGAGATTATCTTAAATAAAGGACACGATCACGCTGTTGATTACTGGGGCTTAGGAATATTAATGTTCGAATTATTGAACGGAACGTAAGTAATAATACATATGTTTTTTTTAGAATTAACCCCCCTCCACAAACTAACGTCCTCAGCTACACCATTTTCGTAAGAGTAATTTCACTAGCAATACATGGCGAGCCAGAAGTAGAGAAAATATAGAATTCTGCCAGGTTCCGAAAGAAAGGTAACAATCAGAATTATATTTCAAATTGGACCCTCAAAAATATATTGATAAGATTATCATCCGACACATGTTAATTTTTCATTCTTATATTATATCAGTTAGAAATTAACATTTTCCTCATCTCTTTTCTCTTAAAATCACCCTAATTAACTAACTCCCTAAGCGACACCAATTACATAAAACGAGCATAACATCGCGAGCTAGGAAGAGCCAGACGATTCGTAAATTACGAGGATAACATACACCCCGACTGCAGAAAATATAAGGACAGAATTCTATTCTATTCTAACTCCCTGAAAATGACACTAAACAAATATAACACTTGTGGAGCCCGGAAGAAATATCGTAGAATCGTGATCGACAGGTGTGTAGCAGTTACCTCCTCCTTTCAAAACATAACTACACCGGTTTGCCGGTAGGTGTCGCTTTTTCACCGACAGGTGGCACTGTAAAGCGACACCAGAGTTATCTGCCCTTCTGACTATAAAAACCGTTGCAAACGGAAAATCCATCTCTCTTCTTCACCGATCAGATTCGACAGAACGACGCTGACACTAGCGTTCCGTTTCACTTTTCTCTCCTGGTCGATTGGCCTCGGCAGAACGACGCTAATACACTAGCGCTTCGTCTCACGCTTTTCTCTTGAACTGGTCTCAGCATAACAACTACCAACACACGTGGTCAAACAACGGTAAGAGTTCTCAACTCATTTTCTTTGTGTACGGCTTTCAAAGACTTTTCCCACGCCGGTTTCATTTCTTCTCGTACCTATTCAAGAACTGTTTTTCCATCGACACACATGCATACATCACACACTTCATAATTCCACGTACACACACGTTCAATAAACGTTATTTGAACTACTTCATTTTTGTTTATTAATTATTACTCTGTCTTTGCATGCAACAATTGCTTGATTTACTGAACACGTTTATAATCGGGGGACACGACCCTCGATCCTAACAGGTGCTTCCTTGATAGCCAACATAGTGGAACCGGTCGGCATTCTTCGAATGTTAGCCTTTCCTATTTCAGGTATCATAATACCACAAAACAAATATAGCAAAGTAAAATATTTAAGCTAATAAATCAAACAATCCAGAGAAGCAGCAGAAGCAAAACTCATCAAAGAAATTATGACCGAGACAAAACAAAATTCCCATACCTAAGGAACAAAGAATGAAAGAAATTAAAATTATAAACAGAAAAAATGAACAGATCGATAAAAATTCTTGAAAGGCGTCTCGGTTATTGTATCGTTTACTCTTTATTCTCTGTCATAACTCTTCAATATTGTGTACGTTTGTTTCGAAGGAAATCTACTCTGTAGTTCTACCCGCATCTCTTTCATCATAATAATATATGAGAAATAGCTTAATAGTGTAACATTTTCATGAGCCAGAGTGTTATGTTGAATGTGATTACTGTCATAAGTCACCATCCCGCTAGAAAATGTCGCCTTTATCCATGTATGGTATTAAATAGAGCTGCAGAAACTAGATAGATATAAGCTAAAATTCTATTCTAGCTAGCTTTTCTGATCCATAGTTATTCTCAGAATTTCAGTTTGTATGTGTAAACTATGTTTGCATTGTAACATCGGTTGTTTCCCGATACAGTCTCAACTTTGTAAAATGTATTGCGAATCAGAACGTTTCACCATTCTCTTATAATTATTGTTTTACAAGCATATGTTGGCGATCATTAGTAATTAATAAAATTTGATTATTACAAATTAACTATGATTAAGAATCTAAACATAAACTTCTCCAGCCATTGATTAAATAGCCTAAATAAGTTGATGTTTGCAACCTGGCAACGATCCAAAATTCATGAAAAATATTTTCAATACGATAGAGACGAATCATTCATTTCCAGTTTGTTTGCTTAAAAATGTGACAATTAATAATAACATTTTTAATAAATTTTCGATGTGAAGTTTTCAATTTATTTTTATTTTATTGTTTTGACTTTTGTATTAAGAAATAAAAGAGATAAATCAGACTATTGCTTTGTTTACAATACTGGCTCTGGGATAAATTGGGTTTGAAACAATTGTAAAATTAACGTTTCCCATGAATTCCTGTTGTAATTAGTTAAAAACTATCTTTAAGAAATGTCTTTTAACTTAGTTCATCCCAAACAAGGCAAGTTCCCACTGTAGGCATAAGGGGTTATTGGGAATTAGGGTGAAAGTTGATGGTCATCTTAAATTGGGAGCTGTTCAGCGAGATGCTTGTTAACATTAGTTTTTCATTTTTGCATGTCGGTACAATCGGGGAAACAGAGAGCAGGGTGCGAGTTCCAACGACTAGCAGCTCGAGGAAAAAAGCTATTTGAATATAAGGTTCATCGGAATCTGGGGACATCCATAGTGAATTGATAGGATTTGGCAGATTGTCGGGTTGGTCGAGTGTATTTACGTCGAGGGATCACCAGAGCAGCAAGTTCATCGGAGCACATTCCATTAAAGTACTTGTAAAACAAGCACAAGGAAGCAACATTGCGGCGATAAGGCAGGGGCTGGAGCTAGTTGGATAGTGAGGGACCTATTAGATTAAATACTCTTTTTTGTACCTTGTCTAAGAGGTAGAGACAAGTGGATGGTGAACCAGCCCAGATATGACAACAATACTCGATGCATGAGCGGATGGTTGCTTTGTAGAGATATAGGTTTTCTAGAACGGTAGATGGAGCCCACTTTCTTTGCAGCAGCCTTGGAAATGTCTTCTATGAATTCGTTCCAATTCATGTTACTTGTGAATGTTAGCCTAAAAGTTTGAATATTTGACTCTCAAGTAGGGTGTTATTTGAAATGGCAATCAGTGGTTGAAGAGGTTTCTTGCAGTTGTTGAAGGAAATAAGTTTCGTCTTAGCAGCATTAAATGTTACTATCTATTTATGACCGCATTTTACTACAGACTGAAGGTTACTTTCTAAGGATTCAGCCATTGCCTCGGGTATGTGCGCGTCTGTGTCACCCACATGACGAGAGTAGAGCGTTGTGTCGTCAGCAAATATACCCATATCAGACAATGTTACCAGGGAGGTCGATTATGAAAATCAGGAACAATAAAGGTCCAAGGATCGATCCCTGAGGTACACCTGCATGTATGTTATGTTCTTTGGACGAACGGCCATCAAGAACAAACTGGATCTTTCTTTTGGCTAGGAAGGATCTAATTATATTATTCGTCCATTAATACTATATCAATTAATTTTTATTAGTAGACCTTAATGCTAGACTTTGTTAAAGGCTTTGGATATATCAAGCGCTACCGCCCTAGCTTCACCTGCCTTGTCCAGTGTATGGTATATGCGTTCAGAGATGACCGTTAGGATATCCGCAGTAGACTGTGCTTGCCTAAATCCATACTGATAGTTAGAAAGAAGTTTAGCATTAACGAGGTTGATTAAGGATTCAAAGATTTTAGCGAAGAGTGGGGCGATATTTCAGAGGGTCAGTTCTATCTGCAGAATTCTGGTACCACAGAGGCAATTCTCCAGCTATAAGGTAAGCAAGATTCGGCAAGGCATTTCTTGTAAAGTTTAGAAAGGAGAGGGGCCAGTTCAGCAGACTATTTCTTTATTACTAATACTGGTATAAGATCAGGCCCACATGTTTTAGAGCGGTCAACGTTTTTATGATGTCCCGGTCATGAGATGGTAAAGTCATTAAGTGTGGCTTCAGTCCGCAATGGGAAATTTGAGAGGGAGAAGGTGGTTTGCAGAGTCTAAAGTGGAGTTTATGGCGAAACGCTGGGCAGGTAGTTCAGCCTTATCAGTTGCCGTGCAAACGACATCATTGTAGTTTGATAGCGGGGTAATTGTTGATTTCTCATTGTTCACCACACTATTGAAGATTTTTAGAAATCGCTAGTAAGTAGCTAGTTGTTTTGACTCAATACGTTTTCTGGTTATTTCTGTATACCTTCTCTTTGCTTCATCTATTACAGTCTTAAAATAATTTATTTACGCTATAAGTATATGTTTATTTGTAGTGGACTTGTAGCGGTTGTATTGTTGGAATGCTTGCTGCCTTTGTGAAATAGCAGCTGCACAGTTCGAGGTGAACCATTGTAGATAGTGGGCCATATGCTTCAATGTCGTGCTTTAAACGATTCGGTTACCTCATTTGCGCACTGATCAGCAGAGCGAGAAAAAGTGCCAGTCAATAGGGCGTTTCTGATGTGATATCTGATGGATTCCCAATTAGCCCGCTTGTAGTATCTCGTTATTTTGAGGAACGGTTCATCAGCTTTGAGGCGAGATTTTAGGGTGATATTAATTATTACTATAAGGTGATCAGCGTTCCAGAGCGGGCTGTGAGAATTCGTCGCACAAGCCTCGGCAGTGAGGTCAAGGAACAGATTGAGAAGTGACACTTGCTGCTCCACACGATCAGGAAGGCGATGGAGAAACTATACGTGGAGTTACCAGTTGCGTCTGTATAACTGGAGAATCCAAGCCAGTCACGGTGATGTACACTAAAATCCCCAAATACATGTATTTGGGCACTCGAGTCAAGTTAGAGTGCTGTATCTATGCGTTCAGAGACAAAGTTAAGCAGGATACAGTCCTGGGTAAAATATAAGAAACTAACTCTGTGCTGTAAAATTAATCTAAAGCACATGTAGGCTTCATCATTTTATTCTCACCTATGTTCTTTAGTCAAGGGGAGGGTGTTCCGAACATAAACTCTTAGTCCGCACATATGTTTGCCAGAGTCATTACAGTATGGTGGTATGGATTCAGTCATGTCAAAATGTGAGGAGATTGAGGATTTAAGGTTTGTTTCACTTAGTGCTAGGATATCCGGGGGGTTTACTAGGCGAAAGCTTTCTACGTCATTTATATTGGTTCTAACCCCCATATATTTGTGAATGCTAGCCTCAAGGACGTAGGCGAAGACGTTTTTGGTGGGTGTCTGGATAAGTGTGTTCCTTATTCTTTGTACTGTCATTTTGGTTTCAGAAAGGGTAGGGAGGGAAAAGTGGATACTTGTTTGGTGCCAACAAGCTCACATAACCAGACTATTAGTCAGGACTTAATCCATGGGGTATGGTTCTGGGAACCCCCACTGGGTATAACTGTAGGGTCTTTTTCCATGCGCGACATGACACGTACATTTACCCACGATATTATATAACTGTTGATTGAGCAGCCGCTCTTAGCTCTACCTAAGAGTTAGGAACCCTAAACTAACAGTCTGAAACAGCAGCCAGACACGCTGTCTAACCTGTACCCTCAACCTGTCGGATTAAGAGCGACCCATACTAGCCATGTGACAAAAGTTTTCCCCTAAGTTTCCTAAATAAAAAGATAGACGGCGTTCATAGATTTAGTCAGGAAACAAAACAAAACACTGAGTGCCTTTGAGGTGTCCCTGCGCGAGTATCTTTGAGACTGGCTAATAGACAAAGACGGAGTGCAAAGGTCGGACGATAGGCAGATTCCATCTACTTCTTAAGCAATTTTAGGTTTGCAAACCAGATATTTTGTTCGAGACTTCAACTCTTGGAAGGTTGTCTACTAGAACTAAGCTGGCCTCCCTCCCCAGTTCCTTCTCTTAGATGGATGAGCTGATAAGATCTACGGGTCGATCACACTGGGAGGGGTAATCCTGCGCCCCTGTACTAGTCAAGTGTTTCAGAGCTCCCACCCCAGGTATTTAAAAAGAAAGTAAATAAGATAACAAGTTAAAATTAATAACAAAATTCCAGTCATATTTAAACATTGAAAGAAAACTTAGCTGAAGTTACGCGAATCTATTCAAACTTTCAGGGTCATGTGTTGGCAGCATTATTTCTAGGCCGACGACTTTGCAAATGACCCGATTAGAACGAAGATAGTATTTATGTTAGAATAAGACGGAAGGGGAGGGTATGATATATAGTAAGCTCTGTTTATTGTATGGTGAGCATTGAGCTCCTATTTTCTTGCAAGTTTGAACGTAAGATTCCCAACAAAAACCTGCTTTGAAATAATCTTTATCTAAACGTTTTTTTCTAAATGAGTCTTAATATATATATATATATATATATATATATATATATATATATATATATATATATATATATATATATTAGAAACATATCCGTCCTAAGACGAGTAAAATTAATTTCCCGAACAGAAAACATTTGCACCAATTTTATGTGCCCTTACGAAATTTATATATAATGAATCAAATTCAATGCAAATCTTATATATTTCAATTTTCAAATGGGTGACTCTGCCCCTATTGTGCCTTCTAGCTCATTTAAAATATTCCAAAGAAACTAAAAATTAGGGGAATATTTAGTAATTGATGTCTAATATCTATTATAAAATTTTCAGAAAAAAAGTTGGAGTTATCTGAATTTGAACGAAGGGCTTCAACTCCTTTATTCATCTTTGTTAAAATAAAATTAGATTAAATATACTACATTTGAACCCCTTACGCCTATCAGCCGTGTTCCAAAAGTCATAATAATAAACAGAGAGAAGAGAAATTTCATTTTTGTTAATGTAGACTGTGACACGTACGAGGACAATATGTAAGAAAACACGAAAAAGAAATGTGTGATGAAAGGGTCAAATTTACGAAAAAAATAGGTCATGTAAACAAATCAGTCAGTAGCTGGCATGCGTGTTATCGTACGATCCGCCGTAAGGCGAATGAATGTAGGGTCACACGGTTTGGGTCATTTATATACCAAGAATCGATGTTTGTTTTCAATTTTTGGATATTATGCGTGTGAAAGGTGTAGAAATCAGAAAATGTACACTTTATATTTGTTTCGAGTATCTTGGCGTGTAGTGACTTAATTCGGAAGCCGGGTCGTTGAAGTAATCATAGTTGCCATGTTGAATAAAGAAATACTGCAAAGAACTATGTTCGTTGATTGCATTCTCTAAAAAGCGGAATGACTATAAATATATACGTAATAAATAGAAATAATGTAATCCGATGTTCTTGAAAATTCAACGGAATTAGCAAAAGCATCTATTAAATATGTGTGCAATGTTTTGTATTATGTAGTAAATTAATTGTAGACAAATAGGAAATAATAACGGACAATTTTTTAAAAGTAGACGTTGTTTGTAAGTTCCCGGTGGCGGTGGCGGTTGCAGTACCTAATTAATAGGGAGGTTGCTACCACCTATATGGAGTATGTTTTTAGGTTAGTCGAAGATGGTAGGCCAAAAGTAATATTTAGTGTTGGCTGGAGAAAAATAATAACAAATTTACTAAAACACACTCGAGTGAATAAGCGTAATATAGTGGTGAGTTTAGTAACCTCAAAAAGGTACAAGGGAAAAATGGTACTATCTTTATATATTAGATTATAACTTAACATTTGATTGAGAGCAATTCATTTCTCTATTATTTTTTTGTATCTCCTTTTTTTTAATTTGAAAGTGTGTGTGTGTAGATTTCACACCTCTAGATAGTAATGTTTATATAAAAATATAATGACACTCTTATTTACCGTGTGACTAAGAATATATAGTCTATAAGTCATAATGATTGGTTAATTAGATTATAAGTGATATTTATATATATATATATACAGAGTGGGCAAAAATAAGGGTCCTATTTTTAAAAATTCATAACTTTTTTATTTATTGATTTATTTATTTTTTATTTTTTTTTAGAATAAGTAAAGGACCCCTTCCGAAGCAAGCATGAGCCGTATTAGCCCTAAGGAACGTACCCTCATTTAGAAAACATTATTTTTGCTTAAAAAACTCAAAACAGTGTAAAAAACAATACTTTAGTTTTTGTAAGTTTTAAGAAGTGTTTTTCGGCTAAAATTTGTTTTGTTTATTTCAAAAAATCTCGGAAGGGTCAGTCTACACACACATAAAGTTTGGTGAGTTTAACTTTTATTTTGTGGAAGTTATTCAAATTCAAGTTATTCAAATTTAAAGATAGGACCCTTATTTTGGCCCACCCTGTATAAATTAATTAAGTTCAAATATTAACTAAATGAACAAAATCATTACTTTTCAAAAGTTCTCAATATATATTAGAGCTATATATATATATATATATATATATATATATATATATATATATATGGGTGTATGTGTGTGTATATATATATGTATATATGTTTTTAATTTTACATTTATATATGACTGTTTATGTGTGTTTGTGAGTATATAAATGTGTACGTATAAGCGGTGGTGTGTGTATGTGTGAGTGTGTCTCGGTGTGTGCATGTGATTAAGGAAGAGGAGATGGTCGAGTCTAGTCGGTCCTGCCAAAAGTTTGAGCATGACCGAATTTCTCATGAGTAGATAGGTAGGTGTCAAAGCTGTCATCTTGTGTAAAAGGGTTTCTCGTCTGAAAATTGTTGAAATGTAATTTGTCTGCTTGTTTTTTTCTTTCTTTTTTCTTTCTTATGATTGTGTATTGGCGGGTAAAATCTTTGCTCATCAGTATATCCTTGAGGAGGAGCCGAGAAGGTTCTGAAACAATTGTCGGATACTGAAACTATGTTTATTTTAATATATATATATATATATATATATATAATATTAAATTATATATCTTTTAATATTTTATCTACGTACGATGTCGTTTCGAGCTTACGGCTCTGATCAGTGGAAAAATATCCAAGAAACAAAATATATATATATCATGTACGTATAAAATTAAATATATAATAAGGAGAGGTAGTTTGCTTGAAGCAGTGTGTGTTATACGTATCTAGAAGAGTATTAGAAGGCTATTACAATGCAAGAAATGGAAATATGTCGGCGTTGAGAAGTAAGACAAACACTACTGATTTTTTATATATATGTATAATTATTTTATATATAGCAAATCTTACTTGATTATGCAAGACTTCAACACTGTGATGTAATGTGTGTGTCCGTGTTCCATAATATATTTCGAGGAAGACCTCTTTATCACATGGTGGGTGTTTCAAATCTCAAAAACACGTAAGGAATGGCAATATTGCTTATAATGCAGTAAATATTAATACCCGCAGCAAATGGAATAAAACTATAACTGATTGTTTTATGGGGGGGGTCTAGATATTTCATTTTTGACTTAACTGATAGAGTGTTATATTTGTTTAAATAAAATTAACTATTGAATATATATTTTTTGTGGAGGGGGATTTAAAATTTAGTGTATATTTGTATGTATGTGCGTATGTGTATGTTTGTATATGCATATGTGTATATATATGCATATATATATATCTATGTATATATATATATATATATATATATATATATATATATATATATATATATATGTTTGTGTACATATATGTGTATATCTATTTGTGTACATTGTTATAAGGAAGATAATTCATAACAATTTTATGAGAGTTGTTCCCCTTTTTTTCGGAAGAAAAAAATTTAATTGAAATTTTTTTTTAAATCGTTAATAAATTAAACTCTGAATTTTAATTACATTTTACTAAAATTATAACAGCATTAGATAGTTTCAGAGTAAGTAGATAATGATTCCTTATTTAGTATTACATTATATTTAAATATAAATATATAACATTTCTGAATAGAGGTGTCGGTGTGCATAAATTACGTAGCAAACTTTATGAATAAAAGATTGTTAAAATGCAGCACATACCAGATAATAATATTTCTATTTCAACTATCATCGGCCTTTTTTAACAGTCAATGAAGTTCGCTTTGAAGAGTAATTAAAAGTTTTTCTGACCATCTGGTTGCTAACCCTCTATTTAACGGTGGTGCAATAAAGAAGATTAAAATCTGTTTCTTCTGTCTTCGGCCGCAACTTATGCGTCTGCGAATGTGAAACCATCCATATTTCGCCTTTCGATATTTTGTTTGTGTGTTCATTTTGTTTCTTGGTTAAAATGAACTTCCGCTTTGTTCTGAAACGAATTCCGATAAGTGTGGGAAGAGAAGGAAAGAAAATGTTTCATGCAACGAGTCCAGATTTAAGACTGTCGAAGAAGTCTTAAACAATTTTGTTATCTTCTATGTGTTGAGTTTGCTATATATATATATATATATATATATATATATATATATATATATATGTTTTTCCCATTTGTTTTTGTTTTTGCAGGCCGCCATTTTCTGGACATGATCCCATGAAGACATACAACGTCATCTTAAAAGGAATTGATGTCATCGAGTTTCCTAAACGCTTCAGTCGAAATTCTATTTTGCTCATCAAGAAATTGTGTCGAGAGAATCCATCTGAGCGGTTGGGATACGGTAAAAATGGGTTGTCAGACATCAAGAAAAACAAGTAAGTCCAAGCCTACATCTTGCCATATTTATAATTGCATCTTTCGTCATTAACCCCACCTTATTTTGTGGCTAAGATTATTTAAATCCCTCTTTTTCTCATTGTCTTGTAATGATCTGAAAAATATTCAATTGTGGCAGGTTCTACGGCTCAAACACACAAACAAAGTTTTTAAACAGCTTCTTTATACTGGCCTTTTACAAGTCGAGTTAACAGTAGAAAAGAAGAGATGGTTAATAGAATTAATTAATCTGGCACAGCGTAGGTTTTTTTATACCGATCAAGGATACGTCCTCGACGATTAGTCCGACAATCTGGACCATTTTTGTAGTAGGGGATGACCTTGCATTTGTCGGTCTGAGGTATGATTCTGTACAGTTCTAAAAGATCAACCCTCCTAGGCTTTCCCTTCTCTATTTGAGAAGGGGTTAGTTTATTGTTAATAGTTTTAAGGGCGTTTGTCGGGAATGCCGACGGGGCTGCTCAGGAATGTTGTGGGCCAGAGTGCACAACTTTCTTGTGCGATGGCTTTTCAGTCTTCACCTTCCGACCTTGTGTCACAACCTCTCGCTAGAGAGGGATATAAATAACAACTAGTTTTATAATTTGATGCTGTCATTTACGAAAATAAAATTTCCCTCATCGAAAAGGGATTTTTCACGTCTCCTACCTCGATGTCTGTTAGAAGCTTATTTTGAAAATACAAATAAGATCATCAAGAAAAATCTACACCAGAACCAATGGATCAACACCACAAGTGCCATTGAGTGGTTGAATAAAATAGAAAAAAATAATAATTTTACATTCATCCAGTTTGACATTATGGAGTATTTCTCTTCAATAACAAAGGATTTATTCCACAAGGCATTAAATACCGGAAGGCTATATTGATATGTAATGAAGAACAATGGATGAAAATGGTTCTACAAACTCGTTCGATGTAGCGATGGGGCTCACTGAACTCCGCTGAAATGTCGGAGCTGGTGGGTTTGTTTATTCTATATAGGTTTACAGAAACGGGTATAATTAGCATTAATGATATAGGGCTGTATAGGGATAATAGTTTAACTATAGTTAGAAATACTAATGGTCCAAGGCTGAAAGAATATTTGAAATATGCACGTAGTTATGAGGGATTTAGGACTTAAGTAGAAATCACAGCAGAAATCAAGATCACTAATTTTCAGATGTTACATTTAACCATAACTATGGAAATTATAAACCTTATATGACAAGTATTACAATCCAGTATATGTTAACCACAAGTCGAATCATATACGTAATGCAATTAAGCATATCCCAATATCAATTAGTCATAGGATTAGTAATAATTCCCATTATGAGGAAATGTTTAATAGTAATAGTCATACATATAACAACGCCTTAAGAAATAGTGGTTATATTAACACCAACATTGAATACCAAGATAGAATGAATAAGAACACTAGAAAGAGAAATATAAATCAAAGAATCATTTGGTATACCTCCCATTTTTTCTACTAGTTAAATCCAAAATTGGGCATTTGGTCCTAAATCTTTTAAATCGACATTTCTCAATAAATAAACCATTGCATAAAATATTTAATAAAATCACGATTAAACTTAGTTCTAGTAGCACAAATCACTTGGAAAAATAATTAATAGTCATAATATACAGATATTAAAAAGTAGTGAGAACAATAGAATTAACAATTTACCAAATAATAATAACAATAATTAATGTAGTTTTAGAGATAAGAATGAATGCCTGTTGAAAGAAATATGTTTAACCAAGTATATATAAAAGCGCGTATGCCAATAGCGACAAAAAAACGAATGTGCCTGGTGTAGAATCACACTTTCTACACGTCTCGTGTTCCTGCTTTCGCTATGATTTGTCGATCGATAAACAGACATTGAAGTCGTGATGAACGCGATCACCCGGCATAGGATGCATTAGCCGAAAACATTATACACTGATCTACGTTATCATATCAGGACTCTCTGGTAGTAGCAGGGGCTGTTTTGGCTAGCAAAAACCGACAATGGGTTTTTTATTACATATCTTATGACTGTACGATATCAAAAGATGATGATACCGGTTGAATAACCTTGTTGATGTCTTACATTAGTGAAGCACCGGATTATAGTTTCGATTAATTCAAACACATACACACACAATTAATCTAGCTGTAGTATTTACTACAGCCAAAGAAACAATTTTCTTTTCAAATGTTTGTAATTTGAAGAAAAGCAACAAAAAGTGATGGTCATGGTGTCATTTGATATATTCCAATATGCAAGTATAAATGGATTGCTTATAATAAAAGTAAAAAAAAGAAAATTCGTAGCGATTGTAAAGAATAACCAACAGATAAAAAGGGTTGAAAACATAAAAATCTACAAATAACTGTTACCAAAGGCCAGAAAGTTATTTTTCTACCTACTTTCCTATTTTTGTGTTTTAACGTATTGTAAAGCGTTTTGATTACATTTTAATAATTCGTACACATCCGATCGCGTCAAAGTTCGATTTGCCAGATGTCGTAAGCAAATGTCCTCGAAGTTTTTTTCTCGAATAAACAAATAACGGTCCTATACGCCTTAAGATTTACTTTTCTACCTCGTTGAAATAAGAAAAAATACATTTTAAAAATCCTCAGACTTCGTAGACGGTTTGCCTACGCATGTCAGTTTTCAGTCTAACGTAATTTATTTGACCAAACTTTTCAATTGAAATTTTTAAATAAACGCTTTAAAATACTAAAAAAAAAAATAGAAATACGCAACAGGTAGAAAAGTCATATTTATGCCTTTGGTAGCAGTTATTGTTGACTATTTATTGTTTTTTTGCGCATCCTTTCTTTCTATTCTATTCTAGACAATCAACAAAAGCGGAAAGTCAATTAGTCAAATAAAAGAATTATATATTCCTGAGAAATTTCAAATGGTTACTTTGTGTTTAGTTTTTTTTTATTACAAACAGAAAATTAAAAAAATAAACTTAATGACGATTTAAACAAAAATATTAATCTATTTTTTTTGTAATTCATAAAGCTTTTGTAAATTAAAAAGCTTAGAGGAGAGGGTTCTTTATTCTGAGAGTATGATATCATAATGAACGAACTACATGCAGTGGCCCCAGGGAGTAGAGCATGTCTGAGAAGCTGATATCATGACGAACGAACTCCCTTCCCTCCACCAAAAGTAGGAGTTAAAGCCTGTGAGCATGATATCATGACAACAGAATAGAGAGTATATTACTCCACACATAAAAACAAAAAGGAGAAGGTAATCCTGGGGTAATGGTATCGTGAGGTACGAACGTATACTATACTGCCCCCTACCGCCCCAAAAAAGTGATGATGCCTGGGAGGAATATATTATGACGAAGTGTCGTTTTTTTAATCAGTTCCTTTTAAATCAATCGGCACTTCATTCTCTTCGTATACTTTTATGTTTGTATACTGACGCCGTGCGCCGTCGCCATCATCATCGGAATGTATTGCATTCCGCCGCCGTCATCGTCGTAGTGAGCTGCACCTCGTAGTCGTCATCGTCTAGGGTGTATAATCAAAACTTTTCATGCAGAGAGGAAAACGGCGAGTCCGGCAGAGACTTTTAAACTGGGTCTTTATTTTGGAGAGATTTTCTCGTCATACGAATAAAAGTCACACCTTATCATCGTCCGTGTCTGCAATCAAGTACCTTTCATGTACAGAAAAAAGGCGTAAGATGCCGGAGAGTCTAAATTGAGTTCTTATTTGGGACCCTTTTCCCGTCATAATTATAAATCTCACACATTTATTAAAACTCATAAGTGTTGTCTTTTTACTAAAACAGGGTTTCAGTTACAAAATATATATGAGTTGTTTATAAGTAATGCCTATTTCACTCTAAATAAGTTACGTGACTGAAATAGGAGTTAACTTCAAATAAGAAAAGAAAAGTCAGCACGGCTGTTTTTATAATTAGTTATTTATTGAGAGGGTTATAACAGGATTTATTAATAAGTGAAAGAAAACTTACAATTAAAATAGAAAATTCAATTTTATTGGTTTGCATTTTAAATCAAAAATATTTTTATTTCAAACTATGTAAATTTATAATTTTTCGGAAAGAATGTTGAGCACTTACCGTGCAGATGATTCCTGGGAGGGCTGTAGTATCTGTTCTTAACATACCAGCGACATTGAACAGAAGTTTAATTGTAAACCTTGAAAATGAAATTCAAAAAGTTTTAAAAACTATATCTATTTTTTAATAATATCTCTTAAAATTATTTTTTTATAATAATTAAAATAATAATACTATAGATACAATGATTGCATGTACAGAAGAACATTTAGCAATACAAATTAGAAATGTATATTAGAAAATATTAATTCATTAGAAACTTAAAAATAAATATGCAAATGAGCACTATCGAGTTTTTTATGGGATATATTTAGATTCGTATATATACGATATTTGAAGATATTCTTGTATAATTAGAATGCAATAAGCCTAATCAGTTTTGGTGTTAATATAGTCAGGATAGATAGGAAAAATTTCGCATTTATTCATTTATATATATATATATATATATATATATATATATATATATATATATATATATATATATAAATGAATAAATGCGAATAATAAACTTAATATGAAAATAAAGATAAAGATACATTATATCCTATCTTGAATAGTCAAAGCTCGATATACGAGATAAGGACATAGTATAAGTAGATAAGTGATGAGAATAAAAATTTGATATGAAACAATATCTTTTAAATCATCAATTGTAAAAACTAGTGTAATATAAAACATTTTTCCTTTCCTTAATCCATGGATTTTCTAAAGATATGCTTTTATCGTCAGGGGAAATTCGACAGATAAGTCAGTAGAATTTACTGTAATACAAACATTTGAAAATACAAAAATATAGACATGAAAATATAAGCAATTTACGAAGTTTAAAATATGCAAATAAAATCATCACCATTGAAAAAGAATAGACAAGTAAGTGTAGAGTGATGGGTTGAAGATAATCCAAGCATCCGATTTTTTTCAAACGTTTTATTCTGGGAGAATTTAGGTATTCATATCAAAAGTGAGAGTTCGAACTCTCACTTTGGATTTGAATACCGATTGATGAATTTGTACCAATTGATCAAAATGTTTATCTTCACTTTTAACCGTGTTTTTTGCGAGGTCAACAAAGATGAAATATTAGTAATGCACTAAATTATTTGGGTTTGATTTGTCTTTAATTTATTCGTGCTTATCAATATTTTCCATTCATTTTCTCAACATTTTGTTGGCTCTAATCCAAACTTGTTTAACAGTCTTTTTTAAACATACGTGGGCGTATTAATACTTTGTTTAGTTTCCAAGTGCCGGGCTACCACACTCGACAAGATGCATCCGTATATCCTGTTAAATTATCAATCTATGGTACCTAAACTCTAATGAAAAATAAACGTTC
>OY744518.1:98690014-98712514 GCA_963556195.1 Sepiola atlantica | reverse complement strand
TTCATTCAAATAATTTCTTTTACTAAAACGGAAACTGTTATGTCAGTCAATCCTCTTATTAGATCATTCAAATCTACTGAAAAGTTTCTATGCATTTGATATATATATATATATATATATATATATATATATATATATATATATATATATATATATATATATGGGGATGGGGTAGACTTTAAAAACCGCCTCACGGTTTTGGATTTTCCCTTATATACAGTGCGCGATACTTACTCTAACCGCGCTTTTTGTACTCGAATAAATTCCGTGTTTAATCGGCTATTACCAATGGTTTCACGCTATTAGATATCATCTAAATCATAGGATCGCATTTGAGATAGTGTTTTAGGTCATCTGACTAACGCTAAGAAGGTGGAATCCTTGGCACTGGCCTACTAAAACACTTTATTCAAGAACTATATACATATATATATATATATATATATATATATATATATATATTACAGGGAAAAGATTTGTCTCAACCTTGTATTCCATTAAACAATACTTTAAAATGAGATATGTTTGTATTTTTGTAATGTTAAAGATAAAATGTAATAACTACAATATATTTGCTTTTATTCATACAAATAATAAGCACTTTACCATAGAATGATTATATCACATAACTGTTTTTTTTTCGTCAATAAAACCACAACTTGCCTTAATTTCTGCTTTACAAATTCTCGACTTGCTTTTTAAATGTTTCTGAAAAAAGAGTAGATAGCAGATATTCCCGAACGTGTCCGAAGATCTCAAACAGATCACTCTCATTCATTCCGTGTGTCTGTCGAACTTCCCTACTAAACATTCTTTACTTATTCGATACATTCAGTCAACTCGTAATGATTTAACTGTTGCTCTCATATTTGCTCGAAGTAGAAGTATAGAAAAGTTGGTTGGATAATTTTATTTGGAAGAATTATTCCTAATTATGCAGAAACAAAATGTTCGCTGTATATATTTGCAAAGCAAAATCTTATCGTCGTTCTCTTTTTGATTCCGACGACCGGAACCAAATATCCCGCCATTGCTCTATCAAAACACCCCCAACATCTTAACAGATGCACCACCATGGTTAACATATAGAAACGCCAATTCATCAGTCTGACTCCCACCAGGCTTTAGTCTCAAACATATTCAAATCGAGACTCGTCTGTCCACAATATATATCTTCTATACTTTCAATGTAGAATTTGTATAGATGTTGACCATAATAGTATTTTACGTTTATTCACTTTTCGTAACACGGTTTACTTGATGGCTATGCCCACCCCCAATGGACCGCTTTTATCTAGGTCTAATTCCACAGTTTAGAATTGCACTGGTCACTTTAGATATCATTAAGTTCAACTCTCAACCAAGGAGGATTTTTATACTATTGCTTTCACCAACAGTTTTCACTTTTGATTCTCCAACTCGTGTTCTTTTAGAATTTGTGCAATGTTCCAATTGTCCTTGTAACAAATACGGAACTCCATGCCTACTATTGTTCAATACCTCGACTATTTGTCTTTGAGAGTAACAATCTTTATATTATAACGTGTTCCTCAACCTCAATGCTTAGCTGCTTTGATTTTTTTCAATTTTGAGAAAATAGATTTAAAAATAAATTCCAAAAAGTTATAAAAGTACGGTTGTCATGACACAATCATTTTACTTAATGTAAATAACCACTCGTGTTACATCATAATTCATTGATGAGTAACTTTTTAGAACATTTTCTTTTCTTTCTGTAACAACACGTCTACTGAGGTGTTAGTGGTGAATATAAATTATATTTTTTCTCATACACATATTCATCATTTAGATAAGTCTATTGCGGACAGACGAGTCTAAATATGTTCAATGTAACTACGAGGTGAGTGTATGTGAGATAAAATCCTATTGAGAAACGACAAGGTAAAGGCAAATATACTGTAGTTACTGAAATTGAATCTTTCATTTTCTTAATACAACAATATTTCATTTTTAGATGATTTTGAAAGAAATTCAGGACGTTTCCAAATGTATTTCCTTCAGTACACGCACACACGAACACACACACACACACACACACACACACACACACACACACACACACACACATATATATATATATATATATATATATATATATATATATATATATATATATATATATATATATATATAGTAAGCAATTAAAATATATGGCAATCAAGCTACACAGAGGCTCCCGTGTTTCATCCCCGGGGGGAATCGTCAGGCTAAACACGGGAGCCTCTGTGTAGCTTGATTGCCACATATATTTTCATTGCTTACTACCTAGCTCTACTTACGTATCGAGCACTGTTGAAGTAAATACTGAAAACTGATACATAAAAAATTATATCTCCTTATAATATTTTATGTGAATACATGAAGTACTAATATATATATATATATATATATATATATATATATATATATATATATATATATATATATATATATATTCCAATTGTAACGAATTTATTAAGTCTGTCGTACTGGTATATATATATATATATATATATATATATATACCAGTACGATAGACTTAATAAATTCGTTACAATTGGAATATATATATATATATATATATATATATATATATATATATATATATATATATATATATATATATATATATATATATGTATATATATATATATATGTATATATATATATGAGGGATATCATGTCTATTTATATATATGAACACTATCCGTAGCAATATGTCAATACTAGAATCATGTGAATAATTTAAGCTCGCCTTCTACACTATTTGTCGGAGGTTGGGGCTCGGCTCATCATGTCGAAATGTGATATTCTAAGAGAGAGAAACGCATACTAATTGTATGTCTACATTTATTAACTGCACACATACACACATGCACATACACACAACATATATATATATCAGTTGTGACTCTAGGCTATCAATGAAGATATGATAGTAGAATAATTTTACTACGATTTTATGATGATCTATTTTAATTTTTTTTAAATAAGTTAATCTTTGTGTGCTATAAAACAATTTCTTTTCAACGGCATTCTTATAACAGAAGTCGTTCTTGAGATAACATATTCTCCGACTGGAACGTTACGGACATATGAACACCATATTGTGCAATGAATCAAGTAATTCAAAGAGAAAGAATCTGATTTAACATGAACATTGATTTAATACTTAGGAAATTCCTTGAGAATTCTTCAAAATAACATTGATAACAAATCGAGGCGCGACATATAATGTTGCATAAAATGTCCAAAAATCTCATAGTTGGTCGTTACTTATTCTTTACAAAACTAATTATTTCAACCTGACAAACCATAGCATACTTGTAAAAAAAACGATGTGCAGACCTAATTTCTACAAGTGTACATTAAGTGTCTTGAATATGTTAGAATTGTATCCCACATGCAGTTGTTATTTGCAGCAAAATCTACTTTAAACAAAATTCTAACTTGTTAAATGGATATAAGCGTTTAATTCATTGAAAAAAAAAACTTAATTTAAATTATTTTTCAGGTTTTAATATAGATTTGTCATGAATCAAAAAAAATGAATGGTTTGTCTGTTTTGTTTTCATTTTTAACCCGTCCTCGAGATATTCGACACTTTTATAGACACTAAATGCACGCATTTATTTCAGAAAACTCTTTTCATTGTAAAGTTTTAAAAAGAAATGTAGAATTAAAAGAATTCATGATTAAGTAAGGAAATTGGCAACATCTTTGAGGCACGAATGAGAATGTATTTAAGTGAAATATTTTGAAAATCAACAATTGTGCAATTTAAATAAAAAAATTCATTTATTTAATTTTTTTGCACGCTTTCGTTGTAGAACAACTTTGTCAGGCGAGACCGTCTTATGAAAAGAAAAAACTATGAAACAGTCTCGCCTGACAAAGTTGTTCTACAACGAAAACTTGCAAAACAAAAATTAAATAAATGAATTTTTCATTTAGATTGCACGATTGTTGATTTTCAAAATATTTCACTTAAATAAATTCATGGTTAGTTTATTTGAGATAAGTCTGACAGAAATTATATTTTTTTAGGAGATTGTTTTTATTAGTTTTGCATATGTACGCTCGATGCTACTGTTCGTCTGAAGTGAATTCCCCAAATCCTAGAGTCACTACTGACACACGACACACATATAAGGGGCATCTTAATACGTTACTGTAATTTCACGATAATTCGAATCATCAGAATATTATTTCTATCCTGCACATTCGTATAAATTTGAATACACTTCTGAGGATCGATATACCGTTAAACTGCAGCAAAATGCTCAGCTAAGTAGCTATAAAATATTTATTATTGTTAAAAAGCTCTATCTAAAAGGATATCGTCGAGCCCGTTGTATGTGCAAGATCTGCTATCTTGGATCCAAACACCGAAAAGTTGATTTTTCATGTCATATATATATATATATATATATATATATATATATATATATATATAATATAAAGATGTTCTGTTAATTGAAATGGATACCGTTTGCCTATTGATACTTTTATTTGATTTCTCAAACAAGCTATTTTCTATTCAACTTCGAATAATCTTCAAATAATTAAGCAACGTATTCCTTCATATATATTGAACATGATTCGAAGACGAATCAAAAATACTATTCTTTTTCAAATATATACAGGGTGGGCCAAAATAAGCGTCCTATCTTTAAATTTGAATAACTTGAATTTGAATAACTTCCACAAAATAAAAGTTAAACTCACCAAACTTTATGTGTGTGTAGACTGACCCTTCCGAGATTTTTTGAAATAAACAAAACAAATTTTAGCCGAAAAACACTTCTTAAAACTTACAAAAACTAAAGTATTGTTTTTTACACTGTTTTGAGTTTTTTAAGCAAAAATAATGTTTTCTAAATGAGGGTACGTTCCTTAGGCCTAATACGGCTCATGCTTGCTTCGGAAGGGGTCCTTTACTTATTCTAAAAAAAAAATTTTTTTTAATCAATAAATAAAAAAGTTATGAATTTTTTAAAATAGGACCCTTATTTTTGCCCACCCTATATATAGATATATGTTTTTCAAATGTATATATATATATATATATATATATATAGATATATATATATATATATATATATATATATATATATATATATATATATATATATATATATATATATAGATATATATATATATATAGAGAGAGAGAGAGAATAAGTGGATGAGCATTAAACAAACTTGTTAAAATAATGACACAAACACAACCCTAAAGCCAACTGTACCATAGATTGAGTTTTGATTAACGACCGAAATATCGGTTAGTTTGTGTCATTTCGTTAACTATTTGTTTTTTGTGTCGATGTTTATCCACTAATTCCATATACTAAGCTTCCATTTTGTCTGGAATTTTATTTCATAGTTTAAATGTCCTCATATATGTGTGTGTGTGAGTGTGTGTGAGTGCGTGTGTGAGTGTGTGTGTGCTTCGCGATAGCGATATGTGTCCTCGTCTCATATATATTTAACTTCTATTAGTGATACCATTTTTTCGTTGTGTGTGTCTGTTTTTACTAATTACTATTTCACCTCTGTTATCAGAGAATGACTTTGTTGTTTTTGGTGTTTTTGTTGAGGTTGTGAAAATAAACATCTTACCAGCTGAGAAAGATGGTGGAATGGTAATACTAAACACTGACGAACTAAAATAGTATCACTAATAAAATAGTATCACTAATAAAATAGTATCACTAATAAAATAGTATCACTAATAATAATAAAAAGTGGCAACTCGTATCACTAAGTAAAACGTTACGCTACCAACATACACATTGATACTTTCAAACTAAGTAAAAAGTATGCATACATATATACACAGACACACTTACATATATACACATATACACATGCACATATATGCTGTATAGTTTGTATTTATACATGAATTTTTTTTAGGGCAGATCTCATCGGTTCGATCTGACAGTGATGAGAGTAGAAACTGTCACCATTGTCAGATCGGCCTGATAAGGCTCTTTCCTTGAAAAACGCTTTAACCGAAACATGTTTGCACATATGTAGCCAAAATGATTGTATAAATAAAAACATATACTCAAATATCGCTCTACTCTTAATTGAATACTATTATATAAACACAGTAGATTTAGAGGATTAACTCTTATAAACAAATAACTTACAATGATAATATATATATATATATATATATATATATATATATGCATGTATATACATATATATATGCATGTATATATATATACATATATAGATGCATGTATATATATACATACATATTAGTAGTAAATAATTATCACATGATTAAAAACTGCAGAATCTTCTCCCTTTTGCATTTTTAAAATTATCTTTTCGACTACAAAATTAACTCGTGATGACAACCGAGAAGATTGAAAGCGCTCAAGACCACAAAACATCATTGGACAAATACTATATCAATTACAACTCGAAAGATAACTCGCAGTCGAAAAGATAATAAAAACATATGTAAAAAGGGAGACTATTGTTCAATTAAACTTTTCTTGAAATATATATATATATATATATATATATATATATATATATATATATATATATATGAAGGTTTATAACTAAAAGATAACTTTTAGAGAATTAGACCTATTGTGAGATGAGGAAAGCTCAATATACTGGATAGAGCAAAAATAAGGTGAGTCAATGAAAAATAGTTAGACCTGTAAATGGACACAGATCGATATCTCCCCTCTAAGGACTAAGGACTTGGGTGAAATCTTCGCCGTTGGATTTTCTTGCATATTCTTCTGGATTTACCAATTACATTTGAACCCTATGCAACTTGGATCTCCGTGTTTGGTGACTTTCATTTACACACCCGTTTGAACTTTTAAAAACTTTTTAAAAAGAACTTTTTTTTAAAAACTTTTTCCAAATTTTGAATATTGACTGTATTTATCTGTCAACTTATCAATCACTATTTCCTCTGATGATAAGATTCTGATCTTTGAAATACAGTGCTTAAGGAATGCAATTGAAAGCGAAGAAGAATAAATATTTTTATTTACTAAATGCTCCTTGTTCTGAACAACTGAAGATATCGATCTGTTTCCATTTACAGGTCTAACTATTTTTCATTGACTCACCTTATATATATATATATATATATATATATATATATATATGTGTGTGTGTGTGTGTGTGTGTGTGTGTGTATGTGTGTGTGCGTGCGCACGCGTGTGTGTGTGTGTTCGTGTATTACATCGATCATCACAATGAAGGCGCTCTAAATGTTATAATAATACTAACTATATAAATATGTTTTGGAAAAGTTCCTTCTGTGTTAATTTTGAGTGGTTCACATTTTAGAAGTTAAAAGCCCCCGGTATGATATTTTTTTTAACAAGTTTATTTCATTTACTTTACCTTGTCATAAAATTTCACAATAGTTTTTTCTGTTTCTGATTAACATCTATACATTTAAGGTCTTTTAGATTTTCCAGTTGTGTATATTATAATTTCATACGTTTAATGAATGAAAATGCGTGTGTCGGCATTAAGCATTATTGCAAGAACCAGGTCTTTCAGGGTGCCAGGAAACGAGACGAACATTTGTTAAAAAATAAATGAATTGTAATAAAAAAAAATGTGCAATGGTTGTGTGTTTTTTTTCAGGGCTAAAAATGTACAATGCACACCCATGAGATTTCGTTTTAATTGTTCTCATTTCGCACGGTATCATCGCAATTATTTGTTTGCTATTTTGTTACCTTACTTCACTAAGCAGGACTATACTGTATGACTACTACGGTACACACATGTACAGCACGCGAAGAAAATGGAAAGGGTTGGTGTTTAAATGATGAGGACCTTGTGTCTTCTCTTGATCTTTTGAAGTTGAAGTGATAAATCGCATGATTTGTTTCTCGAATGAAAAACTCGATAAGGCATGACGGTAATCATTACTATTACATAAATTATTATTTTAAAGGAAATACAGTTATCAAATTAGTGAAAAATATGTTACATGTTAATGCAAATAGGTCACAAATGAGTATATAAATCAAAAACAATTGTTTTTAACTAATTTCCCAATCTTATTTCCTTTACAATAATTTATGTCGGTTATTGTAATGATTATCGGCTTGGCATGTTTTTGTTTGATTTTTGTTTTGTTTTTGCTTTGTTGTATTTTTTAATTTGTGTTTGCTTTGATCTACAATCCTGCATACATTAAGTAAGCAGCATATAAAAGTGATTGGCTAGCAAATACACAACCTTACGGCGTTCCTTCTTGTATTCTTTATAACTTGGTGTGTCACCAATCAATAATAACATAACTAAATGTAGTCAATGACGTACAAGCAAAATATTAGTTTAAGTGGTACATTCTCATTGTTTAACGCATTGTGTTTCCTGAAACAGTGAATAAACCGGTGCTATGAACAGTGTATAGTGCATCTATGCTTCTGCAATCGCCACACGCAATTCTCCTAGTCCGACTAAGCTTATATGCAGTCATAGAGAGAAATAAAATATAACTGAAGCGACACGGGAGAAATCGTAGATATTTAGATGGAACAACACATAATTGTATGCGCAAAGCGGGGGAAACTCCCCACTGATTCACTGTCAGTGTTGTTTTAAAAAATAAACTGAAATACTTGTTTTATAACGGGTTCATGATATTGAGGTAGCTTAGGGATTATTTATTTACTGGAACATGATCGGTCCCAATATACTCTATATCAAATAAATACTGTAATAATTAAAACTGTGCTTACCGTACTGTAATTATTGGCTTATGAAAAGGTTCAATATTTTTTCATTTTACTTCAGTGCAAAGTCTCAGAAATCAAAGGGCCCATACATAGATATCCGAATGTTCAACTAATGTTATCCTTAACCTCTCAAACATTGAGTTAATAAAGAAGTCAAGAACATTGATTTACGTCTTCCCCATTGATCAGTTAACTATGTTATTGTATATCTTTCTTGTGGTCTCTTGGTCTTACTGGATTCCAAGAATTTATCTAGTCTCGTAGTATCCAGCTAAGTGCTATTATTCTAAATAACATCACTAGGAGAAGGTGTACTATTCTTCATATGAGCCAGTGTATAGCCGTGTCGAGCAGATCTTATTTGGGCTTCGAATACTATGCTATTTTGAATATTTAGTCAGAGTGTACTTGTAAGGTGACGTATCCTCATGTCAGGTTGTCCTGACAAAACCCTTGTACAGAGAGACCGAAGACATACGAGGATTGTGTCTAGTAAGTAATGCACCCCTCTCGTATCTAGTAGGTAATTCAAACTATATATTTATGTGTGCGTGTGTTCATAAATATAGTTACATTAGTTGCTATATATAAGAGAGAATGTTCAACATCAATGAGAGAACCTATCTAGATCTAAGCTTGTAGACTAGACGCAACATACCTGGTGTAGAGAACGCAAGTTTTATAGCCGCTGTGTCAGGAGCGTCATGATATATGACAGCGAATTCTAGGCCCTCGCTTATTCCTCTGTCGCAATTATCACATGGATCTGCAATGTGAAATCTGACCAAACCCAACACATTCGGTCAGAGGATTTACTGAAAGAACTATACTTGCCCAGCATAGAGGTTATACTAAGGATAAATCGATTACACTAGTATGGTCATGTGGAACGTTCATCCTCCTGGATAAACCACTGCAGGAGCATTAATGTCTTAAATCGCAGGAAGGATGACCGGCCAAGGAAAACGTGGAAGCACATGATTAGACAAGAAAGCACAGAGTACAATTTGGAGACTGCTCACCTACTTAACCGTGATAAGTGGGGGTGAGCTTGCGTAATATCAGAAAACGTCTGACCTCTGAACGAAGAAAAAGTGACGTTAAATGAAAAGAAGAAGAAGAAGAAGAAGAAGAAGAAGAAGAAGAAGAAGAAGAAGAAGAAGAAGAAGAAGAAGAAGAAGAAGAAGAAGAAGAAGAAATGTAATATTTCTGAGAAAAATTATGTACTTTCGCTAAGGAGAAAAACGAACACCAATTCTTCATTGAAATACTATCTTAATACATATATATGTAGATTCATGTACTTCATTAGTGGCTGGAACGTTGTGATGTGACAAACAGCCGTCAACTTGATAAGATCGATAGCCTAACTAACTTTTAAAAAGATCAAAACCTTTCTTTTACCAGAAAAGGTAACCATAATCGAAATAAATCAATAGGCTTTACAATGCTTGGAATAACATCGGATTCGAATTCAGAGAATATAATCTGAAACGAGATAGTGAGAGAGAAAAAAAGAGTGAGAGAAAGAGTGAGAGACGGAGGGGGAGATCTGTATAGAAATAAAAATACTAACACAAAGCAGACAGTATCAGTTGAATGGTTCAGTGTGTATTCTGTTAATAGATGAGTGTATATATATATATATATATATATATATATATATATATATATATATATATATATATATATATAAAGTCAGTGACCTGACTTGAATAAATTGCCTTTTTGCGGATTATACCTTGCTTTGAACTTTTGAATTTTGCTTTGGCTTTTGCTTTCTCTAATTCCTTTCCACTCTCCTTCATTATATATATATATATATATATATATATATATATATATATATTACGATTATGGATTTAATAATCGAACGTAATGAAAAATGAAAATAGGAAACCCGAAACTTGTTTACATGTTCACATGTTCATCGACGTTTCGACTTTATTCTAAGACTTCGACAAGATGACTTGGAATAAAGGCGAAATGTCGATGAATATATAAACAAGTTTTAGTTTTCATTTTCATTTCATATGAATATACATATATATATGTATATATATATATATATATATCCTGTTTCCCTACTCTATTTATCTAGATAGGTTACTAAATTATTTATATAGAATCATAGAATTACGTCAGTAATCAAATTTTTCATGAATGAATTATTATTATCATTTCTGATGATCTAAAGAAACTATACTCTTCGTTGAGATTCTATTATAGAGTGGGGGATTTTTTCCGCATTAATTTCAGTCGACGGGGTAATTCTGGAGTGGTTGTATAACTTGTTATTTGTTTTCATATAGAAACACAATGTGACATTTGACAGCACACTTATATATTGTAAGGCATAAATTACATGTCGACCAAAATGCTAAGTCATTGCGACCCTAGGTTGGTTGACATAATAAAGTGAACGCATCTACAGCAAATTAAGCGATTCTATATCTATAATCAGACAAATACCGTGGCATATTTATAGGTAAACGTAGTCAAAATGTTCCCACATGAATATGAGTCTAAGTATGTGAACATACTGCATGAATATGATTCACGCATAAGCTTTCAAATACGTCAGTCTTTCAATTACAAAATAAAACAGTAAGAACTGTTTATTTTGCTAATTTTATATATTTTTTTTTATTTCTTCCAAATAGAATTGTGGCAAGCATCTTTTATTCTTGCTGGTAAATTAATATTTATGAATTGAACCCGGTTCTTTTCTGAGCATTGAAAATTCTTGGAGCAAAAATAGATTATACCAAAATGGTACAAATATCTATAATCTTCAGCGCGATTTCTGTTATTTCCTGAAAACACCTATTTTCACCATTTAAACACGTGTCTATTCTGTAAGTATATTTTTACTCTGTAAAGACATAAACAAAACCGTATTCTGTGACTGTATTATATGTTATTGATATAATTGTAAGGAACAACCACTATGACATTTAAACAGGATACTCACACAAAAACATGAATAGATGTGTTGAAACGATAATACGAAGATTGAATTTAAACACTCAGCAATGTTTTTTCGTACATACTATTAACGAGTTAGTAACCAGATGTATTCAAGTTAAGGTCGGATAAATATGGTGAGGAGGTTGTTAAGATCTCCCTAAAATTGAAATCTCAGTGTGTCTTCTAAAATTCAGACTTGCATTGCTTCTTTCCTGATTTTTATGAACAAGGTACGTCAACACTTTGCGTAGTTCGAATCTCTCCAGTCCTGTTACTCGTCTGTGAATCAGCGGCTCGTTCTTTAACTCGCCGAGGTCAAATCTTTTACCTCCTCTAAAACATCGTACATTCGAAACAACTTAGTCTGGCAAATAGTCATTCAATATTTATAGCTGGTTATTTTGTAAATAATTATAAAATTACCAGCATAATTGCATGAATATATTCCGTTAATATTTTTCTTTGGCGAAAGATTCATTTGAGCATCGCTAAATATAACCAAGAATTAAATAGAGTGCAATGTGAATGTAACTTGTAAACAATTTATTAGATAAAACATTGAACGGGATTAAATATAGCCTTTATATATATATATATATATATATATATATATATATATATATATATAATATTGTAGTAATTTTTCTGCACCAAAATATATATATATATATATATATATATATATATATATATATATATATATATATATATATATTGCTTCAAGTGAAGTTCTCAGAAATCAAGGGCCCCTTCCTGGGGCTAATACTTGATCTCTATATGAGATACATATATATTCGTATATTCCATTAAAGTTCTCCTTTACCTGTCAAACGTTGAGTTAGAAACGAAGTTAAGAACGTTAATTTACTCTTCCCCAATTAACTAGTTAACTATGCTATAGTATAAATTTCTTGTGGTTTATTGGTCTTACTGGATTCCAGGATAAGAATTCATCTTGTCTGATGGGGCATCCAGCTAAGTGCTGTTACTTGAGTAAATATTACTAGGAAAATGTGTACCATTTCTTCGCATGGGCCAGTGTATAGCCGTGTCGAGGGGATCTGGTTTGGGCTTCGAATACTTTATTATTTTGAATATTTGTTCTGGGATTTATTGTAATGTGAAGTATCCTGTTTCAAAGCAGTATTTATCTTAAGTCATATTATAGAACATAATATATATATATATATATATATATATATATATATATATATATATATATATATATATATATATATGCGACCGTCCGAGATTATAACCCCTGCATTGATGAGAGCGAAAGCTCGAAACGCTAGCATATGTAGGTAAAAATAATTTAATATTATTTATTTAAAATTAATATTTTTATGAGCCCCTTTAATAAGATTAAAATTTAGCCCTGTACGGAGAAGTTAAAAATAAACTGACACGTAGCTATAAGGCATATTCCGACAACGTTCATAGAATCTTTAGTCAGGCTTTCTTGGTATAGCGCCCTACGCATAAATAGAACTTAAATTTATTTCTTGAATGTGGTAATGTTCCGTGGCCTTATGGTTTCAGCGCTTTCTTACGGAGTCTAGGATGATTCTTTTGAAGGGGTTCGAACTGTGCGACCGTCTGAGATTATCATCCCTGCACTGATCAGAAAGCTCGAAACGCTATCGTATGTAGGTAAAAGTAATTTAATATTATTTATTTAAAATCTCTCTCTCTCTCTATTGTGTCATCAGAAAAATCATCTAAAGTGCTCGATCGTTAAAAAAATAAGCATAATATGCATTATTTAATTACATACCATACACTTAAGCGTCCATTTCAGGTACCACAGTTTTACGTCCTGTACTCGCTGGAGATTTTAGAAATATTTCAGTGACTTAACAAAGTAGAGCGTTCATCAGAGAGGTTACAGAGAGGCATGTTTTTGTCCGCAAGTCAAGAATTTAACATTTTCACCGTAAAAAGCGTATTCGGTAAACCATTCCAATATTTGTCCTTTTCGAAGCATAAAACAGATGAATACAGAAACAAAGGGTGATAGTACAAGTGATGTATATATATATATATATATATATATATATATATATATATATATATATATATATATTTACAGTTCGTTTCCAATAATCGAAATCATAATTAATATGTTTTTTTTTAACTTTTGAAATATATATTATATATGTATATATATATATATATATATATATATATATATATATATATATATATATATATATATATATATATATGTTGAAAATATATATGTTGAAAAGAAACTAATAAAGAGCTCAATCGCAAAAAAGTGAGATCTTAATACAAAATTATCTATTTAAAAAACTATACGTTACATATTTCAGAGGCGTACCGCGGTTTCATCCAGATGGACTGATTTTTTTTTAACTTTTAAGGTGTCTGTCGCCCATAAGGAATCTTCAGCGACTCGAAATGAAAACAACAAGGAGGAATGGTGTTTGAATTCACCGTCATACAGTGCTTTGCTAAAGCGTTTTTATAATATATATATATATATATATATATATATATATATATATATATATATATATATATATATTAAAAATGTATACTTCAAAGGTTAAAATCATATTAATTATGATTTCGATTATCGGAAACAAAATATTCTCGGAAACATCATATTTCAAAATTAATCAATTTCAAGCGCTGGTAATATTATATTGACATTGATTTTTTAAAAGGAAACATAGGAATTAATTTCAGCGAGGATAACTCTTGGATTGTTTTAGTTTAGTAACTTAAACTATTCCTAAATATGTGTGTGTTAACTTTGTGCGCGTAGTGAAGGTCAACGGGTACACCTGTAAATTCGGAGTTACTTAGAGAGTTATCAAAAGAAAACAATATTGAAAAATCATTTTTGTTTATTAACTGTTTATGAACTTTTAAAAGTTAACTGTGAGTCTCGATACACCAGTTGGATTGGTCATGTGACGTGAGGGTATGTTTCTGAATGGGAGATAATTTTAAGATAATAAGAGCTGAATGAAATTGAACGGATAAATAAAGAATTTTAGGTTTAAATCCTGTCTTATATTTTAGTGAGGAAATGGATCCACAATGCTTGTTTTTCTAAAGACAAAATTGTATTGCTAGATCAGTCGGATACAGCACAATGAAGAAGCCTAAGCTTAGATCATGGCAACGCTTTCCCGGACCAAAGCAGATAGAAATTGCCGATTGGTCAATTACGGAAGTGTCCAATTTGAGTTGCGTAAATTCCAAAGTTATGTGCGCAGAACGATTGACAGGGTAACCACTCAAATGCATATAGTCATCGCAGAATCGGGCTACATATTTGGTGTCTCAAGACCCAGGATACGTCGCTGAATGACATCTACGGCACATCCGCACAACATTTGGTGACTCAAGATGCAGGGTTCAACTGAAAAGTCTCCACTGCATATCCGCACATACGAAAGAAGCGATATTGAAGGATAACCACGACGCATTCAGACCTAGAATTAGGCTCTCAGTTTTTTTTTCACTCGACCACATGAAGCTATTTTGCTTTAATACGATCGCCACTATCTTTATTTTCTTTTGGCTATCACTTCTTTCAAATCTTCACGCTTGCTGGCCCTTCCTCATAGCCCTATTCGTGACAAGACGGAAATATATATATATAAATATATATATATATATATATATATATATATATATATATATATATATATATTAAGATAGATAGATAGATAGATAGATAGATAGATAGATAGATAGATAGATAGATAGATAGATAGATATGTGTGTGTGTATGAATACAGACTGCTTTGCCATACCGTCTCTTTTCTGGATTACATGACCCTCAGACTAGCTTTGCAATGGGATGAAAGATGATTAGGAAAAGCCGGTAGATCTAATTTATTATAAATTACATCGACAGCGACAAGTGTGACATCCAACAAACAATTAGCACCTTCATCAATTGAGGTTTTCACGTAATAATCGCATTTACACAATATTACATAGTGGGAACCTGTTCAACATTCATTTTTCGTCTTCGTTTAGTAACTTTATATTGACTCCGCGTGTTCACCGTGTATGGAACATCATCTTAGATATAAGTATTCGGAGTGATTAGCTGACGGAACTAGAACAATCTACCCCCGTGGATTAAATAACAGGTTTAGTTTGAAATCCCGTATAGATTCCTAAGTTCGACATAAAGATTCCCGAGTTCGACAAGATGTACCTGAAAAGGTCAGAGGTTACATCGGTCGGAACGTTGTGCAAATAGCAACGAAAATGAGAATAGTAATCCGAATAATCTAAAAATACAATTTATCCATCCTCATCAAAAAAATTCCGAAACATAATTTCATACCCATTTCAAAAATATTCTTTCTTTAAAATGGTGTTCAAGTCTGTTAGTTTGTTTTAATTTCCGCCATGTGCATTGTATATACAACTCTTTCATCGCAAATATCTATTCCCGTTGTCTTTTAAAAACCATCTAACCTTTTCTTTTACATTTATACCGACTAAATTAGTTGCATGGAACAATGAGTCCCAGATAGTACGTAGTCTACATTATTATATCAAACTGCCAATCAACTCTAACTGCTTGACCTCCCCAAAATTTAGGGATGTTGATGCCCGCATTATTTAATATCTGGTTGATTATTTATTTTCATTTTACAACGGGTAAAACTATATCTATATCACTATAGAATGTTTAAAACACTTACCATCGTTTTACGTAAAACCTTTTTAATCTCTCACTATCTATATTCTATGTTGCTTCCATCTTGAGCTCAGATAAATTTAAGCTCAAGTCCATTAGTTTGGGAGATCCCAGTGAGGACCGAACTCAAAGCTGAGTAATCAGCATGTTAACCATTATTCAACAGAATTCTATGTATTTGTTGCACCCATGCACTTATAATCAACTAGCTGTACCTACCCGGAGTTGCCCGGGAGTAAAATAAATGACTGACTTGTTTATGAATAAAGCAAAAATCATTTTGGTCACCTTAATTTTGCAATCAAATTATTTTGTGAAACGGGAATTTTTTAAACATCGTTTTAGAACTTGACGTTAATCGATTATAAGTAAAGAACAAATATTTTTTCAGAACTTAAAAGAAATAACCCATGACATGATCGCCTTCATTTAATGTTTAAGAATAATCAATGAGTAAAGGAAAAAGTATCCACTCAAAAAATGTTCTTAGCCGGAATAATACTTTTCAGAAATAAACTGACGCGAAATAAAATATATTCCTTCCAATAACATAGTGAACAAAAAACGGAAAAATAGGCTAGTTCGAATCAAATATCGATATGTCAGACAGGTGAATATTTAGGTCTAACTTTGAAAGATCCACATGATAACTCTATATGTTTCATAATTGATGTCTATGCATTAACAAAATATAACTGAACCATGCTATAAAAGGCATTTTTTCATCTGAAGGGATCTACTGCCTGATAAACATTTACACGACTATATAGCTAATTTATGTTGCTTCATAAAACGGGTTAGTCATGGATTTGACGATAATTTAACACTCAGACAGCCTTCAGCTCTTGGTGTGTCTTAACATAAGAAGGTTTACTAATTTTCTCAATTTTACTGCCTACATCGTACTTGTTACCTATCTCCTAAATTGACGATAAGAAGCATCTTTATGGCTTGAAACTGTCGATGACTACTGCTGCAACAACAAGGGATCATGTAAACACATTTGATGTAATATATTTTAAGAAAGCTAAATTTAACTTTTTTAGCAGAGTGACCATAAACTGTTGTTATAAAGAGGAACATGTATATAAATATACGTGTGTGCTTTTCTTCACCGAAGAAATATATTAATTGTATATAAGTAAATGTTATTATGCAGAGTTATACTTGTTTGTGTATATAATTATTTTCTTTGTAATCGTTATTTATGATATATATATATATATATATATATATATATATATATATATATATATATATATATATATATATATATATATATATATATATATATATATGAGAGAGAGAGATAGAGAGGAAGAAAGAGCGAGAAAAAGAAATAAGAAATAATATAAAACCAAGCGTAAGGAATATGAATGAGAAAGAGGCTACAACCGGAATAAGGTTAATAGTTAAACTTCATTTACATGTTATTTTAAATCTTATAATTACACAGATGCACACACACACATATATATATATATATATATATATATATATATATATATATATATAGAGAGAGAGAGAGAGAGAGAGATAGATATAGATAGATAGATAGATAGATAGATAGATAGATAGATAGATAGATATCAATGAATATGTATGCCATTCTTTTAGATATCCTATATAAAATATCACTGAACTAAAAATAACTGCAGACTTAATACAATATACACACTTTTTCAGAAATAAAAAACTGAAACACTTTTTCACGTTGAGTAATTGTAAACAAATCTAAAACTAACATCTCTATTAAACTTTGCTAAACAGAATTGCAATTTGTATTGTGTCAATAATGCTGATATGTTTTCAAATATTTGTGTTAATCCTTTATAATTAATATACTTAGTCGCCGTTAAAGATATTATCTTCATAAAATAGTGAATACATGATTTTTTCTATTTTCAATAAATCTTATGTTTCGGAATTTTCTAGATGAGCAGTGATGATTTGTCGTATTTGTACTATTCGGACTACTATTTCCATCTCGTTGAATTAAAGGAGTTGATTAACAATCGGGTAACTGACAGTCTCCTGGTCGTTGAAGGTTCGATCCTTAATGCGGGTTATAATAACTAAGAATAACATAATAATTAACACTTTTAGCCGGTTATGGTTGAAAGAAACAAGAACAATCGTCCAGTTCAAAATTCTTTATAGGTACCTGTTGTGGTTGCAAGGTTGAACAATAATTAGTGAGGAATACAATGAAGACGCAAACAACAAGGAGAATGCAATAATAAGTGTATTAAAGAAAAGGTATAGTTACAGTATGTACAAATGAAGGTGTCGAGTCAGAGAGTCTTGGTGGGAGGACATGTACGCTCTTCGGCGTCACTTCCGGTGGCATTTAGGTAACACACACTAAGGCCAACCTAGGCTTGCCATTTATAGTGTAACGTTATTCGTATATGCAAATGAGTGGTTGCCACCACAACAGTACCTGAGTCCGACATGAAGATTTCCGAGTTCAAAAAGATTCACGTGAAGCTGGTCCGAAACGTTGTTAAAATAATAACCAAGATGAGAATAGTAGTCCGAATAATAAAATAATACACATTTTTATCAATTTTTTACTATTAATTAAACAAATAATTTGACCATGCAAAATAATTGAAATTAATATCCATTTTAACAAAATATACACAAAAATAATAATAAGCTCATTCGCGGGTGCATATTGTATACAATAATCATTTGAAGAAAATATTGGAAAGATTTTTGTTATTGTCCTTTAATATTCATTTCTGTATGTGTGTCCAACGTGTGTTATGTAGTTATGTAGTTTCCAGCATTCCAAAGTGGTTTGGAAGCTCGTTGTTAAGAATAATAATTACAAAAAACTTCATGAAGAATTGTCTAGTGGAGAAGCCTTTGATATTTTGAAGCACAATGTACAAAAGAACAAATATATGTTGTTTTTTTCTTCATCTATAACATTGCAAGATGACGTCATAATAGCCATGGCGTTGCCTCAGAAAATAGCCAGGGGGTGCGCCGGAACATCCGGGCGTTTTCTCAGGGCTCGTTCCTGCAAGTTATTTTTATTTTATTAGGTAATTTGTTTAAAACATAAACTACTCCATTGAAAAATAAGCAGTCAGTTGGACTCAACTTTTAATAAATACCACATGCAAGTATTAAAAATGGTATTCCACATTTATTTTGAAGGCTTCATTCTACACTCTTGTAATCTTCCAAATCTATTATTGTAATGGAAGGATTTTTCATTATTTGCCGTAATTTAGTTGTTTTCTTTGTATGTCTTTTAAATTAATGATGGATTTACCGTAGTCAAGGGCGACCTGAAGTCTCCTTTTTTATTAGTTACGACTCCTAGACGTATATGAGGGCGCCACCCTTTCCTTCGATTATTCCATTTACATTTTTATTCTCAAGTGCCATTTTTAGTCTTTGGTATGACGAGCGAGGATTAAACCCGGATCTAACTTGGATATTATATTCACATTTAGCTTCTTGTCGTCAGACTTCAGTACAATAGAATATGTGAGGCTTTATAAGCGTCTCATGCATTCTTACATTAAGAATCGTATCCATTGCAATACATGTTCTAATTAATCATCCAACACAGGATTTTATTTGACTTTGACGCAGTTGATAAAATGTGATTATGAAACATAAATACATCATTAAAATTTACCCCAAATCAAATTCTGAAATTCTTATCTAGTATGAAATAAAGTAGATCGACCGTAGTCGAGGGCCACGGTAAGACTCAGCTTTCATTAGCTACTATACAGAGATGTGTTGGAGAGCACCACTATTTTTCCTGGATTGCTTCACTTAGTTCTGATCTTCACTTTATAATGCTGAGTGTTTAGCAAGGAAGCACTAAATACCATTTTTTAGTCTTTAATATGACTCGACAGAGGATTGAACCCCGATCTCCAGGCCCATTAGCAAAGACTATAGTAATTTTGCCAAATAAAATAAAAAGTGTTAAATGATCCTTTTTGAATATATATATAAAGAACACTTCCTAAGAATTGCATTACAAGAAAACCAGACGAGCTACTCAAAAGCTACGTTCATAAAATATGCGTGTTTAGCGATGTCATTAAAGCGTGACAGACCGACGAATAATTCTATTTCGAACTTAAACGTGACAGTCAAATCGACGGACATAGTCTCTTACATGACTGCTTTCATTTCCACCTCTATCAAGGAGATTATCTTTGTTTGATCATTTGTTTGGTTATGTTCTTGCATGTTGTTTTAGCAAAATTGCGCAACCATTTTATTTTAATTAATAATACTAATGAGTCGCAACACACTAAGGTCAAAATCCACTCGTGGATAAGGGTTAATGAAATGGTCAGATGGATTAGAAAATTGAGGCAAAATTTGATTATTTTACGACTCGACAAGTATTTGCCTGCATTAAACTTGAAGATGACCATGTTGTTGTCAGCAGTGAAGCAGTCTCGTAGTATTGTGTTCTACAGATGGATAGAAACTCATAAAAGTTCCGTTTGGTTTTAAGCACATGAAGAAAGAAAGTTATTTACACAAGATGTAGGTAGACGAGTTCTTGTTGTGAATGTTTTACGGTGAGACTAGAGTACATAATATTTGGTAAAAATACCATTCCACATTTATCACGGTAGAACCTATTACAATGTGGTGATGATCCGTGAAAGTGTGGGTTCTTATTTATATTTAGTTTATAACCGTATGACGATTTCCACGTCTTGTTAGATTTTTAATCAGTTTTCCTATGAAATTTCCAAATTCTATAGAATCTCTGAATGTATATGAATCTTTCTCATCTGTTATATGTGTATAATGTTTTCAATTGTTCGCCTTTATGCCTTCTACTTTTCTTTTATATTTTTTGGTATCATTTTTAGTTACTCTATTATTTTTCATGATTTTGCGAAATAATTTATTTTCATATCAGCATTTTGATATTATTTCTTCTTTTTATCTTATAACGTTGCTTTCCATTTGAATGCATTTATATGTTTTTTTTCAAAGAGGGAATTTCAATATCTTTGAAATTTCAGTGTACGATTTATACATTGTTATTTCTACTCTATTTAATTGTATCTGATTTAAATTTCTTTCTTTTACATGTTTAATTAATATCAAAATGAAGATATACTGATCAATGATATAGTCTTGCAAATCATTTCCAGTGAATTGCAATCTGTCCCGAGTGAACCATACTACCGGCTTTATGACAAAGGTATTACACACAAAGATAATGTTAATATTTTGTTATAAAACAAAATTACAAAAATACTGTTTATGTTTATTATATTTTCAGGCAATCATTTAATATATTAATATTTAATATATTATAAATTGCTTAAAGCTGTATAAACGAATGCGAATTTACCCCGCTCCAAATTTCTATGTTTGTACAACAAATGTATTAACTCCAATGTGATTAAAACTACTATACTATTTATTAATAAATGTATGTATGTATATATATATATATATACAATATATATCTATTCATATCCATACATATATGTTAATATTTATTTATAGATATAAGTTTATATACAGAGATGTTTTACGCACATATATATATATGTATATATATATATTCGTATATATATATATATATATTTATATACATATGTTTATATATATATATTTAGATGTGTATGTATATACATATAAATATATCTATATATACCTAATATATATATATATATGTATTTAAATATATATTTATAAATATGTATATACATATACATATATCTATCTATATATGTATATATATGTAAATATATATAATTATAAATATGTATATACATATATATATATGTATCTAATATATATATATATATATATATATATATATATATATATATATATATATATATATATATATATATATAAATATATATATATATAAAGCATAACAAAACAGAAAATCTTAACACATACCAGACAATAATAACGTAAACACTATCTTGGGATCTGGTTTTAAGATTTTCTGTTTCTGTTAATTAGTACATATTTGTTCGGGATGCTGTATTCAGCATATTGAGCTCTCAAGTCGGATATATGAATTTATGTATATGTATAGCTCTATATAATTTGATA
>OY744518.1:98677514-98685014 GCA_963556195.1 Sepiola atlantica | reverse complement strand
ACACATGCTATGTTATAAACATTGTATACATCGAATGAATTAAAGATGCAATGCTAGAAAGACATGTTTAATGATTTTTTTTTTAATATTAAAGGAATTAATTTATGAAATTATGATATTTCAATTTTACACCGTTGTAAGCTACAACATTCGACTTATTGTAGAAAGATAAATCTACATAATATGTTTATCTATAAAACACCAATGACCGTAACAGAAAAATGATTTTGTGACAACAGTAAAATCAAGATATGAAGATTGATATGTTGCGATCTGTTTCAATGAAACAGACAGTACTTAGCTAGCTAAAGGTTGACTCAGTGCAATCATTCATAACGATATTTCTTCAAAGGACAATAATAAAGAAAAGCTTTAAGGAAATCGAAAACTAAACACATTAAAATCAATATTGGCAAATCGGTTTTAATGATCATTACATGAAAAACGGTTTTAATATAAAATCGGGATCGAGCTCCAGTGACTATAGAATGTATTTATATGAAAAATTAATGTGCCAGAAGAGCCAAACACAGATAGTGAGCAGTGACAAAATAAATACTATTATTCTTTGTATGATGCAGCAGACAAAATGTAGTGAATTTTATTTCTTTTTTAAACATTTAAATCGTTTGTCTGACTATATGTATATATGCATGTACATGTATATACATGTATATCTCAAATAATGTGAAGTGATAGATGAAAAATTAGGTTCAAACACATATTTTCATGCTTGCCTCATTTGTTTTGGCAAAGCTATATAATTGTAAATGTAATATTAAAAATATCTGTTCGCAAACATTAATATTTTGGTTCTTCTAAACAACAGAGGTGTGTTCGAAAGTTAATATTTTCTTTGAGAGAAAAACGGAAACTTACACTTGGATTATGCCTTTTAGTTAAAAGTTAGTCGACAGATGAAAGGCTTCAAAATCACTTTTGAATTCCGCACGGCCACTGAGTAAACGCCGTGCTGGGTATTTTTAAAATGTACAAATAATAGATAAAAATGGCCTCGAAAGTAAATTTGAAGTTTTTAAAGCGTCGATTAGAAAATTATTGTATGGCTGTAATTAAAGTTTAACAGGAACATTCAAGTATAATGGTTCACTTGTGCAGAGGAAATATGAACTGTGCCTGTAGTATCAAATAATATATATTTTAAATCTAGTTTTTTATGAATATTTGATCTCCGCGTACTTCACTTTTTCCACGAATATCTTCACGTGATCAGAAAAAAAAAAGAATCAATTATCCAATGAAAAATGAAATCGATCTAATTATTATTCTCTTCCCAAACTTTCTTCCTTTGAGTTTTTCTCAATGTTTATGTCATTCTACTTCCAAGAGTGCGCTACAACTGTTGCATATTACTTTAGGTAAGTGTAGGTCGATGTTTTAGGTATGATTATCAGGCTGAGCAGTGGGCTTACATACGAGAAGATTTTTTATTGGTTAGTTTAATCAGATGACATAGATGGATTTGAAGTGAGATTATCAGTTGCAGTTTAAATGTTTGTGACGGAATGTATAATAATATAAAGTCGTATTAGATAGAGTCGAAGAACAAGAATATTCAATATTCCCATTATTCCAAGATAAGACAAATGTTTTTAGGAAGTTAACGCGAATCTCCAAAATCCATGTTTGCTCGCACGCATACGTTGGCACAAAAGGCGAGACAAAGAAGCTGGTTAAAAATTATATACGTTCATTCGTAGTTTGTCTTGCCCAAATATAGTAAAACAGAAAGTAAACAAGCAAATTATAAATTATAATTGTAACACAGGCAAAGAAAGTCGTGTGTAACACAATCGACACATGTAACACAATCGACACATGTGCCACAATCAACACATGTAACACAATCGACACATGTAACGCAATCAACACATGTAATACAATCAATACATTGGTTTTTAGTTGGAGCAGTTCCGAGATCTTGCAGGTCTGCTTCGTTCAGTAAAAAGCTAGCAAAAAGAGGGGGAAGTTAGTTCCATTCTCGAACCTCACGAGAGCCGGGATGATGTCATGTATTCTCACGAGATTTTGGGACTTGACCTCTTTTTTCAAATGGGCACAACTTGTAATTTCAAACCCCCGCAAAAGAAATACCTTTTTAATGGCGGTAACTGTCATCTCTACAGGGGCTTTAGACTCCTCGTTCACCCCCTGAAGAGAGCTGGAAACATCTACGAGAGACGCAAATGTGTATCCCATATAATTAAGTTAATTCAGTATGTTTAAATATTGAATGCTTTCCAACACCTTTTTCTTGTAAGGGCATGTTTCAATAACTTGCCTAAAAGAAAAAAAAACAACGTGTTTTTCAATGTCTAAATAACCTATGTTGTTTATTGACAGAAGTTGTCATAAACGTTCAATTGTGTACCCATTAGAAAAGTAATGTAAACATTTGACTTGAAACTTTATTCATTTACATTGTTGCCGTCTTATTCTAAATAATCTGTTTCATCTGCCAAGTTTTAAAAGGCTGTGTGGATATATCTGAAACAAAAAAGTGTGATCGGATGTCCTGCTGGCAAGAAAGCGTTCTCTCAAATAATGACGATGGAGAGTCGATGGTAGAGCCAAGTCAACTCACGATGGTAATTGAAAACACGAAAATAATTAATATTTTTAAAAATATAATTAATATTGTTATATATATATATATATATATATATATATATATATATATATATATATATATATATATATATATATTGGTTTTTGAACTACGGGATTGGCCTTATTCTATCTCAATAAATAGTCGATAGCATCTGAAAAAGCGCCTGCCTGATAAGTTTATTGTATGTCTATGTTGGTGCAATCACCAACAAGGGTTCTGGCCGGACATTGCTTGCTAGGGAAAACTCATGACGATTGGAAGTAATGTTGTGATAAGCGGAGAGAAATTAGTGCTATTTCGGATTTTTTTACTCCAAGACTAGTTGTCCTACCAAGGCTTAAGAGTCTAACCCCTACTAGACTGTCTTTTCGTACAGCTTTCCGCTTGCGTTTAAGCCATTATCAAGGAATCTGCACGATATTATGATTGTATATTCGTGGTACGTACGTTATCACCTTCTACAACCATTAAGAAATGAGAGCGTCTGATTACAAAAGATTAAATTATTGTTGAGTAGCTGGTGTCGCTGTTTGCCAAAAATTTGCGAAAAGTGAATAAGATGTCATTAACAGAATTATGTCACTGTCAATGGCGTGCTGGAGTCTGGTGATGCACTGATGATATTCAGAGTCAACTGATTGATTGTATGCCTCAAAGACACAAGTATAAGTCTTAGTACTGAGAAATATTTTAAGAAAGGGAGAGAGTTTGAATATGATGTGATGCCTCCCTCAATTTTGATGCCCGGGACCACCGCCACGTCGCCCACCTCACTCTGCACGTCGCCGATTTAAAAGTGACATTCATCTTATTTATTTAAAAACATTTTTTATAAAAAATAACGACAACACGTTTCCAGCGTATTCACTACTGCTTTCGAAATATTCCTGAGTTAAAACTTTTATTTATTTAATTTTAAAATGAAAATATTTTATTTTAATTTTCATAACGCTGTATCGATATATCTTTTAGAAAATAATAAAAAATCATAACGGAAAAAATTGGAAAAAAATTATATATGACAGCAATGGCGCTACATTCGATGAATTAGCATGTCACGACACTTTCTATTGAAGAATAAACTTGAATAAAAATGTCAGTGTATGAAAAATTTCGAAAGTAGCAAAGTGTTAATAAAAAATGGGAAATGAATATTGGAGTGAAATAAGAAGAAAACGGTGTGCACAATATTCAAGAAACGGAAAATGCGCTATATACTTAAAATATAAAGTTATCGTGTCGGATTTTCAAAGTCAGAACCAAATACCATCTAATTCGACTAATCAAAGTCTGCTTCTTACTCGCCAATTTTCATTTGTTATTGTTGTAAACTGTTATTGGCAATATAATAACTTGCTTCGCTAAAATCTATTTTTGTAAATACTTAATCCGGACCAGATGACTGCTAATATAAAAGACTTGAAAATAATCACCTAAAAATAAAAATCAGCAAGGGCGATAACTTATATTTCTAATTAGAGAACATAATAAGAGTTATCTGCCTTAGAACTAAAAATGTATTTATTTTACTGTATAGGTTTAGAAAATGTTCAAACAAATAAAAATTAAAACTAAAATTACTTCACTGCACCCCGGTAATGCTAGTATATATATATATATATATATATATATATATATATATATATATATATATATATATATATATATATATAGAGAGAGAGAGAGAGAGAGAGAGAGAGAGAGAGAGAGAGAGAGAGATATGAGAAAGGAAGGATGAGAGTAATCCGACGTAATGGGAAATGAAAAAGGAAAAACCTAGAAATATTGTTTATATATTCATCAACGTTTCATCTTTATTGTAAGACTTCCTCATGATGATAATTTTAAGAAAAATGTCATGCAAGTACATCGGAATATTGGGTTGACATGATGGGTTGATAAGGAAAAGTAGTAGCCCTCTTGTTTTTTTTCCTTTTTCATATATATATATATATATATATATATATATATATATATATAACGTATTTTTCGAAAGCCATTCACCCGTAAAGCTTTATGCATACAATAACAGAGACAAGTTATTTGGAAAAATATCGGTAATGTATCTTTGAAAACTGTTTTGAATTATTTGCATTATTTCTGTTTCGAGATTGATCGATGATTAAGCAGCAACCACAAGCATTTTCTTATTGAGTATTATCAGATATATAATCGATTACTCTCAGAAAAATACATCAGAATCTCCCAAGCGTAACTGTCGATTATTTAAAAATGGGTTGATGAATTACTTAGTTTACAAGCGATGCTCGTGACAATTTCATGATGCTTTCTACATCAACTTGTATAATTTACTGTTAATAATAATATTCCTTTTGAAATAATAGTCTTTTGAAATAATAGTCTTTTGAAATAATAGTCTTTTGAAATAATAAATGTCTTTTACCGTAAAAAATAGTTGTCATTCTCGGCTAAATATTATTTAAACTGCAGCAATTTAATTCTTTTTAAAACATGAATATTCCCTGTTTAATCGTAAGAATAATTGTTAGCAAAATATTATTCAAATCAATAAAACGAATGTAACTTTTTGAAATTGATTTAAAATTGTACTATTTTAGTCGACGGGGCGACATAATTTGATTTTGGAACAATTCGATTAAAAAAAGTCAAGTCCGAATTTTTTACCTTAGTAAGATCAGATTAATCACAAATCATCAATCCCGGAGGATCTCATTTTTTAAATACATGTAAAAGGTGATAACGTACTCACGAATATGAAATGCCTTTGCGTATTATTATATAGATGTTTACTTTCCCTACAACATTGGCATGAGTCAGTTCCTCGGCTGCGTTAATGTTATTACAATCTTTAATTTAAAATGACATTTTGAAGACCTTGTAGATTATGATTGCGCATTATTTATCTGTCTGTTTGTTGGTCACGTATAGGTTCCAGCACTACTCGAATTAATTGCACCAGATTTGGCATGAAGCATGGGTGAGATGCTATGTGTTCTATAGAGTGTTATATGTTACTACTATTACTGCTAGTAATATGGTTAATACTAAAACACAGAAAGCACTTAGTCGATTCAAAACTATTAATCAAAATCACACTATATTTGGCATTAAGCACCCTTGGCGAGCAGGATATATCCGTATGCTACAAAAGTGTAGAGCTATTACAACTGTGCATCCTCCTGATGTATTGAACAACATTGTACTTAATTTAGCATAAATTAACGTTGTATTACCAGGCATGTCTTAGAAGGATCAAAAGTAACAATAATAATTAGTATTAGAATTTTAAACGCCTGTGATTCCAAACCAACTGAACAGAATTGCATCAAATGTGAAATAAAGAGCTATTTAGATACTTGATGTAACACAATTATGAATTCTAATTATCTTGATTGAATAAAGCCTCTCTTTATTTGCTTGGTTAAAATCCGCTCCTTGCGAAACTTTTAGCTACTTTTTTAATGTAGGTGTTTTATTTCATATACATGCTTTTATTGTGCTTACCAAGACGTAAAAGTATAATTAATAAAAAATATTTTTACAAATAATACAAAGAGTATGCATATTCAGCAGTTACTAATGCTCCAAGTATATCTAAAAAGAAAAAAATGAACGATGATTGCGAAGTGTTTTTCAACGTAAGAATGTTAAAAGAGTTCAGACTTACTCTTTTTAAAAATACTGAAACAATGTATCATTTTATCGGGAAAATGCGTATTTAAATCTGCATATACAAATAAGCAATTAAATAGATATTATTTAATGAATTTAAACAGAAGTCTTATTCAAAAAGTGTCAAAACTTACACAGAAAGTAAACCTTACAATAAACTAAACGTTAATTACAAAATAATCTATGAAAATGTTATCACACTAATGTCAAATGTTCTTCTAGAAACTCTTAACACTTCGTTTACTTATTTCTTCGTTTTCAGATCTTCGGGCGGGAGGATGGGGATTTATAATTTTTATTTGTTCTATTCTTTCTTTCCGACATCTTTTCCTCTGCTTAATTTAGTAAAAGATAAATGTAGATAAAAAGAATTTGCTTGAAGTAATTTCAGAGTTTCATATATAATGTCACTTACATTTTTCCACCGACGTCCGGAGAACTGTCTAGCGGAAGTTAGTATCCTTTTTTTACATGAAAATATGAAGTCAAATGTTTAAATAATTGAATAAATCTTATCAAATTCAATTTCTGCTGTAAATTTAATTGATTTATTATTGTCATTTTGAATTTTATTTTTTATTTATATTGCCAAATATGTGTAGGTTATATTGTATGAGTTTCTGACACATCCAATAAATTGCAATCATAATTTTTTCTCACCTTTACGAAAACTTTCTTTGTCCTTTAATACAAAATAATGGACGATTTCACAATCCTTAATATTTTTTAATTTTTAATTATTCTTGTAGATTGTATAAAGGTTGGAGAGATGGCACATCTTGCTGTTGTTTTTGTTTTCTTTTATTCTTTCTTATATTTGAGGGGGAGGGGGGGAACAATATGCAAGAAATGTTGTATTGTTATAAATTTTCAAATAAAATATTTTTAACATTTGCAAAAACTTCTTTTTTAATTATTTTTTTACTATTTTTACTCACATCGTTACCATGTCCATTCGTTGTGAACCCAGGTGTGTCTTATCAATACCAAATATCACACATGAAGACAGCGAATCATTTATATGTAAGATATATTAAATAGAATGGACAATCACAAGAAACCAGAGAAAGAATAGATTACATTTTACAGAAGCCGGTTACGGCGTCGTCAGTGAGTGAGAGATATATACAAACGGTGCACTAATTAAGTTACGTCGTGCGCCCCAACCCCTACCCTCAATACGGTTAAATTGAGACCGGTGACTTTTCGCGTCT
>OY744518.1:98620014-98672514 GCA_963556195.1 Sepiola atlantica | reverse complement strand
GTCTTTCTTTCCCTGGTCCTCATTATTTCCCTCCCTCCTTCAAACCTCTATTTACCTTTTTCCCATATGATTCTTATCTTGTTAAAAACTTATAATAATGTAATTCACGTAAATTCTTTTTACTAAATATGTATTTTATGTAACTGTGGATTTTCTTAAAGAAATATGCTATGTAAACAAACAAACATTTTGGATTAAAGTTATTAATTATTCTTACATTGTATTTTTGATCCCGAAATAAAATTATATTTTATTTTTTCAAGACTTTAAACTTGAATTTGAATGCAATTACTTAATCGCTGGCGGTCATGTTGTAATTTCCTATAATTTTCTTTCGTAAAATAGTAGCAATAGTTTGATTAGCGTTTGTCGCTTATTTAAAAAACAATACCAAAGAACTAAAAATTTAAAGGCGCGTCCCTGGCGCTAAGAAACGTTAAATAAAATTAAAAGTTATTTCAAATTATTAGGTAATTAAATTAAAATATGACTCAGGATTTTCAAATTACTATAAAATATAATGAAAAATAACTGAAAACAGTCCCCCCTGATGAAATACGCCCCATTGGACCCCTAAGGGGTGGGTTTATAGATTCGGGAATACTCTCATCATCTTACTCTGTGAATTTTACATAAGAATACACTTTTATATGTTATGTATATTGTCTAACCTTGTTTTAAAAAACTAAATTGTGTTTTTAAACATGAGTTATCGTTCTTCCTTAGCTATCTTCTAACAAATAAATTTCATTATAAACCATGAATTGTTTTATGAACTTGAGGTAGTACGTAATTAAATTACAATATGACCCAGCAATTTCACATTACTATAAAATATAATGAACAATAACTCAAAAGCCCCCCTGCTGAAATATGCCCCAATTGACCCCTAAGGGGTGGATTTATAGATTCAGGAATACACTCATCATCTTATTCTGTGAATTTTACATGATAATACACTTTTATATGTTATGTAAAATTCATTGGCCCGACCCCTAACATTTTCCCCGACGCCCTCCCCCCATCTCTCTAACCCCACCCTCCGAATTTGCTTTTTTACTCTCCTCCAACCCTGAGAAATATTTTAAGTTAACAAATACAAAAAAGAATTTGGCCCGACCCTATAAAAAGTTTGACCTGACTCCTAACAACTTCCCCGCCCCTCAATCTCTCCAGTCCCCCCAACTTTATTTTACTCTCCCCCAACCCTGAGAAATATTTTAAGTTAAAAAGAAAAGAAAAAAATTAGCCCGACCCCTAAAAAGTTCGGCCCGACCCCTAAAAATTTCCCCGACCCCCTCCCCCTATCTCTCTAACCCCACCCTCCGAATTTTTTTACTCTCCTCCAACCCTAAGAAATATTTTAAGTTAACAAAAAAAAAAACTTTGGCTCGACTTCCTAAAAGTTTTGGCCCGACCCCTAATCTCTCCAGCCCCCCCCCCCCCAAAAAAAATTTTTTCACTCTCCCACAACCCTGAGAAATATTTTAAGTTAAAAAAAAAAAAAAAATTGGCCCGACCCCCCAAAAATTTGGCCTGACCCCTAATATTTTCCCTGACCCCCTAATCTCTCCAGTCCCCCCCCAACTTTTTTTTCACTCTCGCACAACCCTGAGAAATATTTTAAGTTCAAAAAAAAAAAAAAAATTGCCCGACCCCTAAAAAATTTGGCCTGACCCCTAAAATTTTCCCCGACCCCCTAATCTCTCCAGCCCCCCCCCCAACTTTTTTTCACTCTCCCACAACCCTGAGAAATATTTTAAGTTCAAAAAAAAAAGAAGAAAAAAATTTGGCCCGACCCCTAAAAAATTTGGCCTGACCCCTAAAATTTTAAACGACCCCCTAATTTCTCCACCCCCCCCCCCCAACTTTTATATCACTCTCCCAAAACCCTGAGAAATATTTTAAGTTCAAGGAAAAAAAAAATTTGGCCCGAAACACCAATATTTCTAGCGACCGTTATACTTAAGAAGCACCAAACATTCGTTTGAAAATCAAGGAGGCCTCCTGAGCACTACTGAAATCACTCTTACCGGTGGCCAGGTGCGGATGTGATTGAGCAACCCTTGTTTCACTACACACTCTTAACGTAGCCTTCCTATGGTGTTATTGATTTATCCGGACAGGAGTTATGGGATGACCTGATACAACCGGACACAATTTAGGGCAAAACCGGGTACATCTGGCAAGGGATTATGGGATGTTTTATGTGACTGAGCATTTTTATCGGATTAGTACATAAATACATTAGATTATTTCGAAATTAATACTATTTAACATTGAAAAAAGTCTGAAAAATACGGAAAAAATGCTACCCTCTGTCGGAAACTGGTCCGGTTGACAAGTGAATCGTTTTTTTGCGATTTTGAGATATTATGATCCCAGGATATGTACGGTGCTAAAAATATCAACTTTTTGACATGTCGCCGCTTAGTTTTTGAGGGGTAGCTGTACATTACATAAATACATTAGATAATTTCCAAATTAGTACTAATTAACATTGAAAAATAACTGAAAAGGACGCCTCCCCCCGATGAAATCTGCCCCATGGACCCCTAAGGCGTTGGTGTATAGATTCAGGAATACGCCCATCAACTTACTCTGTGAATTTTACATGAGAATACACTTTTATATTGTATCTATATTCTCTAACATTTTTTTCTATACACACACAAACGCACAAACATAGACATTCAATTTTATATAGAAGATTATTCATTGTAATACAGGCAACATTTTTCTTTTTTTCTTCTTCATGGCTAAAGTATCGTTTACAATTCATACCCCTGTGGTGCATATTTAACAAAACAGTTGCCTCTACATTATGCTTAAATAATTCTTGGTTCCCACTAATTTAGGAGACTTCAATAGGATTTTCACCAACATTATATAGTATATATATATATATATATATATATATATATATATATATATATATATATATATATATATATATATACTTTGTGTAACAGGTATTGTTGAATTTAAGCAATATACAATTTAAGTGTTTTTTAGATGGAGATTGATATTTTGTATTATTTTGATTATTCGGACTACTATTCTCATTTTAGATGTTATTCCCACAACGTTTCGGCCGATATAATCACCGACCTTCTTCAAGTTAATCTTGTCGAAATCAAGAATCTTTATGTCGAACTCAGGAACCTGTACGGAATTTCGAACGGAACCCTTTATTAAATCCACGATGGGGTAGCTTCCTCTCGGTCCGTCAGCCATGACCGAGTAGAAGTCTAAAGTAATTCGTAATTATATTCTTAACATGGCTCAGTAGTGACGATTGAGCCTTCAACCTCCGGAAAACTGTCACGTCGAACTGATTTTTAATCAGCACTTATATCCGTTGCGCCACGGGTCCTTGCGGCCGAGACGTTTTGAGAATAACATCCAAGATGAGAAAAATAGTCCGAATACTCCAAATAATACAAACTATTTAAGTTATTCAATGTGCAATGGTGAACACCGATGATAAAGGTAGTATAACTTAAAAGAAATATGTATGAAATATAGCCTAACAATTACAGGAAAATACAAGCAAATGTAGTAACACAATTATAGGGAAATGCACGAAACAATATCGAAACAACTCTGAAAGTCTAAAACATTGTGAATAAATAGAAAGTATGCAATCGCGTTAAATCCATTGAAAAATACACGTAGAAGAAGTTTCTCAGATCATAAATAGGAATTCTAAATGCATTCGGTGGGGATAATTAACGCAGCCATATTTGACCGTGCGTCTTAATGGCCGCTGCACCGAAATTGAACTTATAGAAACACATGAAAACATTCGATGAATCACTACAAAGAAGACTGAAAATGCATACAGTCCAGTCTTAACGATGTTCGCCTTTAACCAACGGAGATATTTTCGACAGAGTCTTAATTAAAACGCAGGATAATTAACTTCCATTACTGACGACGATGTAGAGATGATAAAACATACCAAAAAGTCTATTGATTTACCTTAGGGAACACAATGAATACAAAGACAGATCAAGTGCATCATTTGATGCCACGATAGATTGTTATGGCGTATCAGAACTATATTAGCTCGAGCATATATACCTACGATCCGACCTAAACAAAATAATGAACAAAGAAAAATTCTGACAATGTTTTATATGAGATCTCTAGACAATTTGAGAAAATCTATTCTCAGGCTATTTAAAGAATCCCACTTAAAGAAAGCAAAGGCAATCTCACTTCAAATCCGTGGATTTGGTGAGCGTTCATCCTCAATAATAACACAGTATCGTTAAAAGAAAGAAAGAAACCTATTATATAAAGTTAAAATAGCGCCGAGGTATGTTAAAACAATATGTCAGTGTTAAGTCGAAACTATACTATTATATATATATATATATATATATATATATATATATATATATCCAATATCCACTATGTACATGTATGTCTGTCTGTTTGAAGCCTAAACTATATTCCATGAAAAATGCCAGTATACTGAAACCATATGCCCTTAATAGGGTTAAGATGAAAATCCATATACACTAAACGTACAAAAGTAAGGAAATTCCCAAATGTTTACACTTTTATTGTCATTAAAGGTATGCGAGCACAACAAGGCTATGAATTTTACTGGTAAGAATTTTTCTTCAGCGCACCTCACACACTTCATCCACTCATGCATAGAGATTTATACTGTAGTGATGTGATAATTAAATGGTTTGGTTGATATGTAGTCATACCCTTAATGACAATAAAAGTGTAAAAATTTGGGAATTTCCTTGCTTTTGTACATATAGTGTATATGAATTTTCATCTTAACCCTATTAAGGGCATATGATTTCAGTATACTGGCATTTTTCATTGAATGTCACTACTTTTGTAAAGGCTATGCCTCAATACAATACCTTCTCATAAGGTTTTTTAGAATTTTCTGAAAAACTAAGGTATATGGTAAACTGAAATTAAAATGCCATTAACTAGCCCCTAGAACCTCTATCTCTGCCAAAAATCAGCTGAATCCATCAAATAGTTGATGAGATACAGGATGGCACATACGTACGTACGTACGTACACACAGATAACAGGATTTCATGATTGAATATTCTGAATCTCTCTTTGCCTTGACTAATGATGCTGAAATTCTACACACTTATAGAACCTATCAAATAAAAATGTTGTGCAAAGTTTTAACTAATTTGGTTTATTGTTTTTTTAGTTATGATTGATCAAAGAAATGAGATTTCCAGCATAGGCCATTCGTAAGTCTATTAATGGATAGAGCGCTCTCGCGCCTCCCTTGATTTTTAAGACTTTCGTACTTATTATGAAATAGTATAGTATATACTATTTCAGACTAATGTACTATCTTTAAATGCTCAATTCAGGGGCATACTATAGTGTAGTATCTGATCTGTTGTCATGATATCATCCTCCCAGACATTACCTCCTCCTTTTTTGAGAGGTGTGGTGGTAGTGTTGTATCTGTTCTGTTGTCATGATACCATCCTCCAAGGTATTACCTACTCTTTTTTTGAGAGTTGTGGATGTAGTGTAGTATCTGTTCTGTTGTCATGATACCATCCTCTCAGGCATTACCTCCTTCTTTTTTTAGATATGGCAGCAGTACCTCATCTATATAGATAGAAGATTGCATCAGTAGTCAGGTACTTTCTAGAGATTTTTAAGAAAGAAACGATTTTGACTGAACTTGATTGTATTTGTATTATTCGGACTATCATCTTCAATTAGCTGTTTTACAACGTTTCGGCCGATATAACTCTCGAGCTTTTTCAGGCGCATCTTTTTGTACTTGAAACTCTTCATGTCGAACTCTGGAACCTAGAGAGAATTTCGAACTGAATCATTTATTTAATAATGGGGTAAATTGTTTCTCGTTCTGTCAGTAAAGATCACCATGTTCAAAAAGAAGGACCTGGATAATACCGGAGGTTATATCGACCGAAATATTGTAAAAATAAAAACAAAGATGAGAATAGTAGTCTGAATAATCCTAATAATAAAAATTATTAATCCTAAAAGAATCCGAAATATAGATTGTATTTACTTAATTAATGGAAATCAAATTCTATCTAAATTATTTAAATCTCAATAATGTATACATTATTAGGGATCAAAATATAATATAATAATTTAATAAATGTCCCAAATTTGGTTAAAAATAAATTTTAATTCATACAATTGTTCAAAACATACATGCAAAAATAGTATACGTATTCCTTTATTTTTATTATCTTCCTTATAAAAGACAAATATATTTCAAAATATGAATGAAATTATTGGTAAAACTAAAGCGTATACAACTATTATTAACCATGTAAGAACCCTCCACTCTATAATAAAGACCAATGTGTATTTTGTTTCAGAATTTTTTAAATGAGGGTTGATAATTTGTAGAATTTGGTATATTCGGACTACTGTTCTCATCTTGGGTGATTTATCACAACGTTTCGGCCGATGTAACCGCCGACCTTCTTCAGGTGTATCTTGTCGAACTCGGGAATCTTTCTATCGAACTCGAGAATATTTCTGTCGAACTCGGGAATTTCGGACGGAACCCTTTATAAAATCCACAGTAGCATGTTCTCGTTTCTATCTGCCATGACTGGGAAGAAGTTTTCAGTAATTCGCAATTCTTCTATCTTCTTATATCCACTGCGCCACGTGTCCTTGCGGACAATTCTAGTATAAATTTTGGGAGCCTTAAACCTATTCTTGTTTTTGATCTAACTACTTATCACTATAAATCACTACTTATCTATTATTTATAATTATAGGTTCTCATATTGTATTGAATTCTATACTAGGTCTGCTTAGTAAGAATTCAATACAATATAGGTACCTATAATTATAAATAGATAAGTAGTGATCTATAGTGATAAATAGTTCGATCAAAAACCATTTCAAGTTGGGAAGGAAAGTGAGAAAGCAAATATGAATTCAGACAATCCCCTGAAATGAATTCGGAATAAATATTTTACTCTAAATAAGAAGTCAACGGATGGTGTTTTTTCTTCTTTAAATCATCAGAAATGATAATAATAATAATTAATATATGAAAAATTAAATTATTAACGTAATTTTATAGTAGTACATGCATAGTAATGTGAACACTGGCGAAGCATAATTTTGTTGTTGTTATTATTGACGGAGGATGTACACTGGTTGTGCATAAAACGCTGCAAACATGCATCTTGAATCAACTTTTTAACGGTAAGTCTAAAGCTCGGCAATGTTTGTTTAAATTAACTTAATAGATATGTGTGTATGTATTACATAACAAATGGCGTGTTTGAATAGAAAAGTTTGAGTGACGCTTTTAAGAGTCAGAGATGACTACAGGTGGAAGTCGCGAAACCAGTCGAAAGACAGAAAATCTTCGCTCGGAAATCACGTGGTTTCGCGACTTCCGTCTGGGGTCACCTCCGACTTTTTAAAGTGTCACTCGAACTTTTTCAATTCAAACAAGGCTCTATTTATTTATTATATAATGTGTGTGTGTGTGTGTGTGAGTGTGATGCGCACTCATATATTTTGTAAGTTTTGCATTCTTCATCATGGCAAATACATGATAATAACGGTGATAAGGATGGTGGAAATGGCAATGTAACAGCCACACACGCACATCTTCCAGCACAAATAGAAGAAAAGAACTGCATTCAAGCAAGCTCTTTTTTCCCTGTTGTTTCTTTCTCGTGTTTGCCAAAATCCTGGAAGGGTTAACAATAAAAACATAAAATAAAATAAAATAACTAAATAAAATTATGAGAGAACAAAACAAAGCAGAAAACGGTTGAGTCAATTTCTGAATGGATAAAAGAGAGCAGATAATATGTTCGTTCACTGCTGCGGGCAGAACGTTTCTCTTCGTGAATAGGAAAAACCCATCGTAGCTAATACGCAATTCTTAGCAATTCACATGGAATTGCCGGCAAAAAGAACTCACGGCTCGGTCGAGGAAACAATTGTGGAATATAAGCCGGTGGGCATCGTCTGTCACGAGATGTATTGCCGTTAAATATCCGAAACTGACATATTTCAGAAGAAAATGAAAAATAAAAATACAAATAAACTACACTCTATATCTCTATTTATATAAAGTTAGGTATGTGTGTATGTTTATATATTTGTATGTAGATAATTTACTCTTAAACTAATTAACCGATCATTATGAATTTTGGAACGCAGCTGCTAGACATAAGGTTGTGTAATGTGAGCTATATTTAGTTTTATTTAGTTTTATGCAAAGCAGAAAAAAGAGGGGATGGAATCTCTTCATGAAAAGTTAGGTATATCCGTTTTTCGTAAAATTTTAACAACAGCTATTAAGCATTAATTAATAAATATTTCCCAAATTTCAGTTTTCTTTTGAGTATTTTAAAGGTTTTAGGGGGCTTGATATGGACACAACCTCCCAGTTGAAAATTCAAATATTTTAATTTGCATTAAATTTGATCATTATCATTCGACATAAATTAAACAAGATTCCCGGAATTTCAATTCAAAGAATCTCTTTAAAATGGCTGACTCGTAAATGATGCGATGGGTGTCATCTAATACTATTGTATCAAGCGAATTATAAACCATGTTTATTTTCTTTAAAAAATAAGGTTCAGAAAGAAACTATTGATGTTAAGAATAAGAAAATATATCAATCTATCTGTCTATATACTACTAAAACTCTGTGAATGATGATGTCACTAAAGGATGATGTCATCCATTAAAGCTGAGAGATGGAGAAAAATTATGTACATTGGATGAAGTCACAAAACGATGACGTCATCCATCAAACGAAAGGAAGGAAGGAAAAGAATCCATTTTGAAGTTTTATCTAGACAACCCATGACTCGATGTGTCAGGGGTCGTCTATCTATATACTACTAAAATCTGTAGACCTTTCTTCCTTTCATCGTTTTATGACGCCATCCATTAAAACAAAGTTTTGGATAACCGTGCAAAGTGGTGGATGCCGACACAAAAGGATGACAGAGAGATATGGAATAACCGTGCACATTGAATGACATAACGAAATGAGAAGGGAGAAGTGGTCGTTTATGTTTTTTTATCTAGACGAACCCTCTTGTAACTATTAAATACATAATTAAACTAAAGTGAAGTTGTTGTAAACAATATATATATATATATATATATATATATATATATATATATATATATATATATATATATATGCAACAATATATATATATACATATATATATATAGTGAATGCTTTTTATTTAAACATGTACAAAGTCTGCTACACTGGCATGTCGATGTTATCAATCTACAGCTATCAATGATGTTTAAATAAAAAGCATTCACAATACAGCTCTATATTTTTATCGAGCACTCTTTTATAAGCCCGGTTTGATTCCCTTTGGATTTCTACCCTGTGGATTTTTACCTACCTGGATTACTATAGGTTCTAGGATTGATCCTTGGGGTACACCAGCATTTATGTCATGTTGCTTAGATGAGCGGCCATCGAGACAACCTGGATCTTTTTTCTTGTTAGGAAGGATTTAACTATATTAAATATTTGTCCAATAATACCATATGAGTGCAGTTTTAGGAGAAGCCCTTCATGCCAGACCTTGTCGAAGGCCTTGGATATATCAAGCACTACCGCCCTAGCTTCACCTGCCTTGTCCAGTTTAATATATAGGCGTTCAGCGATGACCATTACGATATCTGCGGTAGATCGTGCTTGTCTAAATCCGTATTGATGATCAGAAAGAAGTTTAGCATTAGCTAGGTGCCGGACTATAGCAAGATTGATTAATGATTGAAAGATTTTAGCAAAGATCGGGAGTAGACTGAAGAATTCTTGAATACTGGTACCACAGAGGCAATTTTCCAACTATCAGGGAAACAAGATTCAGCAAGACATTTGTTGTATAGTTTGGAGAGGGCAGGGAACAGCTCAGCAGAGCATTTCTTTATTACTATTACTGGTATAAGATCAGGCCCACAGGCTTTGGAGTGGTCAAGGTTTTTTATTATAACTTTGACCTGAGATGGGATGATGACCAGGTTCTCAAGTGTGGCTCTAGTCCGCAATGGGAATTTGAGGAGGGGTGGTTTGCCTAGTCCAATGTGGAGTTTAAGGCAAAACGCTTGGCCAGTAGTTAATCCTTATCAGTTGCCGTGCAAACAACATCGTTGTGATTTGATAGCGGGGGATTGTCCATTGTCTATTGTTCATCACACTATTGTAGATTTTCCAGAAATCACGAGTACCTAGTTTTTGTGACTGAATGCGTTTTTGATTATCTCTGTATACATTTTCTTTGCTTCATCTATCACTACTTTGCAATCATTTCTTGCCTCTACATATTTTTGTCTGTTCGCAGTTTACTTATGGCGGCCGAATTTTCTGAATGCCTTCTGCCTCTCAGCAATAGCAGCTGCACATTCTGAGGTGAACGATTGAGGAGAGTAAGGTTTGCTGAAGAATGTTCGCGTGGGGACATAAGCATCAATGCCTGCTTTGACCCATTCGGTTAGCTCATTTGCACACTGATCAGCGGGGAGTGAGAAGGTTTCACCACATAGTGCGTCGTTGATGTGATCCCTGAGTGATACGAAATCAGCCTTCTCATAGTATCTCGTCGTTTTGAGCAACGGCTTTTCAGCTTTTGGACGAGTTTTTAAAGTGATAAGTATCATTACCACAACGTGATCAGAGTTTCCAAGCGGATTATGGGCATTCGCCACACAAGCATGGGGTAGTGAGGTCAAGAACAGGTCGGGAAGTGAGGCTTGCTGGTCCGCACGATCAGGAAGGCGGGTCGGAAAAGTGACAGTTTATGAGAGGTCGTGAGCTGAGGAAAAATTAAACGTAGAATTCCCAGCTGCATCAGTAACGCTGGAAAATCCCAACCAGTGATGTACATTAAAATCCCAAAATACATCTATTTGGTCATTCGAGTCGAGTGAGAGGGGTCTATCTACGCTTTCAGAGACAGAGTCAAGCAGGGTACAGTCCTGGATCGAAGGAGAACGGTATAAGAAAATATAAGTAACTAACGATGTGATGTAGGGTCAATCTAAAGCACATGTAGGCGTAATCATCTGATTTTAACCAATGTTTTCTAGTCAAGTGGAGGGTGTTTCAAACATAAACTCCTAGCCCATGCATATGTTTGTCAGAGTCCTTACGGTAGAGTAGAAGGTAATCACCCGCTTCCGGAATGCGCAAGTATTTATAATTATTGCGTTAGTTAAGTTCCCTTATGAGGTTTATTTTCATTATTTCAAGTACATACGCCACATTTTTCTATTTCGAATTCTATTCTTATATTCCGACTAACGATTTGAGTTTTGTTTATTGTTGTTTCTAGCTCGTAAATTTTCCTTTGTATCTGTAAATTCTGTAGATTTTTACCTTGCATGTCTTCTCCTGGGTATTTTGATAAGACTATCATGGTTACGCAAACAGTAGTGGTTATGAGGAGTTAGGGTTAGGGTTACGGTTAACAGCAGTTGTTATAAGGAGTCTTCTCGAAACTGCCTGTCTGTATCCTTTTCTCTGCCAGGTGTTGTCTTCCTGCTTCCAGTTTCAGTTCCACGTTTTTCATTACTTTCATCATGAAATGTATCATTTTGCTTTGTATCTTAAACATTTTAAGCATTCTCTTATTCGGTTACGGGGGAATGTGTTTTATGCTGTATTGCAATTGAATCTTGTCATGCATAGTTTGTTATTTTCTTCTTATCTCTTTTCGGCATTCTTTCCAGTTATTGACAAGATGAGTGTGATTAGTTGATCTCTTTAGTCAGATGTTCTATGAAGAGTTTCCACATGTTCTATGAAGAGTTTACACATGTTCAGTAGGCAAGTTATGCAGTTGCTTGGGGATTTGGAAGTAAGATTGTTCTTCTCCAGCCATATGCCCATCCACTCATATATCTCTGTTTCGCATATACACCTCCTTAGTTTTTTCACCAGGCTTTCATATAGACTAATTAATCTTTTAACCCAGTATTCATGTAGTCCGTCATAGTCAGGTGCTGACCAGTTTGTCATTGTTTTTTTAAATAATCTTCACGGTTGCTATCATGATTTCAAATTCTGTTCTTTCTTCAATTTTTGTGGGTGTCTTTATATTTTCTTGTGGTCTTGTTGTTTTTGCCATATATTACTCCAGACGTGTCGAGCGCTCTGTCTTTGTCCTTCTTCCTTGCACCGTTTATATTTAGTTGAAAACTGATTTTGATTATTCAAAAATGTTATGTTTTGTTTTAGTCTTCCTTCTTTTGCAAATATATTTTATTGTATCGCATCATGTTTCTTATACAAACTTTCTCCTTTATTGGTCGTTTTTCTTCTATTCTACATTTTCTGTTCTTTTTAGACGCTTTTGCGGTTTAGTCATTTCCGGACTTAGTTGATCTACATTTTTTGCGGAGTTTGGTTCCATGTTTTTGTCTCGTGATTACAGATTTATAATACTAAGTTGTTAGCTTATATAATGTTGCCTGATGAAGAGTTTATTAACGTTTGTTGTTTATCTTTTACCTACTTCTAATTTTCGTTCCTTAGCGATAGTAGTTTATGTTCGTTTTCGCTCATGATTTCCTTGATGCGTTCTATTTCTTCTGTTTCTACCTCTCAGATTTCTGTAATCTCTTGGTTAATTGTTTCTACAGGTTCAGTATTAACATAGCGTACTACATCTAGGTTTGAATTTTGACTGAGGGAAAAATTTTAGTAACCTTTACGCTTATTACTATTATCTCAGAAAACCAGCCTCGCTTGAACGGAAATTCTATACTTCGAATTTGAAATGTAATAAGAATGACCCCCTATCTCTGTAGGGATCATATTTAAATGTTCTCCTGATCTGACATAATGGGATAAAAAGTTATTTGGCAAGTAGCGACCCATGAGTTCTAATGTTTGACCTCGTGCCTTATTTGTCGTCATTCTAAATGTCGATATATCTGGAAAGTGCTTCCTCTTCATTAAAGAAAAAGAATTATGCTCCTTTGATATATGAGTGCTTCTTGGGAAAAGCAAAACATAGCTAGCATCGTTCTGAGTAGCTATTACTGCTTCGATTATGCTGTTTTGAATCTTACGCACAATTTATCGTTAACCTTTTGTGTGACTATTATAAGGAGTTGGGTTCTCCGATGGAAGATTATGAAGTTAACATTCATTTTCAAGATGTGAGGAGGGAATCCTTTGATTGCATAATGTGTTGAATATCTTGTCTGGTGTGCCGAAATTGACACCTGAAAAAATAAAACCTACGTGACACAGACATGCACCTGGCCGGAAGAAAGAAAGCGCGGTTTTATTTACATGGAAATAAATCTACGGAAAATAAAACATCTAGGGATTTGATGCAAAAATTAACTGCAAAGGTTATCTGCAGACGGGAATACACCAAATTGATATCGAGAGAGTCGACTTGCTATCGAGTTTTAGGGACCAACCGCTATCAATTACCGTGCTCACTTACCTCTACTTGTTCAACGCCACCGACAATAAAGATATATTATATTTTTATACATCAGCGTTTGTCATCATTTCTTTAAGCACAGCAGAAATGTTGCATAGCCTACTTTTGGGCCGCGGCCTTACTTGTTTACTATACTCGTCCCTGAAAAGGCCGTGGCAGTTCACATTTAATACTCGTCATTTTTAAAACATCATAAATCACATAGTTCGTATATTGTTTTCATACCTTTAGATTTCTCCCTCGTCGTGTAGAGGGTCGCTGTCTCGATGTCGTCTAGTGGATGAATTCTTTCTTCTTTCCTTCCTGTCGTGAACCACGCCGTCCGTTGTCTGCAACAAAAGCTTCCTGACCGACTCACCAAACAACAATCTTTTTACTTTCAATTCTTTTTATTACAAGCGTTAGTTATTTAATCAGCTGGGAGTCATTCACTACGTCGAGAGAGAGAGAGAGAGAGAGAGAGAGAGAGCAAATCACTACTTTATCGTAGTTACTTAACAATAATTTCCTTAACCATTCATGGAGGGGGAAGGATATCTCTCGCCTGTATTTTCTTAGGGAAATATTTCCCTTATCTGTTGTAATTTACATGGTAACAATCACGTCTCATCGGTTTGCTTCCAAAACCCAGACTGGCTAAACTCGCTTCTCTCGGAGAACGAGTGACGTCACGGATCCCTCTGTTTCCCACGCAAGGGCCTGTGACGTCACAGAGCCTCTCGCAGGTGCACATTGAACCTTGATCTGGGATCTCGTCACATGGTGAACTTGTCACGTCTGTCATTTCTGACTGTGAGAACAGGCCCTATTCTGCATTCGACTGCCGGGTCCACCCCGCGTTAATTCGCGCAAGTCAAACCAACGACTCTAACAGATACGTCCATTCCGATAGGGCCATTATCCAACAGAAATACAATAAATGCACCCTATTATTCACACTCTTACTGCTCTTGTAGATTCGTTTTTACATGTTCAACTGCTTTGTTAGTTGCTGTGATCATTTATCGACTTTCTACCGGTTAGTACCCATCTAGTTATTTAAATCACATGATTCAGAAAGTGTCATTGAATTTAGAAGGTCATCATGCGATTACCGTACCCTGTGGTGTCTAACCTCAGGCTTTATCAGAAAGTCGCCATTTTCTATATATTGCAAGTGCACTTGAGAATTAATAACAGCGCCAGCTAACTCGAAATTTGGTGATCATACACAAAGTTATGGCTTCTTCACTGTGGCTTCAATAATTTGCGGTATTTATCCATAAAGAATAACAATTTAATGTATTTACAGTCACCTGATAATTGCACTGCAATTCTTTCAAATCGCTTTCGCATGTACGTACATTCTTTAGATTCTGATTAATACATTCAAACACTCGACAGTCACTCATTGTTAGCTCATCTAAAATATTATGTAGTCCCGTCCAGATACCTGGTGATATGGAAACATTTTTCAATCATGACCGAAAAATGAAAATCAGCATATTTTTAATGAAAGAATATAAAAAGTTGTCTGTTATAACAAAAATGCTATTTCTTTTTCTGTATAAGTTTTCAAATGTGGAGACAAAAATTTTAAACTAAAATAACATCACTGCATCCTAGGCAACACTGCGTAGATATAACTATCACTAATAAAAAAAAATCAGCTTTCTGCAGTAGTTTCACTCTTCACATATTCAGCTAGTTTTATCTGCAGGTACATAGCACAAGCGGATGGTGCAGAATATCTATCGCAGGTCCAAATTATATCGATGATAGCTCTTCTATTGCCACGTTCTTTTCAGAGTCATCTTCATTAAAAACCTTCAGTTGTGTTCATGCCTCTTGGTTGGCATGCTTGATAAAGCTGATCATCAATAGTTATAAACTCATTGAAAGATTTTGCACCAGTCCATTATGATGAAGTAACATACGTAGGTGGTACAGCTCGGAAAGATATTGATGGTATGCGGCCAAGTGTTTCTCTGCTATGAACGTGTCTTCTTGTCTATCATTTTGCATTGTCGTCACTACTACGTTTTCTATGCATTATCCCAGTGTTACACCGGCCGTTCTTACACAGGAGAAACAACACCGGTTGTCACTATAAATAGTGTGAGTCACCAGAGACACAGAGAAGACAAAGCACAGTCTTGTAACTGTCTAGCCAAGTGCTAGTCACTTTCTTACTTTGTTAATACACTTGTTAAACCAACCCTCGACTTGACTTCCTTTATTTATTATTTACTGTTGGACAACTTCACAACACCCAGGTAAAGTAAATTGCCACATCTGGATAAAGTATTTCATGTGCATTGTCATTTACTTGGTTCACACGGAAATTATATGTTCGTTTAATAACAGGTTGTCCGTGCAAGACAGAAATCGGTACTTAGCCATCCTCATAGAATGTCAGCAGTTCTGCAGGCTCGTGTCAAGGAAGTTTCTCAATAGTTGGCTACCTTTAATCTAGTGAGAACTCATAACACCGCCAAAATGAATATGACGCGCACTGATGAATGTCTCTATTTAATCAGCCACATTAACATTGTTGTTTTATTATGGGCAATAAGTGTCATTTTGTCATTTACCTTTTATAAATACTTTACTCTGTACTATCTCACATGTTATGTGTGCAACATAACGAAAGAAAAGAAATTAGTTCTATGGGACAGCCCATCAATTGTAAACAGTGAATTTGTTACTTTTTCGTTTAAATGTGTAAGTCTAGTAACTATCTTCAGTTGAATGCCGTCTGTACTTAGTGTATAAATTTTAACTTACGATATACATATACGCGCGCAGATGTTTGGACATAATCCTTTGAACATAGTCTATCTGTTGCATGTCTTCTGCTACATTTTGATTTACTTTGCCATCGGGTTCATATATTTTATTAGGAGTAATTGTTTCGTAAATGTTTTTTTGTTTAAGACTGTAATTTAATAGCAAACAAGTAAATAGTAAATAGTATCTGGCATTATAGGTGTATCCTCATCTTCTAATATATTTGTAAGAGTCAATTCACATTTCTCCCATTCAATTGTTTTCGAACGAGCCCTACGGTTTTCCATAAAACAGTTGTATTTAATGTGAAAACTTTGGCATAAAGCTGTTGATCGTGACGTTGATGTTCTTTAGGATTCAATGTTTCAATAATCACTTTCTATTAGGGGTTGTGATGAAAGGAATTAAGACTTCGAAATGAAGCATACTTCCAACTGTTTTGTAATAGTTTTGATATTGTTCGTTATATCATCTTGGACTCTTCGACATGTATGTATAGCATTACCGTCTGAAATTGCATCAAACAACCCTGCATATTATTCAGCACGAATATCTCGTTTCATGGTTGTTTCTTGCCATTAGTTTAATGTTATCAAATGAATTTACAGTATACTTTTTACTAAGACAACTACTTATGAGACTATTAAAATCATTCTGTTTCACCTGGACATAAACGTAAATCTGTGGTTATTTATTTCTGTTGAACCTTTTCTACCAACTATCTGTCTCTCTCACTCTCTCTCTCTCTCTCTCTCTCTCTCTCTCTCTCTCTCGCTCAATCTATCTATCTCTATCTATCTTTGTGTGTTTATTAACAGTCAAAGGTAAAACAGAAAGGCACATTGGAATAGTTTATTATAGACCAAAAACACCATAAATACTAAACTATTTAACCAATATCGGTGACGCAAAGAGAGAAATGACAGGGATAAAGAGGGGGGATAACAAGTAAAAAAACTGATTTAGGATCTTGTCATTTTTAATATTTAACTGGCTTTGAAAATCACTTTTCTTGATTCAAACAATATAAGCAGAGATGACTTGGTGACCAACAGGCCACATTTGGTCCTAGTATATCATTATAAGCCCGCTGTTATTTAGGTAATTATTTCCTGATACGTTAGCGTTACACTAGTTTTGCAGAGTTATTCTATGAGCAAGTAATAATTTCAATAAATCATGCACGGCATATTTTATTTAGCTCATATTCCTATTTGAATGCGAAATATTGCTTTCGAGAAAGGGGTCAAAATTGCAGCACCGATCAAGTTTTTCTTGTTGAACTAAGATTCTGGATTTCGTTCCAGGATTGTTCGATTCTGCAGACTATATTTCCTCTTTTGACTGCGTCATAATTCAGCCTATCTAATTTCTCAGTTTTAACCTTACTTATGCGGGTTTGCCAAATTTAAAGCGCATTCTAGTTTATATTTGTGATTGCTGTGATGCAATGTTTTCTTTCTTATGTCCCTGCTATTGTTTTGCTTAAAGGAGTATTATTTTTCAATTTCGTATGTCTTTCATGTTGTAATCAATGATTAATGAAGGAATTGTCATAAAGAAACCGTAAATCGCGAGTCGAGATATTCAACCATTTGCCCAAGTTTAGTAACATTTCCAAGTTGTTGAAGATTGCGATGAACAATCCTGAAAAGATTCATTACTAATTATTCAGCTGATAATGCACGGTTTTATTTAAGTGATGCCACAAGGAGCTTTTTATCAAACTCAACTGGACATCTTAACCAGTCATCATTTCCATGGGCGATTTTTTTATTTTTTTATTTTGTAAACCATCTACTGAACGTGTTTTCATACAGGCTTGCTGACTGAATATTTCGAGCTGTTTCGTCTGGGGAGTTACTTTTCTTACTCAGAAAACATCATGTGTCTGAAATTCTTCTTGGATATTACCATATTTTGAGAGCTTTCAACAATAACATTTTAATTAAATGTAAATATAATTTCATAAAGGCGATATCTAAGCACTGATTTTTTCTCTCTCTCTTTTTTTTTTTTTTTTTCTTCTTCAATAGTTTTCGACAACGACATGTCGATTTACCCTTTCTCACGTTTGCTCTCGCTTTCTCTTCTTCTTCGTTTCGTCTTCTTCAACTGACGTTCTAAAGATACTGTTTGATTGGTATCTCTTTCTTCTTCTTCCTCTTCTTCATCTTCTTTTTCTTTCTCTTTTCATAACATTCCTCGCATTCCTTTTTCTCCCCGTTTTGTTGTTCTCTGCACGTGACATTTTCTTCCAATCGCATTCTCTGTATAAATTTGAAAACTTTTCCGTTTTGAAATAAAGTTTATTAACTGATCGAAAATGGTCGTATCTACGGCCGAAATATTTCGGTGGAACTTTACAACATGAGTTTTTGAGTTTATTTTTGTTAGTTGTTGAATTGCTTATTCTTTATTCCATTTTTATTTTTACATATATATATATATGTGTGTGTGTGTGTGTGTGTGTATGTGTGTGTGCGGGTATGTGTGTTGCATAAATATTATTGAGTTTCATTAGACATTCTCATTTACTATTAAATGTCCGAAAATTAAAATCCGTACATAACTTATAGAATGATCTAATATTTTGCGGCCCTTCAATATTCCAAAGTTATTTAGAATGCTCTAAACTGCTGTTTAGAATTAAATGTTATCTTAAATCATAGTTTACGGTTTAAAGTAGCATGGTTTATTTCTGATTCTAAACCAAAACAAAACATTACTTTTATCACGTGCCCCTTTAACCAATATCAAAGGATCTGTTAGTGAGTATAAGCTGAAACAGCATGTGAAAGTGTCGGCTCTACCGATATGCATATGATAACATAATCGAATAGACTTGTGGATTAAAAGACATTGCACAGCACATATTTCGAAATCTTCTCAAAAAATGGCTGAACAATAATCGTTATTTACTCAAGAATTATTTTCTTTTAAAGACAAGAACGACAATTATACGAGTCGTGAGCTGCAATGTTTGTTTTTCGACCTCACCTGCAGTTAAGATAAAAAAAAAAATACTTCACCTGGTGAAACTAAGTTAACGAGATCCGATGAACGTTATATCCAATTAACCAAATCTGATTCTGCTGTTTTTGTGACAGCACAACTGCTCATCGTCATTTTTTGTCATTAAATTAACAACAGCCAAAGAAAAAGAAATGGCGGACACTTCACTATTTGATTGTTTTTAGTTTGCTTCAGTGTGGTTTTTTTTCGAGCTGTGAAAGTGACAACATCACGTGACAACTATCGACTTCTGCAACAGATTTTATCAAATGATCTCATGGGTGAAGAATGTTGTTTTCAATCTATTTTCCTTTATTTTTTACTCAGTTCATTTTGTGTGTTAATTTGGATTATTCGCATTACTATTCTCCACATTCACAACGTTTCGGTCGAAGTAACCGCCGACCTTTTTACGGTGAATATTTTCGAACTTGCGAATCGTTATGCCGAACTCGGGAATCTATACTGATTTCAAACTCAATCCCTTTATTTAATCCATGCATGGTAAAACGTTGAGTAATTTTTATTTTATTCTTAGTTAGTCTCGCGTGTAGTGAGGATTGAACCATTAAGATCTAATAATGGATACTCTTTTTTCAAGTGCGGCGTTTATAAGGGAGACAAATGAAGAAATTGCACCGTACCCCCTTTTAGAAAAGCATACAGATTTCCTGTAATAATTATTCAATTAGGTTTATCATTGAAAAACTTAAACATAACGGATAAAAATAACGTATAGAGAAGGTGAGGTAAACGTCTCCATGGAGCGAGATTGAAACCATTCTTCTAAACATAACATGAAAATGAGAATTGTAAATGTTGTTTATTTACTCCTCGTGGAGTTAGGCACAAGGCCAGTTTTATCTTACTCCCACAAGTAAGATGTGACCCAAGATCGGGTCGAGCAAGTGGGGTTAAAAGCCAGCGCTCGAGAGGTGAGCACTCTGGCCATTTAAAAATTGCCTGGGCAGCCCCGTCGGCATTCCCCGGTAGGGGCGCCTCAGACAGTAAGCAATAAACTTACTCCTCCCCAAAGAGGGGAGGCGAAGCCTGGGAGGGTGGACCTCCTAGAACTGCACAGGACAGGCGTGCAGTATCCATCGGAACAGATACTACACTTTGATCTTAGCCAAAAGGCCAAGGTTTTGGATGTTGTTATTTTCTGCTCGCTGGAAAGAATTAAATCACTTTGTCGCATCATACAAACTGAGAACTATAGTAAAGCTTATTCTATAATTGATAGAAATAAACATAAAACATTTTTCGGGACCTAACTTATAGAAACTTTTCTTTTAATAAATCCATTTTATATCAATTTGTTTGGTTTTTATATAACTAATCTAATTTCTATATTGAGATAATTTTGATCAACCCATTAACAATACACGTTGACCGGGCACCACACTTTCTAAATGCGGCTCTGCGTGTGTTTTTGCGTTTAGTAATATAAGAACTGTTGATCTGGGGGAAAATCATACGATCAAAACAAAACTATCAGTCTGCCTCGGCAAGTGTTTAAAACTGTGAATGCGCCTACGTCATGTGACAACACCCGACATTAACTTCTAATGTTATTAAATGATTGCCTTGGTAAAACAATTGTAATTGTTTTTATAATTTACCAAATTGTTTTCCGTTTTACTTAATCGTTATACTTCAATAACTACAAGAAACCTCTTCAACAACCGATTGTCGTGGCAAATCACACCCTACCTAAGAGTTAAGCATTCAAACTCGTCGGCCTAATTTTCACAGATAACATGAATTGGAATAAATACATTGAAGACATTGCCAGGGCTGCTGCAAAGAAGGTGGGCTCTCTCTACCGTGCTAGTAAACTTCTCACACCTGACATTATCCTATATCTCTACAAAGCCACCATCCGCCCATGCCTGGGGTATTGTTGCCCCATCTTGGCTGGGGCATCATCCACTAGTCTCTCCTTCTTAGAAAAGGACCAAAAAAAGTCGCCAACTTAATAGGTTACTCACTGTCAACCAAGCTCCAGCCCCTGTCTCATCGCCGCAATGTAGCATCATTGTGCCTATTTTACTTCAATGGATTGTTCTCTGATGAATTTGCTGGTTTGGTGCCCCCACGACGTAAATTTACTAGCCCAACCCGACAATCTGCCAACTCCCATCCATTCACTGTGGAGGTCCCCAGATGCCGAAGATCTTTCTACTCCAAAAGCTTCTTTTGTCGTGCTGCTAAACTCTGGAACTCCCTCCCTGTTCCCTGTTTTGCTAACGGTACTGACATGCAGAAATTTAAAACTAATGTAAACAGACATCTCGCTGAACAGCTCCCAATCTAGGTTGACCCACCCAAACGTTCACCCTTTTTCTCAGTAGCCCTTTACGTCTACAGTGGCGGCCTGCCTTGTTTGGGGTGAACTATGTTTTTAAAAAAATTCAAAAAGGGTATATTTATTCTGTTCGCTCTGTTTAGTTTTCCGTTTTTATAGCATTCTGTCTTTTGTTATGTGCAATGCTATAAAAAAGAATTTTATGTTAATAAATTATCTACTGGTTTATTATGTTAATAGGTTATCTCCCTTGTCTTCTAAAATAGTCTCATTTGAGTTGTTCAGACATTTCACATATTGACTATCACTGGGCACTAAATTTGGCGTTAAAATGTGAAAAACCTATTTTCGCCCTTTTTGCAAGGAAGGGTCGTACTCAGAAGACGTGAACAGAGAGCTGTCTTTATGATGTTAACAAAGAGCAGTATTAGATAAGTTGTTTTCTTTAATTTTCTTTCCAAGGTCATTCCATTGTAATATGTCACTGCCCATCATTAATCTCTGACTTTTGTTTTTTTCACTACGCTTGAATTTTCTTTATCTTTCAAAAAACTCATTACATTTTGCAAGCAACAAACTAAGTTTGACTTAAAATTGTGAGAAATACGTCACTGGACGATATATGTGTTTAATAATGGGTCTAGAGTAAGAACGATTGACCGTAAGAATTAACACTCAGCTTATTGACACAGATACGCCTCGAATTCAAACAAACTTGGGATAAAGCAGCATTGGCATGTCGGATGAGTCATATAAACTGTCAAAATAATATTAGTACTATAATGCTATTACTACTATTATTACAACTACATATAATACTGTTGTATTCTGGCTGACTTAAAAATAATGAAAACACAGATCTTATGAAAATATGAGATGTCTCTTTATTGTTGGTGACGGTGAGGATGGGGGGGGGTCTGGTAGGAGAGAAATGCACACACAGGAATATAATGATTGATTCTTCTCCGAGTCTCGATCGTCAAACAACTGGCGATATACATTTTGGGTTGTTTTATATAACAAGATGTTACCACATCAAATATCGCCTAGATGAGTCAACATACTGATTGACCCCAAAAAATCGCAACATTTTGTTTTTTGGTGGTTTTGTGCTAGATTTTTCTAGTTTACAATATACTAAATGTTGGACTAGATTGGAGTATGGGAAAGTGTCAAATTTCGAATATGACTTGTTTTGTTTACAAGTAATTTTCTATTTTCATATAAAGCACTAACTTGGTCAGTTTTATGATGAATCAATACATCTTGGAGTTTTACCAAAGTTGTCAGGGTCAATTTCTCACATGAAAAGGTTACCAGTGATGCCAAATAAACCCTTATACAATATCAATAGGTACCCCTACACCCATTACCTTTGTATCAACCATGATTCACTTACGTCATAGTGATTTTTCCCACTGGATCATTTTTCATATTGTCACAATTTTCGTCTTGGCAATATCCACATGTACTTGTACATTCTAGTCCATGCCTCCTGTGAGTACGCGTTAGGTTATTGCATCCTTCTGAACAGTTGCAATGAATTATCTGAATCAGTGAATCTGGAGCAGGGCTTTAGTTCGTCATCACCTTCCACCCCCACTCAGATGGCACCATTTCATCACTACATCCCATTCACTCCATAATCTTGTGGTAAGTCTGCAAAGAATGATATTTACAGGCAGAGGGCGTAGGTGGGAGTCGTTCTGACGTGACGAACGCCATAACTCTCACAACTTTCTTGCAGAGCATATTATATCTAATAGATGCCAGGGAGTTTTTCTCTATCCGCATTGAACAAAGCTACCATTTCCTTACAACCATTGGTTTCCACAACATACTGGCTTTGCTTTGGTAGAGAAAATGCTTTTGAATAGTCTGTCATTGTCTTTTCTCTCTTGACGATTCGTTGGTACCTAAACGTCTTTCCTATTCCGAATACCCCGGACATCGAATCGCACCCGTAAAGGAATGCAGGAACAACAGATCATTGCAAACTGCTTCGCCAATATCCTGCTTGAGAACCTTGATATTGTAGATGTAGGATTTCGCCTTGTCACGACAAAAATAAAGTGAAGTAAATTTTAAAACATATGCACGGAAAAGCAAGAGAAGGTTCGTGTTTTCTCCAATGAGGGTGGTTGATTTGAAAGCAGACATATTGATGGCTGCCTTTGCAATCTCAACATCGGCATCTCATTCTGCTTGAATAACATCACAGCCTTTCTACCGCATTCGTTCCATGATCGTTTGGATTAGCGCCTGCTTGTTTGCCAGCAAATGTTGTTACATCGGTAATCTTCACCTTTCTTGCATTCAGCTTTTGACTTCGCCGCTGATGAGTACAGTCCTTCATACTTGGTCAAACTCCATAACAATCAAACACGACAGTTGCTCTCCCATAGTGTTCAACAGTAAGTGAAGCATAATCATTTGCAATCGAGCTGTAGGTACTCTCCGCCTTCCATTTCAAACAGTGCTCTGTTACTTGAACGGTTTGTGTCACAGCACTGGCCAATTTTGTTTCAACATAATTTCTGCGAGCCGCTTCCAGCTGTTTGTCTGCTTGACGTAAAATGCGCTTTCCTTCAAACAAAGACATCAGGGAGAGACAGTGTTCATAGTACATGAGATCATCAAGCCTTAGATCACTCATCTGTGAGACCACGAGAAAACTCTGGAATAAAAGTACTGGGTCAATGCTGCGATCTGCAGAAACTTTGATATTCTTGCTCGATGATTAAGTCTTTGCTTTCAAACATCATTTGTGAGAGTACGAGAAAACTGATTGTCCATCAATTTTCTGTACAATGTCTATTCCGATTTCGAAATGGTCCTGAACATTCACATCCTCGTTAGCAGTAATCCCTGTGATAATATTGCATAACGATTCATCGCCTGAAAACGGCTTAAAGCTATCTAGTTGCTCTGCAACTTTCCCGAGGTCTGTCTCATCTCTTCTCAACTGAGAGGCAGTTGTTGTACGCTTGTTGTGTAACTTCATGCGGTAAGTTATTTCATGGCAAGGTTGTAAGCGGATGACATAGTGGACGACATGGCACAAACTGTTTTCTGGTGCTCGGACATCCCACTGCCCCGTGTGAGCCCACCATGGCTTTTGAGTGAGCGCATTAGTGTTTGCTCGATGACTGTGTTTGAATATGTGAAACCCAAACAGGAACTTTTTTATGTACGGCAGGGTTGTCATCTTCCAAGGCATACATCCTCTGGATATATAGACGAGCCCACTTCAGATAACTTGGATGACCAGTGGCTGCGAATATTAGCAGGCGAGCGTAGACGGCACTAAGACGCAGTTCCCAAGACTCCATTCGATCAGCTGCAACAAGTTCCCTAGCAATTCCTGGCATGTGCTGATAGTTTATCCATAGATTGCTGCTTTTGGATGCCATTACCAGTTCATCTCTTATCAAAGTTAGACTGTTGTAAATCCTACCGATAAAATGTGATTCCAACAATGACTTCAAGTCACATTCATCAGTCTCCATCAGCATGTACACCCGCTTAAGTTCCTCTACTTGGTCCTGAAAACCAGGTTCATCCTCCAAGATTTTGGCAACAATCTGACGTGTTAGACACTGATCCACCAGCATGTGGCCACGAAATGCTTGTTGCCATGCCTTTCCGCCCATCATGTGTATGACGGCATTTTCACCATATAATTTCTCCATGATCTCTTTGAGTCAACTGCCATCCAGCAATGTCCTATATATTTGCACTCCTTATGCATCAGGTGCATCATGTCTTGCCAGCTGGAAGTAGTCTGGTTGAAGTTTAAGAAAGCTTTGATGAGTTTTGCTGCGGTTTTGAGCATTGCTCGTTTTTGAGCTTCCTTATCATCTGTCGGGAGTGAATTGTAGTATTTACCAAGAATGTCACAGTTTTTTTCCTTAAATATCACTATGTTTGCGACACCACAACGGCATTTTGCCACAAATAAAGAGTTTCCATATCGACTTATAAGCTTTTTTCTGGGGTACTGATTTCCATATGCCGTTGATTCACTACCTCATAAGTATTCTCCCATTTAAGCGACAATGTCCTATATCGTTATGTGTTCCTCATCGTTTTCCGCCAAGAATACACACACCCTTTCGAATGTTTCATTCTGATCGCTGTCTTTTGGTCTTCCACTTTTTCGTCGTTTGGTTAATTCAACCGATGTGAACTGTCTTGTAATGATTCGCCTTATATAGAAATTGACGTTACATGACTGGTGGTTCACACAGTCTGCAGCATGAAGATCACCACCAAAATATTCGATCCGACCTTGAACAACAGTGGCCCACTCATCCTCTCTTGTGTTGCAATGAACAAAGATAGTTTGAGCAAATGCATCAGTCTTCACATAGCAAATATTTCTCTCACTTTTTCATTTATAATCTTTTTTCGTAGTATAAGTTCCACAGAAAAGGAAATGGTCTCGTGTTTGTCTGGGACGATATGATAGTCATGTCATATCGTCCCAGAGAAACACGAGCGCTCCTTTTTAATGGCTGAGCAGAATCATCCTTTTTTTAGGCTAAAGCAATGTCTTTTTTGTTTATGTGAACACTAGTTCTGACTTCAACAATGACTTTGACACCACTTTCGATACTTGCACGGTTGACACCTGCAGCACCCTTTCTCGAAGCACTACAGTCTCATCACAGTCCAAATCCTGTTCGCATAAAGGACAAGTTTTCTACTGGCGGCTGAACTCATGTTTGACCCTGAAAATATACAAAAATATATGTGTATCAGTATATGGAGCTAATGAATTGTTTGTGGTGTCAGTTTTTATGGGGTAAAACGTGGTCTCTTTGGGTTTTTCAGTTGTTTTCTCAGGAATCCTATACTCTATAAAACAATTTCAATTATATACGGAGGTAAGGGGTCTGATTAATTAAAGAAAGTAATAATTCACAAGTGGTACCCATATAAGAATAATCACCCATATGCCTGTTTGTGAACCTGGGTGAGTGCAGTAAGGGGTTTATGGGTACGGGTACCAATGTGGATGCAATGAGGGGTTTAAGGGTTGGGTACCGCTAAATTTGTATAAGGGTTTATTTGGCATCACTGGTAACCCTTTTCATGTGAGAGATGAACCCTTAAAACTTTTGTAAAAATCCAAGATGTATTGATTTATCATAAAGACTGACCGAGTTAGTGCTTCACATGTACATGAAAAATGACTTGTAAGCCAAACAAGTCATATTCAAAATTTGACAATTTCCCACACTCGGATTTCGTCCAACTTTTAGTATGTAATAGTCTAGACCCGGCTTAACATAAAACCACCAAAAAACAAAATGTTGCAATTCTTTTAGGTTGGGGTACTCTGGCAGTATATTTACCCGTCTACCCTTCGAACGACATTAGAATTGTAGCCATGCATCGCCACCAGGGCGTTTTATTCGTTGACGGTTGCTTAAGGATTTGACAATCCAATCTCTTTGTTTTCTTCTGTCCGTGATTCGGCTGCACCTGTGTTTTTCCACTAATGACCTTCTCAGTATATTTGACAATCAGACATGTTTGTTTTCTGGTGCGCCTGCGTTTTCTCGCAGATGACCTTTCGTACACCCAGTGTCTTTTGACAATTGATCACATGTTGTCTCTGCCCGTTCATGTGTATTCTAGTGTTAAGATTATTTTTATTTTTTTTTTGTTATTCAACATTATCTTTCTTTTCGCAATTGATCTCGTTTATGTCGTTTTTCCGTTCAGGTCGTTCTGATGCTAAGCTTGTTTTTTTTATTCAAATAACCTTTTGGCCATCCGATAATTATCTTATCTTTTAACAATCGTCAAGTGCATCCTCCTATTGTCAACAGGACTTTTCCGTACACACGGCCAGGATATTTAACATTCTTCATTATACTATTTTCTAAAATGTTCACTTGTTAACATTTTAACTGCATCTCTCTCCCTCCCACTCATCGACACATCGTAATTACCGCATAATATACAATGAACAAACAAAATAAACATTCACAATTGTATATATTATGATAATAATAAAAATAGAATTTAAAAAATAAACAAATAAAAATAAAATAGGTAAGTTTATAAGGTCCATCTTTGTTATGTCTTCAGTATCATGTTCCTAGTCAACAATTATTTCTCTCTTTTCTATTTCTTATGTTCAAAGATAGAACACAACAGTAGAGGGGAAACATAGAAGTAATCTTGTTCAGAAAGTTTGTTCTTCCACAGACTGTATCATATACAGGTAGAGATCTCGATATATGACCAGCTTATCAATGGCGGTAACCACGCCTAAATTTTTAAACTGACATCGGGTAAATTACATTCGAGCAATACCACGTGTGTTTCTGCTCGAGTCTAATTCTTAAGTAATTTAACTCTTAATTTCAAACATACTATGTTTTAACATATGAAGCTGCTATCATGTGAAGCACATGTCGTTCACAGTCTGGCCAAAGGAGAGGAAACCCATGAGGCTTTTTGTATGAAGATGATGGGTACCGAAGCCTGACAGAAGTCTGGTTGTATACTCTTTAATTATCTACCCTTAATTATCGCACTTAAAATAAACTTGTGGGTCTCAATTCGCTACTCTGTCAAAAACATTCCTCATTTGCGTCCATGGAACTGTTACTTGCCTCCAGATCTGAATACAACTTATCGGAGGGCATTTCTCTCTTTGATTTAGAACCTTCCAACATTAACATGCTAATGTATTCTTTCGTCGAACGGCGGCTAATTGTTCCCCGTCTGACAATCCATCGTCTTATCACCAGTCCGACGCATATCAATATGCCGTCGATACCCACACCACTTCCTATAATAAGCTTAACTGGGAATCCCTCGGTCTATAAATATTTATTTGTTCTGGAGTATCTAATAACTTACGGATAGGAATCTCCTACATGTTGCATAACTCCACCGGAATAGTGGCTGCCGAAAAATTAGGGAATGTACTTATAATTAGGGACCACACTACCGGACTGGAACCTTTTGTGGGTGTGCGTCTCAGTTGCCCGACACCCTTAAATCTTGAGTTGTCGTTAACCTGCGCAGTCAACATCATATAATCACTATGAGCTATGCACCCTTTGATTATTTGTATAGTGGGCATTGGAACATGTGCAACAAGCTTAATCCAACAAGCTTACTCTACAGAGCACCATAAAGTACAAATCGCTAGTTGTCGCCACTATCCATGATCCTTGGCCTATCCTTACTGCAATTGGGAGTCAAGTGTTCGCCTGAACTGTGACTTGAAATTTCTTTTCGATGTCTGCAGGTTTACGTCAAAAAAGCGACATTTCACACGACACTCTGTAATAGTTTACTGATACTTGTAGAATACTGTGGGGCCTCGGCATGATTCAATAGCATGTTCTGGCCCTATTGACGGCAATCATTTCCGACTCTAATTCGAATTTAGCTGACAATTTGGAACCACCTATCGAGCTTGAGCGTGTGGACAATGGACGTGGAAAGTTTAAAACGCTATAAACAAAGTATGAGTGCTCTCTATCCAACAACGGGGTGTCCATCACAACCACAATAGACCTTCGGTCAATAAGTGTAGTACAACCCAAGATCCTATAGCAGTGCCATATGTCAGTATCTGGATCACTTGCCAGCTGGAAGTTATCCGGTAGCGCTCGTGCTATGCTATGTAGCAGCTCTCTCGGGTTGTGTGGGGCGATTATACTAGGTAAGAAATGGCCGACTAACAATAAATTGGGGTGTAGTTCCAAGTAGCTTAAGGCCATGTGGACGTCCAAGAAATATTTCCGCAGACTATCAACCATCATTTTATATAGCCAGTATTTATGGGTAAGGATCTCTAATCTGCTTACCCGTTTGTCTAATCCTTGTGTTTAACTCTTCAGACTAGAAATAAGCTCGTTTCTTTTGCGTCTGTTGTTAGAGACCTCGTGTCTTGTTACATTCATAATAGAAATGCTGTCTTCTACCATATGCAACATCAGCCCTTGTGTATTTGTTCATCTTCCTAGTGTCACAGACATAGACATAGACATCATTCAAATTGGTAGCCCAAAGCATTGCCCGCAAATTGCAATATAGCACGTGTTGACCTGTGGGCCATAGACCTAGAGTCTTTATATTTTGACAGTAAGTGTTAACGTTTTTTATCTCCCGAAACTCCTCTTTTACATTGTTTATAAGAGTATCTCCAACCAACTCTTTCGAAAAACCCTCTTTTGCTCCAGACTGGACACTCTGTATACATTCCTCTAAAAAAATCGAAAGCCAGGCCGTATGGTGTAAGGTCAATTGAGAATATCACCAACCATCTTGCACGTGTGTGTGATACTTCGTTCTGCTTCCGAAAGATCACATTCTGGTACCCTTCGATCGTGAAACTTACCCCGGAAAGCAACCAGAGTGTCCAAAGAACAAGGGCTGCCATCCTGTAACGAGAAATATATACTCATTAGCATGGCTGGACACGACACGTGTTACCATTCATTTTACATTATAACCAGAATTAGCCTAATGTGCTATACTAGTACTATAACTCTACCTACCCTGTCACTAGGACGCTTGTGTAACTGACTATAATCTTCATTTATATATTCACCCTACAACGTATCCGCTAGCAAGTCCACAAGACTTTTTAATTGCTCTTTCTTTTCTTTCCGAGCATCGGCGCTAGCATTTGTTGCATTTGTGCCAGCAACACTTTCATCTATATGGCCTGAAGGTGCACCAATTTCCTATGTCTCAATGGACGTTCGCGCTACCTGGATATTATTGTTTAATTCCTTACTAAGTGATTCATTTGGTACCTTCTCTACATATGTAGTTTGAGGTGACAACTTCTCTGATGAATCACTCTTACTAGTTGATGAGCTATTCGACGTGCTCTTCACGTGACTCCGCATCTATGTTTGTAACGCATTTTGGCGCCATTTTACGACGTATCATGATATAGCGCTCCATCAATAGGACGTTAGACTCATCGTCTGAGTTATCCTGTTGATGTCGACACCTTCGGCGATTTTTCGTAACAACCTCTCTGTAGTGAGAATTTCCTATTCCTCGTTAGACGCCGCCCATAGATGCTCGGCATATGTCTTTGTGATAGAGCTCGTCAACTGGTCTCTTATTCTGTAAGAGACAGGGCTAATATTTTCGACCACCATATAATATGACCGCCAGCGCACATCGAATTTCACCCCTCTTTTGATGTGTTTATAGTATACTAAATCATCAATATTAAACTTTACGTCCTTTGTCTTACTAAGGGACTCGTCAATCATCCTTTTCCTTGCTTTCCTAATATTATTCCTAACTAAAGTGTAGGTATGATGCATTTCTTGCAGGGCAATTTCGTGATGTTCATCACCATAGTATACACAACAAGGTCTCAATAGATTATCCAACGGCAGAATAACATCCTTGTTATAGATCAGGTAATAGAGTTAGAAATGTGTGGCTTCACTCACATGAAACCTGACAGCCGCAAACATTTGACTGATGTAAACGTCCAACGACTGTTCATTTTTAGCAACCTTTCTTGTTAGAACATCATGCATCGTTCTATGAAACCTCTCCATCTTCTCATGACTCTGCGGATGATAACATGACGTGGTCACATGATGTACGTTTACGTCCCTTGATGTCTTTTTCATGATTTTGTTGATATTCTCAGGCCCGTTATCAGTCAAAAGCTGAGGTGGTGCCCCAAATCTGGTTAAAATCTCATCGATTAACAGATGTACCACTGCTTCTGCCTCTTAGTTAGAAACAGCAAATGCCTTCAGCCAACCACTATACATATCTATGAATATATCGATATATTGATTGCCCGAGTGAGTATTTGGATAGGCCCGAAGATATCTAAAGCAGGTTTAGCGAAGGGGGAAGTAGGAAAGTCACACTCTTTCATATGACGTTGTTGCTTCCTCAAATCGCTAGTTTAGCACGGAATACATTTACTACACATTCATGTATCTCCTTTAGTAAACAAGTCAGAAATATTTCTGTTTAATTGTGTGAGACATCTTCTCCACGCCCATGTGACCATTTTAATCATGATATTATAGAAGCATACTTTTTCTAAGATGATACGGCACATATAGCCTGACCAGAGGTTCGCCATCGAGTTGGGACTATTTCGTCCATTAGTATACATTTCTTTTCTTCTGTTTTGGACGCTCTTCCATTTTTTATTCAAATCTTGTGGTTCGAAATTTCTTTGTCGGATTCTTGCTCTCTAATTAAGTCTATTTCCTGTAATGTTGATCGAATGTAAGTTACTGATGAGTCCTCGGCATTTTTGTACGCTTTTGGCTCGAAAAGATTTGAATTTATTGCACTAATTAAGTAATTCCTATCGTCTATATTTCCCCAACTAGCATTCATAGAACGTGACAAGAGATCCGCACAAACATTATCTTTACCTCTACAGTATTTTATGCTGCAGTTGAAACCAGCCATACTTAAAGCGAATGTCTGTATTTTTATTGTTTTGTATAAGTAAATTAAGTAAATGTTCTAGTTTAATATGATGTGTATAGACGGTGAATGTCGCAGTATACAAGTTGTAGTTTAGGTTATGAAGGCCATACTGTATAGCATATGCTTCCTTCTCTGTAGTTGACCATCTTGTCTGTGTGTCACTTTATTTATGAGATAAAAAGTAAATTGATTTTTTACTTGACTTGACTTGACTTGGTCCCTTAACCCCCTCCTGGGTCGTAGGGGCGCTGCACCAATGAACTCCACACCAGCTGTCTCCACTTCTGACGGTCATGGGCAATGGACTGGGTTGTAGCGAAGTTGTAGCCCGTCCACTCTTTGATGTTGTCCGTCCATCTTTTGTGTTGTCTACCTCTCCTTCTCTTGCCTTGCACTGCTCCCTGCAGGATGGTTTTGGAGAGACCACTGCCCCTTGTCACGTGACCATACCATCCAAGCTTTCTTTTTCTTACAGTTGTCAGCAAATCTTCGTAGTTGTTCAGATTTGCGTTGATGAGCGCGCGAACTTCTTCGTTTGTGACACGGTCTGAGTACGAGATGCCAAGCACTCTTCTGTAGCATCTCATTTCTACCATTTGGATTTTTCTTTGGAGCTCGGCTGTCAAGGTCCATGACTCGCATGCATACAAAAAGATGGATAATACTAGTGTATGCAGCAGCTTCAGTTTTCTAACGGATTTTCTACCTCTGAGGATAAACCAATCTATAGTCCTTATTTCGATTGGGATAAGCTAGTATTAACATCTCTGCAAGATTTACTTTTAGGATATTAAAGGCGGCCTGACATGCGTCGTCCCATCGAAAACGCGCATACTTTCTTGTTAGATTAATTAGTGGTTCGGCAATATCAGAAACATTTCTAATAAATCGACGGTAGTACGAGGTCATTCCGATGAAAGTTCTCACCTGCCTCACGATGGTTGGAGTCGAAATTGATTTTATGGTTTTCACTTTGTCAAAATCTGGGGGTAATACCTTTCTCACTAATTTTGAAACAAAGATACCGAATTTTTTTAAAGAACTCACACTTCGATGGTTTAAACCTGAGATTATTTTAATGTAAACTACTCAAGACGTTATCTATATGCCTCAAATGGTCTTCCATTGTATTTGAGATATCAAAATGTCGTTCAAATATGCCAGAGCGAACTATACTTGGCCTTGTAAAACAATTGACATCAATTTCTGGAAGACACCGGGAGCGTTTGCGAGTCCAAACGGCATCACATTAAAGTGAAACAAACCCCGGTGGCAGGTAAATGCAATTTTCTCTGTATCGTCTTTATGAAGTCTGACCTGCCAGTATCCAGACTTCAAATCGAATTTAGAAAAATACTTTGCTGATCCGAACGATGCCAGTATATCATCAATGACTGGTAGCGCTCGATCGCATTTCTTTCTAACTTTATTCAGTGTTCTAAAGTCAACACAAAATCTCTTGCTACCATCTTTTTCCCACTAAAACTATCAGGAAACTCAACGGGCCTTTGGACCTCTCGATTACACATGCCTGCATCATTTCATCAACCCCTGACTCAACCAATTTTCTTTGCTTGAGCGGTGTTCGATACGGGAATCTTCTCATGGGTTCATGTGTTCCTGTATCAATAGGCATCTCTACCTATATTTAGTTACCGGACACCCCCGTTTCAAAGTGACCGTTTGGTTAGTGTTCATTATAAACAACAGGAATTGACGAGACGTCAATTCTCACCACAGCCTAGGCTACTGATGTGCCGCTGAAATTTCTAACGTATCCGCTGCTTAGTTGTTCTATCTCATATTCTTTTCTACTACCCTCTTTAAAGGCAGTACGAGCCATGCAAGTATGCATGTGCTAGGGTGTTAATGTTATTTGCTGTACTAATCTAACTATTGACGAGATGTGAACATCTTCCTCTAAGGTCACATACTCATCACCGATTCTTAAAGCACCTAAATCAAAATACATTTTAACCACGTTTTGCATAAGCAATAACGGCGAGTATTACATTTCTGTTAAGATCGTTGTGATTTAAGAAGCAAAGGAATTAATGTTGACTACGGTAAAAATGGTATAAAAATGAAGACTTGCCTGTGTGTGGGGGCCATTTCGCATAGAGGGCACTTGAAATTCAGAAAAAAAGGACTTGTGTTCATGGTAGATTTTTTTATATGTAACAATCATTTGCACATAAGGAGAGCGACTGCTTTAAGAAAGAACGTATTGAGAAGACAGCAGTTCGATTAGTGACAGCATAGAGTAAACAGTTATATTGATAGTGAAATTGATGTTGCTTTAAATTCATTACCGGATTACAAGCTATTTCGGCGCGAAGAGAAGATTATGGAGTTCGAAAATGTATGGTTAAGCAAAGATGTGATATCGCCTTTTAGTGGAGAAGGTGATGTCAAATTGGCGGCAAAGCTACAAAAGGTGCAAGACATTGCTAATTTCATTCCACTTTTTCTGCGCGGAGATTCACTTGCTCTCTACCTTGAGATGGTTACTGAAGACCAGTTAGATGCAAAACAGATTGAGATGAGATTAGTGACAGCGTTCACCGAAGAGACTTTCGAAGCGTATGAAAAACTGAAACGATTCAGGTGCACAAAGCACAAAACTGAGAAGTGAGCTTCAAACGGAATCACCAAGCATTTGGTGCTTTGGATGTCGATGACCGAATTTAATTAAAGATTGCATCGAGCAACCTAAAGCCAGAGTAAGATGCTTTGAATGTGGAAAATTTGGGCACATTGCGAGATATTGTTCTCAAGCTCAGAGAAACGTGCAAGTAGCTACCCCAGCAACAAAATGAAGGAGCAGTACTGCCCTCTTCCAATGATAAAAGTAGCAGTGAATAATACAGTAATGACGGCACCTGTCGATACCGGATGCATAACCGCTTTACTCAATTCCAAACTTGTGAGTGGGTGTGGCAAGAATGGCACTGTGAAAACGGTTGATGTAAGGAACATAAATGTAAGGGAGTGAAAATGAGAGCATGTTGAGTACGAATGAAAGTAGATGCTATTATAATGGATCACATGATTAACAGTATCGACGTCACAATTGTAATGGATGTAATCAATATGACAGGAGGTGTGACTATAAAAAACAGAGTTGAAGTTTTCAGACATACACTATGCTGTAGCTGTCCATCAGTCGAATGTTTTCAAAATTGAAGACAGATGAGGCAGATTTTGATGGAGAGTAATGGACAGTGAGATTGAAATAGATGTGTCTGATGAAAAGATGAGAAAATGGAGGCGGTTTGCATGAAGAATTAAAATCATAAACCTTAAGTCTGCCTACTTGCAGCTACATGTAGCAAAAGAACTATGGCAGTACAACTTGGTCTGTTATAAAGGAAGAACTTACTGCTTGAGACGGTTAGGATTTGGACTTAATGTTGCACCAAAGATTATGGCAGCGTATCAAAAACTGTGTTAATGAAAGGAAAAAGCTGAAGATGCCACTGATTCATCCATTGAGTATATAATGGTAGATGTGACAAACGTATCGACAGAGGAAGTTGTGGAACATCTTAAGTGATTTTGGCTAGCAGCCAAGCCGCCAGAATCTCTGGACGGGGGAGCGGCACTGGTACTTAAGCTGATGAAAGGAAAGATGGTTGAGCTGATGTTCAAAAGGCAACGAGATCCCGAAGATGACAGAAGATATGAGTAGACAGCAGTTGTTCTCTATCTGCAGTAAGTTGTTGGTGTACTATCCAGTTGCTGCATGGCTGCGACTGGCATGCGGTTATGCGAAAAGAAGAGCAAGTGGAATAGACTGGGATGGCAGGGTTTATCGCAAAAATGTCAAAGTAATACAGGAGATTCTAGCTGATATAGAAATGAAGACCCTGTTACTGGAGCTTGGTACATACCTGAAACAAAATTAGGAGTGGTGTGGTGTGATGCAAGCAGTATTGCAGCAGTCGTGGTTGTGGGGATTGGTGGTTTGGTGGCGAAAAATGCAGCATGGCTTAGAGAAAAGAATGACTATAATCACATTAGCGTAGCCGAATTAGATACTGTTCTTAAAGGTATCCATTTTTTCAGGGAGTAACAAGTAGATGCGCGAACACGTGGTTTGTTGAGAGAAAAGAGGTCCCTGTATGCTGTCTAGGAACCGGAGAACTGGAATGATTGCATGGCATGCACCACATAAGAGTGGATAGATCATTGTATTTGGTGCGAAATGTTGATCGTCTTATAAAACGGAGGGAAATTCAGAAGGTGGTCAAAAAATGCAAATTATATCAAACTAAAATAGTTTTTAAATCGTTCGTCGAAAAAAGATTTAGCGTTGTCTGTTTTATAATGAATTAATTTATTTATTAATTTATTTATGAAACTAACTTCTTGTTTGTTTGTATTTTCTTAGACGAAGAATTGTCATTTAAATTAATTGTTTTCGAGTTGAACTTGCGATTAGACCATTTTTAAACTCTTTGTTAAAACAGAACAAAAACGAATCGATAAAACGCACGGTAATGTCAGAGGAATAGTCAGTTTCTCCTTACCAAGGGCTAAACAAATATCCCGTGATCGAATGTTTTTCCTGTCAGGCATTTGGTACCGATCAAATACACCAGCAGCCAACTAGTTAATAAAGCAACTAATGTGAGACTATGTTAGTTAAAACAAAATCTTATTAAAAAACGGATGATGTTCTTACAGCGCTTTTCGAAAAACGAAAAGTTTTTAAAAAACGCGTCCGAAGGTTATAACGTATTGTAGCAACGTATGATTCATTTGGGATAGTAGGAAAACATTTAATAGTTGACTTGTAGCGAAAAGCAATGTATATTTTTGTAAAAAAGAAAGGCCCAAAACTAAACGAAAAATCCGGGACAATCGTTAACGATCAACCGTCGTTTCTGCTGCTTTCTAGTTCATTCTGTTTTCATTTTAAAAACCTTTCCTTTCTATTCAAATTTCATGCACGGCACAGGCTATGTTTTGGCACCACTGTTTTAATCATCACAAACGCAGCAACTGCGTGGCGGCTTCTTCTTCTGAGACGTGACACAGCTAATTCAGTCGCTTCTTGACGTGATCTTAGCGAGACATATTGTTCTTTGATATTGTTCTCGTCACTGTCGTCAGTGTCGCTTAACCGATTAAGGTCATCATCGACCGAGCTATTGGCCTCGTCATTCACTACTTGCGCACACAATTGGCCACGACTTGATGCTTCGGAATTGCTCACCATCTGAGGATACGGCGAATAGTTCATACATTGCGAGGTACTCCGTCCACACACACCGTTTGGGAACTCACCACCTTCGTTACAGTTCCTGTACTCCATTCACTCATGCACCTGTTTCACAGCCCCCTTTTTCGTACCAGGGGTGCCTCTTTGTCGTACCAGGGGCGACGATCCTCCTGACAAAGTAGGTTGTTCGTTTCACTCCAGAATGACCGCTCTTCAAATGGATCTGTCGTATTTGGCTCGGCTCTATGCTGTTATCAGCGGCGGCACATACCTTCGACACAGGCTCTGTTTCCTTCCACATTGTCTCCAGCTACCTCTACAGGACTCTAGTGATCTGATCGGCTTTATTTTAACTTGACCTGACGATCACAACGTCTACCACTAGCGCATACTGTTTGACAAGTTTTGAAAAGGTTCGCAAACGTCTTCTGATAAGCATTTCACTAGCAGCCTTGGTGCTCACTCTGAATTTGTTAGTCATCGTGTTAGTAAGCCATCTGTGAATACATAAGGAGTCGGTATTCAGTTGTAAGGATTTGGCCTCCCAGTGTATAGCCAGATTTACTCATTTTAGAATGACATCCAACTGCGCGAGGTTTATGGGTCATGTGTCCGATTCTGGTCGCATCCAACATGTATCTTCAATCGCGGTCTCATGTGATTCGAGCAGGACACCTGTGGCCAAAGAACCTGCGTCACCCCACACGTCAAGCTCCTCGCCATTGACGAACCAGTTTCCTTTGCATGAGTATGCCTGAATCACTATATTAACAGTTTCGGTTAGTATACGTCTTATTGGGACATCATCGGTTAGATCGTTCCATCCTTCTGTCTCCGCACTTGCCCTTCGCTTACTGATACTAGTCGCTACTCGCAGCCAGCCGCACACCGGGAGATACCCAACAAGCTTTCCACAGAGAGAGAACACCTTTCTTCTGATAATAGTGTCTGGGACATCCGGCAGCTCATTTACACGTTTCTAAAATATGACATCATCTAATCCCCAGACAGTTAAGCACAGCACTCGAGCTCCATCCTTCGGTCGCTTCGGAGTTTTGCAAACCAGTCCAAAGCACGACAACTGTTCAGCAACACAATCAGATACAACACTTTCATCTACATACACATCATCGATGTAAGTCGAGGTCGCCTTCTTGATGTTGTTGTCTTGCGATAAGACTGCGTTCACAATTGACCTCATTATTTGCGGAGCCAAATTCAGACCGAATCCCAACCACCGTTAAACAGTACTTTCTATTTTGAAAAAAAACAACGGTCTGGTAGGGCCAGAATGACTCACCAATGCACATTTGATCCTCGTTGTCTCCATTCCCTCAGTTTACTGGTACAAACAACAGCGCAAAGATCAACGCTGTTGTTGGAGGTTTAATTCTAGGTAGTCCATTACACGGCGCACTTTAGATTTATTCTGCTGGACGACAGCCATCAACGGAAGCAGCCCTCTCAGGATCCCAGCTTTTGTTCGTCATAGGAAGCAATCCACCCTCTTGATGCATCGCTGTACTGCTTCTGCAAATAGTTTACTGACTGTTGCCGCCATTTAATACTCAATGACACAGTTTTTCAGCTTGTTGGGAGCTTTGCCTTCCGCCCACTTCCACGTCTTAGTTGGTGTTGTGATGGGATACCGGACTCCCCGCAGTCACTAATAAATGAACTAGTCTGTAGAATATATCTACAACGAACAATAGTATGTGTATTCGACGGTATTCGAGTCTATTCTGTTAATCATATTGTATTACCAGTAGTGCTATTGTGTGGTACAAGATATATACGTTGTAATAAAAAGGCCTTACACTCTGGTTATTTTGTTATTATAACTTCTGACAAAGTTATATCAGTTGGAAAGCTTGGAAACTTTCAAAGAAACACTTACAAACCTTGCAAGTTGAGAGTCTCTATTACCCCGAACTGGTTGCGTAAAAGGAATTAATTTTTATTCATTAGCTTGGGATTACCAATGACCCAATTAATGTATGTAAGAGTCTTAAATAATTACTTTCTTTCATTCTTACTTGTAGTAGTTCTAAAAATCACACTGAAATTAAGTCAAACAGTCGGCGGCTGGTTACTGTTTATTTTTCTTTCTTTCTTTCTATTATATTAAACTAGTTGCAAATGTTTTCACATGCATTAAAGCGAGAGGCAATCGAATGAAAAGTTACATTCAGAAAGTAACATGACTAAGGAACGTTTCAAGTAAAGGTGTTACACACACTCTTTTAACGCTTCTATTTTCTTAGCTAAGACCCGGGACAACGCCGGAAAGCGCTTCTAGTTTTCTCGAAGGAGAAGTACCTTTTGACAGACAAATATACTTGCAATGACTTTTATTCTACTTCATCCTTCTATTTTATGTTGTTTCCTAAGGATACTCATATTTTATAATAAATATAGTTTTTGCTTTTAAATCGATATTTGTGGGTCTATCTGTCCGCCTCCACTTTTTATTTTATTATGAGCCGAAGTCAATTTTAGGATCTAAAACATGATCTATCACAACCACGTACTTAGGGTCAGTGTTAGGTCAATGAGAGACATGTTTTCGTCCTCATCATCGTTAAGTAAATTCCGGAGAATCATCAATCAATAAATTAAAAAGTGGCAATAGAAAAACTGCAAATACGAAAATATATAACTAATATAGGGTGGGCAAAAATAAGGGTCCTATTTTTAAAAATTCATAACTTTTTTATTTATTGATTTTTTTTTATTTTTTTTTTAGAATAAGTAAAGGACCCCTTCCAAAGCAAGCATGGGCCGTATTAGCCCTAAGGAACGTACCCTCATTTAGAAAACATTATTTTTGCTTAAAAAACTCAAAAGAGTGTAAAAAACAATACTTTAGTTTTTGTAAGTTTCAAGAAGTGTTTTTCGGCTAAAATTTGTTTTGTTTATTTCAAAAAATCTCGGAAGGGTCAGTCTACACACACATAAAGTTTGGTTAGTTTAACTTTTATTTTGTGGAAGTTATTCAAATTCAAGTTATTCAAATTTAAAGATAGGACCCTTATTTTGGCCCACCCTGTACCTTATCATTATTATAACGAAAAAAAACGAAAAACATTTCCAAATCCGTTTTGCCTCCATATTCCATAGCCCATAAATATCGAGACTTTAAAAACTCTGCGCCTCATAATTAAAACACTGAAAAGAATGGATATCCATAACACACACTATATTCATGTTTTGAAAAATCTATTAATTAATTAAAAATGGGGGGGAGCGATAAAAAGCAACTCGGTTACGGAATGAGTCAGTCATCAAAGGTTTTCCGCTAAACAAATATCTGACATTATTTTCTCTCTCTTTTTTTTCATTTCTCTCTTATTAATATCGGAAATAAAAAAACGTCCTATAAATTAGTATCTCTTTTTTTCAACGTAGTAGTAAGTATCACTCTTGCCCCAGTCGAAATGAATGGCTTTCTTCTTAAAAGAAGCCGATTGTTTTGTTAAGCTTTGAAGACTGACTTTCACTCCAGATCTAAAATGAAAGCTAAGGTCGCTGGAAAATGATTGGATAATTCTACAACCACAAAAAGTGCTTGACTACAGATGAAAACATCTATCTATATATGTGTCAGTACGTCCCAAGGGAGTACTGTTGCGAAATCTGTGAAGGTGCCGCTAAAAACACCCTTTCCTACCTTGACAGCATACAAAATTGACTTCGCAATCCAGTTGAAAATGAGTTCTTCTCTTCCTTACAGTCCCTTTCCACAGAGAAGACGTTGCTGTCTCTTTCTTTACATTATCGTTATTTTCATGAAATCTGATCGACTTAGCTCCAGTCTTTAGTTCCTCCTTGTAAAACATTAACAGCAAGAACTCGCCTTCTACAAAATCCGAAAAAAAACATGCCTTTCTCTCTCCATGTTCTTCGCGTCAGGGGGAATTTCCATATGCAGAGATTTTTTTTTCAAGGGATTCCCACCTGTGGAACACATTACCGCGGGGCTGCTTCCTTGCTGTTTACGTCATACTTGTCTTCAAATCCAATGTCAACACATATTTGCCATAAATTGTCTTATAAATAATCAAACTTAATTCATTGCATTAATTTTAATACTCGCTTTGTGTTCTTCATCTTTCAACTGACAATATTTCCATCTCATCAATCCTTATCCTCGATTTACCTTTGACCTTGATAAGTGGTAATTCAACAGCAAAAATATATCCTAGATGACACGAGTATTTTCATGAATATAGAATTATGCGTTATGGAATCGGTCTATTCAAGATGAAATCACTTCCTCTAAAAAAAGCGAAAGATATACCCACCCCTCCCCATTTATGAGTAAAAACTGACTGTTCTAATTCAATTATTTACTATAGATATTACGTTTTGGATTTAATAAACATAAAATCTGTGATATCTCGTAAAATTGACAAACCAATAGTGATAGCGTTTTCAGGCCGTGTATATGTTAAATCAACTTTGGATTTTATATATCACCTTTAGCGAACTTTTCGAATTTTGTAAACGCTTGGGCAGCGCCCTTTCATATATATTTTATCGAAACAAAGAAACAAAACGATGATATATTCAAAATACTATTTACTTAATGCGAACACAAAAAGATCGCTTTCTTTGTGTGCATAAAAACGCGTACATAGGTAAACAAGAGTATGAAGAGACAACGTGCATGCGTGTGTTAAGAAGCTGAGAGAATTATTTCAAATACCGTGGATTTTTGTGCGTGTGTTATGAACACGTGTTTCGAACATAGCAAGAAACGAAAGGCAGAAAATCTCTTTGTGTTTCGGCTTTTAGCATCCTCGGTCTTAGCGTCATCTAGCGTGGCGAAAAGGGGAGATAATGTGTGTATAAGTGTTTTGGAAAGGTGGGTAATGTTACAAACTTTTCAAAATATCGTGTAAAGCTTTTCGTTTTTCCATCTGAATTCGTTTCTCATTCTCATGTCTTCCTTCTTTTATTTATGTTAGTTTTTGTTCTCGATTTCAATTCCCTTCTTCGCTTTTTTTTCTTATATTCATTATTTTACCTTTTCTAATTTCTTCTAATTTCGGGAATAAAAATAAGTTCATATAATGAAATGGTGTAGATGAATTACCTCCCTTTAATAGGATTCCCATTTTTGATAGATTCATAGCTGTACTCCCTTGAGAAAAAGCGTAAAGTCTCGTGATCTCGGAAGATACGTTACTTGGGCCTAGTTCTCGCGAGATTCGAGGAATCCCTCTGATTTTCTGTCTCTGATCAACTGGCCTTCCTTTCTTATCGGATCCTCCAGGAAGTCCCCAATACGTCGACTGTAAGTAGCCCCTTCGTGTGTTTCACACAGCTTCTATATTTGAGTGACAACTATGTGCATTCGATTGTTTTGGGACTTGTAGTAAATGTTTATTTCTGTATTTTGTATTGTTCTATCGTTTGTTAAAACAAACGTTGAATAAACGCACATAGATTTAGCTCACTTTTTTGTGTGTTCCTTATTGGCCGATGCACACGTGCATTATTATAAACGCTTGTGCCTTCCCGAGCAACATAGCCTATTTTCTGTAGACTGCAAATGTTAACGCACTCAACCAAACATAGGTATTACTTTTATAGACGTATGTATAAGCATCATTCACACCTAAATTGCTAGGAGACACGAGTAAAATAATTAATGTGAACTATGGAACCGGCTGACACGAGTTGAATTGAAAATTCTATTTAGTTTGTAATACCATTTAGAAAGTTATGAACACACCTCTCAGCAATTGGTAACTTCGACACGTGTGTTCAAAAAATTGTTTTCAAAGAATCGTTTCCAATAGTTTTTCTTTCGGCATTAAATAACAGAAACAGTTCAATATGCTAGAGAAAAGAAGACAAAAAATACAAAAAATACAAAAAAGGGTGCATGTGCTAAAAAAAGAGAATAAAAATAATACAAAAGCGATCTAAATAATTTAAAAGAAGATCATATGCTTCATAGAGAAAACCAAAGTAATAAAACCAAGTACATATCCTATAAAACAGCTAAAACCAAAATAATATAAGAGTATCACAATGTTGTAATATATAGAAAATAAAAATAATACAACAGAGATATATATGTTACAAAACGGAAAAAACAAAAATAATATAAAAGAAAGAAAATTTGCAAAGAAACTAAAAATAATATAAAAAGGTCCATATTCTATAAAATAGAGGAAATCGAAATAATACAAAAGAGGGCAATATACTATAAAACAAAGAACGCCAAAATAATACAAAGCACGGCAACATGCTATAAAACAGAACGTCAAAATCACACAAAAGACGTGCATGTCCTATAAAACAGAAAAATTAATATAAAAGAGGTATACATACTATAAAACAGAGAAAACTAAACTAATGCAAAAGAGGTCCATATTCTATGAAACAGAGAACACAAAATAACACAAAGAGGTTCATGTGCTATAAAATGCAAAAAAAAAATTTTTGAAAGGATTCGCTATCCTATCCGGAAGGTGAGATATTATTCTTTTTCTTAATGAACCTTCAAAGCTATCAGACGTGATTCAATCGACTAATTATCTCTGCATGGCGTTAAAACCCCCTGACGCCGTGTCTGACAGGTTCTTTCTAATCGCAATCATCAAAACTTCCAGAAGAGCCAAACGCAGATATTAGTAATACGTACTTATACCATTGTTTATGCATATACTCTATTCTCCGATCCCGGCAACATTTGTATTTATTGATTGTATCAAGACATTAATATATTCCTTCCATAGTAATTATGTATGTCATTTAATCCCTTTATGTGTACCATATTAAGCACCGCCTTACATATTTCGTAACCCTATTTTACGTTTATCTTCGACAAACTGTTTATGTGAGAACATAAATCCAACTATTTTTTACATTTTTAATTAATAAGTCACCACTTATCGTGGCTAAAAGTAATTCGAGGATCAGGGTTAATGAGATAAATCGATTCTCAGTTGCATGATGAACAATAGTATGAAACGATTGAAAATGGTGAAAAGGATGCAAAAACTTATAAGGACGGTTTATCACAGTTTACATTGGATTTGAAAACGACCACGTTGTAAACTGCAGGAAAGCAGCCCCGTGATAATATGTTTATTCACTATCGTATATTTCCATCTTTGTTCCGACACTTGTGTGTGTTACCCAAGCTAACACAACGCACAAAATGTCGACCACCTGTACGAGAACGATATCACCGTACACGTCGTTACTAAAAACGTAAAAGGCAAGATAGAAACATGTTTTAGCTTTATAGTGGCATCTAAGAGATAAAGTAAGACCACTTTGTTATAAATTACGACAGTCATTAAATAAAAACAGAATAAAAAGAAATACTTGCAATGGATGAAACTGTAAGAATGTGTACTACGATTGATACATATATTATGAATTTGTTCAGTAAATTTTATTATTGAATCATATAAATCACGAGTTACTACTTATTAAGGCTAAAAGCCACTCAAAGGTAATTGTCAATATGGATGGAGTGTCAGTTGAATGATGAGAAATATTACGAGAGGATTGAAAGTGATGAATGGAATTAACAAAATTAAATTACTTATGATAACATTTTCTGATTCAGTTTCTTATAAACAAAGTGTCCATACACAAATTATTTTCTTAAATATCTATAAACTTTTGAATTACATTGACTTATGTTAATGGCAAGGGTAAATAAACCGATATAACATTTTATTTCTAAACAAATAAATATTTTAAAAGCCAAAGTTATAGTTAAATAAACGAAATAATAATGCTTTATAACGTTAAATAAGTACAACATATTATACACAACAAATATGAAAGGACAGAATTAAATAGTTGCCAACATTTTTTTATTGATCGAACAAAAGCCTGTGTCCACCGATTAAGATTAATTTATTCAAGTTGTACAAAAAGTACATTGTCTGCCTTTGGAGAAATGGGTTATTTTCATTGTTATTTATCATTTTGGGACTGGTTACGCTATCTTAAGAGTGTGGGTTGCTGTTGTTGCTGTTGTTGCTGTTGTAGCTGTTGTTGTTGTTATCCCAACGTTTCGGCCGTTTTGCCTGTTGGTTAAAATGCGCAGATTATATTGAGCTTCTGAGTTAAATTCTGAGCAATGGTAGAAAGACGATTAAGGAAGTTAACTGAGAGAATGTCACAAAGCTTGTGAACTATGTGCATATAGGGCTTGAAGTGATTTGGTGGCAAAAGAATGACAAACGATAATGATGTATTAAATTATAATGTAAGAAATGGCTTTGCAAAACTAATTGTGTTTACTGATTGATTAAAAGACCAACTTGAAAATACGTTGCTTTAAGGTCTGAACTGGCAGACCCTCTGAATGCATCCAATTGAAGTAAAGGGTGGTTTAAAAAAAAGAACACTTCCCTTGGTGTCATGTCTGGGTGGAGGCCACAGTCAAAATAGGACCAGAGAAAGCTTTTCGCCTTCACACCGCCCAAAATAAATGTCTGGTGAATAGTAAAAAAAAAAAGGTATTTGCCCAATCAGCTGGGGCTATATTAGAATACAAGGGACGTAATTCATTGTTACAATAACAAAGGGAAATAATATATGTAGCTGCCGCCATATTCGTCTTTGATAGGCATTTGTATTTTTTGTACGAATCACAACGTCGAGATATCGAAACTTAATAGCACCTCGTTTAAATTTCTGACCACAAAATAGATACTAAGTATGAAGTGAAAAAGGTAGAGAAAAGATCGTTCTAGATAGAATAAAGACGTACTGATAATATAAATACGTATATATAAGATAAATAACTATTTATTTATAAATTTTAAAAGTCCATACTTTTTTGAAGCATCCAAATGAAATTTAATAATGAGGATTGAGGTAAAATAAATACCTTCGAAGCATGTTAAGGATGCGATATTAATTTTATTTTAAAAGAAAAGAAAAATCGAAACCGATTTTTTTTTTATTAACTTTCGAAATGTTTTGATAACGACCAAGATAAGAAAAACAGTTCAAGAAAGCAGAAGTCCTCAAGTTCTTTTATTGATCGATTTACTTCAACGCCTAACTTCTCTGCCATATTACACGCCTTATTATTGAAACTGAGAACAAAGAAAATGTTAGCATTCTAAAATATTCTAGTAATATCCTCCACTCTATAATAAAGACCAATGTGTATTTATTTGTATATTTAAACATATATAAATAAATATATGTGCTTTCAACTCGCCACGCAAAAGTTAGCGAGTAAAACCTTTAACCATCCCCGGACGAAACCATTTCAAGTAGTGAGGGTGGGGTGCAGAAAGGAAATAGCCGGTCAGATAAGCACATCAGATTTAACTCGCTGCCTGAAATGAATTCGGAAAGAAATCCTTTACTCTATAATAAAAAGGCAACGGTGCTCTTAGGTCATTAGAAATTATAATAATTTATACATGAAAAATTTAATTACGAACGTAATTCTATGATTTTAGATGAATATTTTAGTAATATATTTGATTTTAACGGAGAACGTACGCTAGTTTATAAATAGTATTTAAATTAATATTGCAACTTAGAATAGGCTCGACGTTAAAAACAGATTTTTTATATCATTTTTAAATAATAATTTTCTTATTTCGTAAAAGCTAAACGAACCATTAAATTTCATTATAAAATTATATAGCAACACAAAGCAGACATTAATTTTTCTTTTCGGTTTAATATAGCGCCTCATTGTTTTCATATCGCCTGCATTATTTCTGCGCAGAATGGATATTTCCGGAATCTTTTTTACGATGGTTATTCTACGTAACGTATTCTACGGAGAAAAATCTAATCGTTTGAGATTCAGCAAAAAAGTGTTACGTACAAAACAAAACAAAACACAATAAAGTAAACTTTACATAGAAACTTAAAATAGAATTATATGTAGTTTATCAGAAAAGTGCGTGACAGAGAGAAACCTGAGGTAATAAAGAAACAGAAACACATGCCAAAGGGATTATATCCTCGAAATATTGTGAAATTCTGGTGTCATATAAGACTTTAGTGATCTATGAAGAAAGCTGAAAGCAACTAAGATTGAATTTTAATTTAAAAAGATCACTTTTTTATTCAATATTCATGTTATCTTTTCTTACAACCCGGCATATTCCCGCAGAGTTATAACCTTCTGATAAAGTGCCTGTATATTACACACAATGCTTCAGTCACACTACAACTTTCTCTTTAAATGAAGTTGTTTAAATTTTATTTAAATACTATTTAGCGAAAATTGTTCTATATATTAAAATGTTAACTTTAAATTTTAGCAAGAAAATATTGTTCTATAAAAAAAATGTTCAATTTAAATTTTAGCAGGAAAAAGTAGTTCTATATATTAATATGTTTAATTTCAATTTTAGCTAGAAAATGTAGTTCTATATATTAATATGTTCAATTTAAATTTTAACAAAAAAAGTAGTTCTACATATTAATATGTTCAATTTAAATTTTAGCAAGAAAAAGTAGTTCTATATATTAATATGTTCAATTTAAATTTTAGCAAGACAAAGTAGTTCTATATATTAATATGTTCAATTTAAATTTTAGCAAGACAACGTAGTTCTATATATAAATATGTTCAATTTAAAATTGTTCTATATATTAATATGTTCAATTTAAAATTGTTCTATATATCAATATGTTCAAATAAAAATTGTTCTATATATTAATATGTTCAATTTAAACCGAGACGCTTCTCCAACATCAGTGATGCTCATGTTAAACCTCCAACTTAAGAAAATGAATTTCAATCGACCACACTTACTGAGATGCGTCTCTAACCTCAGTGACGTCAATATTCAACCACCAACGTTGAAAGAGTAACCCGACCAGATATTCCTCGTCAACCCTTTCTGTGACATCGCCAGCTGAAGCAACTCTTTCATAACCTATACTGTTTACAGTATGTTAACTAATTGTGCCAGAAAAATAAAAGAATTAAAAGAAAAGTTTTGACTGTAATTCAATTTCCAACCGAATTTCGTGCAACCCACTTTCTCTCTCCCTTTCTCTCTCCAATCCAAATCACTTTTCCCCTTCTTCCCAGCTGTCCTCTTCATTTATATCACCTGAAATCCACATATGTCAATCAGAGACCACCATAAACACCTGCACATACTAAGAGAAGCCCTTTTTTTAATCTGCATACACGACATGCGAAGCACCTCATTCTTTTCCCTGATGGTGAGTGTTCCTCTTTATTCTCACACAGTCTAATAAACCTGTTATTAGTTATTTATACATTTAACTCCGGTGTTTGTCAACTTTCATTGGCGATTTCCGTGTTTGCCTTGTATCTTGTGCTATCTGTCTTTACCGTTTGTTGATTTGATGTTAAAATCATATGTTTACTTATTCTAAGACCGATCATCATCATTTTATTGCGTGTTATGAACGTGTAAATCAGTACTGCCTGAATATGCGATATACACCACACATCAATGAAGTTGGTATTTACGTTCAATGTATTTCACACTAGGTAATGCCAGGTAATACCCGCCAATTGTAAATAAAATTATATATATATATATATCTATATATATATATATATATATATATATATATATATATAGAGAGAGAGAGAGAGAGAGAGAGAGAGAGAGAGAGAGAGAGAGAGAGAGGTGTAACTTGTGTGTGTAACTTGTGTGTTTATATACGAACGTGCCTTGTGTTGGTTTTCAACACGGCAACTCTATCACGGAAGGTCCTTTCGGTTTCCATGGTAACTCTGCCATGTCATTAGCTTTGAGAGGCTGACAAGCATAATTATCTCCTTCGACCCGCGCCATTTCCGGAAGTCCAGCAGAAGCTTGGCGAAGTTAGTCAGCAGATCGGGATGGAGTGCGTGTAGGATGATGGATTGTGGCCTCAGACGGCTCCTTAAAAACGCCTCGGGGTAGTTAATTCGATCAGGAGAAGTAGGCATATGAAAAATTGACTTTATTTCGATGGTTGCCGTCACGTGCTCATTATGCGGTGATAGAAACGCCTACATTACAAACGGTGACGTCAAACCTTGTCTGGCGCTTACTAGTAAAGGTCAGTGTTTGTGGATGGAATTTGAATAAGAATGTTGATTAGCACTGAATTAGTTAAATGGCAATGACCCATCCGGCCGCACATCCTCATGGGACCTTCTCCATGGAAAATCGTTTTATGAAACGTGTTCTCACTCAGGCGATTTTAGAGGGTCATGATGATTTGATTTGTGTAGAAAAAAAGGATTATGTAAATCCCCTCTCGCCGTCAGAAGGAACTCCTCTTTAACAACACCGTAATAGATACTGAACAATTTCCAACACCATCGCTTTCTGTCAGCCGTTTAAACTTCTCTGTTTATCTATTTTAAAGGCAGTTAGTCTCTACACATCTAGATTAATCGTTCACACATGAAAATAAGTTTCACATATAAAAACTGCAATTATGAATACAACTTGTTTTGTCACGGGGAGACGGGTGCTCGACACGCGAAACATCTCATGCGCTTCGAAGCTAGTACATTTTCGTATTCGTCACTATTGTTACAATTTGATCATCCGTTGTAGGGCCTATTAATAATTTTAGCGTTACTTAATGTTAAAACATAACTTACAGGAATCGATTCCACAAAATCGTTTTATGACACCATGGGGAGTTTTAGAGGGTTAAGTGAGAAAGTTGGTTTAATTTGATGATCTGTTGTGCGGCATCAGAAAAGTCCTCCTGAAAGCTCCTCATTCCGTACCTACACCATGTTAGGTTGCATATTCGTCTTTATTACTTGCTCAAGTTAAATTGTTTAATTACATAGTGTTGTCGTTCTTTCTCTTCAAAACTGTCGGCCCATTTCAATTTCAGCGCTTATCTTCAGGATTATTCCTACATTCTCACGTACGAGAATTGCATTTTTGTGGGTGATAAAATTCCCATAAGAAATCGGTTCATTGTAAATGACTATATTTACACCAGTTGTGATGTTACGCATATCTGGGGAAATGTGTTTATATATTTCCGAATGGTATAAGTGATTGTGTAGCGGAAAAGGGGTTAATCAAAATTAATGACAAAGTCTATCCATGCTTTATATAGCAACTTTATTTATGTCTTGAAAAAAACGTAATGGGTTAAGAAAGAAAAGAGTTAAGAAAAGTTCGAATCTCTAGACGAAGAAACTATTGTTTTGTTAAGTAAAGTTCAGAGATCTAGACGTAGAAAGTGTTGTGTCCGTATGTACGTGAACTCGTTAGACTGACAAGTTGTCGCTATATTTATAAGAAAGTCCACAACTTTGACTTATGCTGTTTGCCGAGATGCCGATAGCCAGAGGCTACGACAGAGTTCGTTTGCGCGCCAAGAAAATGTGTTGCAGTTAGTAACATCGTGTTGCAGTAACATCGTGGCTCTGACTGAGGACAGCACAAGTGCGCTCGCTTATATAGATAACACGAACAGGTGTCCGGCTCCAAGAGACGGCTGTTTTCGTTTGTTTGTAGTCCGATATAGGGAACCAATGGAGATTGAGTATTTCGATCCAATCAGCACTAAGCATGTCAACCAAGTAAACATCGCCTTTCGATTGAACAAAAGCTCAAATCGGCAGTTTCTTGTAACCAATGAAAACGCGATTATATTCACTTTCCAAATGTCGCACGTACTATAAAAATCAACATAAACAGCTTTCTTTCTCTCCCTCCGGTATTTTCTTCCACAGGCAAGACACGTGGGTATGCCCTTAAAAGTTATCCTCGAACCCTTCCCGAGACAAACATGACGAGAGACATTCACGAATTATTGTACGCCTAGCGAACCACACACATACACACCGATACACATAAGTCAATACATACATTCCCTCACTAAAATGAACACTATACTTTATTTCTCCTTATAGAAAAAACCTTTTATTACTTAGTTGTAGTCGTTTTAATTGAAATGTTTGGGGTCGAGGATCAGAGAGTTACACCGTATGGAAGTTATACATATCACATGACTTCCGTTAGAACCATTTCCAGTTCTTAGCTGGCGAGACTTGGATAAAAGAATACATGTTACCGACAGTCTCGAGAACTAGAGGCAAAGAGCGAATAATGTATAGTAAAAGCTATTCATCTCATCTCATTTGTACTTATGCGCTGCTTTACAATAAAATATTGTCACAAACTAACCAACAAGTGTCGGTGTGTTGTGTATCTAACTTTAATTCCAGTGAGAATACTCCCGGAGATAATCGAGAACAAAGGACCTGTCACAGGAGGAGCAAACAGACATAAGGCATAATTTAATTGTGCTGTTGTGATTTGTTGTTGCATGTATAACAACCCATGTATTTCCTTGGACTCTTTGAACTCTCGAACTTTTACGAACCCTTTATTTTTATTGTCTTAATAAATTGTAAATAAAAAGTAATTACTCTGATATTCTTTCTTTTGATAATGTATTATTGGTGACGCCGAGTGCGAGTGTCTTAAATACATCCTCATTTTAATTAACCTTCCCCAAAATTGAAATCACTTAACTTGCAATACACGCATGCAGCTGTACTCAAATGGCGTCGCCAAGTCTAATTTTTTAAATGATTCATTGTAAATGCCCCTCACTCTCGGTTGTGGAAAACCCTTCAATATTTTCATGTCCAAGAAATCAACGTCGAATTATTGTGATCAAAAGGGAAACAAATGTGTATTTATTCACTTGAAACTACATTACGTTTAGCATAGTGTCCGGTGGTAAATGTGGAGGGGGGGGGGCTACCATACCCGATGTTGTTATTAATTCCAAAACACGTCACTCAATAAGTCTCGGCCCTAACTAATAAAACAAAAACTGTTGGCCAATCATAGACTTTATTCGTCAACATAGTCTCCTTCTAGAGTGATACAATGATTCCAATGTTTCTCTAACAATTCGATGCCTTTTTGTAAAACGATTTGTCTTTAGCCTCAAAATACGTCTCAGTTTCCGATATCACTTCTTCCTTGGAGCCAAATCTCTTTTTTTCTTGCGCATCCTTTTATGATCTACAAACAGTCAGTGGTCGCTGGGGTCATGATCTGGATAATAGGGTGGATGGGTGCGGATACTTTTTGAAGTGCAATTCATGTAGTTTTGTGACACGGTGCATTATCTTAATGAAAGAGAACAATTTCTTCTCCATTTGTGGCCGTTTTTTGCGATTTTTTTTCAAACGAACCAATAATGCTATATAATATTCGCTATTGATGGGCCTTCCTTTCTCATTTAATCGATGA
>OY744518.1:98105014-98617514 GCA_963556195.1 Sepiola atlantica | reverse complement strand
TTATTTTTTGCTGAACCCATCCCATATTGTAACACATACGCCCCAATCAAAATACTGGTACTCACACGAATTTCTGTTCAGACTGCGGGACTCTCCATTGTTCTTTGTCTGCACCAGAATAATTTGGAGAGGATTAAGTAAACATTCCTCAACGTAATGCTTATTTTTAAGTCTTGAACTTGTGATGGATATACGAAACCGTGTTATTGTGTGCCACCGCATATTATATTTTGAATCTTTAATCAAATGTAAGCCATAATAGAACCATTAAAAAAATTCCAATGTAAAGTTATAGAAGTTAGCTAGTTTTGTTTGTTTTCAACATATAATGAAATTGAAAGAATAGAAATAAAATCTATTTGAATAATGATCTAAATCGAAAACGAATCTAAATTGAATGTAAAAATATATTCAATTAACAAGTCCATATCGATCTACAATAATTAATACTTAATATCTAAAGTTACTCTTATTTCATTTAGTTTAATCTATTTAAGTTTAAGTTCTTAGAGTTCGATGTATAGATAAGTTTTAAATCACTATTGAGTTACAGTTCACAAGAAATAAAAATACAAATTCGTCAATTAAATGCATACATTGTTAAGTTCACCTAAAATATTCTAGACTATAAAATACAATTATAAACTATTTAGTAAATATATTGTCTATACTATTGTAAGAATATAATTTAATATGATTGTTTCTATTAATTGAAATATATTACAGGTATCTTTTTTACTCTAGTTAAAATCTAAATTATTTTATTTGTTTATTTCATTGATGGATCTTCCCAATATCTAGGAATAACCTTTTTGTCAAACTATGCCCTTATAAATAATTATTTTAATCACTATATAATTGAGTTCAATTGTTTTTAAGACTTGGATTGATCGTTTTTAATATTCATGCTGATTATAATAGAGTCGATTAAGAAAATTTAGTCTGGTTTAGTCCATATGGATCATATATTGAAGAATAATAGTGTAGACTTTGATGGTTAGAGAATATGACATTAGCTTATAAATTTAATAAGAGTTAAAAATGCAAAATTATCAGAGTTATCTCTCTTTCTCTGTCCGAAATCATATAAATGAGAATAGCAGAAGAATCATCTCCCTTTGTTATACTGTTCCTTATGAAGTTATGGGCTTATCTCCCCTGAATTTAGAGTTCTAACTAAAAGTGTAGAATTAGGCTGGAGTTTATTGTAAACGCTTTAATGAAAACATCAAATATAAATAAGTATCTGGAACTATGAAATGATACGCTTTTTAGACTTCTGATATACATTAGTATTTGAAGTATAAATATTATTTGTTTTAAATTATTATTTTTTTAGAAAATTAAGCTTTGTTTATTCGAAAAAAAATATCGATTATGAGCTGCTTTGAAATTAATCTTATTCTTTAAAGAGATCCTATCCTGGTATATGTTTTTGAATTTTTTTCCGTCCATCCTGACTATATTAACATCAAAACCGCTTATGCTAATTTAATTCTAATGACACAACAATGTTTCGAAATACCGTATATATAGTAATCTCCAAACACCCTCAAACCTCTATAGATATTCCTCATTTGCATATTAATATTATAAATAGTTTCTAAATAGTTATATTCTGTAATATACATTTCTAATTTAGATTACCAAATTTTCTTACATATACGAAATAGTTTTGTCGATAGTAATATTAATATAATTATCAATAAAATTAAAAGAATAGCGTTTTAAAAACTTTTTTAGTATTTCATTTTCAAGTAAGATAATTTACATGAAAACATCCGGTTTAAACTTACGTTATTCGTTTAAACGCTTGATGTCACTGGGATGTTGTGAACAGATACCACACTTTGAAATATTTATTTGTAAAAAATATTAAAAAATACATTTAGAAAAATTAGACACAAGGCAATCAAAAGTGTGGCGAAAATGAGGGTCGTTGGTCATTCTTGGTCAAAAGTGATGAAAAATGTCTATCCTACTCTTAACTTGAATCATCTAAGTCACCACAATACCACATTCACTCTAAGGGTCTACCTACGTAAGATATCCCCAAAATTTGTTTGTTTTTTCATAAATATGGTTATACGTATATGCAGAAATTCATTGGAGTATAATGGCGAGTGGGAGAAAGAAAGACAAAAACCGGTAAGTAAGACTCTGTCAACTCTTTCTAAATAATAGACCGCTCACTACTTTCCGGTTTGGTCAATCTCTGAATGGGAGGTGGATCTAAGTGGGAGAAAATAGGGGATGAAGTTTGGAGAATGGGTGGTGTTCTTCCAAGATAAATGCAATTTGGGAGAGGCCGAGGACACAAAATTGAAAGTGGGAGTGGGCATCTTAGAGGATTTCTATTACCGGGGGGGGGGGTTAATTCATTTACTCGACTAGCTAAGGGCTAAACTTTCCCGAAAGGTTGAGGTCCGACAGGACCAGGAACCGCGTGTGCTATACTCAGGCAGGGAACACATACTCATACTTGACTCCTTTTCATACACACCAGCACGCTACTTGTATTCATTTTTTTACAAAAACCGAAGAATTGTAATCTTTTTCTATCACATCTAATCTTGACCATCAGCTGGTGCTTAAAGAACGCAACAGATTCTCATCAGTAAAAGATTCAAACCCTTGGTCTTCTAGACGCGACGTCAACACAATCAGTCCCGCGTTACGGCCAGGATCGCAAGAAACATCATTAATCTCTCCCTGTCCCACGCCGGTCCGACGTTTTCGATTATGTAGGATACGTTTCACGTAAGTCCTCCATTCAAGAACTGTGTCGTATAGCATTGAGGAATAACACGTTCCGAGCCAATCGCCAGGTCAGACTTTTTAGATGACGCATACCTGGCGCCCAACTTGTTATTTGTCTGAAAAAGCTTTTTTGGCGTGGCTCGGTATTCTCTGAAAAACTGTGATTCGCCACATGGCCTACGACGACCCTCGACCGAGGTGTCAAGAATGAGGTCTGGAAAGGCGTTTTTGACCGCAGTGTTCTACGCAGATTTCTCTGTCAAGGTTCGACTTAGGAAAGCCAGTCTCTCCGAGTGCCGATGACACGTCAAGTTGGACATCTCCAAGCCTCCCTCACACGGATGTTGAATATGGACCTGTCTGCGGGCCTAATGCATCCCCCTGTCCCAGAGAAATGAGGAAAGAAGGCGCCAGAAGACTTTTAGACGGTTGACGGGAAAGGGAAGTACAACCAGTCGGTAAAGAATGAAAGGAAATACGCTTTTTAAGGAGAGTTACCTTCGAAGCCAACTGTTAACCGGCGTTTTGAACTTTGACTGTACCTCCGACCTGGAGGCTGGTCCGAACCACACGCCGAGGATTCGAATCGGGTTGTTTGTCCAGCAGAACAGGAGCCGAGAGGGTAGTGTCACCACTCCAGGCATGCAACGTAAGCCAATTGACTTGTTGCAGATGATGTGGGACTCTGTAATCGTTTCGCAATGTGTGAGTGCCTCTGTCACCATCTTGATGTCTCGGAACAACGACATAAAGACAGTGGTATCATCGGTGAAAGCGAAACTCCTGTTCCACCCCGCCTGGCAAAACGATTCCGCGTCTAACCGAACTTGACTCTCCGCTGCTTAGCTTACGAAATAACGGCTCCAACGCAAGGATTGAGAGCATGGTCGACATCTAACAGACCGGACGTACTGACCGGGAGATAATGAAAGATTGTGAAAGATTGTGGACGCTTTCCATTCGATTTACGGCACAACTGTTGTCAGCGAGCGATACAGAACATAGATCCATTTGTGGAAGTCCGGTTTAAAACCAGTGGTTTCTAAAACAGATGCCAAGATCGATGGTCGACCCTGTTGAAAGCTTTGTTGATCATTGATGCCTCTGTGTCGCCTTCGACTTCCTCTAGGATCAATGAAATCAGATGCAAATTGTTCTGAATCAATCTCTCCTTCACAGCGTAGCTCTGCTTGAGTTCGATCAACTCTCCGATAACACCCTACAACCGGTTCTGTAAGATCTTGCCCAAAATCTTTAACTCTTTTTTAGCAAAGTTATGGGTCTGTAATCTCCTAGTTCCTCCCCATCATGTCTGTCCCGCTTCTTTAGTAATGTGATCACTCCCTTGGTGACTTGACCCGGAATAGAACCCTCGTTTACCCAATGGTTGAACGCATCCGTCAGAATCAGTACAAACATGTGTGACAGACTAAAATACAATTCGTAGGGTAGACCATCAAGTCCCAGCGATTTGTTGCAGCCGAGCTGCTTCAACGCAGCCAAGACCCTGCGTTCCGTAACCTTGCCTTCGCAACCAGATCCTCTATCCAGATCAAGGTCGAGAGAGTATAGCAGATAGTTGCCAAGTTCCGTGACCGAGATGTTTGGCAGTTGGGTGAAACGCTCCTCAAAATGCTCTCGAAATCCCTCGCCGATCGCTCTAGTCGATTCCAAGGTACGTCCATCCGGGTGATTGACTTTTCGAATGTACCTATCCGTTCTTCCGCGTCAGAATTCATAGCTTCATTGGATACTTTCATTAGCTTAACTTTAACTTCTTGGACCTCGTAACGCTCGATCGCCCCACGTCGTAGGTCTTGTTTAGCTAGTTCTATGCCTATCGTACCCCATCCAATCACCGCCCAAGTTATTTTCTCTTTTAAATGTTTCTTTTCCTTGGTCTTATATAGTGCGAGACACTGAGCGTATTTGATGGAGAAGATTCTGATTTTAGATTTTAAGCTAACCCACTACTTACTCTCGGTAACTGCCCCCACTAAAGCCCGCTGGATAAGTAGCTGTAGTTTTCCCGGAAGTCTCGTATCTCCAGCAAGGAGGGTGTTAACTTCCAGTAACTAGTTTATTAATATAGCAGGGATAAGATCTGGTCCACAAGCTTTGTACGTATCAAGGTTTTTTTATGAAATCCTATCGGATCTAGTGTGTTTAATTGCACACTAATACTCATGGGAAAGATATGAACACATGAATCCGTTTCTGCTCCGCGTAAAATAGGAGTATGTGGTCGATTAATCACAATCAATGAATCGTGTTTTGAGATTTCTTTTAGATAATTAGTGTGTAACGTTATTCAAAGTATTGTGAAGTAAAAAATAAACATTCCTTAAAATTTTATTTTTTTACAAACGTTTTTACATTTTCAGAAATCCTTAATTTAGTTATAAAATTCTATATTTATTATTTTATTTGCTGTTCATCAATATTATTGTGTTAATAAAAAAGTTAGTGTCATCTTCTTCCTAAATATACAAATATAATTATAAGAAATCCCTGAAAAATATGAAAACAACATTTTTAAATTTGTTTATATACTGTATGTTCGACCAATTGAGAGATTCTACATGTATGGATGCCTTTAAAGTTTATAAATTAATCATTATAGGTCAAGGTTGAGTATCATTCTACTTCTCTGCAGATGACCATATAAATTATCCTTTTTTTAGTTAAGATGTAAAGTGCTTAGTCACTGAAAGTTAAATGGTCACATGACTGTAGTTAGCCAATCAGCGAAGATCATTTTTTACAAATATTCCTCGGAAAGAAAATTGGAACAAATTCGATTTTGAGCAAAAAGATCAGCTACGTTAACGTTTATGATTCCGCTCGCTGCCAAAAATTCAAAAGGATATTCATCACAACTGGACCACAGTAAGTAGTAAGACTGTTTCGTTTTTTTATTTTTTGTTTTAATTTTGATTTCGTTGCATTGATATTGAAAAACAATAATGATGAGCGTAACAAAAATATTAATTCATAAAAAAAAACTGTAATTCTTAAAATAAACAAACAATATTCATTGATGAGGGGCGAAACATGAATTAATTACCATGGATAAGCATCTCTGGCAGCCTTTTAGAAATGTTCAAGATGATCATGTTTATAGCGAAACCGTTATAAGTTAACTACCAGCCAAGTTTGAAGACAATAATCCGTGATTTCAATTTGATGATCCGAAGGATAGATACCGTCTTATTTACTTTGAAGGATTGGATCTTGCTATTTCTATCATTGAACGCAGATTTAATCAACTTGGCTTGCACGTGTATAAATTAATAGAAATATTTCTACTAGAATGTTGTTTATGGGGTAAAACTTGGTGAAATTTAAAAGGTGTATGCTGGTGTAGCAGTTACCTCCTCCTTTCAAAACATAACTACACCGGTTTGCCGGTAGGTGGCGCTTTATCACCAACAGGTGGCGCTGTAAAGCGACACCAGAGTTATCTGCCCTTCGGACTATAAAACCCGGAGCCAAACGGAAAATCTCCCTCTTTTTCACCGACCAGCATCGGCAGAAGTGCGCTGGCACCAGCGCTCCATCTCTCTCTCTCTCTTCTCTGGTCGACAGAACGACGCTAATACACTAGCGTTTCGTCTCACCCTTTCCTCTTCAATCGGTCTAACAACTACCAACACACGTGGGCAAACAACGGTAAGAGTTCTCAACTCGTTTTCTTTGTGTTACGGATTTCAAAGACTTTTCCTCTCGCCGGATTCATTCATTTCTTCTTATACCTTTTTCAAGAACTGTTTTTCCATCGACACACATGCATACATCACACACTTCATCATTCCACGTACACACACGTTCAATAAACGTTATTTGAACTACTTCATTTTTGTTTATTAATTATTACTCTGTCTTTGCATACAACATTGCTTGATTCAACTTTACACGTTTATAATCGGGGGAACACGACCCTCGATCCTAACAATTGGTGACCCCGACGTGATAGCTTTGTTGTATCTGACGGAGTAATTAATTTCGTACAAGAACAAAAAAAATATATATATATATACATATATCATTTCTCGTTTTTTCTCTTTCGTGGTGAAACGAATTACGCACTCATCTTTTTCCTTTTTTTTTCTACCCACGTGGTAGAAATATACAAACAAAAGAAAAGAAGCCGCCATTATTTTTTTTCCTGGCAACGTGGAAATACCCAAACAAAACAAAACAAAAACATTTCTCGGCTTTCCCCGAGTATAAAACAAATTACAATTTCATTTTTTCTTCTTCTCTTTCTCCACGCACGTGTCGGAAAAATATATACAAAGAAAAAGACAAACTTTTTTTTTCTTCTTTTTCGACGAACAAAAGGACCTTACAACACGCCACTTCCTTTGTTTTGAACACGTGGAGATAAAAAGAAAACTAAAGAAAACAAACGCTCACGCTGCCCATCTTTTTCGTGACCGCGTGTTAAAAAAAAAAAAAAAAAAAAAAAAAATTCAAAAGATGCCGCCACCCCTTGCCATGACCACGTGTTGATAAAAAAATTCAAAAAAAAAAAACAAAAAAAAACGTCATTTTTATCTCTCGGACCACGTGGAAATTAAAATTCAAACAACAAAAGAAAAAGAAAATACGAACCTTTTTTTTCTTTCTTTTCGACAACAAAGGAAGCCGCCATTTTTTTTTCCACGACCACGTGTTGATAAAAAAACAAAAAAACAAAACAAAAGCAACTTCTTCCACCTTCAATCGTCACTATGGCTACCGCGGATACTAACGACGTTCTGGAAGTTTCTGCGAATTACCGTCTGCCCCCTTTTAACTCCAGTAACGTAAAGAACTGGTTCACCCAACTACAGGCATTATTCTCTGTGAGAAGAATAACCTCACAGAGAAGCAAATTTGCCAGCGTGGTGGAAGCCTTGCCCCCAGAGGTGGTAGACGAAGTAACCGACCTGTTGGACGACGTCCCATCAGTCAACCCATATGATCCCCTAAAAGACGCCATAATCAAAAGAATGGGTCGCTCCGAAGAAGCCATGCTACGGGACTTATTCAACAACATCAGACTCGACGACAGGACACCGTCACAACTACTGCGACACATGAAGTCACAGCTCGGAAGAAATACCATGTCCGAGAATATACTGCGACGATTGTGGCTGGACAAACTTCCCTCGAGTGCGACACAAATTCTGGCACCGATGATAGACACCACTCCCATCGACATGCTAGCAAACTCGGCTGATCGAATTCTCGAGTCCAACAGTGGCCCACAAACGGTCAACGCACTCGCCACTCCTAGCAGTCAACACAGCGAGCTGCAGCAGTTAAAAGCTGAGATGGTTGAACTGAAGGCTATGCTAAAGGCCTTCCAAACCCAAAGCAGACAAAGGGGTCGTTCACAGTCCCGAGGCAGGTACCGTGGGAGCCGTAGCAGAGAGAGGTCCCCTTACAACCAACCCCAGGGTGGTATGTGCTGGTACCACTACACATTTGGCAACAAGGCCAGAAAATGCAACAGCCCCTGTAACTACAAGCCACAGGGAAACGCCAATCCCAGCCAGTAATAGCGACAACTGCGGCTGGAGGGAGAAGAAGAGGTCGCTTGTTTTATGTAAAGGACCGCAACAGCGGTCATTCCTTCCTGGTGGATACCGGTGCTGAGATAAGTGTTATCCCACCACAACCCTGACAAAAACCAACTCCTTCGACATTCAAGCTACAGGCAGCAAACGGTTCACAAATCCAGACATACGGCACTAAGGAACTCACCCTACACTTAGGACTCCGCCGTAACTTCGTCTGGAAATTCGTGCAAGCCAACGTCAGGATGGCCATCATAGGAGCTGATTTCCTTTCACACTACGGTCTGTCTGTCCACATGTACAACCAAACACTCTCGGACGATATGACAGACATTAGGGTGAAGGGAACATTAACACAGTTTGGTCCAACAGGAATTTGCTCAGCAAACCACCACACCAAAGAATATGTCAACGTCTTGGATCAGTACCCTGACATTACCAAGCAATTCAACATCGACGATAAAATTAAACACTCTACATAACATCACATAAAGACGACCGGACCTCCAGTCTATTCGAACCCTCGACGTCTGTTGCCTGAAAAGTATAAATACGCTAAGCAGGAATTTCAACAGATGATCGAGGATGGAATTATTGAACCCTCTGAAAGCCCATATGCTTCACCTCTCCACCTTGTTCCTAAACCAGACCAGAACACCCATCGTGTATGTGTCGATTATCGGCGACTCAATGCACAAACTGTCCCAGACCGCTATCCCGTACCGCACATACACGATTTCACATTAGGACTCCAGGGTGCAACAATCTTTTCCAAACTGGATCTGACTAAAGCCTTCTACCAGATCCCAGTAGCAGACGAAGATATCCCGAAAACGGCTGTGACCACACCTTTTGGACTCTTCCAGTTCAAACGCATGCCTTTTGGACTGAGAAACGCTGCCCAAACCTTCCAACGCCTCATTGATAACGTCCTAAGAGGACTACCCTGTCTATACGCCTACATAGATGACGTCCTCATAGCAAGCCCGGATGAAGCAACACATGAGCACCATTTACACTAAGTTCTGCAGAGACTATCACAAAATGGTCTGAAGATCAATGTAGACAAGTGTATATTCGGCGCCAAGCAACTTCAGTTTTTGGGACACCAGATTGATGAGGGCGGAATCACACCCCTTCCTGAAAAGGTAGAAGCGGTACAGCAATTTCAACCTCCAACCTCACTCCGTCAGCTGCGACGATTCATAGGAATCGTTAATTATTATCGTCGGTTTATCCCAGACTGTTCTAAGATCCTGTCTCCCTTAACAAATATCTTGCAGAACAAAGGGAGAAGACAGAAACAAGCCCTTACACTCACTGCAGAAGCACTTCATGCATTCAACGCAGCCAAATCCGCATTGACCAACTGCACCAAACTCACCTACCTCACTGACAATGTTCAGGCTACATTAACTCTAACAACAGATGCAAGCTCATCAGCCGTAGGCGCGGTACTACATCAGGAGATTGATAACACCAAGGTACCCATATCTTTCTTCTCCTCCAAGCTCAGCCAAACACAGTCCAGATACGGCGCATTTTCTAGGGAACTCCTAGCAATCTACCTCGCAATTAAACATTATAAACATGTGCTAGAAGGTAGACAATTCATTATTTACACAGACCACAAGCCATTAACATATGCATTATCCTCACGTCCGGACAAATACTCACCCAGAGAATCTCGTCACCTGGACTATATATCACAGTTTTCCACTGAAATTAAATATATTAAAGGTGACCAGAACATTGTGGCTGATGCACTTTCTCGGCCAGACACAAACTCCATCACCCAGGATTTTCTTAGCCACGATTTGCTGGCACAGGAACAAGCATCAGACACCACCTTTCAACAAACTCTGCAAAACACTTCCTTGAAACTCACTCCTGTACCAACCCCTTTTAGCGACAAAGAGGTTTATTGCGACACAACAACACCTACACCCAGACCTTACGTCCCACCTTCACTGCGACGACGCATATTTGATCATTTTCATTCACTCTCTCACCCCAGCAAAAGAGCCACCCTGAAAATGATCAGTGACAGATTTGTATGGCCTGGGATGAACAAAGATGTCAGACTTTGGGCTGGCAACTGCATAAACTGCCAGCGTTGCAAGGTCTACCGACACACCAAGTCCCCAATAGGAACATTCAGCAATCCTGATGCCAGGTTCTCTCATCTGCATATAGACATCGTTGGACCCCTGCCACTTTGCCAGAACTACTGCTATCTACTAACGATTATTGATCGATTTTCCCGTTGGCCCACTGCAATCCCATTAAAGGACATCTCAGCAGATACAGTGGCCAAAGCAATCTTGAAGGAATGGATAGCCACATACGGTGTACCCGCAGTCATTACAACTGACAGAGGCACACAGTTCCAGTCGAAACTTTTCGCCGAGTTCAACCTACTCCTGGGCACCAAGCATATACGGACGACGGCATATAATCCCTGTTCCAACGGCCTGGTCGAGCGATTCCACAGGCACCTAAAAGCATCTCTTGCAATGAGGCCAAACACAACCAACTGGGTTGATAACTTGCCTCTGGTCCTATTGTCAATTAGGAACGTTGTAAAGCAGGACTTGGGTTGCACACCGGCTGAAATAGTTTTTGGTACTACATTATCTTTGCCCGGACAATACTTTCATAACAAAGATAATGTACACCCTACAACTACATTTGTACAGGACATAAAGGCAAGGATGTCGAAACTACACTTCACCCCTACACGAGAAGTATCGAGACAAATCCACATACCCAAGACGCTATTTGACAGCGAATACGTATTCGTCCGCGACGATGCGGTGAAAAAGCCTTTATCACCACGCTACCAAGGTCCTTACAAAGTAGTTAAACGGGCAGAAAAATTTTTCACCATTACAAAAAACGGCAAGAATGACACTGTTTCCATTGACAGATTAAAACCTGCTCTAGTGGAAGAATCACAGTCAAGCCAACAGACACACAACTCTCACACAGATTCCGACACCACAGAGGAATCGAATGCTCCATGTGACTATGCCCCACCAGAACAAAAGACAAGATCTGGTCGGAAAGTAACATTCCCACACAACTTCAAAACTTACATATACTATTAGTAACATACAAACAGTTTCAAAACTTTCTCACAAATACACTCGAACACAATCAAAATAACCTCCGAACTTCTATTCGTTCAACAACAACAGTAATGAGAACATTTTCACCGCACAGACCCACTTGTGCTCATTCATCAACAACACCGCACAGACTCACTTGTGCTCATTCATCAACAATTGCACAGACTCACTTGTGCTCATTCATCAACAATTGCACAGACTCACTTGTGCTCATTCATCAACAATTGCACAGCCTCACTTATCAACACTGCACAGATTCACTTGTGCTCGCTCATCAACACTGCACAGATTCACTTGTGTTCGCTCATCAACACCACACAAACCCACTTGTGCTCACTCATCAACAACCGCGCAGACCCAAGCACCAAACATTCACTGACAATTCAACGTTCATTCATCAGCTCCGCATCACGCAGACTAATCAACATGAACAACGCCACCAACAAGTGCAAATTCACTTGCACTCAACATTTTTCGACCGCAAACTAACTTGCGCTCAAACTTGATGCAGACCCAAACAACACGCAGATCCACATGCGTTACAACACTCAATTCCGCAGACGCACTTGCGATCAATCATTCAATACAGATGCAGAAACAGAAATAAGTAGCGTGCACACTACTTTTTTCTAATCTTCAACAGCAAAACAGACATACCCACAAAGAATGCTTCTCATCTACAACTGTATATATTGAATAATATTTTCAATATTTTTCAATCTGGGGGGGAGTACTTGTAGCAGTTACCTCCTCCTTTCAAAACATAACTACACCGGTTTGCCGGTAGGTGGCGCTTTATCACCAACAGGTGGCGCTGTAAAGCGACACCAGAGTTATCTGCCCTTCGGACTATAAAACCCGGAGCCAAACGGAAAATCTCCCTCTTTTTCACCGACCAGCATCGGCAGAAGTGCGCTGGCACCAGCGCTCCATCTCTCTCTCTCTCTCTTCTCTGGTCGACAGAACGACGCTAATACACTAGCGTTTCGTCTCACCCTTTCCTCTTCAATCGGTCTAACAACTACCAACACACGTGGGCAAACAACGGTAAGAGTTCTCAACTCGTTTTCTTTGTGTTACGGATTTCAAAGACTTTTCCTCTCGCCGGATTCATTCATTTCTTCTTATACCTTTTTCAAGAACTGTTTTTCCATCGACACACATGCATACATCACACACTTCATCATTCCACGTACACACACGTTCAATAAACGTTATTTGAACTACTTCATTTTTGTTTATTAATTATTACTCTGTCTTTGCATGCAACATTGCTTGATTCAACTTTACACGTTTATAATCGGGGGAACACGACCCTCGATCCTAACACTGGCGATGTGGATGTCTACAAATTAAAGGCGCGGTTACCCATTTTTCAAACAATGTTGACACAATGGGTAAAAACACAAGATGAGCGAGAGCCAGAAAATGTGCAACTATACGACATACTCCAGTTTGTTTGGGCTTTTTTCAGATCTATGAGCTGCATTGTTCGATCTGTGGTGTGAGATGTAGAGGTACTAGTTCGCTTTCTTCTCGTCAGTCCAGCCACCTATGCAGTTTCAGAACGATCCTTTTTTGCTATGAGACGCCTAAACATTCTTACGGTCCACAATGGCATCTACACGTGTGGCAATTCTGAATATCCACAAAGATAAGGCGTCTTCTTTTGAACTTGCATTCTATTGCAAACACTTTTGTACAAATTAATAATAAACGTTTTAATACGTTTGGATTGTTATAAAATATATTCATTGAGATGACTATTTGCCATAACTTTAGAGAATATAAATTTTTTCATGTTATTAGTAGCGTTTTATTCATACAAAATATGTTATACTATATATAAATTATAAATATAATATTTTGTTACCCATATGTGAAAGAGTATATTTGTATAATACACAATGTTTGTAACATTTATGTACTTAAATAAATTAAATTACATATGTATGTAAAAAAACGTATTCTATGTTCATCATATAGGCCAAGCCAACCCACTTTCTAGGAGAACAACCCCACTTTAATAACTGTCCCGCCGGCCCGGATATATATACATTAATCCAGATAAAGTAGACATCAACAGGAGAAAAATCCACAGAATTTAAACGGGTTTCATAAAAAAAGAGCTCAATAGTAAATAGAGCTATTTATATAATTATTTTTTCTGTATAAATAAAAATAATTATATACATATACATATGTATATTTCAACTCCAATAAAGTGTGCGATTATTCTATAAGAGTGCATCTTATGGTGCATAAGTTTCGCGACTAAATCAAAGCCTGGCAAAGAATTATGGGTGTAATCCTTTCTATCGTTCGTCAATCATTGCTGATATGTAAATAGAGGAAATACCAGAAGGGAGACTATTAAGTTTTTTAGTTTTAATTTTTAATTTTTTATGTGTTTACAAACTTTTAAACTTAAGGTAGACAACATCTATTATCTTCTTCAATCAAAAATATGAGTTATCCCCTTGCTGAGTTCGTTTTAGGTGATTATTTAAAAACCCTTACATATTACCATTCGTCTGCGTCATTTTTAATGAAATTATTGTTATGCATCTACATTGCCACTAACAGGGTACAACAATATCAAATGAAAATTAGATAGCCAGACGCAAAGCTTGATTTATCTGCTTAAATGCTATTTGGATCACACTTATGAAAATGCGACAATATAACTTTATATGTTATACACACGCATACACATATATATGTATAAACAAATGTACTAAATTTAATATCACTTTTGACTAACTAATTAATGTAATCAAAATTTGGGAGTTTGTTAAGAAAATAATCGGATGAAATTAATTTAAAAATATGGAAGGTGAAGAAAAAAGAAAAAAGAAAGAAGTGTTTGAATATTTTTATATTTTTGTTTGTTTTATTATGGCCATTTGAAATGCTAAAAATACTATAGAACTTTTGAAACAGGACAACGAAGATAAATAATGGATGGACGAAGTTACATCATTGGAGAGTTAACTTCTAATGGAGACAGGTGTATCTGAAACAAACGTCTATTGGAAAACTATTAGGAATGGACACAATAATTTGACTAAGAAAACAGTCATGTGATGCATACGATGTAATGTAAATGCTTTAGGCTGATTCGCTGGCGGACTCAATGGGTTTAGTTCAACTTTCCCTGTTGCATTAACTCTATGCATGCCACATGCCTTCAAGTTAGATGCACCCTCTACCGTGCTAGTGGACTCCTTACACCTGACATTATCCTGTATCTCTACAAGGCCACCATTCGCCCATGCATGGAGTATTGTTGCCACATCTGGGCTGGTGCATCATCTACTAGTCTCTCCCTCCTTGACAAAGTCCAAAAAAGAGTAGTCAACCTAATAGGTCCCTCACTGTCAGCTAAGCTCCAGCCCCTGTCCCATCGCCGCAATGTGGCATCCTTGTGTTTGTTTTACAAATACTTCAATGGATTATGCTCCGATGAGTTGGCTACTCTGGTGCCCCCTCGACGTAAATTCACTAGACTAACTCGACATTCTACTAAATTTCATTCATTCACTGTGGAGGTCTCCAGATGCCGGAGCGCATTCTACTCAAATAGCTTCTTTCCTCGTGCTGCTGGCCTCTGGAACTCCCTCCCTACCCCCTGTTTCCCCGACAGTACTGACATGCAGAAATTTAAAACTAATGTAAACAGACATCTCGCTGCTCAGATCCCAATTTATGCTGAACCACTAATCCTTCTCCCCTTTTCCTTTTTCTCAGTAGCCCCTTACGTTTACAGTGGCGTCCTGCCTTGTTTGGGGTGAATCATGTAAAAAAAAAAAAAAAAAAAAAATTTGCTGATAATTTGTAAATGTCTATATCGTTCTGCAAATCAAAGTGTCTCACCTTCAACACTTTTACCTAAGTTTAGAGATTTGCAAATTCCCAAGAGAATGTCGTTTCGTTAAATGGAGTCGACACGCAAACGACAGAGGGCACATATTCTTACCAACGTTAACCAAAGTTCAAACATTCTATCACTCACATTGAGACACCATATAAAACAAATACAATCAAAGGTGTAGAGTTATTTCGTCCATAACATATTTATCAAAAACCTGCATTATTGCAACAGGAGTTAGCTGGTTCTCTGGTGTAGCAAACAGAAATACGGATGACTTGTCTTGTGACGTTGGCAATTTGTTTGATATTTAATACTCATTCTCAGTACACGTTTTATATATTTCTATATAAAGTTATAGAATTAGTTCAACCAGGGGGTTTTACCCCTGCCCAATAAACCGGTATTGTCCGGGCCTTCGGGTCTGGATTTACGCCGGTCTATCGGTTGTCCGTCCTGTGTAGTTCTAGGAGGTGCACCCTCCCAGGCTTTGCCTTCTCGCTCTTTGAGAAGGGGTTAGTTTATTGCTAATCGCATGAGGCGCCCCTACCGGGGAATGCCAACGGAGCTGCCCAGACAATTTTAATGGCCAAAGTGCTCAAATTCTCGAGCGCTGGTTTTTTCCCACTTTCCCGACCTTGTGTCACATCTTACCTTGTGGGAGGAATATAAATAGAAATAAAGTTAAATGTGTGTATATCTTTATACATTTGTCAGTACAGGATTCACTTCTAAACAAATTAACCGAACATTACGAATTGAAACAGCTGCTTGGCTTAAGGTGTTGTAAGGTGAGCTATATTTAGTTCTATTAAAAGAACGCAAATAGGGATAGGAAGCTTTTTGTGAACATTCAGACACCTCCGAATTTTTGTGAAATTTAAACAATAACCTATTGTCAGACATTAATTAATGAATATTCCTCACGTTTGAGTTTCCTTATTTCAAAGGTTTTATCGCAGATAATATTGGTATAACTTCCCATTTGAAGTTGCATGTTTCAGATTTGCATCGAATTTGATCCATAGTTATTAGATACCAATTAAGCAAGATTCCCTTAATTTCAATTTCTTCTAAAGATTCCTTAAGCTTAAGGCTTAAATTTTAGACATTTTCTAGAATCAAAACTATGTAATGGATTTTGATCAAAGTGGGAATAAGAATTCTAGGCATAAGGGTTAGTAGCTTTATATATTTATTGTATTTTTATATGGGGAGATACAAGTAGTGAAAGATGTCCTGTTCGGGAAATTAATTTTACCAGTCCTGGGACAGTTATTCTTCTAGTATACATACATATATAAATTATTATTCATTATTCATTTGACATATGAGTTATTAATATGTATTGTATTTTATTTTTAAATTAGTTTACTTTCTACTTAATTACTTTTTTATATAATGGACGAATCTAATCTTTTTATTCTTTCCTTTCTTTATTATCTTCAATTGTTAATAAACACCGAGAGAGATGGCGAGTGATAAAATCGTGAATGATAGCTAGAGCATATAGGTGGGTCAAACAAGATAGCTACAGTATATAGGTGGGTCAAACAAGATAGCTACAGTATATAGGTGGGTAAAACAAGATAGTTACAGTATATAGGTGGGTAAAACAAGATAGTTACAGTATATAGGTGGGTCAAGAAAGATAGCTACAGTATATAGGTGGGTAAAACAAGATAGCTACAGTATATAGGTGGGTAAAACAAGATAGTTACAGTATATAGGTGGGTCAAGAAAGATAGCTACAGCATATAGGTGGGTCAAACAAGATAGCTACAGCATATAGGTGGGTCAAACAAGATAGCTACAGTATATAGGTGGGTAAAACAAGATAGCTACAGTATATAGGTGGGTCAAACAAGATAGCTACAGCATATAGGTGGGTCAAACAAGATAGCTACAGCATATAGGTGGGTAAAACAAGATAGTTACAGTATATAGGTGGGTAAAACAAGATAGCTACAGCATATAGGTGGGTCAAACAAGATAGCTACAGTATATAGGTGAGTCAAACAAGAAAAGAGAGAAAAGAGGCGACTGATAGGCAAACATTTAGCAATTGCAAATTGAGGCTAATTAGAACAATTAAAATGTAGTTTCTTTCAAATATACCTCAATGAGTATTTTAACATTTTGTGTGATTAAAATATATAGGAAAATACCTGAGAGCATCAAACGTTGATCAACTCAGCTTTAGTATAATAATAGATTAGTCAGATCAATTTTATGAGTTACGCAATATTTTATTAAATTATTTCATCGTTAATTCATTACATATTTGATACAGATAAAATAGTTTCTTCGATGATTAATTTTCATAAAAATACAAAACAATATTTTAGGTCAGAATGTATATGAATTTAGTAAAGCTTGGGTGTTATTTGTTAAAAAAATGTTTTCATTAAGTGTCCTAATAAAATAACATGAATTTCACTGCATTATTGCAAGTTAATGAAATACTAGAAATTCTAGTAGATTTTTTTATCATTTCCTGAATTTAAGTAATGTTTTTAAAAAATGAGATCTAAATTGTTTTAATAGCTTGTTTTTAGTTCGATGTGACTTGTCGACCTAAAATTAAAGAAATACAACGATTTATTTGTTTAGTTAATTTTAATCTTCAATATCCATTTCTGCTGGAATAAAAAATGAGCGAAAAGATATAGCAAAATACATAAATGTTAAACACTAAGGGAAAGCTTCATCTGAATGATCTCCAAATTCCGCAGACGGTTCACACCATAGTTGATCCTCTGTAAAAGAAAATGTGAAATAAAAATACTAACTGACTGATGCGGTACCGATTGGTTTCGCTTTCATTTTCTCGCATCCTCAATGAATTTCTATAATCTATTACAAGCGGTGTAGCTAAAATGTATGTACCCTACGAGATATTTAAACCAAGTGATTCTGGTAGCAGTAAGAGTATTTGTGACTAATTCCATCTACAACGTTAGTAATAAATGGAAATGGTGAGCGGGCTAAATATCAAAATGTAAAAACGATTGAAAATGATGTGTGTTTTTTTAGAACACAAATAGATTATGATATTGAATGACGAAAAATATTTTTTTATTAGTCTTTGTTTATTAGCCTATTTAATTAAAATAGGCGAGAATCTCACTTTACTTTATATATAAGTTATTTTCTTGAGGATTAGAAGGCCGACGTTTTTAGATTAAATACAATTCATGTTTGTTTTTCAACTTCTCATCATCATTTTGTAATCATCTTCTTCACAGAGAAAAAAAAATGAACGCCAAAATTGATTTCCCCGTGATAATCTACACGTGTACTTACTTAGCGATGAACGTATTGGAGGATACAGGTTTTTAGTTTTTGGTACAAATGCATAACAGGTTCAAATGAAAAAGAAATAATAAAAGACGCTAAATCACCATATACTAATGTAATTAATTTTAATTAAAAAAAGGATTAAGAAAGTAAAGATCATGAAAGAAAAACTATGATGAATATAATAATGAACTTACGATGAAAAAGACTGAGCTAATCGAAGCTGAATTTATTTTAGAAAGTAAACCTCAAAAAAATAAGTCACAAATGTGTAGTAATTTGAAGAAAATGGACCATTAATTTTGATATTTCTACAGAATTTGAACCAAACTGTGTGTTTTAACTTAATTTAATCTAACTCTAAACTAGCCGTAAACTAACCCTAACCAAACACTAATTCTAAACTAACCATAACCAAACCTTAACCTAAGTTTTAGGTTAAGTTCGGCAAAAGTCGGTTTGGTTCAGTTCAAATTCTATAGAAGCACCTTAATTTTAATCTGAAAGAAAAAAGTGAAATTATCGAAAACAAAAAGTCGAATGTCTAGAATAATGAAATGGAAGTGAAGACTTACACATCGTATTACGGCGAAATAGATTGAACCATATAGAATCTTCTTTTTTTAATGACGTAAGAAGATTCTTTTAGAAATTTAAGCTATCGGAACCGGAAGTACGAATTATAAAGTAATTTGAAGGAAATGAATACATAATTTTAAGCTAAAACGTAAAAGAACGTATTAAGAAAGTTATCGAAAGAAAATTTCCGATCTCTCCAAGAATGAAATGCTAGTTAACACTTCTCTATAGAATTATGCGAAAGCGATTGAGCAATGGCGAAATAGTTTTTAATATTTTTTAGTAATGAAAAAAGAAGTTGGGTATGTGCAATAATTTGAAAGAAAATGAATAATTGATTTTATTCTTAAAAAACGAAATAAAAAATCGGATGTCTATGATATTGAAATGATATTGCGATCTCTTCTATGTGAGTTTTTTTTATCTATTGGTTTATCTTGAATCATAATCGTATTTCTTTTTGGTGGAACGATTTTCTTTTTCTAAATGAAATATGAGCGGATATATCTGTATATGCTGTAATCCACTAATGAATTTTAAGTAACTTCTTATCGACGACACCGCAACGAACAATTTTCATCTCAATGTTCACTCTCTGTTGTCAGTAACACAACTGCTGTCTTCCCAATAAACAGCTGCTCTTCTTCTATTCTATTCTAAATGAATGTCACCTATAAAAGATCTACTATGAACACAAGTTTTTTTTTACTCTGAAAATCGAGTGCCTATCATACGAAACGGTCCACACACTTCAGAGCTGGTAAACCTTCATTTTTTCCATTTTTACAGTAGGCAGCATTTATTCTTTGTATCTTAAACTACACGCCTCATAATCATCAAAGATCATTTCACATCACATAATCCCGTGCCCAAATCAGCTCATTTGGTTCTCTCGCCTCACCTTCATTGTCCTCATGCTTGGCGCTTAAATCTCAATCGTTTACATCAACCACGCGCCTTAAATCTAAAATGTGCCGTGGCATCCCAACCTCTTCTCCTATTTGGATTCTGGTTGGCTCTTGATCATCGATTTCTGAAATCGTATCTTTTGGATGCCTCCATTCATAGTAAAAATTGATCTATGCGGCACTGTCTCCTCTCTCTGTCCGACGTTGGGTGCCATCTTGTATCAGAATGTGGCCTCTTCATGTGATTTCCCTTTCTCTCTAAGCTATTGCTTTCACAGTCTATCTCATTTCTCTTGGGTTTATAGGCTTCCCTGCAATATCTTCTTATCTTCCATTTTTTTAGCATCCTCTAGAGAAGTTCTGAGTAAAAAGCAGTTCCATTGTCCATTATCATTTCCATTACTGAACCTCGTTCAAGCATCATCTTTTCTAATTCCTCTGCAACCGCAGCTGCCGACTCCGTATGTAACTCCCTCATGATTGCTAGTCTCCCAGGTGCGCAGTCAATCATTGACAAGTATGCGCCACCACGATAGTGTGTTATATCAATAGCTTATCTTGACCAATTGTTGGCAGTCACCAGGATTATGTATATTCAGCGCAAGATCGATTGATTGATATCGAACGCAATTCTTGACTACCTTCTCAACTTCCTTCCATTTTACAAGCTGATGAACTTTCTGCACCAAATACAATGGTGTATCCACTCCCATGTGGTGCATGTCATGTAACTCTTCCAGTCCTAGGGTTCCTAGAGAGCATACCGGGCCTTCTTCCTTATCAACTAACAACTGTTTGTTCATTCGGGTCAGTGCATCTGCTTTGTTTGAAGTCACAAAAACTGCCTTTATTTGCAGTCCAAATTCGGATATTAACTCTCAAAGTATTCCCAATCGTCGTTTCACAATCATCTCTCCAGCACCCTTGGTTCGTATTCTTCCGCTCTCCTCTACTGTAGAATTTACTCAACATAGTACTGTGACTGAATAAGTCCTTATTTCGATCTCTTTCAATACCCATTTTATAGCTAAATTGATGCCTTTGAAGACAGCATCTAATTCGGCCACGTTAATGTGATTATAGTTATTTTCTCTAAGCCATGTTTCATCTTCCGCCACCAAACCATCAATCTCCACAACCACACATGTTACAATACTGCTTATATCACACCACATTAGGCCTATTTTTGTTTCAGGTATTCAGGTATTACCAAGCTTTAGTAACAGGTTCCTCTTTTTCTACATCAGCTAGAATCTTATGTATTACTTTGAGAGTTTTTCCATCAACCCATTCTCTTATTCTACTCTACTTCTCTTCATTTCGTATAATTACATGCCAATCGCAGCCATGCAGCAACTGGATAGTGCTCCAACAACTTGCTGCACATAAAGAACAACTGACGTCTACTAATGTCTTCTCTCATCTCCGAGATCTCGTTGCCTTCTTATCCATCTTTCGTTTCATCAGCTTAAGGCTCAGTGCCGCTCTTCTATCCAGGGATTCTGGTGGCTTTGCTGCTAGCCCAAATCCCTTAATATGTTCCACAACTTCCTCCGTCGATACCTTTGTCATATCTACCATTATGTCATCAATGTATGAATCAGTGGCCACAGTTTTGAGAACGGCTGACATAATCTTTGGTGCAACATTAAGTCCAAATCTTAACCGTGTCAGGCAGTAAGTTCTTTCTTTATAACAGACCAAGTTGTACTGCCATAGTTCTTTTGCTACATGTAGCTGCAAGTAGGCAGACTTAAGGTTCATAATTTTCGTTCTTCCTGCTAACCGCCTCCATTTTCTCATCTTTTCATCACACATCTATTATGTCGCTCCCCGTATGACACGCTACAAATCGGTTCAATTCCAAAACGTCTTGCACCTTTTGTAGCTTTGCCACAATTTCACTTTTTCACCCTCCCGACTACATCACCTTCCTCACATCTTTGCTTAACCGTTCATTTCTAAACCCCATAATCTCCTCTTTGTGCCTAAATAGTTTGTAATCCGGTAATGAATTTAAAGTAACTTCTTTTCAACGACACCGCTATAGAGTCGATGCTTAAGGCTCAACTGTATGACCAGTTGAGCAACAAGATAAGTCAGACTGCCAAGCACATAAGAATGCCGGTTTATAATAAGGCTAGAATGTTCCATTATGCTCAGAAGGGAAAGTCCATTCTCTGTGTTCTGATTGGCTGAGATTCATAAGTGGCCATTCTAGTGTATAAATATTCATTCATTCGTATAATTATTCTTCTATGAGATGGATGCCAGTTGAGGCCTTTATGCCGGTAAGTGTTAGTTTAGTTCTATAACCGCAACGAACAATCTTAATACCAATCTCAACGTTCATTTTCTGCTGTCATCCCAATACGTTCCTTCTTAAAGCAGTTGCTTATCTCATATGCAAATGAATGACACCTATAAAAAATATACTATGAACACAAGTTCTTTTATTCCTCTGAAAATCCATTGCCCACCACGCAAAAACGGTCCACACACTTTAAAGTTGACAATCCTTCATTTTCTTTCCATTGTTACAGTAGGCAACATTTATCCATTTGTATTTTAAACCACATATGTATATGTATATACGTATGCACATATGTATGTATGTGTATATGCGTGTGTTTGTTTAATTTTTGTATTTGGTGAGGAGTGCACAATTTCCGCATGTTGTAGTATATTGATTATTAATTTGGTTTTATGTTACTGTTGTCTTTCGTATTTTTTGAATTTGTATCTTTACTTCTGATTATGAAGAATAAATAAATTATGGAGTTAAGCGGAAGAGTACATTTTAGGTTAATTACCATCCCGTTAACATTGGTATATTTTTTTGTATTTGGAAAAATATTATATAAAAACTTAAGGTTATCATCAGAGACTACTCACTGATAATAACCGGTGGAGTCTGAGTGACATGTCTTCCCAGATTTTCAATATTCTCCACCTCTTTCGATAACCATTACAAATGACTTTTCATTATCGCAAATGCCGCTTACCATTTTCTCGCTGACAACGACCATTGGTTTTCTCTGAGATTTGGGTGGCAATACGCCTCCCAAAGTTTTCAGTAGTCTCCGCACTCTTCCAGTTGAAGTCTGGTTAGTGATCTGCCTCCTTGCTCTTTCCATCCTCCTTGACCCTAAACGACTAATTTGCATGGTATCAGTCGAGACAGATTCTATTAATGGGATACTTCTTATTATCAAAATTAAAATAAAAAATTGATTAAAATCTGAACAAAACGGATTTAAAAAAGTTGTTAACAATAGAAAGAATAAGATATCTCTAATAATGAATTGAAAGTGAATACTTATTCATTATATTACGAGGAAATAGATTTAACAATGACCACGTTTCTTTTATTAATAACGTAAGCTGATTTGTATTTTAGGTTATTAGTGAAAAATGTCTCTATAATACCAGTCCTTCAGACTGGAATAAATATTTTTAACCAAAATGTAACGTTATTATATGGCCAATGGCATTGTACAATAGAAAATGAAAATTGTTAGAATCAAAATGCGAATTGTCGGTTTAAGCGCTATTTAGGTAAAACTTTTAAAATTCGACGAGATAATTTCATATGTAAGATAACAGTCTCTGGCATCTAAGTCCAGTTCTAAGCTTACTCAAATGGCTTAGATATAATCCCAACGTAACTGCTACTACTGATAGGGAAATGTGGTGACGGTGTGGTAACCTGGCGCCTGGAAAACAGAAAAAACGTTGTGTAGATGGGGCTCATCAGTCTGAGAAGACAGCTCATCTAAGAGAAGAAAAACTCTGATTTCAAAACCCGCTATCTTGCGACCATACCCACTCATGGCAAACACATTGGAAGGCAACTTTGATGAAAAATCCGAAGCCAGAAACGCGGCTCTATACGGCAACATACTAGCAACATTTGCTACGTCACTGGATCTGAACTTCAATTTCTTCTCAAGCCCCTTTAAGCTTTAATATCATTATATCTTGATTTTAATCTTCGTAAGGGGACGTAAAAGTGATGCAAAACTATTCTGTTTGGGGAATTAATTTTATCCATCCTTAGACGGGTATATATAAACATATACACACACCTAACGTTATATAAAACGTAAGGTATGTGTATGTGTTTATATATTTGTGTGTACAGATTTTATTCCTAAATTAATAATTATGAATTTTGAAACACGACTGTTAAACATAAGCGGTCGTAATGTTTGCTATATTTGGTTTGATTTAGTTTGAAACACGACTGTTAAACATAAGCGGTCGTAATGTTTGCTATATTTGGTTTGATTTAGTTTGAAACACGACTGTTAAACATAAGCGGTCGTAATGTTTGCTATATTTGGTTTGATTTAGTTTGAAACACGACTGTTAAACATAAGCGGTCGTAATGTTTGCTATATTTGGTTTTATTTAGTTTGAAACACGACTGTTAAACATAAGCGGTCGTAATGTTTGCTATATTTGGTTTGATTTAGTTTGAAACACGACTTTTAAACATAAGCGGTCGTAATGTTTGCTATATTTGGTTTGATTTAGTTTGAAACACGACTGTTAAACATAAGCGGTCGTAATGTTTGCTATATTTGGTTTGATTTAGTTTGAAACACGACTGTTAAACATAAGCGGTCGTAATGTTTGCTATATTTGGTTTGATTTAGTTTGAAACACGACTGTTAAACATAAGCGGTCGTAATGTTTGCTATATTTGGTTTGATTTAGTTTGAAACACGACTGTTAAACATAAGCGGTCGTAATGTTTGCTATATTTGGTTTGATTTAGTTTGAAACACGACTGTTAAACATAAGCGGTCGTAATGTTTGCTATATTTGGTTTTATTTAGTTTGAAACACGACTGTTAAACATAAGCGGTCGTAATGTTTGCTATATTTGGTTTGATTTAGTTTGAAACACGACTTTTAAACATAAGCGGTCGTAATGTTTGCTATATTTAGTTTGATTTAGTTTGAAACACGACTGTTAAACATAAGCGGTCGTAATGTTTGCTATATTTGGTTTGATTTAGTTTGAAACACAACTGTTAAACATAAGCGGTTGTAATGTTTGCTATATTTAGTTTGATTTAGTTTGAAACACAACTGTTAAACATAAGCGGTCGTAATGTTTGCTATATTTAGTTTGATTTAGTTTGAAACACAACTGTTAGACATAAGCGGTCGTAATGTTTGCTATATTTAGTTTGATTTATTTTTAAACACGAATGTTAAACATAAGCGGTCGTAATGTTTGCTATATTTGGTTTGATTTAGTTTGAAACACAACTGTTAAACATAAGCGGTCGTAATGTTTGCTATATTTAGTTTGATTTAGTTTGAAACACAACTGTTAAACATAAGCGGTCGTAATGTTTGCTATATTTGGTTTGATTTAGTTTGAAACAAAACTGTTAAACATAAGCGGTCGTAATGTTTGCTATATTTGGTTTGATTTAGTTTGAAACACAACTGTTAAACATAAGCGGTCGTAATGTTTGCTATATTTGGTTTGATTTAGTTTGAAACACAACTGTTAAACATAAGCGGTCGTAATGTTTGCTATATTTAGTTTGATTTAGTTTGAAACAAAACTGTTAAACATAAGCGGTCGTAATGTTTGCTATATTTGGTTTGATTTAGTTTGAAACACAACTGTTAAACATAAGCGGTCGTAATGTTTGCTATATTTGGTTTGATTTAGTTTGAAACACAACTGTTAAACATAAGCGGTCGTAATGTTTGCTATATTTAGTTTGATTTAGTTTGAAACACGACTGTTAAACATAAGCGGTCGTAATGTTTGCTATATTTGGTTTGATTTAGTTTGAAACACAACTGTTAAACATAAGCGGTCGTAATGTTTGCTATATTTAGTTTGATTTAGTTTGAAACAAAACTGTTAAACATAAGCGGTCGTAATGTTTGCTATATTTGGTTTGATTTAGTTTGAAACAAAACTGTTAAACATAAGCGGTCGTAATGTTTGCTATATTTGGTTTGATTTAGTTTGAAACACAACTGTTAAACATAAGCGGTCGTAATGTTTGCTATATTTGGTTTGATTTAGTTTGAAACACAACTGTTAAACATAAGCGGTCGTAATGTTTGCTATATTTAGTTTGATTTAGTTTGAAACAAAACTGTTAAACATAAGCGGTCGTAATGTTTGCTATATTTGGTTTGATTTAGTTTGAAACACAACTGTTAAACATAAGCGGTCGTAATGTTTGCTATATTTGGTTTGATTTAGTTTGAAACACAACTGTTAAACATAAGCGGTCGTAATGTTTGCTATATTTAGTTTGATTTAGTTTGAAACACGACTGTTAAACATAAGCGGTCGTAATGTTTGCTATATTTGGTTTGATTTAGTTTGAAACACAACTGTTAAACATAAGCGGTCGTAATGTTTGCTATATTTAGTTTGATTTAGTTTGAAACACGACTGTTAAACATAAGCGGTCGTAATGTTTGCTATATTTGGTTTGATTTAGTTTGAAACACAACTGTTAAGCATAAGCGGTCGTAATGTTTGCTATATTTAGTTTGATTTAGTTTGAAACACGACTGTTAAACATAAGCGGTCGTAATGTTTGCTATATTTGGTTTGATTTAGTTTGAAACACGACTGTTAAACATAAGCGGTCGTAATGTTTGCTATATTTAGTTTGATTTAGTTGGAAACACGACTGTTAAACATAAGCGGTCGTAATGTTTGCTATATTTGGTTTGATTTAGTTTGAAACAGAACTGTTAAACATAAGCGGTCGTAATGTTTGCTATATTTGGTTTGATTAAGTTTGAAACACAACTGTTAAACATAAGCGGTCGTAATGTTTGCTATATTTAGTTTGATTTAGTTTGAAACAAAACTGTTAAACATAAGCGGTCGTAATGTTTGCTATATTTGGTTTGATTTAGTTTGAAACAGAACTGTTAAACATAAGCGGTCGTAATGTTTGCTATATTTGGTTTGATTAAGTTTGAAACACAACTGTTAAACATAAGCGGTCGTAATGTTTGCTATATTTAGTTTGATTTAGTTTGAAACAGAACTGTTAAACATAAGCGGTCGTAATGTTTGCTATATTTGGTTTGATTTAGTTTGAAACACAACTGTTAAACATAAGCGGTCGTAATGTTTGCTATATTTAGTTTGATTTAGTTTGAAACACAACTGTTAAACATAAGCAGTCGTAATGTTTGCTATATTTGTTTTGATTTAGTTTGAAACACAACTGTTAAACATAAGCGGTCGTAATGTTTGCTATATTTAGTTTGATTTAGTTTGAAACACAACTGTTAAACATAAGCAGTCGTAATGTTTGCTATATTTGGTTTGATTTAGTTGGAAACACGACTGTTAAACATAAGCGGTCGTAATTTTGCTATATTTGGTTTGATTTAGTTTGAAACAGAACTGTTAAACATAAGCGGTTGTAATGTTTGCTATATTTAGTTTGATTTAGTTTGAAACACAACTGTTAGACATAAGCGGTCGTAATGTTTGCTATATTTAGTTTGATTTATTTTTAAACACAACTGTTAAACATAAGCGGTCGTAATGTTTGCTATATTTAGTTTGATTTAGTTTGAAACAAAACTGTTAAACATAAGCGGTCGTAATGTTTGCTATATTTAGTTGATTTAGTTTGAAACACAACTGTTAAACATAAGCGGTTGTAATGTTTGCTATATTTAGTTTGATTTAGTTTGATTTAGTTTGAAACACGACTGTTAAACATAAGCGGTCGTAATGTTTGCTATATTTGGTTTGATTTAGTTTGAAACAAAACTGTTAAACATAAGCGGTCGTAATGTTTGCTATATTTGGTTTGATTTAGTTTGAAACACAACTGTTAAACATAAGCGGCTGTAATGTTTGCTATATTTGGTTTGATTTAGTTTGAAACACAACTGTTAAACATAAGCGGTCGTAATGTTTGCTATATTTGGTTTGATTTAGTTTGAAACACAACTGTTAAACATAAGCGGTCGTAATGTTTGCTATATTTAGTTTGATTTAGTTTGAAACACGACTGTTAAACATAAGCGGTCGTAATGGTTGCTATATTTGGTTTGATTTAGTTTGAAACACAACTGTTAAACATAAGCGGTCGTAATGTTTGCTATATTTAGTTTGATTTAGTTTGAAACACAACTGTTAAACATAAGCGGTCGTAATGTTTGCTATATTTAGTTTGATTTAGTTTGAAACACAACTGTTAAACATAAGCGGTCGTAATGTTTGCTATATTTAGTTTGATTTAGTTTGAAACACGACTGTTAAACATAAGCGGTCGTAATGTTTGCTATATTTAGTTTGATTTAGTTTGAAACACGACTGTTAAACATAAGCGGTCATAATGTTTGCTATATTTGGTTTGATTTAGTTTGAAACACAACTGTTTAACATAAGCGGTCGTAATGTTTGCTATATTTAGTTTGATTTAGTTTGAAACACAACTGTTAAACATAAGCGGTCGTAATGTTTGCTATATTTGGTTTGATTTAGTTTGAAACACAACTGTTAAACATAAGCGGTCGTAATGTTTGCTATATTTAGTTTGATTTAGTTTGAAACACAACTGTTAAACATAAGCTGTCGTAATGTTTGCTATATTTGGTTTGATTTAGTTGTATGCAAAACGTGGTTAAAAGTGAAAATTCAGATACATCCTATTTTTGTGAAATTTTAACATTAGGTATGATCCATCAATTAATAAATATAGCAAAATTTGAGTTTATTAAGAGTATTTTAAAGGGTTTTAGGGAGCATAATATAGGTAAAACCTCCTATTTAAAAATTAAAATATAACAAATTTGAATTGAATTTGATCCATAATCATTAGACACCAATTAGGCAAGATTCATGGATTTCAATTACTTCTTAAGATTTAGTCTTGAATCTTAGACATTTTCTCAAATTAAAATCATGCAATGGATTTTGATCAAAATCGAAATATGGATTCGAGAAATAGGCTTAATTTTAATCTTCGTAAGGCGTCATAAAAGTTGAGCAAGAATGTCTTGTTTGAGGAATTAATTCACCCGTCCTTGGACGAGTATTCTTCTAGTATTTATATAAGGTTAGGTATGTGTATGTGTTTATATATGTGCATGTATAGATTTCATTCCCAAACTAATTAACTGATCATTATGAATTTTCTAACACTATGGGCTATATTTAGTTTAATTTATGTTATACAAAGGGAGTAAAGGGAGGTAAAAGTCGTTCGTAGAAAATTCATTTTTGTTAAATATTACCATTAAGTATAACGCATTAATTAATAAATATTCCCAAAATTCAGTTTGTTTGGAGTATTTTTAAGTGTTTACGCGATCATAATATGGGCACAACCTCCCATTTTAAAATTCACATATTTCAGATGTGCATTAAGCAAGATTCCATAAATTTTAATTCTATTCTTCTATTCTTCTAGTATATATATATATATATATATATATATATATATATATATATATATATATATATATATATATATATATATATATATAGTCTCGGAAGTTTCTCAACCATTAAAACTATATAAAAAAAATATATATATATATAAAAAAAAATTTTTTTAACTTATAGTCTCAAGTCTTATAGTCTCAAATAATTTATATATATATATATATATATATATATATATATATATATATATATATGTATGTATATATGTATGTATATATATATAGTCTCGGAAGTTTCTCAACCATTAAAACTATATTAAAAAAAAAAAAATATAGTCTCAAGTCTTCCAGTGGAAAATCACTCATGTAAGTCAATTTATTTTTTACAGTTATTATATTAGTTAGTTTCTAACACTATTTTAAGGGATCATCAGTTGTTTACCATGAAAAACTGTTTCGGGAATTTATATATTTATATATATGAATAGACAGATTATATAGAGGGAGATGTGAAATAGATGCATACTTGCGCATATACATAAGCATATTCGGAAACAAACATAAATACGAACCAACCTAAGAAATATGAATGCCAAGTTTTGCAACTGATAAGTCAATGTTTCAAAACATCCAAATCCGCACGTAAAACGTAACGTACGGCTTTGTGTTTTCGAAACAAGTTGCTATTGATTTATGAAGAAAAGTATGATTTCCGTGAAGAACCAATCGAGGGAATAGACAGAATGTGCAAATAAAACAAAGAAAATCCAAAACAAAAATGAAGTAAAGAAAATAATAAACATTGGCGGTAAAAACAAAAATTATTGATTAAAGAAAGGGTCTTTGGGTAAATATTGAAAAAGCAAAAACAGAAAATAAATAATAAAACAAAAAGATGAAAGTAAATTACGTAAGAAAAGGGGAGGGCAAAATAAATACAGATAACAACACTCCAAACAATAATAATAATAAGTAATATAAATAATTGAAAAGAAACAAACGTAAAAAGATTGGACAATCGTAAAATGAAGGAAAAAAGCAAGAAAACGGAGAGAGGAAAAATGAAAGAAAATATCAAAAGAAAAGAAAGAAGAAAGAGACTAAGAAAATAAAGTAGCGACGATATAATGAAAGGGTGTTTGGAAACTCGATGAAACAACTTCGGGATTATGTTCTATATGCGTAAATAATGAAACAGATTACAATATACAGAGGCTCGAGAACGTTTGATTTTCAGAGTTATAAACTATTGAACCCAATACTGGTCGACTTTCTTATAAACATCTAACACATACAAATATTGTTGCATGCACTAAAGCAACCGTTAAAAATGTGCATCCTTTACAGTGAAAGGGTTGGCAGGTCTCTCCTCTATACACGTTCATACAAGCAATTACGAATGAAACTAAGAAAAAACACCGAAAACAGTAATGTATGAAAACAAACAGTTATTCCTTGGTTCGCTTTGAGATTGCGTCCATCAAAATGTGTACATAGTTTACAATGTATACAATAAAATCTAAAAAGATGTATATGGATCTGGGTGTGGAAGTTGAGGGGAATGTCTTACATAGCGTGGAATGCGTGTGCGCAATGCATGTGAGCTAGGCAGAACAGGAGCAAAGAAGGGAATCTTTGTCAGTTCATCTTTATATTCCTATAGCAACAACATTTACCATAGTGGAAGGGGATATAATTGGGTTTAAAACGCCCTCTGGTGAACGTATGTGTGTGTAGAAAAGAGTATGCAATGCTGTTAATACCCCTCCCCAGTTTGAGAAAAAGTGTTTTTTTATCTATGTTTAATAATATGCGTATATTTTAAAGTAGTGTTGGAATGTTACTTTTCTACTAGATCTGGTCTGCGAACGTATTTTTTCTAGTGGGGTGTATGCATCTGGAGTATTGGATTTCTTTGTGGTGTCAGAATCGGTGTAGTTATCGTGCGTTAGCTGGCTTAGCTGTGATTTTTTCACTGAATCAGGCTTTAGTCTATCGATGGAAACAGTGTCATTTTTGCCATGTTTTGGGATGGTGAAATGGTTTTATGCTATTTTGATAACTTTGTATTGACCCTAGTAGTCTGGTTGTAATTTTTTTTTACTGCATCGTCGTGAACAAATACATATTCACTATTAAAATTTGTTTTAAGGATGTGACTTGGTTCGATACTTGCAGTGTAGGGGTGTAATATAATTTTGACACGTTTACTTTTAAGTCCTGTACAAAAGTAGTCATAAGGTGTACATCATCTTGTTGTCAAGGAAAAAGGTTTCTACGTCGTTGGTTCTAAGTCCCCGGATATTTGTGAATGCGAGCCTCAAGGGCAGAGGTGAAGGTGTTTTTTTTGCAATGACATGTTTGTTTTGACATAGAGTGGGGTGGGCAAGGTATGTGCTTGTTAGGTGGCAATAAGCTCACACAACCAGTCAATTAGTCGCAACGTGGTCCATGGGGGTTGTGGCCTCGGGAAAGCCACTAAGAGATAACTTTAGGGTCCCTTTCCATGCGCGAAATGACACTACAGCTACCCACAGTATTATGCAACTGATGATGGAGCAGCCGTTCTTAGCGCTTCCTAATAGTTTGGGCTCCTGTCTTGTCAGTCGGAAACAGCAGCCAGACAAGTGGTCTAACCTGTACCCTCAACCTGTCGGAAAAAGAGAAACCCAGACTGGTCACAGAAGACTTAGTGACGAAAAAACTTTCCTCACGTTGTCCAAATAGAGAGAAAGAGAAACGGCTTTCATTGTCCTAGTAAGAAAACAAGGCCAGACACTGGGTGTTTTGAGGAACACCAGCGCTGGTACCTCGGCGCCTGGCTAATAGACAAAGAAGGAGTGTAAAGGCCGGCGATAGGTAGAGCCTATCTACTCCTTAAGCAATTGTAGATTTGCAAACCGGATATTTTGTTCGAGATTCCAGCTCTAGGAAGGTTGTCGATTAGGACTAAGGAGGCCTCCCTCCCCCAACGGTTTGCTGCTACGACGTAAGTAGTTGGTAGCAAGGTTTTATTATCAGAGATTTCCTTCTCTTAGATGGATGGCCTGACAACGTCTTACGCTTCCAACACACCGTCAGGGGAAAATAGCCTGCGCCATGTACTAGTCAGGTATTTTCGAGCCCCGCATATATATATATAAACATGTGTATATGTAGATAGAATAAGTTTACTGTATACTCCAGAGGGAACAGAAAGTTGAAGATAAATTTCATTCTCACAAGTAAGTACAAATAAGAGAAAGACAGCCATAACTTAAGGGCAGAGGGTGTGTTTAGGAATTACTTGAGTATGAAATCAATAGACAGGCAATAAAACAGTATATATAGATAGATAGATATAAAAAAAATTAAGGATATTTATATCATACACAGAATTAAGTACATTCAAATAATACACATTAGTATTTAGAGAAAAGTAATATGTGAGTGGCCCAAAAAAGAGAAAACCGTGCTTATTTTCGCGTCGATGGCATGAAAAATATCAGGTCTTGTTTTGGGTGCCTATCCTAGAAATGACCGAAAACGGGGTGTCACCTATTTGAGGATTGCATTTGACGGGGTATCTTTTTGAACGCGGTTCGAAGACATTATTTTTCCTTTGGTTTAATTTAGGCCGTCTTTTTTTATTATTTGCATATCGTTGGCCGAGTAAGAAGAGTGGTCGGGATATATTGTTTTGAAAATAGCAACAAGAATCAATTGCTTGCCCCGTCTATTAGTATTGATACGTTAGAAACAACTAAATTAATTAAATAATTAATTCATTAGCCAGTCGGCATGTGAGTTCAGGAATTACTTCAGTATGAAATCAATAGACAGACATAAAACAGTATATATAGAGAGAGAGATATATCAATAATTCAACGGGATTGCAGTGGGCCAATGAAAAAAACGATCAACGATAGTTAGCAAATAGCAGTAATTCTGGCAAATTGGTAGAGGTGCAACGATATGTGCAGATGTGAGAACCTGGTGTCAGGGTTGCTAAATGTCCAAATGGGGGACTTGGTGTGCCAATGAACTTTGCAACGCTGGAAGTTTATACAACTATCAGTCCAAAGTCTAGCATCTTTGTTCATCTCAGGCCATACAAATCTTCGTTGATCATTTTCAGGGTGGCTTATTTGCTAGGGTTAGAGAATGAGCGAAAATGATCAAATATAAGTTGTCGCAGTGAAGGCTGGGCGTAAGGCCTGAGTATGAGTGTTTTAGCGTCATAGTAAACATTTTTGCCACCAAATAGCGTTGTCACAACTGTGAGTTGCACAAAAGTGTTTTCGAGAGTCTGTTGCTAAGTTGTGTCGGATGCTTGTTTCCTGTGCGAGAAAGTCGTGACTAAGTAAGTTTTCAGTGATAGAGTTTGTGTCTATTCTGGAGAGTGCGTTAGCTACTATGTTTTGGTCACCTTTTATATATTGTATTTCAGTGGAGAACTGTGATATATAGTCAAGGTGACGAGATTCTCTGGGTGTGAATTTTTTCGGGTGTAAAGATAATTCGCATGTTAGTGGTTTGTGGTCTGTGTAGATGGTGAATTGTCTGCCTTCGAGCATGGGTTTGAAATGTTTGATTTCAAGGTAGATTGCAAGAAACTTCCTTGAAAATGTTCTGTACTTTGATTGTGTTTAGCTGAGCTTAGAAGAGAATAAAGGTATGGGTACCTTGGTGGTATCAATCTCCTGATGTAGTACCGCACTTACAGCCGATGTGCTTGCATCAATTGTTAGGGTTAGTTTAGCAGTTCGGATTGTTGTACTGTAAGGTAGAAACCTTTTCGGGCAGGAGTATTATTCCGCCTTCATCAATTTGGTGTCCCAAAAACTGCAGTCGAATATACACTTGTCTGCATTTATTTAGACCATGTTGCGATAGTCTTTGTAGAGCTTGGTGCAGATGTTGCTCTTGTGTCACTTTCTCCGGGCTTACTTGTCAATGAAGCGTTAAAAATTCTGAGCAGCTTTCTCAACCAGGAAAAATTTGAAAGGTTTTTCAGAAGGTCCTCTTCCGCTACTAGGATCTGGTATAAAGCTTTAGTCAGATCAAGTTTAAAAAATACTGTCGTACCTTGAAAGGTTAAGGTAAACTCGTGTATGTGCGATACAGGATAGCGGCCTGGTATAGTTAGTGTATTAAGTCGCCTATAATTGACACATACACGATGAGAATTTAAGTCTGGTTTAGGAACTGGGTGGAGATGTAAAGCGTATGGACTTTCAGAAGGTTTGATTATTCCATCCTCGATTATTTGATGAAATTATCGCTTAGCGTACTTGTATTTTTATAGACGTCGGGGACATGAATAAACTGAAGGTTCTCTGGTTCTTATGTGGCGTTGTCCTGTGTGTTTTATTGTGTTGTTTATGTCAAATGGTTTGGTGATATCTGGGTACTGGTTCAAGATGTTGACATATTATTTGGTATGGTGAGTTGCTGAACAAATTCCAGTTGGACCAAACTGCCTTAGTATTTGCTTCACCTTGATGTCTGTCATGTCGTCTGGGAGTGTTTAGTTGTACATGTGGACAAACTGGGTATAATGTGAAAGGAAATCAGCTCCTATGATGAGCTTGCAGAAATTTCCAGATTCAGTTCCGGCATAAGTTCCTTGGTGCTGTACGTCCGGATTTTTTAGCCGTTTGCTGCTTGCAATTTGAACGTGGAAATGATAGGTTTGTGACCAGGTGATGGTGGAATAACACTTATCCACTAGAAATGTGTAACCGCTGTTGTGATTATTCACATAAAACAAATGACCGTTTTTTCTTCCTCCAATCGCAGTCGTAACAATTGAAGTTTCCTTGTTGCTTATAGTTACAGAGGTTGTTACACTTCCTAGCATTGTTACCAAATTTAAAATGGTACCAACAAATACCACCCTCGGGTTGGCTGTAAGTGGACCGCTCTCTGATCCAGCTCTTATGGTGCCTGCCTCGTGACTGTGAACGATTTCTCGGCTCCTCGTTTAGGGTTGGATGGCTTTCAACAAGACCTTGAATTCGTTCATTTCAGCCTTCAACTGTTGCAACTCGTTGCGTTGACTGCTAGGAGTGGCGAGTGTGTTGATCATCTGTAAACTGCTGCTGGCTTAGACCAGCCTATCAGCCGAGTCTGTCAATATGTCAATGGGAGTAGTGTTTACCATCGGCACTAGTATCTGTGTTAAGCTCCAGGGAAGTTTATCCAGTCACAATCACCGTAATATTTTCTCAGACATGGTATTTCGTCTAAGTTCGTGTTTCATATGCTGCAGCAGTTTTGAAGGAATCCAATCCTCGAGGCTGATATTATTAAATATGTCTCGTAGCTTGGCCTCTTCGAAGTGACCTATTCTTTTGGTGATTACGTCTTTCAGGACGTCGAATGAGTTAATTTGTGTAACATCATCCAATAAGTCGGTCATCTCGTCTACCACTTCTGGGTGTAAAGCTTCAACCACACTGGAAAATTTGGTTTTCTGTGAAGTTATGTTTTCCTAACAGAGAATAAGGCATGAAATAGTGAACAAGTATTTCACGTTTGCAGCGTTGAAGGATGACAAAATGTCATTTGCTGAGACTTCAACACAGTAGTAGCCATAGTAAACGTTAAAAAGGAGAGAGAGAGAGAGAGAGAGAGTGAGAGAGAGAGAAAGAAAGAGAGAGAGAGAGAGAGAAAGAAAGAAGCTATTTCTTTCGTTTGTTTTGTTTTTTGTAAATTATCGTGTGTTTGTTTGTTGTTTGTTTTATTTAAAAAAGATTCTGTTTTTTTTATTTTTTTTCTGTTTTTTAATTTTTCGCCACTTGGTCACAGAAAAAAAATGGCGTGATGCGTTTTGTTTAACACACTTATTCACCCACAAAAAAACTACGTCATTTGACCTTTTTTACACACCTGTATTGCATAGAGAAAGACAATGTATGAGTGTAATGATTTGTGGTCGCCGTTCTGATTTCCATTTAAAGAATTTGCTTTTTGCATGAATACGGAATTGTAACTTTATTTCAATTAGCATAGCTTGTTTAGTCGGAGTCACCACTGAAGGAGTTGGCAGACGCTTGGGCAGCATCTCTTCTGTATACACGTTCATACAGTAGAGGAGTAGGGGCCAAAACTGTGAAGTGGTTCCTCCTGGTGATCGGGGTACTGGATCCGATTGCGGAGCTGTTAGTTACTGACCACAAAAGGCGATGCATACAAATTATTTAATAGAAAGGGACACTTTGCCAACAAAAAGAAAACGAGGAATGACGAAGCTAAAATTGCAGAAAAAAAGAGTATACACATGACATCACACAATAGAAGCAACAGTGACTCTAGTGGGGATATTCATTTTCATTCAATTAAAAATGTACCTTCAGATGCCACAGAGGCACATGCTAAATTAAAAATTTGTAACAAAAGAAAACAAATAGATATCCAAGTAAAAGTAGACACACCTTCTACCCAAGAGTATATTTTAAAAACTAAGGGGTGTGCCTCTTAAAAAGACTGCTCTGCGACTATTCGCTTTTGGGGGAGCAACAATTGTACATAAAGGGACATGTCGGTTAGGAGTAAGGTTCCATGACAGATTTGTTGACACACCATACCATGTTGTAATTCCAAGAGACCAATATTGCTAGGGCTCCAAACATCACGAGAGTTGAATCTAGTAACTTTAAATTTATCAATAGAGTCTGACAATCCAGCCACAAATTACCCTATAACACAGACACACTCTTACCAAAGATCGTAACCTCTCCACAACAAGAAAGTAATTCTAGTGCCAAGATCGAGTCTGAAAGGAAATATTCAAACAACATAGAGACATGTCTTAATTTTTCACTGATGAGGATAGAGAATATCAGTTGAAATATAAAATGACATAGTCCTAAAAGAACTCACAAACATAGCTGATCGTTCCACCTGCCCAAGCTGCCTCCAACCCTATTTGGAACTTCAGGGATGAAATAGGAATTCAAGACGGTATTCTGCTCAAAAGTGAGAAAACATAAAAGCAGAAAAGCATATCAGAACTCCATACACTACACCAAAGAGTAGAAAAAACAAGATTCAGAGCACAGACCGTAGTATAATGGGCAGATATGAATTAGGACATAGGGAACGATATTACAAAAAATATCAAGCAAGTATCCCAGCTAAGTCAATGCACTAATACGAAAACCCTATATATCCTTATCAATATGTGCTGATCTCTTTACAATGGCAGCAAATAATGAATACTTGCTCGTGACAGATCAATACATTCATCTGACACATCCACTCCACCTCATTAGCAGCCGTTATAAAAAATATGAATGCAATATTCGAGGAAAGAGGCGTACCAGAGATCATCTATATGGAAAATTCTCTACAATACGCCAGTAGATAATTTGCAGACTTCTCTATAAAGTATATTTTTCTGAACAAAACATCCACATTACATTGCCCGCAGTCTAACGTCTTTGCTAAGAGGATGATTAGAATGTGCAAAAGAATACTGCTAAAGACATGGGAGACAAGCCATGACTCTAATGTGGCAATAATATCGTATAGAGCAACACCACTGTCAGCTAACCTTAAGTCTCCAACAGAAATGCTCAATGGAAGACAGATACGGGCACTGCTCGTATCTAAACAGCAGCTCGGCGATGAACAAAGAGACTGGCTATAAAGCAGTAGAAGGACAATTTAAGGGAACGCTGCAATAAACAGAAAGGTCGAAAGCATCTACCCCTACACGCTGATCAAAAAGTCTATGTGCAGCATGAAAGAACAAAGCTATGGAACCTGGAACAATTTGGCATTCTGCTACTGAACCAATGTCATAGATAGAGTCTTCAGATGGTATCATTTACCGAAGGAATAGACAATTCCTCAGACCATCTAGAAGTGATCCAGTACCCGAGGTCAGACAAGACCAACTACCTATAGCTCTGAGGGAAGTACATCACACCCTATGAGGGTTCATGCTCCCTCATCTCATTGCAGACACCAGAACAGTTCATCAACAGATCCCAGCCCGGTAATAATGCCTGAAGCACGAACATCACACATTTCTTAAATATCCGCCTTTTAATTAAGAAAAGATGTTGTATTAGTTATGTCCCTTAGCTAATCCCTTAAGCCTCTAATATTAATATGATTATCCGCCTCTGATTTTTGTGTACTTCCTGTAATGGCTATCCCCAATAAAACAATGTGTTGACACAGCTCCTAGTTCTATCTTCTTCAATCTAAGCCATCCCGGTGAACGACGCACGGAATATTGTAACAGGGATCTTATTTTTAGTTTGCTTGTAGGGCTAAGTAACTTCATATCAGAGTGTCATGATAAACCCTGTGACAGAGAGATAGAAAACACTAAAAGATTATATCTTTTTTTGTTTATTTTTATCTTTCTGTTTTTGCTGGAGATGGGGCATCCTACCGGATGGCAGACATTCACCGGCTCTTTCAGACACTCCAGCCTAGAGATCTTTTTTAAGATTCTAACCGTCCCTTTAAGTGCAATTGTTTGTATTTCTCTTGCACTCGGTTCACCGGGTATACTCGCCAGATAGCTTTTGAAATTCTTTTTCATTAGTCCTGTTGCTCCTATAATTACTGGTATGATGGAGATTTTTCTAAGATTCCAGTTTCTTGTCATGTCGTACATTAGACCTTGGTATTTCGTAATCTTTTCTCTTTCTGCTCTGTTCAATCCTGCATCATTAGGGACACTAACTTAAATTAGGGTTGCTACTTTCTCTCTTTTGTCCCATATTATGATGTCAGGTTTAACAGCTCCGTTTTCTAGATATCTAGCTGTAGGGATTGCATAGTCATAGTGGATGGTGTATAAATTATTTCCTACTGTTCTTTCTGGTATATGCTCCCAGGACTTGCTGCTACACTGGATATTCGACTTTTTACAAATAGTCCAGTGAAGATATTTACACACTCCGTGGTGTCGCATTGTATAATAACCATCTCCAGGAGAACCTTACAACTGGATTCAGGTGGCTCACACTCTCTACTTCTGTGTGGCAGAACCGGCACTTGTTATTGTTGCTGAGACCACTCATCTTTTTAAAGGCATTGGTCATCAAGCCTTGATCTTGAGCAGCCATTATCATTCTCTCCTGATCATAGTGGAGAGATCCTCTTTTCAGCCAGTCTACAGAGTCTTCCTTATCTATGTATTCCTGGGATAATTCACCTAGGAAATACTTAGCACATTGTTGGTTGGCCCATTCTTCCAGTTTTGTGGACTGTAAGTTATTGGTGTATTTCTGACGGCTTTTGCAAGCTATTTCTGTGGCAGGATTGTTGTCTGTTTCTGTCTCATTTGTAAGACAGTCCTGTCCAAAATGTTTTGGCCAGTTTTGTGATAGAAGTTGTTCTGCTTGCTCTGATTTCTTGATGTTGGCTCACCATCATAAGGTTTGGGTTCTGGGAGCTCATCAGATATTGGCCGGTGCTCACAATAGTGGCTCGATGTTGATGGTCAATTTCTGTTCCTCTTGGGAGATACGGCCTTGGTAGACACTGGTTTCTGTACATTACTCTGTACATTGTAAACATTTTTCTCGTTTTAGTGTCTAATCTATTAATGCCCTTTTGTGGCCAATCAATAATTCCAAAGCTGTATGATATCACTGGCATAGCTATTTGTTTTTGTTTGTTAGCTGTGTTTTGCAAATTTTCCTAACACGGTGTATATATTCTCTGCCAATTTTTCCTCTCATCTTGGCATGTTGAATTGAATCGTTTTCTTCTATGCCAAGGTATTTGTATTGTTCCTGTTCTTCAAGGTCTTTGATGTCAGTATCTTCATCAAGCTGTATGTTTTCCGTTTGGATCTTCTTCCCAGCTCTAAGGGAGAACTTGGCACATTTGTCCAGGCCAAACTTCATTCCAATATCTTTGGAGAAGGTATGTACAATCTGTAAGAGTCGGCTTAAGTCAGCATCTGAACAAGCATACAGCTTGAGGTCATCCATGAAGAGCAGGTGGTTGACTCTTTTGTTTAGATCTTGTTTGCGGCCCTGGCTCAGATTGTAGGCACTCTGACTTTTGTTTAGTAATTTGCTTAGTGGATCAATTGCCAGGCAAAAGAGTAGAGGAGATAAGCTATCTCCTTGGAAGATTCCTCTTCGGATCTTAACGTCAGGAATTTTTACTGTTCCATTAGTATGTCTTAATGCCATAGTTGTTTTCCACATATATATTTGGAACTGTCATGGTTTTCTTGAAGACTGGATGGATATTATATAGATCAAGGCAGCGCAGGAGCCATGCGTGGGGTACACTATCGTATGCTTTTTGGTAATCAATCCAAGCCATGCTTAGATTTCTCTGCCTCTTCCTACAGTCCTCAAGGATGGTCTTATTGATATCAGTATGTTTTCGCATATGTACGAGTAAATTCGATTTCTGAATAAAAGATCTACATATTTTACAAGAATGTGTTGTTTTTTTTTCACTTTTTAAAATTTTAGCTCAGTTAGTTCTAAACGATCCAGGTAGCCCCCTCCTGGGGCTAACACTTGATTTCCTTATGAGTAACATTTATATCAGGGGGGGGTTTAAGTAGTAACATTGTCCTTTTTAGGGGGGGGGGGGCTGCTATCTGTACTTCACTACAGCTTGGTCTTCCAGGGATTGTGTCTCGGTATTTTTTAGACATATTTTATTAGACCAGTTCACTTGTTTTTCTTTTAGTTAATTTTAGAAATGATTTCTTTTGTATAGATTTATTTGTATCTGAGGGCTCTTTTCACGATTGATGTTGTGCCTTATATAGCTATTATTTGAATCTGGTTTGCCAGGTATTGATTCAAGGTGTTTTTTCAGGTTTTGTTACACCTATAACAACTGGTATGATATTTATTTCTTCAATTATTAAGTTTTTTCAGGTCATGTTTTACATATTGGTATTTGGTTATTTTTATGTTCGGCTCTGTTTAGTCTGTAGTTGCTTGGGACAGCTACATCAGCAATCAGTGCAGCAGACTTTTCATTTTTGTTACGTATTACAATGTCTGGTTTGACAGCCTTGTCTTTTATGTATCTGCCGGCCTGTATAACTTTGTCATGGAATGCAGTTACTTTTCTGTTTGGTTATAGGTAGTGGTTCATGTTCCCATATATTCTGCAATCTGTCAAGTTGCATCTCTTCACAGATTTTCCAGCATAGATAGTTGCATACTATGGCGGGCAGTGCAGTGGCCATCTGCAAATAGCATCTGGCATCAAAACATTGGTCTTGTCCGGTTATAATAACTTTTTCCTCCTCATCAAATGAAAGTTTGCCATCCTTGAACCATAGAAGTGAAGCCTCTCTGTTTATGTACCCTTGGTTACTTATGAACTTCCCTGCTCTCTTATGTTGTTTCCATCCTTCTTTTCCTGTCTCTATCTCCTTCTTCATATATTGCTTTCTCTTTTTTCTCGCGATCTTGGTTGCTGGTTTCTCATAAACCATGACAGTATTCTTTAGCGTGCCTCCACCTAAATTTTCTGCAAGCTTTGTGATTGAGGTTTGTTGGGATAGGTATTCATGATGATCCTTCACCATTCCCATTTTTATATGTGTGGAGCTTTTGATGTATTGCCCCATGCTTACTATTGTGGCTCGATTTGCATGGTTGATTTCAGTGAGGCTTAGACCTCATTCTTTTTGTGGTAGGTATATTCTATCCATGCATTGGTATAAAGCCTATTGATATTAATCTCTATTTTTTCTCCTTTTACTTCAGTCGAAGCCTCAGAAATCAACAGGCCCCTTCCTGGTACTAACACTTGATCTCTATATGAAATACATAGATATCCGAATGTTCCATTAAAGTTCTCCCTTACCTCTCTAACATTGAGTTAGTAAAAAAGTTAACAACATTAATTCCCCCCCCCCCCAATTGACATGTTAACTACGTTATAGTATATATTTCTTGTGGTCTCTTGGTCTTACCGGATTCAAGGACAAGAATTCATCTAGTCTGGTGGAATATCCTGCTTAGTGCTGTTACTTGAGGTAACATCACTAGGAGAAGGTGCACCATTCCTCGTATAGCCGTGTCGAGGGTATCTTATTTGGGCTTTGAACACTATGTTATTTTGAATATCCGGTCAGGGTTTACTTGTAGGCCAAAGACACTCGAAGGTAGTCTCCGGTAGGTAATTCAAACTCTCCTTTAATGTTTAATTTTACTTCAGTCGAAGATCTCAGAAATCAAGGGGCCCCTTCCTGGGGCTAACACTTGATCTCTATATGAGATACATAGATACCCGAGTATTCTATTAAAATTCTCCTTTATTTCTCAAGCATTGAGTTAGTAAAAAAGTTAAGAATAATTTCTTCTCTCCCCAACTGACCAGTCAAGTATGTAGTAGTATATCTTTTTTGTAGTCTGTTGGTCTTACCGGATTCCAGGACAAGAATTCATCTAGTCTGGTGGAGTATCCAGCTACGTGGTGTTACTTGAGGTAACATCACTAGAAGATGCACTATTCCTCGTATGAGGGGATCTTATTTGTGCTGCGGATACTATGTAATTTTGAATAGTTGGTCAGGGTTTACTTGCAGGGGTAAGTATTCTCATGTCAGGTTGTCCTGACACACCCTTGTACAGAGAGACCAAAGACACTCGAGGATAGTATCTAGTAGGTAATTCAAACTCTCCCCAGTAGGTAATTCCTTCAGTGTTTGTTTGCCTATGTACATCTAAAATTGATTTTCCTGAAAAAAGACGGGTCACATAATTTACAAGAATATGTTTTTTCACCAATTGGCCTTATCATATGTCTCAGCAAAATCGATTTTTGAATAAAACAAGATTCACATACTTTACTTTTTCTCTCTTTTTATTTTAGTTCATGTAGCATGAAAAAAACAAGAGGCCTAACACTTGATTCTGCTATTAGTTTAATTTATATCCTATGGCTTTTTAAGGGGGATAGATGTTCTTCCTTTTAGAGCTGCTATTTGTACTTCGCCACAGCTTGGTCTCCAGGGATTGTCTCTAAGTATTTTTTTTTAATTTTCATTAAGCCAGTTGTCCCTACCACACCCGTTATAATGTCTATTTCTTCCAGGGACCATGTTGTTTTTAAGCTATTTTTTTAGGTCCTGATATTTTGTAATTTTTTAGCGTTCAGCTCTATTGGGGCCATAATCATTCGAGACAGTTGCATCAATGATGAAACCAGTCCTTTCAGGTTTGTTCCATGTTCATATCTGGTTTGGTGATCTTGTCGTTGATATATCTGTCTACCTGTATGTCTTTGTCGTTGAACACTGTCACCGTGTGTTGTTATGAGTGAAGGTTCATGTTCCCAGATGTTCGACGATCTTTCAAGTTGCATCTCTCTGCAGATTTTCCAGTGGAGGCATCTACATACTTTGTTGTGGCTATCTGTCAAAATCTGTCAAAAGGATCTTGCATCCAGACATTAGGTGACTTGGACTTTCCACGGCTGAATGACAGAACCTATAATGGTTATTTTTTGTAGAAAAGCCATTTTCTTAAATGCATTTGTGAGCAGACCCTGGTCTTGTCTGCCTATCTATAACTATCCATTTCTCATCCAATGGAAATTTGCCACTCTTCAGACATTATAGTGAAGCCTTTTTTATCGATATAACTTTTGTTAATGTTTTCCACAAACTTTCCTGCTCTCTTAAGCTGTTGTCATCCTTTTGTTTTCTTTTCAGCTCCCCTTTTATGTACTCCTCTCTCTCCTTTTGTACAATCAAGGTTGCTGGACTGTCATCTTCCTCTGCAGAGCTTTCCAGTGTGTTTCCACTGAAATTTTCTACAAATTTTGTTGTTCATGTCTGCTGAGGTAGGAAGTGTGTGTTCGTATATGCACATCTGAATTTGATTTTTTCTAAAAGAAAAAGAAGTACACCTATCACAAAAATAGGGTTACTCTCCCTTTTTTTCATTTTACTTCAGTGTAAGGGTACTTTCTTGGGGCTAACACTCGAATTCTACATGAGATACATAGATACCCAAGTATTCAATCAAGATTCTCCTCCCTCACAAATGTTGAGTCAGTAAAGCAGTGAAGAAGACCAATTTTTTCCTCTCCCCAATTAACCATTTAACCATGTTATAGTTTATTTTTATTGTGGTCTTTTCTTGGTGTTGCCAGATTCCAGGACAAGAATTCATCTAGTCTGGTGGAGTATCCAGCTAAGTGCTGTTTCTTAAGATAATATCACTAGGAGAATGTGCACCATTCCTCGTATAAGCCAGTGTATAGCCGTGTTGAGGGCATCTTATTTGGGCTTTGAATACTATGTTATTTTGAATATTTGGTCAGGGTTTAATTAAAGGGTGAAGTATCGTCATGTAAGGTTTTCCTGACAAACCGCTGTACAGAGAGACCGAAGACATTCGAGAACAGTGTCTAGTAGGCGTTCAATTTCTCCCCTGTCTAGTAGGAATTCAAGTTCTCTCTTCGGTGTGTGTTCGAATACATTTCACCAAATATGATTCCTCAATAAAAGAAGATCTACAAATTTGACAAGAAAATAGCTTCTCTCCAGTGTGTGTTTGCATACGACTCGCAAGCTTTGATTTATTTTGTATACGAATAGTCACATATTTCACAAGAATACGGATTGTCTTCAGGGTATTTTTTCATATGTTTTGACAAACATGATTTACGAATAAGAAAAGAATCACACACTTTGCAATAATATGGCTTCTCTTCAGTGCGTTTTTCCATTGCTGCTTCTTGCTTGGAGTTACATGAAAATGAGAAATCTCAATTATCATAAGAACTTCCTTTTGTTTAAGCCTTTTGTTACTGCTGAAAGTTCAGTGATTTATCTGACTTCCTTTTTAATACAACATAAAAAGAGATGAATTATTCACATTAAAAAGTTGAAGTGCATAAAGATATCTAATTAAAAGTAAGAAGTATATCCAACAGCTGAATATCCTTGCTTTCTCAATTGTGACTTTAAATTTGACATTGTTGACTTGACAAAAATTAGTATAAAATCTACTTTTCGATAATACACTCAAATTGACATAACTTTAAAAGAAGATCCTTGATTTTAACATGCATATTTTTCACCAGTATTTGTGGAACTTTCTTACCAAGTTAAAAGGAAGATCTAACAGCTTATATTAATGATAAACATTCATGTTTGTAACATGATATATCATTTTAAACTATGCACTAAAATTGGCATTTCTTTAAACGATATTTGCATTTTACATGTGTGCTGTTTCTCTAATAATTTTTGTTAAAAAATAATCCAGGGAATTCACAAGAAACATTTTCTTTTACCAATATATTTTCCAAAGTGATCAGCCATTCGAATTAATCAAATGCTTTTAAGCAGGTACATCTGTTAAGAAAAAATAAAGAAACCAAATTTTAATTTTAATATCTAAATTTCAACATACACTCAATTTATAATACATTCCATTTATTATTATTATTATTATTATCTACATAGAATTTGCTCTATGAAATCATAGTAGAAACATTAAAGATTCGGCATAGATTGTCGGACTGAGTATACAACGTATTTGATAAAAGCGTTGTTTAATTTCTACCATTACTACCCAGCAGAGTATTACCACTGTCAACCAAGAGAAAGGTCTATCAGGCATGTATACATATATGTGAAGATATATGGACGTTAAACCTGGCATGTGAGGGTTGAGGATATCTGTTGCATGGAGAGAAATACGAAAATTATATGATGGATGTATAATGTCAGTCTTTAAATACAGTCTTAGATCTGATGACCTAAGAGGAAGATTAAACCTGGACAGACTAGGGAGATGTGTGCAGAACAAGAGATATCGTTAGTTTAGTCACATTGAAAGAATAGATGAGTTTTGGTCTAGTAGCTGTAGAACAGTTGAGGTAGCAATGTTAGTTAGTAGGAGAAGGCCAAGGAAAACATGGGAGGAGGTTATCAGGATTGAGTTGAAAGAACGAGGGATAAATAAAGACCTGGCCAAAAATAGTTTAATTTGGAAGTCAATTTCTAAAACTGTCCTACACATGCCAGTATGTAAAACAGACGTTATGTCAAATATGATGATGAACAGATATTCTAGATGAGGTGTAGAGGCGATCATAACTGTCGATCTCTTTAACACTTATGCTTCAAAATGGAGATTACACAATGTAAGTTATGTGATTAGGCAACTGTTGAATCTATTAAGTTAAACTTCCATTAGGAGGTATATTGAAAGTTAGTTTGTAAGAAGGCTAAAACATTCAATTATGCTTAGATGAGTAAATCCATTCTCTGGGTTCTGATTGGCCGCTAGTCCATGAGTGGATAATCTAATATAGAGCGCCTATGCTAGAAATAATAACAATAATCGACATTTGCTAAAGTTTTAGAATCTATAGAGGTAATAAACATTTCAGTTGGAGGAAGCGTCATGCTATTTTATAAGTTCAATAAAAAAAGTACAAGAAGCCAGACCCCAAAATATTTCAAAGCAATCAAAGGCGTCCTCCATGCCTTTTAACTTCTTACCTTTCACTTTTTTTAATTACTTATCTAAAACAAAGCAAGGTTTATATTTGCTTAATAATTCCTTTTTTATTTGACTAAATGAATTTCAGAATATTTTTTTATAAAATTGTCAATATTTTAGAAGTTTTGTGGGTTTAAAATTCATTATTATCACGAATATTCTCGGTATAGGCCACACACGCATATATACAAAATTAAAAGGAAAAATAAAATAAAAAAGAAAGTTTATTTGTTTTATTTGTAATTGAAGAGAGTAGAAAGTGGATCTTGGGTTTACTTTCGGCAGCCTTGTAACTCTCGCTTCCCTTATTTTGTCCTTTAGTCCTCACATTCCTTCTGGCAAAGGGGGAATAATTGCTGTTTTCTGGATCGGAATCTATCTAACACTTATTGTTGGCTAGTTTTAGACCTTGAAGTTGTTTTTTTTGTTTTCAGCTCTTTACATCAAGTGGCTTCATACCTTATCTGGAGCGATTTTCATTAAAAAGCATTGTTTTATTTACATTTTTCACAGCACTGTAAAGTTAAATTTTACTTTCGAATGAAATCATTTACATTCGTTAGAAAAAAGTTATCTTTTTCTCAGTATCCGTTTCAAGTAGGAATTTTGAACACAATCCAATATATAAAGTTAAGACAGTTTTCCCCTGTACCTTCTTCAAGAATAGGAAAATAACCACATGCATCACAGGCTACTAAACTCATCACTATATTACGCTTATTCACTCGAACGTGTTTTAGTAAATTTGTTATTATTTTTCTCCAGTTAACATTAAATATTACTTTTGGCCCACCATCTTCGACTCTCCTCAAAACATAATCCATAGAGGTGGTAGCAAAACCTTTTCCCCCTAACACGTAAGTACTGACACTCCCCCCATCGACACCGGGAATTAATAAACAACGTCTACTTTTCAACAGATTGTCAGTTATTATTTCCTATTTGTCTGCTATTTATTTAATACATAATACAAAATATTATGCACACATTTCATTCCAGTTTTTAGAGAATGCAATCAACGAACATAGTTCTTTGCAGTATTTCAGCTGTCAACATGGCGGCTACAATTTTTTCAACGACTCGACTTCAAAATTAAGTCACTATACGCCAAGATACTCGATAGACGTCATAAATTATACATTTTCTGATTCCTACACCTTTCACATGCATAACATCCAAAAGGTGGAGAAAAAAACATCGATTGCTTGTTATAGAAATGACCCAAAACATGTGACTGGTGGAACCTTATGGGTGGATCGTACGATAACACGCATGCAAGCTACTGACTGGCTTCCTTTAAATTACCTATTTTTATCGTATATTTTACACTCACTTCCGTGGCCGAAATGTTAGCAGCGTAGATCCAAGATCGATAGATTTATGGTTCGATCCCGGTCGTCTCACGCAGGTTTATTTTTACATTGTTAAAGTTCTGCCTACGAGGGAGGAGGAAAGACAGGACTATGGGCCGGATTATTTTAAATCAACGTTATTATGTAGTTATTTGAATATAAATCAATTTAATATGTAATGCTTTAACTATTGTGAATATCATTTCGATGTGACCTATTTGCGTTCGGTCGGATGTTGACAAATTTTAATTCATTCTTTTCTATTTCTCCCGTACAACGTCGGGGGACGGGTCCAGCTAGTACAGAAATAAACTTGTGAAAAAGTATTCTTTTATATTTTGAAAATAGTAACTGAAACATCACAACAATTGCTAAAAAAGTCGAGACTTGTATTCAAAAATAAACATAAGAAAAAACAGCGAGAATCATCACACTGCACAAAGTGATGTGATTCCTGTCGTTCCAGCCTTTCTTGCTTCCAATGATGTCACCTCTGCCTTCCTTCCAACGTTGTTACCTTTATGGTAAATAAACGATTCTTTTTAACTGTTCCTCTGCCTTTGTCCTCTCGTCTTTGTCATTACTGTAATTTGCCTATGTCCACTTTCTTAGTTGTAAGACTGATCACCTCAGCTGCCCAAGCGTTCGGCCAAACTCCCTCAGGTGACAGGACCCTGAAACAGTAGATACAGTCACTGTAAATAAAAGAGGGACTGGCGCGGAAACTTCCACAGTTACCTGCAAGAATAAATATTTTTTATTGGGTACGTTATAATTATGATTTGTAAATTATTTTAATCATGTTAAACATTTTTTTTAAGTGTTCACTATCATGTATAATGGGCAAAAAGTATTTAAAACTAATTTTGTACAAACAATATTTAAAAAATATTTGTAAAAATATATATTTTAATTTTGAAAAAATATTTGATTATTTACTTTTGTAAAAATAATATTATAAACTATTTGTTTAAAAAAAATTTTTTCATTAAAACACAACAACTATATTTTATTATTTGCAAACACCAAAATAATTACTAATAATATTTGTAATATAATTTTGCAATGACAAAACATTTTATAATTTTATTATGTGTTGACCTAAAATACATAGGTGACAGATGTCAGCACTCAGCAGTTTACTGTTTTGCTCAGTATCATTTCTTAACGGGAACTCAGGATGATTAAGTGAGATTCCCTTTTGTAAGATTGTTTGAAAAAAACATTTTTATTCGCTAGTTAAAGGAAAACAACATTCCTATTTCAAAACAAATTAAAAATCTTAGTTGTTTTTGTAAATAAAAATCAATTGTTGAAAAATGTCCCTGTTAAAATCAATTGTTGAAAAAAGTCATTGTTAAAGTCAATTGTTGAAAAAAGTCCTTGTTAAAATCAATTGTTGAAAAAAGTCCTTCTTAAAATCAATTGTTGAAAAAAGTCCTTCTTAAAATCAATTGTTGAAAAAAGTCCTTCTTAAAGTCAATTGTTGAAAAAAGTCCTTCTTAAAGTCAATTGTTGAAAAAAGTCCTTCTTAAAATCAATTGTTGAAAAAAGTCCTTCTTAAAGTCAATTGTTGAAAAAAGTCCTTCTTAAAATCAATTGTTGAAAAAAGTCCTTCTTAAAGTCAATTGTTGAAAAAAGTCCTTCTTAAAGTCAATTGTTGAAAAAAGTCCTTGTTAAAATCAATTGTTGAAAAAAGTCCTTCTTAAAATCGATTGTTGAAAAAGTCCTTGTTAAAACCAATTGTTGAAATAAAATCTAAAAATAATTTGAGATAAGTTATCTCTCTTACTTTACCAGCCGAAAGCTTTTTTAAAATCTCAACAGTTCTGCCAAGAAGAATCAAATCGTTCAGTGATGAGGTGGCTCTTATATAGTTTTACGTCATATTTGATAAAGGGAAACAATTAGGAAATATTAGTATTGGTTATGGTATTAGTTGTAAGGTTATTGACATTATTAGGTCTTTTCTTTTTGATCGAAACTTGTAACTAACTCTGGATGGTGTCTCCTCATTCTCTCTTCCTATCAATGCAGGTGTTCCTCAGGGCTCTATTCTATTCCCACACTTTTTCTTCTCTATACCAATGATCTTTCTGAAAATATTATTCAGAAGATTAAAATCTATGCTGATGATATTCTAGTGATGCTTCTCGCCCATCTCTCTGTGATCAGTTGAAATATGCAGCTGATCTAGAAGTTGGATTGAGGTGCGAAATGGCTTGTTTCGTGTAATCTTTTTAAGACTCAGCCCATGTCTTTCAATCGTAGGTGTGTCCCTTTTCTTCCTGAGATTCTCATGGATGGCTCTGGTCTTAAGGAGAAATCGATTCCGAAACTTCTTGGTCTTTCTTTCTCATCAAATATTTCTTAGAGTTCATATATTAGATCCATTGCTCTTTCTGCTTCTTGTAAATTCGTTTTTCTTTATCGCTCCAAACACGTTCTCACACCTGAGGCTATTCTCTACAAATCTTCTATCAGAACATGTATGGATTACTGTTGTCAGATTTGGGCTGGTGAATCTGTCTCGTTTGATGGTTTATGATAATGTGCTGAAATGTATCTTCTCCGTGCCTCTCTCTCTCTCTCTCTCTCTCTCTCACACACACACACACACACACACAGGTGTAATATTGCTAGTCTCAGTCTTTTCTATAAATACTATTATGGCATGTGTTCTTTAGAATTGTCTAATTTATTCCCAGCTTCGTTTGTTCCAGCTCGTATGACTCTTTGCTCTAGTTGTCTCCATAAATTCTCTGTTTTGATACCTGATTATAATACAGCTTCCTATTCCAGTAGCTTATTTCCAAGAATTGCAGACTTGTGGAACTCTCTTCCTGTTAGCTATTTTTCTCCTCCCTAAGCATCTTTGTGATAATCAGCTTTCGTTCTTTTTAGATCCTTAATTCAAGTGGCTTCATGCCTTGTCTTGGACGATTTCCACAAAAAGATAATGAATAAATAACTGTTTTTCTTACTTCATTCCCGAAATTTAATTGACAGTATTCTTTTGTTAAATTAAACTTCGAGGGTGAGCTAAGTAAAAAAGGGCCGTTTATAACATCATGCTTCTACAGGAATGTAGGGGAAATTTTTACTATTACACTGGTTTTCATTTCATGAAGAAATTCGTGATTTTTTTTTTCGACATTTGATTTGGTAAATTTCTATCCCTTTTCCAAGTAATTTTTTAGCAAAAAATAAAAATTACTTTTTTTAGGTGAATCATGTAAACAGCCTGAAAAGACACCAACATTTAAATGAACCATGAATTTATTTTAATAAAACTATATATAAAAAAACAAAAAAATACTTTTATTCGAGTCGAAATTTTGCACCAAAATCATGATTTTTTTTCTTTTGTATGAATTTGATGTTAAAGTTCATTTCTTTCTGTTATTTTTTTTTCAACAAGGAATACATTTTGTTTCAACACAGGTTGTTGGATTTGTTCTTTTTTACTGTGCATCTTTTCAGATAAGATATTACTTTTTGTGGGTTTTTTAACAATAAATCCTTTGAAAGTAAGTTTTATTTATCAAGATGAGTAAATATTCTAGGCAAAAAAAGTGTGTATTATTGTTAAATGAAACAAAAGGGAGAAATTAGAAGAGCTTTTCTCGCTTCTTTGTTTTAATTATTGGAGTGTGGAGTGGAAACGAGGCCAAACATGTCCCCTTTTCGTTGTCTTCGTCAATTCAATTGTAATCCGATAATGGAATTAAATTAACTTTCCTTCGGTGTCACCACCACAAAAAATCTCAATCTCCACTGTTCACTGTTCACTCTCTGCTGACCGAAACTCAAATGATCTCTTCAATCCAAAAGATTAGTTTTCATACTAATAAACCCACCACCTATGCAAATTGCCTACCAACCAACTATGTTTAAGGCCTCCAAACCGCCAATCTGCAAAGGGGAGATAACTCAATTGGCACCTTGGCCGCTAGTGCCATCTCACTTGACAGATACTGTCACAAAGGAAAATTATCACAGTATCTTAAACCACACGCCTCCATGATCATCAAAGATCATTTCACATCACATAATCCTGTGCACAAATTGGTACATTACGTTCTCTCTGCGGCCTCTACATTGCAACCGCCTCTTTCTCATTGGATCATATATCGTGCATTCGGCGGCTTCACCCAAATCTCTTCTCCTATTTGGATTCTGGCTGGCCCTCGCTCTTCGATTTCTGGGAATGTATCTCTTGGGTGCCTCCATTCATAATTAATAATTGATCTATGCGGCACTGTCTCCTTTCTCTGTCCGACTTTGGGTGCCATGTTATATCAGAATGTGGCCTCTTTAGGTGATATTCCTCCTCCCTAAGCTATTGCTTTCACTGTCCAATGATGTCGCTCCACTACTCCATTTCCCCCGATCCTATAGGCTGCCCTTTAATATCTTCGTATCTTCCATCTTTTTAGCATTGTATGGAGAAGTTCTGAGCGAAAAACGGTTCTATTTCCATTATCACCTCCATTACTGGACCTCGTTCAAGCATAACCTTCTCCAATTACTCTGTAACCACAGCTGCCGTCTCTGCATGTAATTTCCTCCATATTGCTAGTCTCCCAGGTCCACAGTAAATCATTGACATATATGCAACCCCACGATAGTGTGTTATATCAATAGCTATCGTGTCCAATTGTTTGCAGTCCAATTTCACCAGGATTATGTATATTTGGGGCAGAATTGATTGATTGACATCGAACGCAGTTCCTGACTACTTTCTGAACTTCCTCCCGTTTTATAAGTGGATCAACTTTCTGCACTAAATATAATGTTCTATCCACTCCCATGTGGTGCATGCCATGTAATTCTTCAGTATACATCTCTTCACCTCAGTTTTGTTTATAGTCACACCTCCCATCTCAGTAAAGTAGTGGTGCATCCAGTATCGACAAGTGTCGTCATTACAGTATCATTTATTGCTACTTCTATCATTGGAAGAGGTGCGTACTGCGCCTTCATTCTGTTGCCGAGGTAGCTACTGGAGCAGAAGCTCACCCCTGCTCGTTTCTCTGAGCCCAAGACCAACACCTAGCCCAAATTTTGCACACTCATAGCACCTTACCCTGGCTCTAAGGTGGTTCTGTACAATTTTTAACAAAATGCGGTCCTCGACATCTAAAACACCGAATGCTTGATAATTCTCTTTGAACATCATTTTTAAGTGTAGTGCTTTGTGCACTCGCTCCAGTCTCTCGCATTCTTTTATTAACTAAAAGCCGTGCAATCGGTATCAGTTTACTGAAATCCATTCTTTCTATATGTTGCAGTGCCACAGATACGTCATCTGGGAATCCTGTGATGAATGCAAGTTTGGCCGTATGATCCAGCCCTCTCCTTAGGTATCCTGCAAGTCCATTCAATTTTTTGATTGTATTGGTGTAAACGTCCACCATTCACTGTCCACTGTCCACTGTTCACTGTTCACTGTTCACTGTCCACTGTCCACTCTCTGCTGACCAGAAATCAAATAATCTCTCCAATCCAAAAGATTAGTTTTCATACTAATAAATCCACCACCTATGCAAATTACCTACCAAATATTGTCACAAGGGCAAATTATCACAGTATCTTCAACCACATCAATGAAGCTGGTAATGTTGGCGTTTTTCTTGCCAATTCATTAAGGTCTGTGATTTAAGAATGAGAACAGATACACACTTTCGGGAAGTTTTAGGAGTTTTACCAAACGTCTGTTGCAGGGCTTCAGTATGGATGTCGACCTTACAACTTTTTAAACACAATGAAACACAGCAATGAACAGAAAAAGATGAGAAACACAAGAATTTTGTGAAATATAAAAATAGTCGGTTTACTTGGCCATAACAGGTACAATTGCTAATGGTTAAGGTCAGTTGTATAAACGTTTGTGTTGAATCAGTTCGATTCTCCAACGATGATGATCAGGTTTACGTCGCACTGCGATGGAAACAGCTTAATATATATAGGCTCGATACTTCGACAATTAATGTCAGCTGTCAACATCACATTTAGGTTGAAAAACAGCTTAATGGATTGAAAGATAAATTGCCCTGATAAATGATTAGCTGCTCCATGTTCATGTTCCTGTGACTTAACGGTCAGTCCATCTGTGTTTGTCATCTCTTTTTTGTCATTGCCGTTACTTGTTTTGCCTGTGTCTCCTTTCTTAGTTGTAAGGCCGATCATCACCAACGATCGACCCTGCAACAAGTGGTGACACCGACGTGATATTGGGTACAGGCAACGGCCGGTACAAAAAGACATGATCAACCACGATTTTGAACATTTTCACATTTTTGAACATTTCCATAAACTCAGCCAAGAATGCAACAACACAAATTGACTTAAATACTAGTTGTTAAAAAATGTCAAGCTCAAAATCTATCAACATCGCCCTTCAGGCCTACCAAGTCTCTCCAGCAAAAGACGCGACAACCAAACCTTCCCGGACATTTACTGACAACACTATGGAAGAAATTGCACCAGTTCAAGATGAGTATAGCTGCATACGCACAACTTAAATACTTAACAACTGCTCGTTAGTTGATCAACCCAGGGACACGAGGACCCAATCAACTTTAACAATGGGCTCCTACACCAGTACAGACCCACTTGTACTTGGATCTGCAAACTCACTTGCAAACCATGCGCATCTGACTTCGACCATAGTGTACCACCGATCTTGACAATTATGTGTTCGTTCATTAACTCCACAACACGCAGACTAATAAACATTAACGACGTCACCAACAATGCAGACTCACTTGCACTTAGCTCTTTGAATCTGCAGACACACTTGCAGACTAAGAGAACCAACAACCGTACAGACCCACTTGCATTAACTCATCACCTTCAACCAACCGTACACATCACGTGCACTACAGATCTTACCAACATTGCAACACATTTGTCCGCACCATTTTTGACAATCCTTGCTGATACCTTTTTCACACATCTGCATGTACTTTTGATACAACTGTTTTTTTTTATTGATTATGATCAATTATTCAGGGAGAGGGCCTTGTGCAGTCTGTCAACCACTTTCCAATATTTGCAAACATTGCGAACTGAAACATACCTCTTTCAAAGCGTAAGCATAAGGCCACGCCCCTGAAACACCATGGAAAATGTTCACTCATCCTGCTGCTTAAATGGAAAAATACAAGTTGGTCGGTTCCCCCCCCCCCTTCCTATTACGATCGCCCACGCATTCACCAGCACCTACACGATTCAGCTTTGTACACCCCTTTTCTCACCCTAAGCCGAAATACCAGCATCTAAGTCTTGGACGAAAACTATGGAAGGGAAACGCACTCAACCAACACTCCAACTATTTCCAGTTATTTATTTATTTCATGGGCTCGGCTCACCGACTGTCATGTGCTTACATATAAACACATTCAGCCGGTTTTCGACCAAAACATGAGTTCAGCTGGGGGCTGACAAAATGAAATCCGTAGACCGGTACCGTCTTGGCCATCGGGCCTTGATTCCATCCGTGTGCAGTCCCAGAATTTACCTTCTCACCCTTTAAGAAGGGATTAGTTTATTGATAATCGCCTGAAGCGCCCCTATCGAAGAATGCCGATAGGGATGTCCAATCATTTTTCTAGGCTAGAGTGCTCTTCCTCTAGGACGCTGGCTTTCCAGACCTTGTGTCACATCTTACCGCTGTGGGAAGTAGATAAATACAATGAGAAGCCCGCACCTCCGACTGTACAGGCCAGTCATTCCCACACCAGCAACACCAATCAAACGGTTTTTTTCAGGGCCACACTCAAATTACTTATAATGCGATTTACACTTTGCTACCTGCTCCATCCACCTGACTCCAGCCTGCCTCTGCAGTATCCTGCTCCTGCTCCTTCCAGCGGCTCCTTGCTCAAGCTCCTTCCAGAGGCTCTTGTTCCAGCTTCTAACAACGCCTGCTCCACCTCCTTCCAGTGGCTCAAGTTCCAGTGGCCCTTGCTCCAGCTTCCTGGAGCACCTGCTCCATCTCCTTTCCTGCAACCACTGTCCCTTGTTCCAGCAGCACCAGCTGGTTTTACTTGTGTGTCTAGTGATCTCCATGAATTTGCTGTGCTAATACCTCATTGTAATAAAGCTTCCTATTCGAGTAGCTTCTTTCCAAGAACTTCAGGCTTATGGAACTCTCTTCATACCTATAGCCTTGATCTTTTCAAGGCTAAGGTCAATAGGCATAGCGTTTTTTGCTTCCAGTGACGTCATCCCTGTCATTACTGCCTTTCCCGCTTCCAGTGATGTCATGCCTTCCTTTTCTGCTTCCAATGACGTCATCCCTGTTATTCCAGTCTTTCCTGCTTCCAGTAACATCACCACAGTTTCGTTCGCACGTTGTTACCTTTATGATAAATAAACGATTATTTTACAACTGTTCGTCTACGTTTGTCCTCTCTTCTTTGCTATTGCCATATATTTGTGTGTGTCTACTTTCTTTGTTGAAAGACCGATCACCCCAGCCATCGCACCCGGTGCTGCTCAAGCGTCCGGACAAAAACTCCCTAGGTGACCGGACCCTGCAACACTATCAAACTCATTGTGAGATGTTCGTATTTATTTATCTCATGTACCATTTTTTTCTGATTAATCCAATTCTGACATTCTTACTTGTGCAATTACCTAAATTTCCTTTAACCCAGCGCCGATACCCCTCCCCCAAAAATATTAGACCAACACGCTCATGACCGACGCTCTACATAACAGTATAAGTGGGCCTCTGTACGATAGTAACTTATTTTTCAAGACAGTCACTCAAATGGTTTGTACTTGGTCAAATAGGTAATAACACAAACACACGATAGGATATTAACTTGTTTATTCAGCCATCTTAGATTAGTTATTTTTTTTTGAAACTACGGTTCAAGGGAAGTTACTCTTAGTTGTTAACAAGTTACTAATCGCGTGTCACAGTCACTCTGACATTTTACAAATATGTCAAATGTCAGAGTGACTGTGACAAATAATAACCAACATTCGAAATTCACAATTTTGTTTACAACAACACAAAAAATTGGAAATTTCTCACTTGAATAAAACATTTTGTTTTGTTAAGTTTGCTGGTACTTTAATTTCCCGTGACTTTGGTTTATTTTTTATTTATTTTTTTGTAATCACGGTGTACAATTAGAAGTAGTTTTAAAGATTTTAATTACAGATTTAAAATCGAGTGTCCTCAAAATTAGTTTTGAAATTACGGTTTTAAACTTCGGGTTTCCTCAATTTTTCTTTAAAAGTGTGTATTGTGCTACTTTGTCTTGATATCTACAATGAAAACATATCTACATTGTACACCTCTCATTTTTCAATGATCTTTTAATTTCGGTGTTGCGATCGACGAAATTTTGCTTTTCACGGGAAAATTACGAATATTGAGTTGGTTTAAATTTGTCGGAATAGTACTGAGCCTTTAGCGACTTCTTGTTGAATAATTGGCTGAGATGTCGCACGGTCTCTTCTTTGAACATTAGGGTTAATGGTAGAGTTTTGTGTTAGGGTTAAGGTTAGAGTTAAATGTTTGGATTATGGTAAGAAATTACGGTTAAGGGTAAGGGTATAAGGTTGTGGTTAGGGTTAAGTTTAGGGTTAGGGATTAGGGTTCCAGGCTCTCTAACAACACATTCATTTGAAACCAATTAGTAGAAGTGTTTTCCTTGTATCGTATTGATTATAATATGAGATGTACATCCCATAAAAAGTGTAGATATCATACCAAAGTAGAGTCATGATAACAATGCTTTTTTTTTTAAGATCGATAAAATTCAAAGTTTGAATATTTTCGATAATTTTATTTCCAATTTTACTCTTTAAAGTCCTGCACACATTGTATAATTTAATGATTAACTACACATGAAAATGAATTGTTGATCATTTATTTGGGGTCGTGTTTTTATAGTACAGCTGACAGAAATGCCAAGTTTTTTGTTGTTTTATTTTCACCAATATTTATTTTCTTGTTTTTTTTTTTTTCATTTTTGCTCTTTGTTTCACAACCTTCCTTACAGAAATGGAACTGACTGACTTTTTTTTGAGATTCCCATTCTTTCTTTTTAACTTCCTACCAGGGTTGCGCAATCGGAAGCTCAAAGGTCCAACTCCGAGGATTCAAAAAATTCTTATTCCGACTCGTAAAATCTCAAAATATCAAACTCCAACTCCTTATTGTTATGTCTGTTGATTTTTCAGAGATTAAAAAATCCGATTCCGACTCCTAGCATTATTACAAGTCTAAATTGACTTTTTCCAAAACATTTGACTCCCTCCAACTCCAACTCTACAACCCTACTTCTCACACTGCCCTTCCCCTTTCACCCCATAAATGCTTCCCCTCTCACACATTTGATTCTTTCATTCCAGCATAAAACCAGAGTGAGTTCAATTTCCTTTTTCATTAAACACCTTGATCTCATACTCACAGATCATACTCATACCATGTAATCCAACAAGGTGGACATATGTCTCGTTCTGATCTATGTGCTGGTGCCATTTGGTTCTCATCCTATTGCCTCTCAGAACTCTCATAGCCATCTGGGGAGCCAATTACTTGTTGCACATCTAGAATATACCATAGCGTTTCATTAACAGAAATGCTATTGCATGATTGATTACAAGTCACTATTCCCTGCTCTAAGTATGTCATACAATGAGCTTTACTCATACTGCTACAACAGGAATTGAACTAGGTAGTCTTGTATCTGCATCATTTTCACGGATGACTAAAAGATGTCTTTTCATAATGTAATACTGTTCCCTACAGTACAGAATCCTCCCCTTGTCTTACCCGAGGGGATATGTTATACTGCTTCAATTTGAACCCTTTTGTCTACTGCTTTCACAGTCCTGTGGTCTTGCTCAACAATACTGTTTCCACTAGATTTATATGCAGCACCGTAATACACCCTTAAATTTTACTTCTACAATATTGCCTTGATTTGCTCCAACTTGAATGTTCTGCCATTGTCAATTAGGATCAACACCACTGGACGTCTCTTCAACAATAATTTATTTAACAGAGATGTAACTGCTGCTCTCGTTTCTCCAGTGCTCTATGACTAATTTGATTGCCATTGCTGTTAGGTTCGTCAGACAGAAAATAATTGTAGAGAGAAATGCAATATCAAGAGAGAGCATGATAAAGTTTATCCATACAAATATTTTATTGACAACTTCTTAAGACAACTAAAAATAAAGAGTGGGTAATTAATGAAAGCTCAGAGTGTTTGAGAATGTTCCAAGTGAAGAGAATTTCTTTTGTCTGTAGAAGAAATTCAGTAACGACGTTCGTTACAGCTGACACTGCATGTTTTTGCATGTGACAATGTGTATCAATGTGGTAGACATTGTAGATGTGTGTGTATATTAGATTGCCTCTGTTTTGTCAAAGAGTGTGTGTATGAACACGAGCAGTTCATGAATGAGACAGGTACAATGTAGCTCATATGAAAATATATGCGAACTTGTGTATACATGCATTTGGTGAGCAGTGTGTATATGCTGTCGATGTGTTTAGTAGTTTGTGAATGCCTTCTTGTCGAGGGCCTAAGCCTGATTGTAACTATGCTATCTGTCAGGTCTGAAAGACAAACAGAAAAGGAGAAGAAAGCTGTGTGTTCGTTTTTGTCTTCTTTTCTCAAGCTTGAAATTAGACGTTTCGTGAATGACTTCCAACTTTTCATGTCTGTTACTATTTTGCTTGTTCCGCCAGCCAAGATCAGGTCGTCATCAACTGACTCCTTCCATATCTTAAGCCGCCTACCACGTGGCTTTGGGCTATCAACGCTGATGTGGGACACATGTTGGAGCATTTCAGATGACTGATGGTGGTCGACGTGGCCAAATTAACTGAGACGTAGTTGCGCAACATACTTTATCATAGAGGCTGGTAGAATGAGACCGGCAATTTTCTCCATCCGATTCGCTGCAGCCAGGATCGTGTCATTCTGACGTTTCGTTGTTGACCATGTTTCATAGCCATACAAGAGTACAACTCGAACATGTATATTGTATGCTGCTACTCTCACATACAATGGGATCTCTGCATTTTGTAAGATTGTTGACAGCTGCCTGAAGATCCTCCATGTTGCAGATATACGTTGTCTTATAGTTGTGTCAGTTCACCCACTGGATCAATTGTGTTACGTAGGTAGGTGAATTTATTGACGCTTCGACACCTGCAACAACTTCTCTTTTCATGGGGGCGGATTTCGACAGGTGCTGCAAATGAAATTAGCTACATTTGATGGAGCTCGAGCCAGTTCCAATACTACATATGCTGCTTGTGGAACAGATATCATCTCTTTAGTGTCAGATATTCTTCTTTGTCATATTAACCCTGAAGCCACGCCTTCCAAGTGCAAATTTCCACCTGAAATGTTGGGAGTGAATATCTTTTAGCTGTGATTGGTTGAAAAAAACTGCTGATTGAAGATTTTTTCCAATCAAGAGTCGATACTTAAAAATAACATTCGCTGCTGCTGCTGCTACTATTTTCATAGGCTCACACTACTTTTGTGCACAACTTCTCTACTAAGATTCGGGTGAATCTTCCTGGCCAAAGTTTTAACATCTCCATCTTCAATACTGTACATGATATAACCTTTTTCATCATCAACAGGTACTCTCATCCAGATTTGTCTCTCCTGTCTGATTAATTGGTTATGACACAAGGCTAACCTTGACCGCAAAGTTAAACTCTTATTATATCCTCGAAAATTCGATTCATCTGCTATTACGCATAGGCAGAAAACATAACGCCAATATAACCGCCGTAAGTCTGATGCAAATAAGCAAACATTTATAGAAGCTAGAAATCAATGCAAGAGTGAAATAGCCACAGCTAAGAGAAGATATACTGAGATGACCAGTAAATACAGTGAGTCACAGAAATTAGGAACTCGTGATTGTTGTGAGTTGAGTGAGAGAAGACTGAGTCGAGAATGCTTGTTGAAGCTTTATTCAACTAAGAACTGAACAGAAGTAATGTTGGCTAAAAGAGCGCCATAAATAAAATGAAGGGGAAGCTATCCACTTCCGGAACGCAGGGGGAGAGATTAAATAGTTCTTCTTATCACTACATTCTCCGCCACTCGGGAAAGTTCTAGGCCTTAAATCCGTCTGGGGAGGATGGGTTCCAAGGACTCTCAGACAGGTATCTTCGATTAAACTGAAAACAAAAGAAAACAAAAAAGTTCAAAGCTGATAGTTTTCAGCTAAATACAGGGGAGTCCGACGAATTCAACAGGAGCGTCGAAGACCCCATATCTCCGTATCTCCGGGAGAGGTCCTCTGGGGATTATCCCAACTTGGAGAGAGAGAAGAAGTAGGGATAGAATTTTCTGGGTCTCCCAGTAGAGGGGGAGGAGAGTTAGACAGGGACGGGATATTTAGTTCCTGTCGGCCATCCGGTATAGTGTCAGGTCCTGTATCTAAACAGTTTGTTCCATCACCTAAAGGAGCTATATGACGCAGGGACACTGTTGTCTCTCGCCCCTTATGGAAGCGCACATGGGCATAGTTTGGATTGACTTCCAGTATGTCAACGGTTTCGACTAGGGGCTCATATTTGCTTCCGCGTACATGACGCTTCAGGAGAGCAGATTTAGATTGGGTTAACCAAGTTGGTATGGAATTGCCAGTAGCTGATCTCCTTTGAAAATTAAATAGCCGTTCATGGGGAGTACAGTTAGTGGAAGTGGAAAGCAATGAGCGAATGCAGTGGAGGGCTACATCTAACACCTTCTCCCAATTAACAATAGGGAGATTTCTCGACCGTAGGGCCAGACCTACTGTTTGCCAGATGATACCATTGTATCTCTTTACTTGTCCATTGCCTTGAGGATTAAACGCGGTCGTTCGACTGGTAGCAATGTTTCGAGAACACAGAAAGTCCCGTAGTTCATCAGACATGAAAGCCGGTCCACGATCGGAGTGCACAAAGGAAGGATTTCCGAAAATAGAAAATAAGTTGGTCAGATGTTTCTTGACTGTTGCAGCAGAGACATCGACACAAGGGAAAGCGAAAGGAAAGCGGGAGTATTCGTCTACCACTGTTAGTATGAAGCGGTTGCGGGAATTGGAAGGTAATGGTCCCTTGAAGTCGATGCTCAATCTCTCGAATATCTGACTCGCTTTTATGAGTGTTTGGGGTGATATTTTAATAAATCTAGGTTTTATCTCGGAACAGGTCTGGTACGCTCTGGTTACCACTTTCACATCCTCCACAGAGTGTGGCATATTCTTATTCCTGACAAAGTGTAGCATTCGGGTTACTCCCGGATGACATAAATCGTTGTGCAAAGTGTGTAACTTGTCTACAGAGATGGTAGAAGAGCAAACTCGAGATAGGGCGTCCGCAGCAGCATTCTGTTTTCCTGGGTGATACGCTAAGTCATAACTGAAACAGGCAAGTTCCAGTTTCCACCTGGTGATCTTCTCGTTTTTGATCTTGCTCTTAATTTTAGGGTCGAACATGAAGGAGACAGATTTTTGATCTGTGATCAGCTTAAAGTGCTTCCCAAGCAGTAAATGTCGCCATTTTCGAATCGCTTCTACAATAGCATAGGTCTCCTTTTCTACCGATGAGTGCTTTTACTCGGCTGAAGTTAAAGTTCTAGAAAAGAAAGCTACGGGCCGACAGTTTTGGGTTAGAGAAGCAGCGATGGCATGTTCCGAGGCATCAGTTTCGATCTCAAGTGGGAGAGAAGAGTCTATGGCTACCAGGGATGATTTTGCAATCTCCTTCTTCAGGCACTTGAAGGCATCCGTTTGTACCTCAGTGAGAGGAAAAAGGGTAACTCTGGTTAGGGGATTTAATTTTTCGGAAAAGTTCGAGATCCACCTAGAATAATGAGAGAACATCACCATTGCTCGTCGAAGAGAAGGAAGGTCTTGGGGTACTGGCAAGTCCATCAGTCCTTTGAGTCTATCTGGGTCGGGTTTTACTGAGCCCTTGCTTATCGTATACCCAAGCAAGTCTACGGAAGAAAGCGAATAATGACATTTGCTTTGGTTCAGTGTCAAACCGTACTTTGTCACACTATCCATGAATTCTTTCAGATTGATGTCATGCTCGGCCTGATCTCGTCCACAAATGGTAACGTTGTCGATATAGGCGTAGGTTCCTTTGAGCTCTTCTTGCTTGATGATGTCATCAATCACTCGTTGGAAACTCGCTACTCCATTGGTCACTCCAAACGGAATTCTACAAAATTGGTACAGAGACCCAGCAACTTCGAATGCAGTGTATCCTCGTTCCTCTGGCTTGATAGCAACCTGGTGATAGGCACTGGTTAAATCAAGAGTGCTAAATACTTGGTAACTGGCAATCTCATTCACCATGTCCTCTATCCGAGGAAGAGGATAAGCATCCAAGAGAGTGAACCGGTTTATCGTCTGGGAGTAATCCACAACAAGTCTCTTCTTGTGATTTTCGGGAGAGACTACGAGTGTTTGGGCTCGCCAAGGGGATTGAGAAGGCTCTATAATATCTTCCTTTAGCATCCAGGAGATTTCAGACTGGATGAATTTAGCGTCCGGGATACTATGTCTCTTGGATTTAACAGCGATTGGATGACAGTCTGAGGTTAGATTCGTAAACAGACAGGGATAAGGGACATTTTTAATCATGGTCAGTCTACAAACAGTGAGAGGCGGGAGTGGTCCCCCGAAAGGTATTTTTACTGAAGAATGTTGACATAGAAATTTATGACCGAGAATGACGTCACAACATAGGTTAGCCATAACCGATAGCTTGACCTTACTGTACTCTCTACCACTCAGGCTGAGGGATACAACACAATGTCCAAGAGTAGAGGACGAATGAGAACTGCTAGCCATTACGATTCTTTCCGAACTTGGCGTGACTGCCAACCTGAGCCTTTTAACCTTATCAGGATGAATAAAGTTTTCCGTGCTCCCTGTATCAACGAGTATTTTCACAGGCTGACTTTTGATTTTCTCACACAAGGACGAACGAGATAGACTCTCTGAGAAGCCAGAAGAAGAAACAGACGTAGCAAGAAGAGACTCACCGTAGTTGATAGCAGCCGCGGTAGACGATTTGCAGACGCGAGCGAAATGTCCTTTCTTTTCGCAATTTTTACAGATCGAATTTCTAGCAGGACATCTCGATCTGTCGTGTCTCTGGTTTCCGCAAAAGAAGCATTTCTGTCCGGGGAGAGCGGCCACTAGGCTGTTCGTCGCACATAGACTGGTCCTCCCTCGTTTCTTCAATCCGGGCAGTAGATACCGACGCCGTTATGGAGTCCAGTTGAGCGTAAGACGCAGATTGCTTTAGGGCCATTTCCAGAGTAAGGGCTTGATCGTAAGCTGTGCGTAGATTCAGCGTCTTATTTTCTAGAAGCCTCTGTCGGATGAGATTTGACGAGATCCCGCTGATGAACGCGTCTCTTATGTGTTCGTCGCTCGATTGAATTGCCGTAATGGCCTGGAAGTCGCAGTCCTTCACTAGTCTCCTCAGAGATTGCAGGAATTGAGCGACATTTTCGTCGACATTTTGCCGGCGGGTGGCCAAAAAATGTCTGCAGACAACGCTGTTCTTAGGCTGGACGAATACTTCTTCGTTGACCGTCATAGCAGAGTCGTACTCCTTTACATCCAAGATGTATTTAAAAACAGCCGGAGAGACAAGATTTACGAGTAGATTTCGTTTCTGATCGTCGGTTATTGGTGTCTGTAGATGAGATGCTTTCACCGCGCCGAGAAAAATATTGACGGTACATTTCCAATGTACCCACGTGTCGGCGGCTCGGGGTTTAGTGGGATCTAAATCGAGTCCTTCTGGTCTGAGGTATTTCTCCATCGTTATGTTAGGATATTAGCAAGTGCTTAGTTGAATAAATTGTTGTGAGTTGAGTGAGAGAAGACTGAGTCGAGAATGCTTGTTGAAGCTTTATTCAACTAAGAACTGAACAGAAGTAATGTTGGCTAAAAGAGCGCCATAAATGAAATGAAGGGGAAGCTATCCACTTCCAGAACGCAGGGGGAGAGATTAAAGAGTTCTTCTTATCACTACAGTGATTTCTGGAAAATCTATAATAGTGTGGTGAATAATGGGCAATCAACAATTCCACCACTATCAAACCACCATGATGTCGCCTGCAAGGAATCTGATAAGACTGAACTGCTTGCCCAACGATTCGCCTTGAACTCTACCTTGGGCTCCACAAATCACATCCTTCCAAACTTTCCCCTGCTGACTGAAGCATCACTTGATGATCTGGTCATCACCCCTTCCCAAGTCCGAGATATAATAAAAAACCCTGTACACCTCTAAAGCATGTGGGCCTAATCTTATCTCTTAAAAAAATGCTCCGCTGATCTAGCTCCTGTCCTCTCCAAACTCTTGCCGAATCTTGTTTCCCTGACAGTTGAGGAATTACCTCTGTAGTACCAGCGTTCAAGAATTCTGGTGAAAGAACTGACCTGCAAAATTATCACCTCATCAGTCTCCTCCCGCTATTCACTAAAGTCTTTGAATCACTAATCAATGTAGCGATATCCACCACCTCATAAAAGCTTAACTTCTTTCTGACCAACAGTATGGATTTAGGTGAGCCCGTTCTACTGCTGGTATCTTAACAGTTATCTCGGAACACATATATGATGCATTGGATAAAGCTGGTGAAGCTAAGGCGCTTGATATATCTAAGGCTTTTTACAGAGTTTGACATGATGGTCTTCTCATGAAAATTAAGTTGTATGGTATTACTGGACAAGTATTTAGTATAATCAGATCCTTTTTAGCTGAAAAAAAGATCTAGGTTTTCCTTGATGGTCGTACATCTAAACAACATGACATGTGGATGTGGCCCAGGGGTCGATCCAGGGGTTTACCGTGATTATTACTGATCTTTATAAACGACCTCCCTGTGAAATTGTGTCCGAGATTGGTATATTTTCTGGTGACACCATGTTCTATACTCGACATGTAGGAAAAACGAACACATGCATGTCAAAAGCAATGGCTAAAACCTTTGAAAATGCCATCCAGTTTGTAGTGAAATGGGGACATAAGTGGATGGTAACATTTTTTTTTTAACATAGTTCACCCCAAACAAGGCAGTAGTAGACGTAAGGGCTACTGAGAAAAAAGAAAAGGGGAGAAGGTAGGGGGGGGTCAACCTAAATTGGGATCTGCGCAGCGAGATGTCTGTTTACATTAGTTTTAAATTTCTGCATGTCTGTACTGTCGGGGAAACAGGGGGCAGGGAGGGAGTTCCAGAGGCCAGCTAACATTGTTGTTGTGTCTGTCTTCATCTTTCACTCCCAATCTCAAACATTTCACATTTGACACATTACAGTATCGCCATATTTATGTAGCTAGCATTCGTTTTCTTCCTCAGCCATGCAGTATCCTCTGCTTTGACACTTCCTACCTCTAATGCATCACATTAAATAACTCTATCGTTCACCTTTGGTACATGACATTTCCCTCTCACCAGCTCCTCTTGCTCAACTTCCTCGGTGATATCCCATCTTATTTCTTCTGCTTATTTTTTATATAACTGCATGCAACCATCAACCAATTCAGCCACTTGATAGTTACCTGCAGGCTCCCTACATCATCATCATTTTCGGTTGAACGTCTGTTTTACATGCTAATATGTGTTGAACGGCTTTTATAAATCCACTTCCAAATTAGCCTATCTCTGCCAGGTCATTATTTAAACGACATAACCTGAAATGTGACAGATTTTCTTTAGATGTCATTTCTTTAGTTAAAGCAAGATTTTTAATATGCCCTTCTTGATGCCAACCCAGTTGGGTGATGGGCCCAGTGCTTTTATCAAATGCTTTAAGTGATTTCCTACCAAGGCTAAAGAACGCTTCCACCTCATGTTCAGGACAACGCTCATTTAGTCAGTTTTCCCTCCATATTCTTGTTCTTTCTCTGGTACACTAATTCTCTAGGGTCCTTATCTTGCTGCATCATAAACACAATAGCTACTCCTCCATCGAGTGACTCGAAAGGATCCTTTGAGCTGCAATCAAAGTGTAGTACCTGTTCTATCCTCGGTCAATGAAGGAGATATCATTCGAGACTGAGGCAATTTAAATTGTTGTCCCAATCCAGAGTGCCCTTTTGGGGTGAGCTGGATTTTCCCCACATTAAAAACCAACCTTGTCTCTGATACTACCCTTTTGGTAAGGCAATTAAATTAGGACTCTAAAGGTGTTGCTATTTATATTTTTAAGGTAACACTTTACCTCTTCTGTCTGTACAACTGACTCATCTACCAGGATGTCATGAATTGGAAGTCTTCGCTATCCTCTTCTGATAATTTTCATTGTAAAATTCAACTCAAAACCCAACCTAGTAGGTAATTATTAGTACTTTATTAATTGGTACTTTTATTTAATTCTCTGTTAGATGCAATTAAAGCTATATTGATTTCATATCTATACTTGTCAAAGTACTCATCATCTGTTTCCACTTTCGCATTGTTTCTCCAATTATGTCGATGACATTTCTTCCTATATAGCATACTACACATGATCAATATACATTGAGATCCCTACAGTCTCATACTGGTGTGACTGTTTTGTTAGTTAGTTCACCACTATTGGTGGCAGTACACAGGTCTTCATTTCTTCCTTCCAAGATAGTACGATGCCTTCCTCAATCCACCTTTCTACCTCCTTCTCAAACTCCACTAATCCTGCATGAAACTTCCATAGATGCTAACCCTATTCTAAAGAATAAGAATGGTGATGGCCCACTTGTCCGATACCATTCAACTGTCCATTTTTGTCATCAACTTCAGCAGAGAAATCTTTATTTTCAACTTTTAAACCAACATTTTCACTACTTTAAACAACGTGCAGTTCGCTGCACATTGTACCCTACCAAATTGAACATGGTTCTGGTATATTGACTCCACCCTATTTGTCAATCATGATCATGTCAAGAACAGCATCAATACCATCAACGATGTGATCTAACACAAGCACTCTTATATCAAATTGCATCACGTCTACTGACAATTTCACAGTGGTAGAGCCTCGGCATTTAATTTCTCTCCATCAACTGCTTTTATGAGTTTTTCTCCATACAAACTTCTCACTAACCTATGAGTTATCAAAGTTATGGTTTCTCCTGTGTTCGCAGACAATTGGTAGGAGTTGATGTTGCACCATTATTGATCCATTATTGCTAGTGATGCAGTAACTCGTTTCCTTGAGGACAAAATCTGATGATATGTCCATTCTCATTGCATTTTTAGCAACAGACTTTTGTCACTCTTTGCACTTTTTCATCATGTGCAATCGATGACACTGAAAGAATTGCTCGCTAAATCTTGTTTAGTCCATTGCTATTCCTAATTAATTGACAGCTGGACTTTTTGCTACAGCCTCTATTTCTCCAGGTTCTTTCGTCTTATCATCTGATAACACTCTGGTAACAGTTATCAGCTCTATTACCCTCTTGGTTTCTATGTCGGGCAGCTGTTGAAATGTTATTTAACCTATACACGGATGCTTACCACAAGCCTCTCTACTCTTCTCCCTGCAATTTCTGCTAATTAAACCAATCCTCTGATGTTGTTGGCATTAGCATCAACTGATTCATTAATTCATCTCATCTTTGCTAACTTTACATATGCCCCAAATAGGCCCACCTGCTACAGCCATTTGCACATTAACTTGATCATCTCCGGCGCTGCCTGATATATCTCATCCATTTCCATACAGAGAGCTAATACATCTCCATTCGAGTACAATAAGATCCAACTAACCAGGTCAGTGATTTGCTGCAGCAAACTTTACTTTTATGAGCCATGTCAACATACCCCCCTGCATATTGAAGGTTATAATCATTGGGAAAAGGCCATTTTCCCTTTTACATTGTAAAGACCAAAATAGCTTGTCATCGGTTTTATTTTCACAAATATTATCTGTTCCATTTTTTAATAATGAGTCATCACTTTTCAAGGGTAAAAGGAACTTAGAGATATTGGTTAATGAGATGGATAGATTATCAGTTGAATAATGAATAATATTATGAGAGGATTGAAAATGATGAATGAAATTTTTTTAAATGGATTACTTGTAAGGACGTTTTATTACATGTATTTGTTGACAGGATGCGTTCTATATCAGAACATGGAGGAAGAAAGGAAAGTTATTTGTAATTGTAGTAATAAGACGGGTTCTTGCTGTGAATGTCTTACAAGGAGGAATCAGAAATTGAAGCTCAGTCGAGTACCTTCCATGGAAATAATGCTAGAGTAGAGAACAGAAGAGACCATCCCCTACTAGATTGCAAAGTCAATTTTGTACTCTGTCAAGGCAAGAGTGTCTTCAGCGGCACTTCCTTTGATGTAACAGCAGTATTCTATCTGAGGAGGTATCCGACTCTTATATAAGTAGAGGCATCCGGCGTCAGATACTTTCAACCATTTTTTTTAGCAACTTTAGTAAAAGATTGGATATAAGTCTTCCATTTCAGATCTGGGTTTTATTTCAGAGGAAATATGAGAGGGCCTCGAACGTTTGTAAAATTCAATGTTTTAAATCTAATACTATAACAAATAAAGATTGAGCTGAACGTCAACTAAATAATTAACAGTAACAAAGAGATATTTTCCTTTTTCTTTTCTAGATTATAATAATGTTAACTTTAAAGTTTGAATAATATAAAACAGAATTTTTAATAATAATAAAATGCAACACACGACCGTTCTCTATAAATGTAATAAAAGTATACAGTTACATGACATCTGCCAGATGGGGTCGCCTATAGCTTTTCAAAACTAATATATCCTTTGCATACCAAAATGTTATTCCATAGAAGAACAGGTGAACATTGCCATCAAAATGTTGTTTGTCATTCACCATAAATGATATATGATTTATTTAGTTTATTGAAACATAAATTAAATGTTATTTGGCTAGATATAATCTCTTCTTTATTTAGAGATTGAAACCATGGACAAGAAAGATTCTGGTGATACCAGATCAGGCTGCCCTGTGGCTCCCTGAGACGAAATTCACCTACATTGACGTTTTGTTTTTTGTTTTTTTGTTTGTTTGTAAAACTTAATTATGTTCTACAAAACCAAAAACAAAAACAACAGCCCCTCTCCCTTTCTCCCTCCCCTTTTTTATCTTTATTTTTCCTACCCTACTCCCGGTCCTGGATATGACCTTAAACTACATCCGATGGTGAGATCCGGCTTACGGACTTTGGGGAATGTGGAGCCTCCTCTTAATTACCATTGCTCCCAGGTCCACCCTGACCCGGAGTGGTAGTACCTGTTAGGGTCCCAACTATGGGTTAAATAGAAACTGATATTAAAAGGGAAAAGAAACAAAAAAGAGAAGAAAACAAGACCAGATTCGGCATTAAATAACCCAAAAAGGGTTGATATGCCGTAAAACAAAACTACCAAACTACCAAGAAAGATTTTCAAATTTGATGAAAATATAGAAAATCATGAAACATTGTTTTTAGATAACTATTAAACTACTTAATTGTAAAGTAGATCGGATTCAGATATTTCGCCTTTAAGAAGACATGCAAAATCGTAGTAGAGATAAATCATTTTCATGTTTTGTGTGTGAATTTACATTTTCTTATGAGTCCTAGTTGGACACTCACATGCGAATACACACAAGAGAGAAACAATATTCTTGTCAAGTATGAGGGTTTTCATTTTCACGGAATGATCATCTAAAAACTCACATGTACACACATACAAGAGAGACAGATCCCCCAACATCTGGGAGCACTGATAACATCCACCCATGCATGGAGTATTGTTGCCACACCTGGGCTGGTGCATCATCTACTAGTCTCTCCCTCCTTGACAAGGTCCAAAAAAGAGTCGCCAACCTAATAGGTCCCTCACCATCAACCAAGCTCCAGTCCCTGTCCCATCGCCACAATGTAGCATCCTTGTGCTTGTTTTACAAATACTTCAATGGATTATGCTCCAATGAATAAGCTACTCTGGAGCCCCCTCGATGTAAATTTACTAGACCAACTCGACAATCAACTAAATCCCATCCATTCACTGTGGAGGTCTCCAGATGCCGGAGAGCTTTCTACTCCAATAGCTACTTTCCTCGTGCTGCTGGCCTCTGGAACTTTCTCCCTGCCCCCTGTTTCCCCGACGGTACTGACATGCAGAAATTTAAAACTAATGTAAACAGACATCTCGCTGCACAGATCCCAATTTAGGTTGACCCCCCCCCCCTCCCAAAAAAAAACCTTCTTCCTTTTTTTCTCAGTAGCCCCTTACGTCTACAGTGACGGCCTGCCTTGTTTGGGGTGAACTATGTTAAAAAAATAAAAATGGACTAGTGACAATCTACTATGACAAAAATATACAGGCGAGCAGATACACAAGGGACGAGGCCATCAAGTCAGACATTGTTATATGGAACAGACCTGAAAGGACTGCGCTCATTATTGACGTAACCAAATGTTTTTCGCCTTAATATAGCTGAACACAAAAAGATAACAAAATGCCAGGACCTGAAGAATGATTTAAAAACAACATGGTCTGTGAAAGAAAGAAATATTATACCGGTTGTAGTAGGAGCAGCTGGCCTAATGAAGAAAAACCTTGAGAAATACTTAAAGACAATCACTGGAAGACCGAGCTGCAGCGAAATACAGATAGCAGCCATAAAAAGGACAACGTCTATCCTAAAAAGAGCCCTCGGTAAATCTTAATGAAATTAAGTGTTAGCTCCAGGAGGGAGCCCCTTGAATTAGAAAGCCTACTAAACAGTCATGTGTCTTCGGTTTCTCTGTAAAGGGGTTAATTGATATATTCTAGTATGCCTCTGCAAAGAGGTGTGTCGAGTTATGCAAATATGAAGATACTTCCCAAAGGAAGCGAACCCTGACCAAATTTTCCAAAAACAAAAGACAAAAACAAACAAAAACAAAACAAAAACAAAAATGAATAATAAAATAACCAAGACTAAACACTGGCAGGACGTCGCCCAGAATAGAAAGATCCTCTCGTCATGGTTACACACGAGGTCATACGTGGAAAATAACAGTGCAATTTTTTTCAGTGATACTACCATAGGTAACAGCACTAAACTGGACAATCCACCAGACCAGACAAATTCTGATCCTGGGCCCTAGCCAAACGCAACAAAGACCACAAGAAAGCGAAAGTACAAAATAGTCAGGTGGTCTATTGAGGAAAAGAAGATTCTTCACTGTTTCAATTACTCAAGATTTGAAAAATGGGGCAGACAGAAGGCCAAGATATTTGAAGCTCAAATTCAAGGAATAAACATACGAAAAGAAAAATTGGAGGCCACTACAACTAAAAAATTAGTCTTTATTGTATCGCAAATAAACAAATACATATCTTAACATGAGATAGATGAGATAAATGAGAGAGCTATTCATGAGGTAAGAGTGGACTTCAATTCCCAAGACCAGAGAAAATACCACCACTGTGGTGAAGAAGACTCACCAGAATGGCTCACGATGGGCAAAATAACTTTTATACCCAAGAGCCAAGAGACTCATTTGCCAAACAGATACAGGCCTATCTGCTGCCTTACAACCTCATACAAATGGCTAACAAGGATAATCGTTGACGCAACTTATAAACATCTGGCCGATGGTGATTACCTTGAAAATGTAATGGTAGAACATGAGAAGATGAAAGATAAGGTGAGCAAAGAATACATCTAACGCCTTAAAAACATCCTCAAGACAAAACTAAGCCCCCAAAATAAAATAACTGCCAATAACCAGCTTGCAATTCCTATCATCTCATGTAGTTCTGCTATTTTTGACTCGCCACAACAAAATATCAATAGGCTCGATACATGGCCATACCCATTAACACGTCTCACTGTTTAACTGGGGGCCAGTCAGCAGTCAGTCACCAGATATACTTTTAGCTGGTAGCACTTCGTTTTCACTGCTCCAAGAAAATTTCATTCCCAAAATAAATTTTAACTCATCAAATTTATTTCAGCTGAGGTTCTGTTATTTTATCATTATTTTCATGTTTTAAACGTTTTATTTACATGTAAACAGCTCTGTTCATTGACGGCGCATAACTTTTACTTTTTTTAAGTTTAAAAATGTATCGTGTTTGAGAATTTGTCAATAAATCTTACATTATTAATTTCAAATCTTTTTTATATTCTTAGGAAATATATTACACATGTTTTAAGCGTTTTATTTATTTATGTAAACAGCTCTGTTCGTTGACGACACATAACTTCTTTTTTTTTTTTTAGTTTAAAATAATTTGTTAAATATTTCTCAAAATGGTAAAAAAGTGTTGTGTGACAGCCTGTCAAGGCAATTATAATGAGCAAAATAAGGTCCGAGTGTTTCGTCTCCCTAAAGATCAAGATGAGAGAGAAAGATGATTAAAGGTAATACCAAGAGCTAACACTCCTAACCACTCAGACACTGTTGTTTGTGAAAGGCATTTTCAACCTGGTTATGAAACTGTATTTGTTATGGGAAAAGCATGACCCAAAGATCCTCCATCAATATTTAATAATTTGCCATCAAGTGTGATACCAAGTCCTTTACCAAAACCAAGGACAACAAAAAAAGTTCCGCTTCTGTGCGAAGTGTACAAAATGATGAGTTGGCCCATTTCTTAGATAAAGATAGAATTCATAATTTTACAAATTTGTGTGCTGATATTGACCATCATGATTTTGTACCAGCATTTACCTGTTACAAATCTAACAATCAACAGTTCATCCAGTCTTGTCATTTTTTTACTGGAAGTATTCCAATGTTTTTGATTAAAATCTTTGAAAACTTAACGTTTGAATGTGACCATGCAAGTATACTCACACACATTTCTTCCCTGTTGAAAAACAGAATAACTTAGTTTCAACATTGGTCTCAAATTGAGGAAACAATTCGTTACCTTAGTAACTTGAAAATTGAACAAGAGAAACAGGTTTTGAGACAACATATCGAAGTTATGTCACCACGAATAGTTGGCAAAAAAGTTTACGAGTCGGAAATACTTGTCCGAGCATTCGAATATTTTGCCACATCTCGGTCTCTTTATAACAAACTTCGAGATCATTACAAATTACCCAGCATGAAAACACTAGTGAATATGACCTCAAAAGTTTCGAAGGTAGATGATCTGAATTTTCTTGGTGATGTGTTTAGCAAACTGTCAGATAAACAGAAAAATGTATCATCCTAGTTGATGAAGTTTATGTTAAAGTGAGTTTACAATACCAAGGGGGAAACATATTTGGTGGTGCCAAAGATTCTGAAGAGCATTAGCAAAAACTGTATTGGGTATTATGATCAAATGTTTACATGGTGGACCAAAGTTTTTGATTAAGATGATCCTAGTTGCCAAACTAAACTCGGAATTTTTGTTTCAGAATGTTAGAAATGTTGTTGATTTAGTCGATCATTCGAAAGGTGATTTAATTGCAGTTATTTGTGACAATAATTGGACTAATCAAGCTTTATTCAAGAAATTTGATACTGTTGAAAATAAGCCTTGGGTTACTAAAAATGCTATATACTTGCTTTTCGATTATGTACATATATTTAAAAGTATTCACAATAACTGAATAACTGAGGCTTGTTCAGAATTGCTGTTTTATTCTGATGGTAAAGAAATGACAGCAAAATGGGAAATAGTGAAACAACTTTTTGCGCATGAAAAAAATCAATTTGTTAAGTTATCAAAACTAACAGAAGTAGTGGTTCTTTCAAAACCAGTTGAGAGACAAAAAGTTTCCCACTGTTTGAAAGTGTTTTCTGATGAGACTGTAACTGCAATGAAAACTCATCCATTATTACAGGACGATGATACAAAAGAAACTGTTACTTTCATTGAAGAAGTTTTGAAATTTTTGAAAATAGTAAGTGTAAAAGATATTTATGGAAGTGTCAAGACAAATGATCCACTGAAAAGAGTATTATCAGATCGAAATGATGGAAATTTGACATTTCTTGCAAATTTTGGAAGTATGGCAAAACAAATGAGGGGAAAGCAAAGAAAGAGAATAAAATCCTTAACAAGAGACACTAGTATGGCTATCGAGCATACACGTAATGGTTTAATTGATGTTTGCAGGCATTTACTTGACAGTGGGTTCAATTTTGTCATTCTTGGAGAATTTACCACTGACTATCTTGAAACTGAATTTTGTAAATTGAGACAAGGTTCAGGTGGTACTTATTTTATTACCGTACAAAATGTTATTCAGAAATTCCATATTCATAAAAGAAAATTACTTCTTCGGTTGAAAGTTGATGTTAGAAAGTATAGCCATGATCCAGGCCATACTTGCTCAAAATGCAAATATCTGTTGGATAAATTGGTGTGCCAAACAGTTGATCACTTGCCAGACCTAGAAACTGGTATCCCCAAAGATATTAAAATGTCGCTTTTTTATATAGCAGGATATATCACACGAAAAGATTGTCTTACAGAGGAGGAAATATTCAATGATACTGCTTTTTATTATCATGAGTATAGAAGTTTTTTGAAAGAAATAGATCGTGGTGATTTAAAAGTTCCACTGGATACCACTGTTCAGTGGGTGTTTTTCTGTTTCATAATGTTCAATGCTGTTAAATCAAAGGTTTGCAGAAATTCTTTAACAAAATTGTTCATGTTGGTGTCTGAAATGTATCATTTCAATACAAAGAGAGTGCATGGAATTATATTATCAAATATATTTTTCAAGAATTATTGTTTGTTTCAGTCTCCCAAGTCAAGTAAAGAACCAGCACTAAAGGTTTTGAAATTATCTTGAAATGTTTATAATTGATCAAATTATAAATAATTATTGATCTGTAAGAACAAAGGAACTAATTATTTCTGCAAGAGCCTGGTGTAAAATACATGTTGAAGTCAAAATAGTTTTCTTATTGAATTAGTCTGTTTGTTTATTTTGCAGTATGGTATAAATATGGATTTTTGAAGCTTTTATTTCTAAATTTTCATCAGTAAAAATGTTTGTTGTTTTGCTTTATGATCAATGAAACATAATTGATCATTAGAAACAAAGGACTCGTTGATTCTGTGATATGGTGCGAATATATATGTCACAGCTTTTTTTCTAATTTATTGTAAAAGGTAAACTCACTTTCTTTTTAAATACAGGAGTTTGTTGTTTGTGCTTTATAATCAGTTAGAAAAGGTAATTGATCATTAGAAACACAGGACTCACTGTTTCTACAATACCATTGTGTACAAACTTTTTGAAGAATAAAATGATTTTTTTCATTTTTAGAGTTTTTCTTTTATGGTGGAGCATGGGGATCCGGGGAGTGCTTTTTCTCTTTTCTATACCGCAAAAAGAAAGAACACTCTTTGGGGTGGATTCTTGATGATAACAAGTCATTAGTGAGACATTAAAATAAGAAGTTTTAATTACTACTTTCAGATTTTGAGGTGAAGAACTTTCCGTAGAAATTTTTGTAAGTAGTGTCCTCTTTGTTTTGCCACAACATTCTGGTTATCGTAACTCATTGCTGTGAACCCTGTCCATTTTATAGGATAACCTATAGATTTTTAATTAAACCATCTATTTAATCTATGGACATTGTATTATCACATTTCATCTTCCATTTCAGTGAATATGTTTATTTTTTCTAATTCCATCTTCCATTTCAGTGAATTTGTTTGCTTAGATTAATCGACTACGAGACCACACTAGAGATTTGAATGTTGAAATTTTAGTTTGAACTTTATTTTTGGATTATTTTATGATGTGAAATGAAGACTCTAGCCAACATGTTGTGTTGAAAACAATCAAAATGAGGACAGTTTAAGTTTTTGGTTAGTAAAACACATATCATATTTGAACAAACTGTTTCTCTGCTTGATATCATCAACTGGTGCGGATCCTTTTTTTCTTTTTAACCACAATATACAAGTAATGATCTTTTGACATAAGTAAAAATTCTCTAAAAAAATCCAACATTGAAATAAAAATTCGTCATTGAAATATGCATTTGCCTTTGTTTATTCAAAATTACCTGTCTCTTCATTTATAGGAATTTGTCAATAATTGTAAAATTTATCAATTAGCTCATTGTGGTTCTTATTATTTGATATGTAAAACACATAAAAACATCAAACTAATCTCACAGAGGAATTTTACCTTTGTTTGCAACTTCTATATCGAATATTTAAGAAAATTCACATGTCCCCCAGTAAAAGATCCCAGTCGCACGATTGCCTGGTCTGTAGTAGGGATGGCCATGGCTCGATACCAAAACAAGGGAAAGATTAACCCTACATAGGGTAACATACCGAATCAAATGCATGGACATAGTATATACTTACCACGAAAAAAAGTAGGTCTAGGCCTCACTGAAATCAACTATGCATATAGAGCCACAATAGTAAGCATAGGGCAGTAAATCAAAAGCTCAACAGATATGGCAAGAGTGAGGGATCATCATGAATACCTATCCCAACAAACCTCAATCACAAAGCTTGCTGAAAACTTTGGGAGAGTCATACTGGAGAACAATTCCGAGGTCTATGACGAACCAACAATCTGGATTGCAAAATAGAAATGAAAGAAATACACAGAGAAGAATATAGAGGCAAGAAAACAGGAATGGAAACAAAATAAGAGAGCCGGGACGTTCCCGTATGAGCTTAACCAAGAGTATAGAGACAGGGAGGCTTCACTCTAATGTCTCAAGAATGGCAGACTTCAATTTGATGAGCAAAGACTTATTACAGCTAGACAAGGCTTACTTACAAATTGATTTAAAAAATGGCGGGCCTACAAACAAATGGCCAGTGTAGGTTTTGCCATTCAGCGATTGAAAGCCCGAACCACCTGTCTGGTTGCCAGATCCTATTGGCAGATGGCCTCTTCACCGTCCGCCACAACAAAGTATGTAAATTGGAAGATCTGTGGAGAAATGCAGCTTGACGGATCGTTGAATATCTGGAGCAATTAGATTTTAAATACCCCAGAAAAATGTAAAGACAAAAGGAACGCATTCGGGTCTACACTGGCTTATTCGGGTTGACCTTTACACACTGTAAACAATAGTTCTTAGTCATAATGTCGACTTTTAATAAAGGGAAACATATATTTTAAGAAAAAAAAGAGCATGTCCGTATTCACTTGCCTTTCCACGAGAACGGAATGCATAATAAAATAACTGTTTGCGATGGTCAACCTGAAGAAGCCGGTGTAGACTCGAATGCGTTCCTTTCGTATTTACATTTTTCTGGAGTCATTAAAACTTAATGTATCCCTTCATCGATAACATGAAACAGAAAGGTGACAGTGTTCTATGGCAAAGACATACAGGACGGCAGATGCATAAAAGACAAGGGCATCAAGCCAGCCATTGTTATGTGGAACAAACCTGACAGAATTGCTCTAATTATTGATTTATTGACTTAACCATCCCAAATGACTGTGTACTCAATAGATGGCCTCAATAGAACTGAATGCAAAAAGATAACAAAATATCAGGACCTTAACAATGATTTAAAAACAACATGGTCTCCGGAATAAACCGGTTGTGGTAGGACCAACTGACCTAATGAAACAAAATCTTTGAAAATACTTAGACACAATCCCTGAAAGACGAAGCTGCAGCGAAAATACAAATAGCAGCCATAAAAAGGACAACGTCTATCCTTTAAAGAACCTTCAGATATAAATTTAAATCATAATAAAATCAAGTGTTAGCTCCAGGAGGGAGCCCCTTGATCTCTTCGAATTAACTGATGTAAAATAAAATTTTAAAAAGAGAGAAACCATATCCTTATAATGTTTGTGGATCCGCATTTTCAAGGGATGCTCATCTGAAAAGTTACATGCAAATACACAGAGAAATACACATACAAATATGTTCACTGTACCATCTGCAAAAAGTTGACTATCCAGTGTAACAGCAAGACCTGGGAGCATATACCAGAAAAAACAGTTGGAAATAAGTCATGCACCATCCACTATGACTATGCAATCTCTACAGCTACATATCTAGAAAACGAAGATAGTGATATGGGGCAAAAATGACAAAGTAGAAACCTAGTTGAAGTCAGTGTCCCTAATGATGCTGGCTTAAACAGAGTTGAAAAAGAAATAGAAAACAAAATACCGAAGGTCTTATTTACGACATTAAAAAAATGGAATCTCAGGAAGATCTCCATCATTCCAATAATTATAAGAGCAACCGGACTCATGAAAAAGAATTTCCCGAACTACCTGGCGAATATACTCGGTGAACCAAGTGTAAGAGATATACAAACAATTGCACTTAAAGGGACGGTTAGAATTTTAAAAAGATCTCTCAGCTGGAGTGTCTGAAATAGCGGGTGAATGTTTTGTATCAGGTAGGATGTCCCATCTTCAGCAAAAACAAAAAGATAAGAAAATTGAAAAAAAAGAGAGTTTGAATTATAGTTAACTGGTCAATTGGGGAGAGGAAAATTTATATTCTTCACTTCTTTGACATTTGACAGGTAAAGGAAAACTTTAATAGAATATTCGAATATCTATGTATCTCATATAGAGATCAAGTGTTAGCCCCAGGAAGGGTGTCCCTTGATTTCTGAGAACTTCGACTGAAGTAAAATGAAACAAAAAAGGAGTTTCTGTTGACTGACTCAAAAGAGGATCGCTCCACTATGATAGGAAGAGGATGATAATGGCTGTCCATGATTAACTTTAAAAAACGACCTGGTGAAAGAGAGATTAAAACAATTGCACTTAAAGGGACAATTAGAATCTTGAAAAGATCTCTCGGTTGAAGTTTCTCAACGTTTGGCATCTAGTAGCATGCTCCAACCCCAGTAAAAGCAAAGAAAAAATAAAATTGAAAAAAAAGCGTTTTTTTGTAAAGTTTGTAGGTCTTCATTTTCAAATAGTTCTCGTCTCGGATACACACAGGATAGAAACTATATTCTTATAAAATGTGTAGAATTGCATTTTCATATATCAATGTAAAAATCAGTGATGGGATGATACCAATATTTTCTCGATTCTGATACAACTACCGATGCAAGTAATAAGAGTTCACAAGAGAAACTTCTAGAGACAAGAAAATAAAAATGTTAACAGCATAAGAGAGCAGAAAAAGAACTTAATCAAAGTTACATTTGCAAGGAGGCTTCACCACAATGGCTCTAGAGTAGTAAATTTCCATTTAATGAGGAATTAATTATTTTACCTGGACAAGATCAAGGCTTAATCATGAACGGATTCAAGAAAATGTCCGGCCTATAAAATAAAGTTTTGCCATTTGGTCATCAAATATTTGGATGCAACATCCTATTGGCAAAGTATGTAGATACTTCCACTGGCAGATCTGGAGAAGGAACTTCCACCAATAGTATCAAATGGAAAGGTGACAATGTTCTATGACAAAGACATACAGGCAGATCAAATATAATGCTATCAAACTAGACATTACCATATGCAATAAACATGAAATAGCTGTCCTGATTGACTATGGCCTAAATAAAGCTGAGCATAAAAATTACAAAATATGATCTCAAAACATGACTTGAAAATGATGTGGTCCTTGAAAGAAAGGGATATATCGATTGTGGTAGAAGCAACTAGTTAATCTAAATAATACTGAGACATACACCCTGGAAGCCCAAGCTTTAGTGAAGTCCAGATAGCAGCTCTAAAAGGGTCAATATCAATTCTTAAAAGAACCCTCGGATATAAGTGTAACTGGTAAAGAAATCAATGGTTTGCCCCAGGATAGACCACTTGACCACTAAGAACTAAGTGAACGAAAATAAAAAAGAGAGATAAAAAAAGATCCCCTCGACACGGCTATACACTGGTCCATTCAAGGAATTGTGACCTTCTCCAAGTAATGTTACCTCAAGTAACAACACATAGATGGATACTCCACCAGATTAGATGAAATCTTGTCCTGGAATCCGGTAAGATCAAGAGACTACAAGAAAGATATACTTTAACATAGTAAACTGGTCAATTGGGGAGAGAAAAATTAATGTTCTTCACTTCTTCACTAACTCAACGTTTGACCGATAAAGGAGAACTTTAATAGAATATTCGAATATCTATATATCTCATATAGTGATCAAGTGGGTTAGCCTCAGGAAGGGGCCCTTGATTTCTGAGAACATCGACTGAAGTAAAATGAAACAAAAAATAGTGTGAAATAAGTCATACATCGTCCATTATGACTATTCAATAGTTAGAAAACGCATCTGTTAAACCTGGCATAGTGATATGAGATAAGAGGGAGAGAGTAGCAACCCTAGTTAAAGTCAGTGTCCCCAATCATGTCGGCCAAAACAAAACTGAGATAGAAAAAAAAGTAAATACCAAGGCCTTATGTATGACATGAAAAGACACTGAAACCTTGGAAAGATTTCAATCCTCCCAGTAATCATACATACTGGTCTCATGAAAAAGAACTTAAAAAACTATCTGGCAAATATACCCGGTGAATTAAGTGAAAGAGAGATCCAAAGAATTGCACTTAAAGAGGCAGTTAGAATCCTAAAATGATCTCTAAATGTGCTGCATCATTATTAAGTGATTACCAGAAACCATGCGAGCCGTTGGATCACCCATTTAGTCCAGGTTAGATTGCTTGAATAAGGAAATATTGAATTTGCAAAACCAGTTAAGTAAAAAAAATTAAAAGACCAAATTCCAAATAAGTCGCTTTCTGCTCACTATATACCCCTTCTTTCTCTCTCTTTCTCTCTTTTCTTTCTGTCCCTCTTAGATACAGGTTAAATCGTGTTACTACTTGTTATATTCCCTTTTGCTTATAATGGACTATTCCAATCTTTTTATTTTTCCTTTCTTTATTACTTTCGGCTGTTAATAAGCAAAGAGAGAGGGGGGACACAAAAGAGAGTGTGGAATGAGAGACTATAAATTAAGAGTGAGAGAGTAAAACAACATCCCCCAACTTCACTATGTCAATTACGACATTTTCTTGGACTATTGAACTACTACAGACGTTTCATTCCACATTGTGTGAACATACTCCTCTGACTGATCTGTTGAAAAATAGAATGAAGAAAGATGAACACAGTTCACTTGATAACTGCCAGCTTAAAGCCTTTTAAAAGGCAAAGAAAAAGCTTGCAGATACATCATTACTATCACATTCCATATCTGATGCTGAATTTTCTGTTGTCGTTAATGCTTTCAGTTCAGCTATTGGCACAGTCTTACAGCAACATCATCAGCAACAGATTCAACTTTTGTCACTTTTCTCAGAGATTAACTCCTACTGAAAGTCATTACAGTACTTTTGGACGTGAACTCTTGGCTATTCACTTAGCTATTAAAAATGTTCGCCACGCGTTGGAAGGTCAACAATTTGCCATTTACACAGATCATTGTCCACTTACATTCGCCCTATGTGCTCAGCCAGACAAATATTCCCCTTGGGAATCTAGACATTCGGACTTCATTTCCCAGTTCTCCAGTGACATACAGCATACATCCGGTTCACAGAACACTACTGCAGACGCACTAACTCGTTTACCCATCAGTGATATCTTTTCACCAGACGATATTAATCTCCGTCAAATGGCTCTGGACCAGCCATCGTTGGATGATCTGAATCTGTCATCTCCGTAGTTTGTTAGTTTGCAAATTCCAGTATATGCCCATCCCTACAGCAGAAATTCACCTCACCCCCTAGTCCCTGAGAATCATCAAAGGACTGTCTTTTCTTCCTTACATGGACTGGCTCACAAAAGAGTCTCTGCCTTGATGAAACTCATTTCAGCCTAGTTCTTCTGGCCCAACATGAGGCACAAAATCACTGTTTACACTCGTTCCTGTCAACTTTGTCAAAAATTGAAGGTATACAGATATGTACAAGTATCTCTAGGAACGTTCAGCACCCCTTATTTTAGATTCAAACACATACATATTGATTTGGTTGTATTCTGGCCGGTCAGCTAAGGTTATTCTTACTTACTGACCTGTATTGACCGTTTTTCATGGTAGCCTAAATCCACCATACTCAACGAATAGAGTACATTCCCATCGTTCTTCTTGGCTGTCACTCTGCTATGAAAGAAAAATTTTTCAATAAAAGGACATTTTTCAGAAACAGAACATTTTTCACTTTTGAGCAAGTGAATATTTTCCACTTTTCACCTCAGAAGATTACATTTGTGCTTCTTTTTCAGCAAAAGAGAGATTTTGCCTAACAAAGACATTCTTGTTCAAGCTTATCTGTCATATACTTTATTTTTGCATTTTTTGTGTTCTTTCCATTGTATTCTTATGTGCTGCTACTGTTAATAAAATTTATCTTGTTTCATCGGCTAAAAGCCTAAGCGGGGGATTATGTAGCAGTTGCATGAGCGAACTATTTTGTATCAATGTACATTGTCTTCAATTAAGATGGTGATTAGGCTCTGTGCTTGCGTAATCATTGCTTCTTTACTGTGTAGGCGTGTGAGACGTCTATGTGTAACGATATTCATGCGTGTCAACATATTTTGGCGCTAAAGATGATATTCAATTTCAAACCAGTTCAAAGTTTTTCTTTATGCCGACAAGATGCATTTTCGTCTTGATCTCGCTCTGCTTTGGCTAAGGGAAGACGAGATGCCGAACTCCAGGATATAACTTAGCAGAAAAGAAAAAAATAATCATTTCGCTAGAATTAAGAGTGAGGGATCAGTTTTGCATATAAATTTAACGTAAAATGATCCCCCATTTCCGGATCATTCTAGCGTTTTAAGGCAGTTAACCAATTTGTTTTTTGCTATGAGAGATAAATTTTGTGCGTTTTTAGGGGGGGGCGAGTAGTGGTTCTACTTTTTTTTAGACGATAATGTGTGGTTTTACGACCTTGACACTAGGACTTAGGGTTATTGGTAAAAATCTTTTAGTTAACTGCTCATAAATAAACTGCAATGGCCCGGAAATAGGGGATCATTTTTGTTCATTTTATATACGAAATTGATCCCCACTCTAAATTCTTAAATAATTGTTTATTTGTTTTTTCTTATTTCCGCCAGGTTTTTCAGGGTATTCACACGTAATCACCTAAACAAAGTAGAATCTCGTTTTTTCAGATTTAAGTAACAGAACAGCAGATATCTCCCATTATTAAATAGTCAAACAAGGGTTATTGTTGATAAAAAAAAAACGTAACTAAAAAAGAGCTTGTTAAAAAGTTTAAAAAATTTTTATGTTAGGACAAAAGTACCATTTCAGACCAGACCAAAAATCAATTTTATCCAACATTTGGACGAATACAGAGCGAAATGGATAATACAATTAAACAGTCTCTATAGTAAAATTGAAGCTTAAAAAGTATTTAAACTTGTTAATATAATTGAATTTTACTTGAGTGATTGATCCCCTCCCTTCAGATAAAATAATTATCATGAGTAAATTTAAATTATTTTAGCACTGTTCATGAAATCAAATTTTCAAGAGATCCATTTATCTTCCTGCCTAGCCTCATAGGGACATTGCAGAGACCTACAAGAGGAACGATTAACTTGCAGCAAAGACAAGAGGTCAGAGAAAGAATCTTTTCAACCTGGACAACTTGCTCCATCTGTACCAATTGCAAAATAGCCTGTACAATCATAGCAGATGTTGCTTCGACCATGTCTCACTTCTGGAATTCTGTTGTATTTTCCCAAGACCGGAATGCCAATAATAAAAAATCTACCATGAAAGATTCCTGGCCATATTATTAACATGTAATCTAGGAGACTTAAAACTACTCACCTGTGTTGTGTATGGATTTGAAATTTTTACTTGCTTCTCATTCCTGAGAAAGAATACATTTCATTTTCGTCATCCTAAAGTTCCCAATGTCTCAATCTTAAATTCATTTGTCCTGACATTTATAATTCTTAATCCATGTTATCCACTAAAATATAAATCCCACCTTCATACAATTACAAATTTTCAATTTTAAATTTAAGTTCAAACCTTTCAGACCATAGAATTTAAGGTTCATATACTTTTTAAAATCACTATGTAATGTTTACAAAATAATAGTTTAGTTAATAATTTTTAATTTCAGTATCCCCAAAAAGAAATGTTGTGTGACAGGTTGTTGTGGCAATTATAATAAGGAAAATAAGGTTCCTGTTTTTCGTTTTCCCCAAGATCAAAATGAACGAGAACGATGGCTAAAGACAATACCTAGAGACAACACTCCTGACAAACCAAGCACTGGTACTTGGGAAAGGCATTTTCCTTTTTGGTATGAAACAGGTTATTAGAGGAAAAGTACGACCGAAGAATCCCCCATCAGTATTTGATCATTTGCCATCAAGTGTATTAAGAAGTCCTCAATCAAAACCCAGAACAAATAAATCTTCAGTACGAAATGTGCAAAATGATGAATTAGCACAATTCCTAGAAAAATAAAAAATTAGCAGTTTTCCAAATTTGTTAGACAATATTGATCAAGAGGATTTTGTATCAGAAGTTACATTTTATAACGTTAACAATCAGCTGTGGATTCAGTCTGTTGAATTTTTTACTGGAGGTATTCCAATATTTATGATAAAAAATTTTGAAAATTTAAAATTTGAATGCTACCGTGCAACTACATACAACTATTTGTTCTCTTTCAAAAAATCGAGTCTCAATGTTTCACCACTAGTCACAGATTAATGAAGCGATTCGTTTTCTCAGCAAAGTAGAAATTGATAAAAATTAAAAAATATTTTAAAAGAACAAATTAATATTTTGTCTCCACCAAGTATTTGCACAAAACATTATGACTCTAATATTCTTAGCAGGGCATTTAAATATTTTGTAACGTCTCGATCATTATATAATCGACTTCGGGATGACTTTAAATTACCCAGTGTGAAAATTATCAGCTTTGACATCGAATATTTCAAAATAAGATGATTTTAATTTTCTGAGTCACATATTTTCTAAAATTTCTGAAAATCAGAAAAAGTGCATTCATTTAGTAGATGAAGTGTATGTAAAAGCTTCTTTACAATATCATGGAGGAAATGTATTTGGTGTTGCTGAAAACTCTGAAGGATTAGCAAAAACAGTATTGGGGATTATGGTAAAATTTTTACATGGTGGACCAAAATTTTGACTTAAAATGATCCCAGTTGCCAAGTTAGAGGCAATATTTTTATATGAAAAAGTTTCAAATATTGTTGATCTAATTAAACAATTAAATGGTCAAGTAATTGCAATTTTATGTGACAACAACAGGATTAATCAATCTTTTTTCAAAAAATGTGACACTGTTTATGATAAGCCTTAGCTTACTAAAAATGGCTTGTATTTACTTTTTGACCATGTCCACTTTTTAAAAAATATTCGGAATAATTAGATTACTGAAGTTTCTTCCGAATTACTATTTGATTCTGAAGGTAAGAAGATGTTAGCAAAATGGGAAGTTGTAAAAGGTCTTTACGAACATGAAAAAACTCAGTTTGTTAAATTATCAAAACTGACTGATGTAGCAGTTTACCCAAAACCTGTTGAGCAAACTGCAGCAGCAATTAAATCGCATTCATTATTAAATGAAGAGGATACTTCAGACACAGTTCATTTTATTGAAAAGGTTTTGACATTTTGGAAAACTGTCAGTGTTTAAGAAATTTATAGTGACATGAAGAAAAATGATCATCTGAAAAAGGTGATAACAGATTTAAATGATGAATATTTCTTTGTAATTTTGTAAAAATGGCACAGAAAATGGGAAGATAGCAAGGAAATAGAATGAAATCATTAAAAAGGGATGCTAGTTTAGCCATTGAACATACATGCACTGGTTTAACTGATCTTTGTAGATATTTACTAAACAGTGGGTTTAATTTTGTTATGCTTGGTGAATTTACCACAGACTATTTAGAAAATGAATTTGGAAAATTAAGACAAAGTTCTGGTGGTGCATATTTTATAACTGTTCAAAATATTATTGAAAAATTTCATATTGAAAAAACTAAACTGCTATTTAAATTAGATGTTGATGTCAAAGAATACAACTTTGATTCAGGACATAATTGTTCAAAATGTGAATATTTGCTGGATGAAATGGCATGCAAAATATTTGATAACTTACCAGGTCTTGAAATTAAGATCTCTAAAGATATTAAAATGTCTCATTTGTATATAGCCAGTTATGTTAAAAGAAAAGATTGTCCAACTGATGAAGAGATATTTAATAATACGAGTTTTTACTTTCAAGAATATGGACATTTTTTAAAAAAGAAATAGATCAATTTTGTTGGATACCACAGTTCAGTGGGTGTTTTTCTGTTTTATAATGTTTGGTGTTGTGAAATTGAACAATTGCAGACATCCTATGACAAAAATTTTTATGTCAGTTTCTGATATGCAATATATTGGATAATATAAACTCATGCTCTCTTTTCATATTCAAATGATATGAAAAGAGAGCATGAGTTTATATTATCCAATATATTTTTCAAAACTTATTGTTTGTTTCATCCACCTAAGGCAATTCAAGAACCAGCACTAAAAGTTTTGAAATTATCTTAAAATATCATTTATAAAATAAAAATGTTTATACAATGTTCATAACATAATCAGTGTTGATAATGCATAATTTTCCAAGCAGTAATCATATATGTTTTACATTTCACCCCTTTTTACATATATTTCATTGGTTTTATGTTGTCGTTAATGTAAGTTGATTTTATTAGTGAGACTGTGTATAATATGCAGGGCTTTACGCGCTCCACTACTTTTGGAGCTGCTCCTGCTCCAACGCCCAAAATTCAAAAAGGAGCCGCTCCAGCTCAAACTCCTTTAAAAAACGAGCGGCTCTTTTTCAAAATGTACTTTCTTTCATAAACGTTCTATTCTGCCAATGAGTGGTCGACAGATAGGGGTCAGCGTCAAACGATCTCGTCAATATGGGTGGAGATGTCATTTTAAGTGCAAGATCGTAAGATAATATTTGACAAAATCTTGCTAATATTTTGACATGTGCTAAGGGTTATAGGAGAACAGGTCAGATGAAGCATAGGATTATACGTAAATTTTCGTTTCCTGAGGTATGAAATAGAAATAGATAAATCCCTGAAATATTTGAAAACAATTTTAATTTTCATTACATTAACAACTTATTTTTTCAGGGAAGGAAAATTTGACCCGATATTTTTTGTATTTATTTTGGAAGGGAATTTATATTTGTTTTAAGTAAATAAAGTTTTACTTTTAAACATTATTAGTGATTATTTTCTTTTTAAAGAAAACATTTCTCTGGGAGAGGAGAGACAGCCAGGGCAACATTAATCGTTGTGCTGTTGGTTAATATTTGTTTGTTTTACGAACGTAACTATATTGTATAATGTATATTATTATTTACCACAGAGAAATGCGCAAGTACTTTTAAACAAATTGATTTATCCATTTTTTTTCAATAGTACAATTTAGGGCAAAAAACCCAATGATGTTTATTTTTTAAAGATTGAATAAAAAAGTATTTTTCATAAGTTGGCCAAAAAATATAAATTAATTGTCAATAAACAATTCAGACATCCATTTAATGTTTTAAAATTTCATACAAAATATCTGGCCTAGACCTTGGGAGTTGAAAAACTATCGGGTCAAATTTTCCTCTCCGAAAAAATTAACTGGAGCAAGTTTTCCTAGGTTGGGCAAAAACATTTATTAAAATTTAAAAATTGAATAAAAAAAGTGAAAACGTCTATATTTGAAATCTCTAACAAAAACAAACTGTTTACAATTTTAATATTCGATAATAGATTTTTTAAGATAAAGAAAGATATATAATCTACTTTCGGTTCTAAAAACAACAACAAATTAGTCAGAAAGTCTAATTATTTGCTTTTTTTAAATTAAAATGTAAGATATTTTCTTTAATTTAATTAAGTTTAAACATCGGTTGAATTGTAGAATAGGGACCGCTGTTTTTTTTTCCGCTACTTTCACTTGGTATTCGCCCAAATTTTGGATGAAACTGATTGCTGGTCTTAATTGTATTTTAGTCCTGAATAAAATTCTCATTTACTTTTTAAAGTGTTGAAAATCTAACTTTAATTCTATGTTTTAATCGCTGGCGGTCATGTTGGTTTTTATTGTTTTTTCCTTGGACTAAAGATATTTTTACTGCTTTAACATTTTATTACACAAAAAAAAAATTTGAACATTCTATTTACAAAAGCAAGTTTTAACGGAATTTAACGAATTTAAAAGCAAACATAAAATGATTAAAACATACTAGTCGGGAATTCAAAAATAACAAAATGTCGCCAAAAAGACGACAGGTAAAAATGTGGCATAAACGTTCAATTTGATATATGCTAAAAAATAAATTAGAATTTTTTGTCAGGACAAAATGTACCATTTCAGCCCAAAAATCGATTTTATCGAACATTTGGATGAATACCGAGCGAAATGGGCGAGAAAACCCAACGGTTCCTATAGTACAATTGAACCTAAAATTCTTTATTTAAAAACACGAATTAAAAGAAAAATTATCTTATTTATTCAATCAGCAATAAACATTCTTGTCATAAATACAAAAAAAAGTTCAAATCTTTAAGAAAATAACTTTAAAGACATCTATAGACTCACTGACGTATTTGAAGACATTTGTTGCAAAATTGTCTCCTGCCTTAAGAAAACTGTCCCATCAAAAATGTAACATGTCGATGTGAAAATCTGAGATGTTCAAATGCTCTGTTTTCATGTGTAATTCTCTCGTTCTTTCTTCCTCTCTCTTCCTTCATCTCCCCCTCTCTCCCCATATCTCATATACATTTACCAGAGATATTATTTTTTTTTAAACTCAGAGTTTAGCTTAGACTTTCTTTTCTTTTCCTTTTTATTGCTGGATAAAAAAGTAATGTTAAAAAAATAAAATAAAATAATGTTGGAGTGCAGAGCAATAACACCAAGCTCTTTAGTCCCAAATGGAGTTGCTCCCGCTCCACTCCCACTGAATATAAAATGAGCCCTCCTCTCCTTTGCTCCAGCAAAAAGGAGCGTGCTCCTGGAGCGCGCACTTTTTTGGAGGGCTCCATAAAGCCCTGATAATATGTATTAACGTATCATGAAGAAATAACCATTTACTTCATTTTCTGTAAAAACAAATTGTATATGTAACAAACTTCACAAATTTTGTAAAAATTATCAAAATTGTTTCTCTTTATTCATAAAGTATTTTACTTTCTAAAATGTCGAATTTGCTTTCTGATTGTATCATGTCATTATATTTTCTGTAATCAATTATTCAATATGAAAAAAATTGACTCATGATTTTTGAAATATCAAAAATGTGCCGAATTCATGGTGAATAAAGTGAATTTTTGTGAATTTAGTTTTTATATTTTTGTACTTTTTACATTTGATTTGATGGAAATGAATCAATTATTGTAAGCTGCTTTCTTAATAATATGTATAGTTGCTAATTACTAGACATTACTAAGACATTTCGGATCAAGAGAAGAATAGGGACCCCAGATCATTAACACAAGACGCGGGACATATTTTGAAATCACCGGCTTCCCAAAAAGGGGCACTCTGGATCTTACCTCAGTTTAGAAGGATTTTTCCATACTACACATTGCTCCTAGCCCGAGGAGGCAAAACGGATGATTACGCAAGTTATTTTAATAAATAAACGAAATATATACGCTTTTTAAAAAATCGGCTGACTTGTAATCTTTCGTTTTGCCTCACCACGAGGGCGGAGTTAGACTTCAAAAATCAGTTTCCAAACGGAAGCAATTTAAAATTTATGAAGTTTTTTCCTTTTTTTTCTGTAAGCAACAATTATAAACAAATAAATAAAACTTCGCTAGTTACTCGCCTCCCTACGAAAAGAAAAAAAAGTATCCACTTTTTCTTAAAATACACAACACGAAATATAGAATTGCGTTTAAAATTTGTTTTTTATTTAGTAAATAAAAGTTTACTAAAACTTCTCAGTAATTATTATTTAGTAGTAATTTTGTTTTTTACATGTTCGCCCCCAGTCGTGGATCCCAGTTGCACGTTTGCCATGCCTGTATTATGGATCGCCTTCATTGCATCGCAATACAAAGAAAAATTCTATGCAACTTTTTGACTACTTTTCACAAGGAACAATGTTAATAGTTACACCGGTTTTACACCCGTTGACGGTGATAATTAATAATCTCTTTTTTTTATTCCCATTTGTGTTTCTTTCAATTGAATATTGATAGTTTTCTAATGTATTGAACGAAGAAATGAGAAATAGTGAAAATTCACTGATATTTTGAAGGTAAGTCGAAAACTACTAACAAAAATGAAAAAGTTCAGCGGAATTAAATGATAACGTTTTTGTTTATGACTTAACAAAATAATAACTTCTCTGATAAATATCGCTGAACTATTCAGGGTCTGACCAAAAAAAGCGTTTTTTTAAGATGTAATTACTTGTTGGTAATCTTTAAGAATGCGCACCTATTCAGCCGGTCATGTGTAATATTGAGGTTGTGTAAAACCTCGAAATGGGTTTTAAACTGAACGAAGAAAATAGAGAAAAGGAAGACGTTTTTGCAGATTTTAATTTTTAAGAATTTTTTTTGGTTACAAAAAACAACGGTGCGAAAAGAAGTTAAACTTTATTAGTCTTAAAATAGGTGCTTATACGGATCAGGGCACTTATGAGAAACGCAGTTACACAGGTGAAAATCGCACTTCCAAATAATTAACCGAAAAACTCTTTTATATACTTATGTATCAGGCAAAAATATGTATCTACACCAAAAATTATCGAGTAGAATTTTAATTAAAAATAAAAATCAGTTTTATCGTATTTTGCCGAAACATCATTGATGCAAGCGGAATTAGGAAGAGGTAATTCAGTCGGTCATATAAACAGGTAATGAATCAATGGCGGTGGGAAAAAATACGATTAAACTGATTTTTATTTTTAATTAAAATTCTACTCGATAATTTTTCCTATTTTTGGTGAGAGTACTTATTTTTTGCCTGATACATAAGTGTAAACAATGCGTTTTTCATATGTGCCCTGATCTGTATCAGCACCCTATTTTTTAATGAATTTTAAAAAATATTTTTGACTGGACAGGGATGGTACTAAGCCACGTTACTGGGAGGGAAAAAAAAGGATTCATACAAGGAGAAAAATACTACTGCGTTGGAAAACTTTGCTACAACGTCAGATAGAATCCGAACATATCGTAAGCTCTGTTTAACAGAGGGGCACTCCATGAGTCGTTGCAAGGAGTATCCTGATGTCCAATCAAGAAAACACAGATGCAAGGAGCTTAACCTTTGTCTCTCGTGTACTGGCTCCGGTCATAAAAGTAAGGATTGCCCGGGTAAACGAAACAAACTGCCCTTTAAATGTATGCAGTGTAATTCTAGAGGGCATGTGAGCCCACTTTGTGAAGAGGCAGGGAGGAGAGAAAAGCGATCAGCAATCACAAATGTATGTGCCAGCAGTAACTCCCTGAACCAACCTTTTATATTGCCAATAGTTTCCATTGCAGTGTCCAGGGGGAAACGAAAACAAAAATTTAACTGTTTGTTTGATACCGGTAGCCAGAGGTCCTACTTTTCGAAACAAATAGTCGAAAAATTAAAATGCTCACGAGAATCTCTGACTTCAGTGGATTATGAAGTGAACACATTCTTGGGTACAAAGAAAAAGAAGTTGGATGAGGTCGTTTTAGGAGTCCATCTGGATAAGGATCGCATTCTGCCCTTACCAGTTCTAGTGGACAACGATTTCGACATTAATTTCAAAATCGAAAACTTTCAAATGGTGAAAACCAACCTTAAAAATTTGAATTATAAGTTAGCCTTCCTTGACGATGGTGATGATCAAATACGTGTCCACGGGCTTATAGGAGTGGATATCATCCAGTTTATGAGAGATGTTAAATTAATTGAGTGCATGCAGGGTAGAGCATTGTCCTTCCCCACGGGCATTTCGCCAATCGGTAACAGCCGACATTTCATAAACAGAGGACAAATCTCTTCAGTGAGAACTGAAACAAATTCGGTAGAGAACAACTACCATACAGTAATAACTGCTTTTTCGGCTTGTCCCGATGCCCGAGTAGAGTTTGTTTTGAATCCGAAAAAAAGCTATCCTGATCCATTTCCAGAACTTTTTGATGAAAGCTCAGTTGAACGTAACATCGAGAAGATGTTTGACGTCGATTCATTGGGCTCCACTCCGAGCGAAAACGAATTTGTCAGCGATTATGACAAAAACCAAATTAAAAAATTCAGAAAGTCCATACACTTCAAAAACGGTGCATATTACATAGATCTTCCCTGGCACGAGGACAAGATCAAGACTGTTCCGTCAAATTACCAGGTGGCGCTCAAGGTGCTTGATAAAACTAAATTATTTACAGGCCAAAACATTAAATGGGGACTACAACGATGCCTTCTACCAACAAGAAAAGGAGGGAATTATTGAAAGAATCGAAGTATCCCCTAATAAATTCTCAGAATACATATGGATTCCTCACAGGCCAATAATCAAGACCGATGAACAGTCAACAACAAAAATAAGACCAGTTTTTAACTGTTCTCTAAAAACTCGAAATGGATGTTCACTGAACGAAGCTGCATATCCTGGAGTCAATTTGATGAATGATCTGCTGGAACTCCTATTACTTTTCAAGACCAATAAATATGTTTTGCTGGCAGACATCAGGAAAGCTTTCCTGATGATCAAACTTGACTCTGAAAAGGATAAGAATAGATTCTGCTTTTTTCTGAAGGAAGGGGACAAGTTACTTTGCTTCAGGTATACAACTTTAATCTTTGGCTTTAATGCCAGTCCTTTCATACTTCTGTATGTGCTGCGATATCATGCTGAGCAGTTCCAAGATGACATGTGCACGCAGATGATAACAAATAATTTTTACATGGACAATCTATGTAAAACTAGCAATTCTCCAAAAGAACTACATAAGCTCTATACAGAAGCAGTACATCGCTTACAGAAAGGTGGCTTTGATTTGAGATCATGCAACTCAAACTGCGAACTGCTTAAATCACAGATGAAGAAGGATTGCAGTTGGCATTCCCTGGTATGGGCGCATCAAGCAATTGGCATAATCAACCCTTCTCATAGAGAGAATGTAAAACCTGGGAGGGTGGACCTCCTAGGACTACCCAGAACAAATATGTTAGCCTGACAGAGCAGGGCCAGAATAACCGACAGCAGCCCACTCTCTGTCAGACTGGTCGTCGAGGACGTATCTTCGACTAATATCAGTGTATCCAAATAAAATTTAGATTCATACCGATGCACTGTCTTTCGGATAGCTAATTTATTCTTATAAATTAGCTGCTAGACAGACAGTGCATCGGTAAAGGCAACCATTGTTTATGGTCCATAGGGAAGGTAGTTCATCTTATACAACAAAATGTTATTTAATTTTGGGAATATCTTAGGAGTACTTGATTTTTATATCGATGACAAGAAAATATTTTTGAAATGGTTAGCTGTAGAGCGTGTTCAGTTTACTACGAAATTTTAATATTAAATGTATCCTCTTGCTCGAAATTCGGAAAGATATGATTGGAATAACAGAATGCTGAAATGTTCAAGGGGAGATAAGCATTTAAACATTCACTGACGGCAGATTTGAAAACAGTTGAAATAAGGTAAATTATTTGTTGTGTGTTTTTGTTTTGTTATGATAAACTTGACGGATTATCCCCCTTAAACTGAACTCTTAAAAGAACGCAAAGATAGCTGCCTTTCATGCTACAATCTGTATAATAATAGGCTAAGGCATTTCATGTTCGTACGCACGTTATCACCTTTCACATACATTTAAAAAATTGAGCTTTACGGTTCCCTAAAAGTTGAATAGTCCTGAACAAAATGACCGACACGCAACACAGAAAAAAACAAAGTGGACTGATTATTTTTTTCTTATTGCCAACCAGACTTAGGGTTAAGAAAGGGAATGCATTTTTTTTATGACTTTTAACACTGACATCTTGATGCAAATGTGTGACAATTCTTACGTTTTACTTCTGTTATTGCTCTTTGACAATTAGGGTATTTAGGAAGTATAAAAACAATAATCTGACTGTTACGAAGGAAGATTTTCAAATTATTAATATTTACTGAGGGCTGAGATTTAGACATTATTAATGTCACTGACATGCTGAAATTTTGGTATTATTAAAATTCAACGTGCTTAAATTTTGGCATTATTAATATTCACTGGCATGCTGAGATTTGAACATTATTAATGTAACTGACGTGCTGAGATTTTGGCATTATAAATAATAGACGTGCTGAAATTTTGACATTATTAATATTTATTGAGGTGCTCAGAATTTGGTAAAATTAATGTCACTGATGTGCTGAAAATTATTGCATTATTAATATTCACTGCTATGCATAAATTTTGGCATTATTAATATTCACTGCTATGCATAGATTTTGGCATTATTAATATTCACTGCTATGCATAGATTTTGGCATTATTAATATTCACTGCTATGCATAAATTTTGGCATTATTAATATTCACTGCTATGTATAGATTTTGGCATTATTGATATTCACTGCTATGCATAGATTTTGGCATTATTAATATTCACTGCTATGCATAGATTTTGGCATTATTGATATTCACTGCTATGCATAGATTTTGGCATTATTGATATTCACTGCTATGCATAGATTTTGGCATTATTAATATTCACTGCTATGCATAAATTTTGACATTATTAATATTCACTGCTATGCATAGACTTTGGCATTATTAATATTCACTGCTATGCATAGATTTTGGCATTATTGATATTCACTGCTATGCATAGATTTTGGCATTATTAATATTCACTGCTATGCATAGATTTTGGCATTATTGATATTCACTGCTATGCATAGATTTTGGCATTATTAATATTCACTGCTATGCATAGATTTTGGCATTATTAATATTCACTGCTATGCATAGATTTTGGCATTATTAATATTCACTGCTATGCATAAATTTTGGCATTATTAATATTCACTGCTATGCATAGATTTTGGCATTATTAATATTCACTGCTATGCATAGAATTTGGCATTATTGATATTCACTGCTATGCATAGATTTTGGCATTATTAATATTCACTGCTATGCATAGATTTTGGCATTATTAATGTTCACTGATGTGCTGAGATTTTGATATCATTAATATTTACTGAGGTGCTCAGAATTTGGCATAATTAATGTCACTGATGTGCTGAAAAGTTTTGCATTAATAATATTCACTGTTATGCTGAGATTTTGGCATTATTAATGTCACAGGTGTTCTGAGATTTGGGCATTATTAATATTCCCTGCTATGCTGAGAAATGTCAGTAATCAGCATGGTGGACTAAAATCTGAGTTTTAAATCGACTTAAACAAAATTAAAATTTAATTTTTAACTTAAAATTCATAAAAAAAGCACATGCTCTTCTGTAACCCTAAGTCCGAGTGGCAATATGAAAGATACATTTTTTAAATAAAAAAAATGTGTGCACGACATTAGTGTGAGAGAACTGTTAATTTCTGATTTACAGGACCCTTAAATCTCAATTTTGTCAACATTACTCTGGTCTATCCGTAAAAGGAAAGTTCTTGAAAAATAAAATTTATGTATTCTCCGCCAACTGCCAACTGCACCTCTTTCTCTCGACTTCACTTTGCTCACTGAGCAACAATGACTCTTCAATCAAAAGAGTACAGTTTTTATACTGTTCAATCCACCCCTATGCAAATTGACTCCCCACCAGAGCCATCTAGCGTTTAGAGACTCCAAACAGCCATGCCTCAAGATCTCCTCTACCTCCATGGTTTCAATGTCAGTCATTCGTTGTAGTTCCATTGAGATGCGGTCAGAAAAACTACACACGAGAGCCATTTTAACTGTCTTTTCAAGACTTCGTCCCGTGTATCCAGCCAATCCTGCTAGTCGCCTAATATCTGCCGCATATACGTCCACTGATTCTTCGGTCCAGGTTACTCTTCTGAGCTTGCTATAAGCCTCAAAAGCACTCTCTGAAAATGCTGTCTTCAATCTTGTTTCAATCTTCTCAGCATCTGCCTGGTTCGCCTCTCCCATTTCCAAATAGACTGCTAGCACATTCCCCTCCAAATACATTGGGATCAATGTCGCTACGTCATCAATCTTTTGCAGCTTCGCAACCAGCTTCAACTTATTAAGCCAAGCGACCACATCGTCTTCTCCTTTAAACAGCCTCAAAATGTCACTGCTTAATTTCACTCGTTCACCCATTTTCGCCGAAATAGCTTCTGGTCTATCCGTACAAGGAAAGTTCTTGAAGAATAAAATGTATGTATTCTCCACCAACTGCCAACTGCACCTCTTTCTCTCTAGACTTCACTTTGCTCACTGAGCAACAATGACTATTTATCTACTTCCCACAAAGTAGAATGTGACACAAGGTCAGAAAGTGGGAATTGCGCACTCTAGAGGAAGAGTACTTGTTGCTTAAAAAATTGCCTGAGCAGCCCCGTTAGGGGCGCCTCAGGCGATTAGTAATAAACTGACCCCTTCTCAAAGTGTGAGATGGCAAAGCCTGGGAGGGTGGACCTCCTAGAACTGCACAGGACAGTCCTATAGACCGGCGTAAATCATGCCCCGAAGGCCAAGACAATACCAGTCTATGGGGTGCAGTATCCATCAGAACAGATACTACACTTTGATCTTAGCCAAAAGGCCAAGAACATTGCTCACTGAGCATTTATTTAGATGGATACATCCTGGAAAACATTAACTCCTAGAGTTAAAATTACATTCCCAGAATGTATACCACCTTAGGCATAGAAGCCCACTGTGGAAGGTGGGAGTCGAGGGTCATTGTGACATTAAAAAACAACAATTTTGACATTTTTTATTTCAAATTTTTTCAAAGACAAAACAAAGACATTTTTTTATTGACAAAAGCAAAAACAATACACAATGACAAAAAACCTAATCTACCCTAAGCTAGCCATTCGCACTGAAAAAAATCGCAATCACTCTATGGCTTAACCCTACTTAAAATATCCCCAAAATGATACATGAAAACATGAAATAACGTGGGAGTGGGATAACACATTAAAAACACCCAAAAAAAGTAAAATAAAGAACCAAATAAAATGATAAGGGGTGGTTAGTAGGGCCCTCCCTACCCTCTTGCTAAGTGTGGACCGCCCACTGTTTTCCGGCTCGAGGCCGAAAACAAGCAGGTCAACCCCTATATGGGAGTGGGAATAAAATGGGGCGTTCTGAAAATAAACTCATCGGGATCTGTGTATGGGAATGGATGGCGTCTTCCAAGATAATATTGCCAAGGAATTCATCAGCCGGGGACAAAATAAATATGTGGAGTGGGCATCTTTGGAAGCTCTCCAGTGCCAGCAAAAACAAAATCGGGACAGGATATCATTTATTCCTACTACCTAAGATTCAACTAGGCTAACACTTTGAATTTACATTGGGCTGGGTTCTGTAGGACCCAGTACTGTCTGCGCCATGCTAAGGCGGGAAAACGTATTCAAACCTGGACCCTCGTTGGATGCACAAACTAGTGTTGCGCACCCATTATCTATTGAACTCCATGCGATGTAGTCGTTTCCAATCGCATCTGATTTTCACTTTAAGTCGATGCTTAAAGTAAACGACCAGATCGCGATCCGAAACAGACCCAACCCCATGAACCTCATCTAGATGTAACCCACGTCACTAACCTCGCTGTGGCTAGGATCGTCAGAAAAAACATTCTTTACTCCCTAGACCATGGCGGTGCTACGTCAAGGACCATCGGCTGCTCGGCATCAATGCGAGCCTTTACCTCTCCGACATACTCCCAAAGACGATGAACTTTGCTGCAAGTGAAGAAGGCGTGCTCAGCCGTTTCTTCCTCATTGTCCTCACAGCGCAGACATAAGGGAACGTCCCTTATGCCATCCCTGCGTAATTTGCCGTAGAGGGGCAGCGCATTCCGAACCAGTTGCCAGGTCAGAGAATACTCAAAATTGTTGAGATAACTTTGGCCTGGTGCCCAACTCCACTGGGAGCGAGCCTCCTCACTCGACAATCCAAGCCGCCTCCGAAGCAGACCCTTCCACTAGATCCCGATATAGTCTCTTCCTAGACCGGGCAAGGTCACTGGACCCCGGCAACGCCTTAAGCACGGCTCGGCATTCGGCGACGAACATGGACTCCCCTCTCGGTCTACGTCGACCTTCGACTGAGTGGTCGGGTATGAGGTTGGGAAAGGCACTCTCAACCGCAGGGACCCACAGAGCGTCCTCCGTCAAAGTACGACTCAGGAAAGCGTAAAAGCAAAAAGGCGGTCCGCAGGCAGAGGGAGTACAGACAGTCGGTAAAGTATGAGAGGAAAGAAAGCTCTCTCCTTCTTTAATTTAATTTACGAAGGAAGGGCTCCAACGCCAGGACATAAAGCAGGGGCGACAGCAGACAACCCTGACGCACCGAACGAGAAACCACAGACGATTCCGACAGCCTACCGTTAACTTGCACTGCTACCGTCGGCAGACGATACAGAATGGAGATCCACTTACGGAGTCCGGATAAAAACCGGCAGGCTCTAAAACAGATCCAAAAAAACCATGGTCAACCCTATCGAAAGCCTTGGACTGATCTAAATTGATCAGCGCGGCTTCAGTGTCGTCTTCTATACCCTCTATGATCGTGCGCACCAGATGCAAGTTGTCTTGAATTGACCTCCCCTTCACAGCATGATTCTGCTCAGGCTCGATCAAATCAGCGATGACAACCTGCAAACGATTCGCAAGAATGCTGGCCAAAATCTTTAACTCTGTGTTTAGCAGAGTTATGGGCCTGTAATCATCTAGATTCCCCCCACCACGTCGGTCCCCCTTCTTCAACAATGGTAACCTATCCAGGGATCGAACCCTGAACAAACCAGTGGTTAAACACATCCTTCAGAAGAGGAAAAAACATGGGTGACAGCCTCAAATACAATTCGTACGGCAGACCATCGAGTCCTGAAGATTTGTTCAAGCCAACTTGCTTCAACGCAGTAATGATCTCACCCTCTGTAACCATGCCATCACAGATAGCCGCCCGAGCCAGCCAAATAGCTGTCAAACTCCTGGACGCGGAGTCTGGGTAGTTGGGTGAAACATTCCTCCAAATGCTCACGGAACCCCTCGCAAATCTCACGAGTTGATACTAGGGTATGTCCTTCCAGGTTTTTCACCTTCCGAATGTACCCATCCAAGCCACGACATAAAGCAGCCTTACGCTCAACAGCGTCAATGTTCACAGCTTTGTTAGATACTTTCTTTAACCTAGCTCAAACTACATGACCTTCATATCGCTCGCTAGCCAAACGACTGAGGTCCCCCTTAATTAAGGCTGTCTCTAGGGGATCCCCCCCAGCCACCGCCCGGGTCATCTTATTCTCTACACGCTTTTGCGTCCTAGCCCTATTTCGAGCAAGGCGCTGGCTGTAGCGGACACAAAAGCGTCTAACGTGAGCCTTAGTGCTAACCCACCAACTACTCCCGATAACCGCCCCCACTAAATTCCGCTGAAGTAGTAACGTTAGCTTGTCCCGGAAGTCGGGTATCTCTAGTAATGAGGTATTCAACTTCCAGTACCCAGCTAACCTAAGCCTATCACTTAAACTCAAACGGGCCATAACCAATTTATGGTCCGAATGACCTAACCAAGTGAACGTGGGACAAGATATAAAATCTATGTCGCCTCTTCTAACTAACATTCTGTCCAAGTAAGTACTCGGACAGAAGGCCACGCTAGTATGCCACGTCCACATCTCCCGCCCTGGGTGATCAACGCGAAACCTGTCGACAAGATCGCATGAGGCCATCAGGTCATGCAGACTGCTTTCACAACACCCCGACCCTCTATTCCCCCCGACCTTATCTATCTTGGGGTCAAGGACGGCGTTCCAATCCCCCATTAAAACTACTCGCTCCGGACCCCCGAGAAACGTCTCCAACCGTCGATAAAAGGAAACCCTCTCACCAGCAATGTTGGGCGCATAAACCGCAACGATCCGAAACTTACTGTTTTCAACGGCAACATCGACTACGACCAGCCGACCCACTGCATCCGTATGAACAACACTCACTGTCGCAGACAGAGTGCGTCTCACTAGCAAAGAGACACCACAACTACGGACATTGCCATATGCTGAGATGACGTCATAGTCGTCAGTCAGCACATCACAATTCCCATACGAAACAAAGTGGGTCTCCTCGATCGCAGCTATATCTATCTTAAGGGCCACAAGATCCCTCAGCACGCGAACAGCCTTGCTTCGAGATCTCATGCCCCTCACATGTGGCCAGGTTTAAAGCCATTATCCCTTACTTATATGTCGCAAATGGGCCTAATGAGTGAGGACGCTGAAGGCCTGACCAAGACTGCCGGTCAGCAGTTCGGACGAAATACGTCCGTCTCGAGCTAGACCTCCCACGTCCGGTGGAAAGGTTAGCTTCAGTGCCCGAAAAGATGAGGGATGAACATAAATAGGGGACCATCCCCGAACATTTGGAAGTCAATTTATTAAGAGAATGGTGCTCCTCATCAATTAACTTACACCCTGGGATCGCAACCTTCCCCTCCTCCACCATTGTCCAAAGAGCCTTAGCTCTACTACCTTTATTTTGTCGAATAAAGGTAGTAATCATCGGAGCGTTAGAAAAATTTGGGGGTTTCTCTACTTTCTTATCCCCAACATGTGAGAAAGCAATTAATTGCTTTAGATATTTTTTCTGCCGCTGGTTAAGATCTGGATGGATATGTGAAGTATCTACTTCGCATATCTTTACCCCATGCAGAAAAGGCAACTTCTTTGTTCTTTCTGTTCTTCTCATTGGAGGAGGGGGTGCTATTTTAGCAGGATCAACATTCAGCTTATCCGCTGGTGTTTCCTTTTTATCCTCTTCCTCCTGACTTGGGTTATCTACCCTTAGAACTTTTTCCTCCTCCATGACCTCTTCTGAGGTTATGGCCATAGGAGACTCCAGAGTGGTGTTGGAAAGGGGAGGAGTAGTTTGCTCAACTGAATCCTTTGGGACTTGAGGTTATGTTTTTGCAGGCTGAGCAGTTGAAATGACAGCTCCAGTTTCCCGGATTTTCATTGCCTTCAGGTCCTTTGTCTTAGCCTTTTGAACCTCGTCCCCCTCGACAGTCATTTTCTCTCCCTCCTGATTGTCCTCTTCCGATTCTGACGAAGGCCCAGCTAATTTTCTTTTCACCGCAGGTGTCGGATGCGGGTTGAGGCCAGAGTTTGCCTTCTTTCCTCTTTTTGACACCACTGTACTCCAACTTGCGTTGTTATCATCATCTGCTGGTGTTGTTGTTGTTGCAGTAGTTGGTTCCTGCATTTTTTGCACCGCCAGTTCCTTTTTCTGCGTTGTTGCAGTAGTTGGTGTCTGCTCTTTCTGCACCACTAGTTCCTTTTTCTGCGTTGTTGCAGTAGTTGGTGCCTGCTCCTTCTGCACCACCAGTTCCTTCTTCTGCATTTGTACTCCGGACGCCGGGGACTTTGCTGGTTTTCTTTTCGGGCAATCCTTGGCCATGTGCCCCGGCATCTGGCAGTGCCAACAATGAGGACGCCGTCCTTCAACAATGGGGGACATCGACCAACCCTCACAACTGAGTTGCGCTGAAATTTTGAGGAAGCTCTCATACGTGACCCTTATTTTCAGCACATATTACCCTGTTCCGATATTTCGGGGGCCACGTCCTGGAATCACCGCCTCGACATCACCATACTGCGACATTATAGCTCCTATGTGCTCAGAGCTGACGCAGTATGGGACGCCAAGGATTGTCACCTTCGTTCTCCTTGTATTGAGATATTCCGGCTTTATCCTTAGAGACTTCCATACAAATTCCTCCTTTGTCAATTCATCTGCCTCCTGCTGGCTGAGGAGTAAAACATCACATGGCGTAGGATTTCCGGAGAACATATGTTGCCGGAATTTTGGTCTCGACCAACATCTCCATAATTTTGTCTTTATTGATTGCGATGAGCCCCTTCGTTTTTACTTCCGTTGTGACGAGCGAGACAATCCGTTTACGAAGAGTCTCTAGGGTGCCCGGAATCAATTTAATAACATTCCCTTCCGTGAGGTTCTCATACTTGTCCTTGAACAATTTCCTATATTTTTCAGGCATCCTCTGAGCTTGAGGGCCCCAACTAGCTACTTTGGAAGTACCAGGGGTTTCAGGCTTGCCCTTACTATAGGTCCTCTGCCCTGGCTGGATCCGTGGGCTTGAGTTATTTGAACTTGTCCTTGCATTCACTGTAGCTTTTATAGCTACCTTCTTTGGCCTATGTTTGATTTGGCTACTCTCTTCCTCTGACGAGTCAGAACCCATATCTGTCGAGGAGCACCCAAGAAAAAGACTTGGCCTATAATTCTCCTCGGCTACCACTAGGTCTAACGACTGACTCTTCCTTAATTTTTTAGTGGCTTTACTTCTGGGAAAGGGGATGTTTTTAAACCCCTCCATGAACCTATCTTGGGAGATCAGGGTTCTAGGTATGTCACCAAACATTAAACTTTGGATGCACTCGGGCATAGCGTCCCCCATCGCAACCAGTTTGTCACTCGACCAAATCTAGACGTCACTCGGCGTGACTTCCTTCAACCGAACTGGGGGGCACTCGAGCGTGCTGGCCCCCGTAACAACTTGTGTGTCGCTCGACACGACACCCCCCCCCTTCATGGCGCACTCGGTTGTGCGACCTACCGCCAAAACTGAGGTGTCGTCACCTCCCGCCACTACTGGGGCGCACTCGGGTGTGCAACCCCCCTCCAGAGCTGTGGTGCCACTCGGCGTGGTACCTCCCAACCTCACTTGGGCGCACTTGGATGTGCCACCCACCTTCACAACTGGAGGACCGCTCGGTGCGGCTCTCTCCAACATCATCGGATCGTACTCAGGCGTACGCTCCACTGACTCCACTGAGGTGCCCTCCGCGGTCACACCTCTTTTGTCATGTTTATCGGTGACGACCCTAGCTTTTGAAGCCTGGCTGGCTTCCATCGAAAAATCGGGTCCAAAAGAGTTGCAACACCCGCCGATTCAGAATCGAGGAGACCGTGCGTAAGTCTCCCCGAAACCTGCCAGCTGCTTAAGTGTGCCACTCAATAAGACGCTGAAAAGAAACAAAGTAAAAATTAAACGAATCAATTGCCCAAGAGGGGCGAAAAAAGAAAGAAGAAAGAAAAATCCCCAAGAGGGGGAAAAGAAAGTGATAAAAGACCCAAAAGGGGGCTTGGTCAATAATAAAAGGCTTTAAACCTAGCCAAAAGGCCCGGTAGCCGATCACTGGTCTTTGGGAAGATGAAAGTGGTGCAACTGAGAACAGATACTACACTTTGATCTTAGCCAAAAGGCCGAAAAGCGATGAGTTTTCTCCCTGAGCAACAATGACTCTCTAATCAAAAGAGTACAGTTTTTATACTGTTCAATACACCCCTATGCCAATTGACTCCCCACCAGAGCCATCTAGCGGTTAGAGACTCCAAACAGCCAATTTGCAAAGGGGGGATAACTCAACTGGTGACTAAATAATAAAAAAAATTTTAAACGTGTGCACAACATTAGTGTGAAAGAAATGTTAAAAGTCAATTTCTGATTTACAGGACCCTTAAATCTCAATTTTGTCAACATTACCAGATATTTTTTTTAAATGACAACATAAATCAGGGAGTTATCCGATTTTAAAATTCGCTAAATATTTTTTGTTGTGAAATAAGGAAGACATTTTTGTTAGAAAAACTTTGGTCTTCCTCCTCTTAATATGTTTGCAATTACAGACCTAAAAAATTGTTTTCATTTATAGAAAGATAAATTCTGCAGAATTTGTACCACAGTAAATTATTTTCCGTAAGAAATTTCAACATCTAAAAAATATCTTGAACTTAATTGAAGCGGTTATATTCCAAAGAGGCTGCCATACAATATTTATTGTTTTCTGATTTTTACGGATTTCTTGTTATTAATTTGTTTGCTAATTTATGTGAATTATTTTGCAAATATTAATGACTTAGAATCGATGATAAACTAAGGGCCCCCAAGTATCTGTAGCTCTGAATGCCTCCTCTGCTGCTGGCAGAAGAGAAAGCAACGCCAACATCTCAATCAAGGATTATTTCTACAAATTCAATGATCTTTTAAATTTCTTCCTGCTGTTATGAAGTATTAATTTCAGGTGCCCCAGTCGTGGGAAGAGTGGCTGGCACAGGGTAGGATTTAATTGTGATTTATGATTGTATTGATAACAAAATATGTATTTTGTTTGATGGTGACTTGTGAGATATTAGACCTCTCTGGGAGAAAAAGTAATGTGACATAATTACATATATAATCTTCAAAGTTAATCAAGGGTAATCCAAAGATTTTTATTAAAAAAATTAAACTATAAAAGTTTTATAGGCTGATAGATGTATCTACTCACTATTTTTCAATTTTTTCCCTTTCTTTTTTATTTTTCTTACAAAATATAAATGTAAACATTTTAAGGATTACTTTTTTACCTACCTTCCTCTGAAAGTTGGTATCCATAACAAAGAAAATACATATAAGAGAAAACAGTATTTAACATAAGTTACTAGGGGTCACAAAAATACTCAGCCATGGGTCACATTTCAGATAGCGAGATACTTTTGTCCAGCCCATGTGTAAAAATTTTTTTAAAAGATATACTAATAAAGTTATTACCTACTTTGAAAACATTCATAGATCTGTGTTGCAAAATTAAGTACACATTACACTGTTTTTACATATCGATAAAGGATTTGCGATTTTTTTAAATATCTGAAAAAAAATTTCTTTCAGAGACTAATATTACAAAAGATAAAATTATTGTATTTTGAATTTCTTTAATCCATTAGCACCCATGGTTCTTTTTTAGAACCTAGAAGGATAATCAACCATTTTTCAACATCTGTATTTTTTCAGATATATCTATAGGTAGTAATAAAGATTGGAGTGCCTTTCAAATATTATACCAACTGTCTGATGTATATTGCCAACACTGATGTCTGTTTTCAGTGTACTGTGAAAATCTACAGTGGAAGGATACAATCAGTTTTATCTATTATTTTGTTTTATCTGTTCAATTCAAAAATAGTAGTCTTTATAATTAATGCACATTTTTATATATAGTATAAATGAATGCTGTAATCATCCTATAACGTCAAGTAGATTTTTTAAAGTAATTTTGCTCAAATATAATATTGTATTTACAAAGGATTTTTGGTAATAAATTAAAGAAAAACAAATTGGGTACGAATGGGTTAATAAAGGATTTGTGGATTTTTTTATTTAAAGATTTCATAAATAGAGACACTAATTCAGTTTAGCAGACCAAAAATAAAACAAATGTACCTATTATATTTTGAATTTCATATGTAACTACGTGGTAAATTCCGTTTTACCTCTTGATCTTCAAAGTTTAACTGTACTTTGGATACTTTCAAAAATAGTTTTGGTTTCAGAATTATTTTGATGAGGATTGATAATTTGGATCATTTGGACTACTGTTCTAATCTTGGATATTATTCTCATGTGTTGGCCGATGTAATCGTTGCCGTTCAGGTATGTCTAGTATAACTTGGGAATCTTTATGTAAAACTCAGGAATATGTACGGAATTTCGAACAGAACCCTTTATTTAATCCATGGGAGTAGCTTGCTTTCAATCCATCAGCCATGACCAGGTAGAAGTTTTAAGTAATTCGTAATTGTATTCTTAGTATCGCCTGTACTGAGTATTGAAACTTCAACCTCCAGAAGACTGTCACTTAGAACTGATGATTACCTTAGCACTTTATCCATTGCACCATCGGTTTTTGTGAGTTTTGGTGACTCTTAATCTACATCATGATAAAAATATGTATAAAACATTAATATGATATTTCTTGAAATGTATCCTTTAAATATCATTTTATATTTGCAGATTTTCTTGCCATAGAAAAAAAGGAACTTTTATTGGATTGGAATGTATCTTCCTTGCCTGGATGTTTTAAAATATGCAAATGTCTTCAGAAAACAGATATTGAAAAATTCCTGATGTAAATTCTCCAAAGTTAAGCCTGGAAGAGATGGAATAACTTTCTTCCGAAACTGAGAATACATTTCATCAAATCAAATTTGACAAAAGCATACAAGTTAAACATGTTATTCTCCAATATGTGATCATTACGTTTTGGGTTTTTCTTTTCAAATATTTAGTAGAAGTAATGGTATTGTCCAAAAATAATTGAAAGAAATCAAAAATATATTCTACTAATCTGTAAAAAATAAATCATAGGAAATTCTTAGCCATTATAGGATTTTGAAATAAAGAAATGTTTACAAAATTTTGAGCAAATTTGTATAATTTTCTGATTCTGTAGATCTGAATAAGATCACAGGTAAAACAATGTTAAAAGAGCTATGTTTCTGAAGACCATCATCCTAAGTCTGATATAATACCTCCCAAATTTAGCCTCAATGTAGTTAGGGGACAGAGAACATGCATTTTGTTGTATAAAGTCCTTATTAGAGTGTCTAAAATGATCAGTGTTTACTCAATATTATGGCACCTGTTTAATTTGAAAACTAAGCATTATTCTTGTGAATGTCTAATTATTCGTTTTCAATGAATTGCAAAAAGAGACAAGATACACAAATACACACCGAAGAGAAGCCATACTCTTGTGAAATATGCAGCTCTTCTTTTAAGAAGAAATCAAGTTTAAAAAGGCATGTGTTAACACACACTGGTGAGAAGCCACACTCTTGTGAAGTGTGCAGCAATTCTTTTAAGCAGAAATCAAATTTGCTGAAGCACATGCGAATACACACTGGAGAGAGGTCATATTCATGTGAAGTATGCAGATTTTCGTTTACAGAAAAATTTAATTTATTGATTCACCTGCAAACACACACAGGTGAGAAGCCACATTCTTGTGAAGTATGCAAGTCTTCTTTTACCCAGAAATCAAGTTTGTTGAGCCACATGCGAACACACACTGGAGAGAAGCCATATTCTTGTATAGTATGTCGCTCTTCTTTTACAGCGATATCAACTTTATCAAGGCACAGGCTAACACACACTGGAGTAAAACCACATTCTTGTGAAGTATGCAGCTCTAGATTTACACGGAAATCAAGTTTGTTGAGTCACATGCGGACACACACTGGAGAGAAACCATATTCTTGTGAATTATGCAGCTCTTCTTTTACACAGAAATCAATATTATTGAGGCACATGCGGACCCACAGAGAATAAAAACCATATTCTGTGTTTAGTATGTGGTCTGGCGCAATACTTAAATTTGTTTCAGCACATACAAACACAAGAAATAACTTGTATTTCTATAAATATGAAAGGACTGCTATGATCATCAATGTAACTGTTCCAAATGACTATGGCTTAAATAGAGCCGAGCACAAAAAATTACTAAATACCAGGACCTAAAATATAACCTGAAAACAATATTGTATCTGAAAGAAATAAACATTGTGATAGTAGCAATAGTTTAATCAAAGAAAATCTTTTTTTTAAATACCTAGAAGACAAAGCTGTAGCAATATACAAATGGCTGATCTAAAAGAGACAGCATCAATCCTTAAAAGAGCATTCTAAATGAACAAATTATTAAACCTTTTTTAAAATACTTGTTGATTAGTTTTCAGAGTAGGTAATTTAAATTAAACTAACTAAAAAGAAAGACATACGTAAGAGTTCAGAATAGGGAGAGGGTTACTTTCTACTCCCTTCCCTCTCATTAGGGATCTCACATAGAGAAAGGGGAGAAAGTGACTGACTGCTTGCTCTCTTTTTCGCTCTCTCCCTCCCTCCCATTAATGACGCCACACATTGTTTTATTGCTTTTAAATTCAATGAAAAATTGTGAGCTAAAAAAAAGCCCCCCCCCCATACACACCATCACTCAGACGATCTGATTTCTTATTTCTTTTTATTTCTTTATGGTCTTATTTCAAAAATCCATACATTTGTATCAGAATTACCAAAGTGTTAATATCCATTTATATGAATAAATGTTAATGTTTTTGTCTTGTGTTTACAACAAACTTATGGATGAAATGTTTATTATCTAACATGTTCTGTTTCAAGTAGTGAACTTTACAAAGTGCAAATGAGATGGCAAATCCAGCTAGTCAGCTATAAACATAAGAAATCAAGCCTCAAAATTAAAATTTTACTTCAGTTCGTTCTTAGACATCACTCTAAAAACCAATTGGACCAGAAAAATTTAAAAGATCAATTCTATTTCTGTGAAATATGGAGCTCTACCTTTTTGGATGCACATGTGAGCACCCACTTTACAAAAATCCTATTCATGGGAAGAGTGTGACCTTTTGTTTTCATAGAAGTTAACTGTGATGAGGGATATGAACAAAATACACTAAATAAAAATGTATTAAAACACATCATATGTGTATTTTTCCTTTATTATAAACTATGATTTGACCTGTCGCAAATACATGAAGAACAAAACTAATTCATGTGAAGTGTCTTTCTTATTACTTTTATGAACGTTACATATCTAAGTATCACAGACCAGCCAGTTTAGTGTGCGAAAATGGGTAAATATAGTGAAATTCCCTTCAATTTCAAATTGTGATAACTCATTTATTTTTCAGGTTATTTTGATAAAATTTAGATGGAAACAAAATTCAAAATGTTCTATTCTAAATGTACAATTCTTTCTCTTGTGTCATTCGTATTTCTTTTCAGGTTACTTCAAGTTAGGTTAATATTGTCAGTGACAGGCGATTTATTTTTTAAAGTTGGTGTCTTTCAACTTAATGTGCACGATGTTGTGTACATGTATGCTTATAAAAACAGTCCCATCTTAAGAAAAAAGGCCATTCATCAATATGGTAGGCTTAATATATGGTTTTAAGTTGTATTTCACAAGATATCAAAGTTAAAAACTTTAGTGAATGAAATGTTTGCCCTTTAATGAAATTGTTTCCGTCTGTTTTTATATGGTCCAAATAAATCTGAGTTTTTGTTGATTTACTCTTAAAATAAAAATCTAGTTTAATCTCTACTGTGATAGGAATAATAGTACAAAGATTCAGTGTTTTAGCTGTTTAAATGATTCTTATATGAACAGTCAAAGTTTTGTTTCCATGCCATTTTTGTACATATTTTTGAGAGGTAATGGGATTTTGCCCAACATTAAGGTTGGCTTAATCTAACGATTATTGCTTCTATTATGATCAATTTTCATTTACGACAAGATGACATGACATTTTTTTAAATTTTGCACTTGTTCAAAGCCTACAGTTTTAGTTATACACTGAAAATTTGGCTTCTGGACCAATAGCATACAAGACGGTATAATTATGTGGCTAAGTTTACTACTAAAATAAATTTGGTATCATTGTTTGTTTTGCAAACATCTATGTGCCCATATTAAAAGGTTTTAGATATAATAAAAATAAAATTTTGGTTTAAGATCCCTACTCTAACAGGTCCAGAAAATCTGAATGATTAAAAATAAAATGATTATAAAATTTTATATTCGTTAGTGGTGTCATTCAAGTGGGATGCCTTCTAAAATGTGTAAATTAATTTGCATTTTTGTAACAGGATGTAAAAATAGTAGTCATTATCTAATATATAAAATTATGTCAGCCACAGTTTAGGCTTTAGACCTAAATAGCATTGTATCTAACACATTGATATTTGAATCTGTTTAGCCAGTTTGTCTATTTTTCCTTCCAACCTGTTTTTACAATACCTAAATGTATTTCGCTTCAGTTTGTTTGAAAAACAAATTATCTTCCAGCCAAGAATATTGTTGCAATAGTGACAATTTTAAATAATGCAAGGGAGATAACTTATATTTTCGCTGTTTTAATAGATGATGTTAGAAAATGATGATGCCATTTAGTGTGAACGGTGACAAACAAGGCAACAAGATCTACAGAGTTTTAATAGTATATATATAGATATAACGAATATTGACATGATGAGTCACAGGTGGTTTAATCAACTACAAAAACTCTGGATCTTTGTTTGTTTGAATGACACTGTACACATTGGATGACATTACAAAAGGCGTCATGCATGCTGGATGAGATCAGAAAAGGTGAATGAGATAAATAAAGAGTGATTAATAATAAATAAAAATTAGCTGAAGAAAGTGAATGACATGAATAATTAAGAGAAAATGACTAGAGAGAGGGGAGGGGGGGGGCAAAGAGAGAAAGCGAGGGGGAAAGTCAATCAAAAAAACTAATGACTAGACGACTTATAAAACTCATGACATCAGTGAAAGTGGAGGAAAGAGAGAGTGAAGAAAGACAGAGAGACGGGAAAGAGAGGTAAAAGTACATAAAAACGAATGATTATTATCAAGAAAGAAATATATATAATTACTTGAAAATGGATGACGTCAAAGAAAAACTGGTAACATTTGATAACTTTATAGATAGACTAATCGACCTAATGGTTACAGATATATTTGTGAAGCTGCATTTTCCACGCTTGTTGTTGTCAAGACAAAGTACAAAAACAGATTCGACTGAGATATAATCTCTTGTTCCCCCTGTAAAACATTCACAGCAAGAACTTGCCTAACTACAACCACAGCAAAGAATTTTCCTTTCTCACTCTGTGTACCTAAAACCAAGTGGAACTTCCATGAACAAAGTTTCTTTCCTAGAACTTCCCATCTGTGGAATACAATATCACAGGACTACTTCCTCGTTGACTATAACATGGTCGTTTTCAAGTTGAATGTTATCAAATACTTGTTAAGCCATTCTTCTTCAATAAAAAATGTCTGCCCATTCCACCCATTGTTTATAATCCTCCTTTTAGCTGAGGAACCCAATTTTAGTATTGAGTTTAAATCAGGAAGAAAATCAGAGTGACGACTTACGTGGAAAACTAATTCGTCTGGCCAAACCTGACTGAAATAGGAAAAGCAAAACGGAATCACCATTCCTCACGAAATAAGCAATCGCTTCACAAATAAAGAGGTGTGCAGATGTATTACTGGAAACATGGGAACAGAATGAAGATTGTACAATGGGTTGGTTAATGTTGACAAAGACGAAATAATCTTATCCTGGAGTTCGTCAACTCGCCTACTGCAGGCCTGGTAGAGAGTGCAGGAATATATGTCTTGTCTGTTTGAAAGTAAGACTGGAACTGGAGATCTCCGCTCATCACATGGATTGTGTTCATGCCAAAACACGATTTATTGTGTATGAATCTCCTGCAGTGAAGAGGCAATGGTTACATAATCGCCAAGCCTAATACCATCTTGCTGCCGATCAGGTAGACCGATAGAAAATAGTTCACTCATGTAACTGCTACATAACCGCCTACTTAGGCTTTTAGCCAGTAAAACGAGAAACTTTACTGATAATAACAGCACATGAGAAACAATGGAAATAACATGTAAAATGCAAAAATAGATTATAAGATTGATAAATTTGAACAAGAATGTCTTTGTTTTGCTGCCAAAGGCAAAATGTCTCTTTTGATGAAAAAAGCAAACATGTAAGTGAAAAGAGGAAAATTTTCATTTGTTCAAAGGTGAAAAATGTTCTGTTATTGTAAAATATAAATGTTCATTTGCTGAAAAATTACAAATTACAAATGTTTTCAAAATAGAACGTTCAAAAAGAAAATTTTACACATGCAGATGCAAAATTATAGAAGTGATAGTTAATTACTTTAGGAAATGTAAATGTTCAGATATATAAGGTTTTACAAAGCTTTTTTGGCCAATGGATATGTGTACCAGCACTAGTGGTAATGTGAGTGGGTAGGTATGATTTGTATCTATCAGTTAACTCAGGCAATGTCATGGTGGGTGGAACATGAGGTTCCAATGTGTCATTGTCTGTATATGCTCGCTTAAGTCTGTCGACTGACACAGTTTCTTTAGTTCCTCCAATATCCAGAGTAAAATAATTTTTTGTTAGGATCAAGCACACGATATGGACCATATGTTAGTGGTAGTTTTATTGAGTCATTGATGCTTTGATGACGAGTGTTCATGGGTGGTAAACTGCTGACATAGCATCTAAGTCTGTTAACATAGAGTTCTAAATGCATTACTGTTGACTGTGGAGGAGTGAACATATAACCAGGTAATGCAAATGATGTACCGTAAAGCAGTTCGGCTGGGGAATATCTGCCAAGAGATGCAGGAAGCCAGCAGCAGGTGCAGGAGGGTGTCAGCAGGTTCAGGTGAACAAGCCGCAGATGTTGATCATTTGATACCTGCTGTAGTTACAGTAGGGATGATAATGGCAGTCAGTGTTGATATGCTGTAAGGAGGGGAGGCTGTTGCTGCTTCTGTCACCATCGTACTTGTGAAAATGCCGATCCATCCAGCAGATATTCGAGGGGAAAAGGATGTTGCTCCTATTGATGGATGATGTTGTTGTAATGGTAAAATGGTGCCATAACATCTAGCAAAGATTCATGGAGAAATGTGCAATTTGTGGAGTCAGAAGAGATGGTATTGATGCTAGGGTACATGGCTCCTTAAATGAGCAGCTTAGTGAAGAGACACGCCCATTATATACTGCATTGCTGCTGGTACAATGATTTGATGAGATCTGATTGTTTGGGTTGAGTGACGATATGCACAGAAAGTCATAAAGTGTGTTGGTTTCTGTCCCATAGATTAAGGTGTTCAAGGATTAAACATCCGGTTTTGTTAGGAGTGCTGAGTCATAAACAAGGTCGGTGCGACAAAAGTACCAAATATTTTGGGTAGAAGAAAAAAATGTCTGCTACTAATTATTTTTTTTTTCATTTTTAAAACTTAAAAAAAGTAAATTATAATTTTTGGTATTATTGCACATTACTTCCCAATACTAATTCCTCCAAAAAGGAAAAATGAGATGCGACTTTTTGGGGCGATTACGTGTAAACACCCTAAAAAACTTAGTGGTAAAACAAAAATTTTAAAAATGTAAGTTTAGACTTTAGAGTGAGGAATAAGTTGTGCATATGAAGTTAATATAAAATGATCACCCATTTCCAACCAAATAGTGTTTAAACGACATGTAACAATTTTCTTGTTTTAATTAAATCCTTTTTTGGGGGGGGTAGGGGTAGTGGCGGGATTAAGAAGGGGCATGTAATTTTTTTTTTTTTACCGATAAGTTTTTTAGGTTATTTCTTAGAAATCATGGACTTTTGACATTTTTTATGCACATGAGTAAGAGATTGGATTTCATTGTGCATGCCCTTTGTTATATGCCCTCAAAACGCTATGCGATAGAAACTTCTGGCCCAGAAATAGGTGATGATTTTACGTTAAATTTGTATACGAAGCTGATCCCCCGACTCTAAATGCTAAATTAATTGTTCTTTTAGTTTGTTTTTGTTCTTTTTACAGCCATGTTTTTCAGGGTATTTACATGTAATTAGCTAAAAAAAAGTAGAATCTTAAATGATTTGTCGACGTCGGTTGACGGATTTTGAAATGTGAATTTGTTTTATTTGTTGACGAAATGTGAATTTTGTGGGGTCTCGTTGACCTATTGACATTCAAATTTGTTTTTCACAGTTTATCAGGTAAGCGATATTTTGAAATTTTAATTTTTTTTTAATCTTCCTCGGTTGACGGAATTTTGTAATTCGGATTTTTTTCGTTGTTTTGTCTAGTTGACATGTTTCAAATCTGAAGAGTTTGTGAAGTTGACGAGTTTGATATTGTGTTGAAAATTGGAATTTTGTTGTGAATCATCGTGTTTTCAGGTGTAGATTTTTCAATGCAGATTTTTGTTTAACAGGCTAGTTGCTGAAGCATAATTCAAATTTGATTCCAGACTTGAACTATTTGCCCAAGCGTTAAGATATTTATTGTTGTAGATTGTTGTTTGAAGCGGGATGTGTGAAATTAGCATGATTCGTTGAATGGCGATTTTGAGACTATTTTCTTTCATGAAGTGTTTCGATTGTTGTTGTGTCGAAATTTTCAACTGTATTTGTTCTTTGTTCAAGTTTTGTTTGTCTTGATAATTTATTTTTTGGTAAATTAACATGTGAAAGATTTTTTTGTTTACCCTCAACCCATCCCCATCAAAAAATGACGCCATGTTGACGGGTTTTCTCTTATTTATTTTTGTGCCTGTACATTCCAAAACTTGTTATCCGAATCTTGAGTTGAGATCACAAATTTCGTGTTTGAAATTGTATTTTGTCTCCATTCCGTAGCATTGAGTTTTGTTGTTGTTGAAACATCACATGTTATAATGCGGAAGTTGACATTTTTAAGTAGCTGCTCATATTGATTAAAGTATGCATATGTAATGCATGCAAATATAAATATTTTCAGTTGTCTGAAAGTAGCATAGAATCAAAGCCAGTGCGTCATTCCGAGGCTGAGTGGTTATTTGTATCCGTGTGAAGAATAATGCACGGTTGTTTAGAAGAACCAAATCTATCCATAGACTAGTTGAAAGGTTGAGTGTTTCTGGGTTACCAATGTTGAAGAGACCACACTCGGTGTCACCAATGTTGACGATATGACATTATCAAATGAAAGAATGACAAAGTCTATCCATACACAAATATATAAATTTTATTGATAACTTGTTAAACTGAAGGGTTGATAAAGATTGAGAGTTTAGAGTGTCTCAAGAACGTTCTAGGTGAAGGAAAGTGTTTTGTAGGCCAAAAAAATTTGAGCTGACATGTTCAGTTTGGCTGGTGCCATCCGGATTTGCATGATAGTGTGTGTAAATGGGATAGACATTATAGATGTGCATGTATATTAGTGTGCCTGTTTTGCAAATGAGAGAGTGTGTGTATGAACTTGTGCTTGAGAGAGTAGTTCATGAGTGTCTCTTGTTGTGTCTTCTACTATGAACGAAAGTTTCAAAAGATTCTTTGAAAAATATTGCTCAACTGTAAGAGAAGCTGTTAATTAAATTTTAATTATCTTTGGTGTCTGTTGATTATTTGTAGATTTCCAATTTGCTTTGGCTAACCGTTTTCCAAAAAGGGTCATCAGTTGGAATGAACAATATCAATTAAACATCAAATACTCAGATTATTAAAATAATTTTTGCCGGAATAAAGCTTTAAGTGTCCCTAAAAGTTAAACGCTTCCGAACTAAATGGCCGACCTACAAAAACCACACACACACACACACACACACACACACACACATATACAAAAAACACACACACAAAACACACACCTACACACAAAAACAAAAGCATTAAGCAGACTGAGAGGGAAGGATTTTTTTATCATATTGCCATCCGAACTTGAGGTTAGTGGTAGGGCATGTGTTATTATAATTTTTTCAAAGAATAAAATTTTAATTTTATTTCTGTCATGAAAATGCTATTTTTTAACCCTATCACTAACGGATTCACTGCGAAAAAATAAATTTAAAGAAAACGACAGGCAAAAGTGTGCGTACCTGAGTTTCATCTGGTCCTTGTAATTCAGGCTAAATACATAATACATTTGTAAAAACAACCTTCAAGGAAAAGAAAGAAAATTGTTTTTTTCTCAAGGACGAATAAATAATGTTTTTAATACTTGACTTGATTTATGTGCGAAGATCTCCAGAGATCTTTGCCATATTCTTGAAAGAAAAAAGTTCTGACACTTATCACAGTTTTGGGCCAGTCTTTCAGCTGTCAAGAGCGGCATGCCAGTCTCAACCCTTATCTGGTCGACCCATCTCTTCTTGAATGAAATCTTCTTTATATGCTTTCTTCACATAGCTGAAGTCTGATAGCTGGGGAACTTGTCCAAACCATGTTAATGTCTTTTTTTTCGAATAACGTTGTTGATAGAAGCCTCTTTCTGATATCTACATTTCTTCGTCTATCTCACAAAGTTACTCACAGGATAATTCTTAAACATTTCAATTTAAAGACATTTAGCTTCCTCTCATGCTATGCCAGTAGAGTCTATGCTTCACTTGCAAATACAGCAATAGGAACTATCAATGCATTGTAAAGTCTTCACTTCACAGGCGTTGACATGTCCATTTTTTTTTAGACGTCCAAATGCAGAAGTTGCTATTCCTATTCTTCTGCCAGATGAGGATCCTGAAACCACTGAACCAAGAAACACAAAATCTTCATATTTTTATACTGTTTACTTGTCTATTGAGATATTATGTCCAGAAGAGAAAAAGATTTTGTATTTGCCTGGGTTCACTTTTATCCCCCATTACTCGCAAGATGCTTCAAGCTCAGAAGTAGAGAGCTTCAACGTATTAAAGACAACGGCAACGAACGTGGTGTCATCAATATTAGGAATATTACTAGAGAGCTCATTTCTAAGCATCAGTGTTGATTAGAGATATTCCAGTTCTTTCATCACAAATTCCAAGAAAACACTGAAGAGGGCAGGAAATAAGAGACAACTCTAACGCGCCTCTACAGTTTCTTCAAACCAATGTGATATGTCTGTTAATATCACTGCACATTCTGCATCTTTGTATAAATTTTCAACAATGTTTACCATTTTGCTATCAACTGCAGTCGACATTGACATTTTCTATGTGACCCGTCACCTGATTGTGTCAAAAGTTGCTTTGAGGTCTATGAAGTTGAAGTGGAGGGAAATTTTTTGTTCTTTCTTAGGCTTTTTGCATTGACTGTCATACTATAAAAATGGCATCAACCGTTACCCAGCCAAAATCCATACTGTGACACTTTTGTGAAATCCTCGATACGTTTTCTCATTCTCTGTAATAGAGCCCTGAGGAAAACTTTACAAGGAATTGATAGAAGTGCATGACACGGTAATTTGCTGGATCAAGTTTGTCCACTTTTTTATGAATAAAGTTAACAAACATCCGGGACCAGTCTTTGGGGTAGTTTTCTTCATTCATACGTTTATGCTGATTTTTTCTAACATCTTGATCATTGCTTCTCCACCTGATTTAATAACTTCAGATGTTATTTCATCTATTCATGGGGATTTTTATTGTTTTAACCACCTCTCTTATTTCTGCTGAAGATATAACAAGTTCTCTGCTTTCTGATTGTACTGCGGTATGAATTTTGTTGACAGCATCAGATTGACGAGGAAAGGAGGTGTTAAGATGAGTCTAAGAATGGCCTTTCCAACAGGTCAGTACCTCATCCAATCGACTGTGCTTATTGCCTTGCTTATCTTTAACTAGCTCTCTGATTGTTTTGAATAGGTTTCTGTTGTTATTTCCATTGTAAACGCATTTGTTGCCTTCTTGAAATGGCATATAAATCATCAGTCGATGTTTTGAGGTTAAAAAGAGGTTCAAATCCTCCTCCTATTTTGATCTCGAACATTTTCTTCAAATTCACATCATCACAGTTTTGAAACAATATTTTCCTGAAACGGCTTGTATCTAATTTCGTGATTTGAAAAGACAGGTTCAAATTAGTAAAGAATGGTCTTATCCAATGTCTGCAGAGTTATACACACGGCAGTTCTTGATATTTCATTTCCTTTTCTTTTGGATAATAATAAAATCTATTTGGTTTCGACTTTGTCCATCAGGAAATGGCCATATCACAAGCCTGGATTCTTTATGCTGATAAACTGTGTTTATGTTGGATAAGCTGTTTATTCCACAGAATATTATTAGTTTCTCACCATTCTCGTTGCTGCTACCAATGCCAAATCTACCAGAAATTTCAGGCCAGTTTAAAAATGCGTTGGATCCCACTTTAGATTAAAATCTAACAGTAGATATGGAGTCTTACTCGGAAGTTGATTGATTTCATTTTACAACTGTCCATAGAACATATCGATTTACACGTAACTATATCTGGTGTCAGGGGCATAGACTTGGAAAACTGTCAGCGGGACCCCCACCATCTTTAGTGTGACACTCATTATTCTCTCTGAGACAATCCTTTAGTCACCAGGTTTTCTACAAGATTTTGCAAGAGAATTGCAGCAACACATCATCTATGAAGATTGTCACACTTGCTGGAATGGATTATGACGTGATTTTCTTCTTTAAAAACTTCCGTTTTTTCTTTAGCCCAATATGTTTCAACAGGTCCAAGCAAATCTATCTTTAAATGCATAATTTTATACAATAAGTTGTTGAGCTTAAAGTCATCTTTCAATGAGCTCACATGTTTTTTTAATCTGTGCTTTCATCGGGCAGATTACTGATGCACACTTTATGGCTCACTCCGACAAGAGATCAATTGTTTTGTGGTGTCATCATACGATTGTTTTGTGGTGTCATAATATGTGTAGATTAGCACATTATACTGAAATACTTGCTAAAAGCATCTTCATGGCTGCATAAATATATGACTCACCAAAACCTGTACATTTTTACGATTTTCCACTCACATTATTACTACCTGTAAAGAATAGAGAGATTTTTGTTCAAGGTTTACTCCCATAGCACGACTGGTAATTAATTATGGAGAGGCAGTATTTGGCACCTCACATATGCTGGGATGTATGGAGACCAGTCAAGGATTCCACAAATCGCCATCTCTGAAAGATACTACTTCTCTACAATCATTGTGTATACATTGTAAATTATTATATGCTATAGAAACGTTTAAAATACAAATTTAAAACAACAAAACTCTGATCTTATTATCTGAGTGATTAATATATAATTCTTACTCTTTCCAATATTTTCAGAATAAAATCCGTCTTTGAAGAGAGAATTAAGAATTGTATTTTTTTATCATTTCTCTGTATCAGTTGACCGCGATGTGTTATTGAAGTGTTTAGGATCTTTTTATACCTTTTAAAATAATCGCATATGTAGGGATAATAAATATGTAAAAGAAATTTATTTTAACATTCTATTGCATCTCCATCGTAAATCCGATTGTCAGAAGTGTATTTCTATCTCACACGTATGTATATACTTGAATGCAAGCTTAAACTTTTATATATGTTATAAAAGTTTTTTAAAAAACAATGGAGAGCTCTCAGTTCGTTATTACATGTTCATCATAAAATAGACAATTATAGTTGATTTGCAGAACCGTGTTCAAACAATAGTATCAGCAATAACAACAACTGCAGCAGAAAAACGATCTGCATGAAATATTCAATGTTTATTGGTTGAAATACATAATACTGATTGGTCAATTCTATCAAAATAATCAACCAATCAGAAAGACTTTCTCTGGAAGCTGAACGTCTGCTGTAAACACATGCAATACTGCATGTTTAGTGGGGTGCATAGTTGCAATGTTCGCAGACAACAGGCTGGTGATAGGAAAAAAATCCTGAGCCAGATATTTTTCCCATCACCGGCCTGTTGTCACTTGGAATCCAAGAAAAATTAATGTCAACTCCAGATACAAGATCCACTGGAAAAGTTTTTATACTCAGTGATAATACAGCTTAGCCTTTTCAAGTAGGCTGGCTGTGTGGTCTACCCTAAATGGCACCAATATCTATATATATTCCAGTAGAGAGGGTCTGATTAAACTGATGTGCTGTTTGTATTCGGTTTGAAGATATGCATGTCTTGATTTGCAGGCGTGTCGTTCGGTAGAAGAAACCAAGTATCATTGTAACTTCTCAAACTAAAACAACGTTACTTTTTTTGTTTGGAAGGAGAATCTTTTTCTTACTGCAGTGACAGATCACATGATTGACACTACGATTGGTGTCAAAATCAAGCACCGAAATTGGATGAAGACAACGAGCAGATAATCATTACCTATGCAATCAACACACACAAATGCAGGTTAACACTGCTAAACATTGATTATTCAAGTTACAACTCATGCACAGTAAGTAGTAAGACTCAACCTACCACAAACTCTTGTCAGTCGCAACATGATTACAGACTCCATGCAAGTAAACTAAATCTAACCTTGGCCGTTAGACCATAGGTTCTTTGCAAGCAACACAAGACACAGTCCTGGACTACTAAACATAGCAACAGCTTATACACAGTCTCACAAACTCACTCACACACAAGTCCACATACATACAGACAAAACTACATTTTCTTTGCCTAGACACTTTAAACTCTTATTAGCTCCTTACTTTTGGTTGTAAATAAAACCAATATATTTACGTAGAGATAAACACTGTCATTCTTTTGATATTTCCTGTTCCACTAATTTCTAATATTTTGCCAAATCTGAGAATTAAAACAAAAAATCCAGATAATTTTTGAAACGGGTTTAGTGAATCCCTATTTACTTACTTCCCCACGAGGGCAGAGTTAGACACAAGACGCTTTTAATGTGAGTAAAATCCAGATCCCTAAAAAGGGGCATTCTGAATGGGGGAAAAAATTAAAATTGCCTCAGTCTAGAAGGATCCGTCTTTCAACGATTGATCAAGCTGAAATGTTGAATGGTGGTTATATAGAAAATGTGATGCAGTCAATTTCTAATATGTAAAACAATTTTATTGGTCGTCTTTGTGAACATATGAATTAAAGGAGAAATGAAAAAGAAGGGTTTTAGCGAATGAACTCGTTCAGTGATTAGGGACGAAGAGGAAAAGTTAGAAAGTCCATGTCATTAAATAAATGTTCCGAAGTAGGGGAGAGAAAAGAGTTCTTGTGTGAAGGATATCTGTCTGCACACAGGTGTGAAAGTTAGTTCATGTGTAAGTAGTTATGTGTGTGTGTGTGTTATATTAAGTCCACGTATATGTGGCAGTCGCCATTTTGAATCCTGATGTCTTTTCAAAGTCGAACCCAGTGCCAAAGGCCTAAGAAGATGCCTGTTTCGTTCCAAGAGAGAATTTGGGGGGGGCTTGTCTGAGCAAAGTGGCTGTTGTTGACAGTGCTGGGTCTTGACCAAGAAAAAGAGAAAGTGAATGCTGTGCGATCCCTTTTATAGTCTCTTGTCACGTGATCAGCATGAAAGATGGTCCCTGATTAGGCAAGCCGGAAAGGAAGTTAAATGCCTGTGTTGTGAGCAAACGCTAAAAAGCAAATGGCATGAATTACTACTCTCTTTCGTTTTTTACATTGTTTGGATACGCTTTCCGTTTTGCATGCCAAGACAGACAAAGGATTTCTCGCAGAAGCGTGTTAGTTCAGCATAGTCCAACCAATCAGGAACTGGCATGTTCATAAGCAACACGGACTTTGTGACCCCTATAAAAGAGTGAAGGGAGTTGGCATCTTCCTCTTTTTCACCAGACAGACCTTGAAGGAACACACAAAAAGACGTTCTACTCTAGCCCAGCCTATTGGCCGGGGCAAAAAAGGAACACCGCAGAAGTGCGTACAAACTTGCCCTGCCACGTGTGCACGCATATGCCCACGTATATATATACACAGTAGCAGGGTAAAGTAACAAACTTACACACACACACACATATCAAATTGCCACATGTACACATACATGCTCTATGACTCACGCACTAACAAATAGACATACACATCTGCAGCCCCCTGTGTTTGCTTAATTATGATGAACAATTTCTCACAAAGAAACACAAGTGTAAATAAACTTTACAAAGAACATTTTCTTCATTAAAACGAACTCTTATATTCCATGTAAATTTATAGGTTTACAAATGCCTTATCTAAAATAAATTGTTAATTATAAAATGTTTTATTGTAATTAATAATGGTTTCTTTCATTTTAATTCACTAAATGTTATTCTTGTTTGTAGTCTTTTTCTTCCTTCGTTCATTCACAAAACACCATACATGTAAACCTGACCCTTGCTAGCTGGTGACCTCTAATATAGTCATATCCTTCCTTCGCCATTTCCATAACTTTTTTATTTACCGAAACCGCATTCATGCATGTTAGCACTTCCTACCTCTTCCTCAGTGGGGCCATACCTGCACCAATCAGCGCCAAGCAGATTCAAAATCATAAACTGCGAGCTGTTGCTGCTTGTACTCTTACAGTTTAAGAGTATTTTCTTACACAAGAATGCATTTACTCTTTTAAAGTTGGTATTCTTTATCGAATTTTGAAACTGTTTTTTGTGTGTTTTTTTTTCTTTGTTTCAGTGAAACGTGTCCGGTTGAAAATGTGTTTTAGTTTTTACTTTTCAGTGAAAAGTGTTTGTTTTGTTTTTAAAAGAAAATATTCAGGCGAAATTGAGTTTTAATGGTCCTGAAAGTTTGTTTGTGTACTTTAAATGGCTAGAAGAACGAACAAGACTAACAAAGCCGTCGAAGGCTGCATGTTCTAGGGGTCACCAGTATAGAAAATGAGATACAGTCCATTTCTAATACATAAAACAACTTTGTTGGTCGTCTTCGTGAACATGTGAATTAAAGGAGAAATGTAAAAGAAGAGTGTTAGTCTACGTATATGTGGCAGTCGCCATTTTGGATCCTTGTGGCTTGTCGAAGTCGAACCCAGGGCCAAAGACCTGGGAAGATGTCTATTGCGTTCCAAGAGAGAAATTTGAGGGCTGGTCCAAGCAACGTTGCTGTTGTTGACAGTGGTGTGTCTTGACCAAGAAAAAGAGGAAGTGAACGTTGTGCGATTTCTTTTATAGTTTATAGATTCAAACTGCGAGCTCTATCTGCTTGTCACACTTCTGCTACAGTTACTGTCATTAAAGAGGGGCAGGTCCATACATCAAATTAGGAAAAATAAGAAGTTTAAACTGCATCAATATTTAGACCTGAAATGAACTTTTCAAGGTCAATATCATATAATATGTGGAACATCATTCGCTTCAATATAAGTCAAGTAGTGAGTGTCGGTAAAAATCTTGTATAGTGACCGTGCGAGTGCGTGCTGTGCGCAAAACATTTCATTCATAAAAATTTCAACCTGCGCGCTTGCGCAAATATAATAAAACCGAACCCGTGTTGATGAAAAGGAACTGTAATAAAAACGAACCTGTGTTAATGAAAAGGAAAATATTAAAACTAAAACAAAAAGTGGTTATTTTAACAAGCTATCGCGCTAAATGAAAACACGTGTTAAAACTAAAACAAAAAGTGTTTATTTTTAACAATAGGGGAAAGAAACAAATAAAAACGGAAATTGTTAAAACCGCTGTCGCGAACGGAAAATATGTTACAAACAATAGGGGAAAGAAACAAATAAAAATGGAAAATGTTAAAAAGTGCTTATTTTTAGTGTAGCAGTTACCTCCTCCTTTCAGACATAACTACACCGGTTGGCCGTTAGGTGTCGCTTTTTCACCGACAGGTGGCGCTGAAAAGTGACACCAGAGTTATCTGCCCTTCGGATTATAAAAACCGGTGTAAACGGAAAATCACCCTCTTGTCTATTCAATTAGCCTAGGCAGAACGACGCTGATCCAGCGCTCCATCTCACTCTTTTCTCTTCAACTGGCCTCGGCAAAACAACAACCAACACACGTTTCTTCCGTCAACACATGTTTCAAACAACGATAAGAGTTCTCAACTCATTTTCTTTGTGTACAGCTTTCAAAGACTTTTCCCATGCCGAACTCATTTTCTTCACATACGCATCTCAAGAACTGTTTCTTATCGACATACATACACCACACACCTCATCATTCCACGTACACACACGTTCAATAAACCTTATTTGAACTACCTTATTTTGTTTATTAATTATTACTCTGTCTTTGCATGCAACATTGCTTGATTTAACAAACATGCTTATAGTCGGGGAACACAACCCTCGATCTGAACATTAGCAATAGGGGAAAGAAACAAATAAAAACGAAAATTGTTAATACCGCTGTCACGTCATATTAAAGGCACTGCTTTTTTGTCCCCTTCCCCAAAAAGTTCCGGTCAACCGAGAATGTCGCAGAATTAGTATCTTGACACCACCACCACCCCTGATTTTCCTGTACTTTCGTTCTTTTGTTTGTATTTTATTGGTTTCTTTAAGTAAATAACAAATAAACAAAAATTAATGAATAAAAAATATAAAAATTCCTCCCGACTAACTCTACCTGTTGGGGGGGGGGGGACACATTGATTTAGTAACTTATTTTGCAACATGGCCATATCAACCATGACTAAGATTTGGGGAACCCATAATGAAGCAAAAGCTTTTTTAAGGGACAAAAAATATACTTAAAACCGAAAGTCTGCTGTGTTCTGTATGCAGCAGACAGATGACAGAGGTGAGAAGGTCCCCAAAAAAATGAAACGGCATTTCTGTAGTATATATGAAGCAGCTGCCGATTAAGAAATCGAAATTGAAGAGTTCCGGTTTTTTTTTCTCCAAGTACCATTCATTCAGAATTCACCGGAAGTTGGATTTAGTATTTAGAAAATGGAGTTAAATGAGATTAATCTTCGAGACATTGGTAATTTAATGAACCAGCCGCAAAAAACAATAGATTTTTTACAGGCACACCGCCTGATTTCTTAATGTTAGGGTTAGGGTTTAGGGTTAGGGTTTTTTATTTAAAATTATTTTACTTCATATAATAAAAAAAAAGAAATTGTTACCCAAAAACAAACCAGTCTTGCATTTTTTTTTATGTTGTAAAAAAATCACTTCCGGTTGAATTACCTCCCTTTATTTTCAGTAGAAGGACAGAAAATCTGCTGCTTCATATATACTACAGAAGTGCCAATGAAACATTTGTTTGGAGATGCCCTTCACATAAAGGCAAGCACATATCCATAAAACGTGGGAGCTTTTTGGAAAGGGTGAAGCTGCCACTTCAGACTTTCATCCAACTTTTGTATTTTTGGTCGTATAAGACCCCAGTAATTAAATGCGCTCAGATAACTAATCTAAATGAGAAGACAGCCATTTTATGGTACGCATATTTTCGAGACATTTGCTCTAAGCAATTAATAGAAAACCCAATGAAATTAGGAGGCAGTGGCGTCATTGTTGAGATCGATGAAACTGTCATTGCAAAAAGGAAATACTACCAAGGGCGCATGATACCACAAAGATGGAATGCTGGAGGTATCGACACTGTCTCCAAAATTGGGGTGTTGAGGTATGTGCCGGACAGGAAAGCCTGTAAATTAAGTTTTGAAAAAAAAAAATGAAGAAAAAATACTTAAAAAGTAAGAAATCACATTTCGTTGCTCAAAAACATTGTTTATTCTTTTAATATATTACTTGTTTCTAAATTACTTATTATTCTCAAAAGGAAAAAAAATCACATTCCGTCGTTCAAAAACATTGTTTATTTTTTAATATATTACTTATTTACTAGCGGAACCCGTGTAAATTACACGAAATGATGTTTTCAATACGGGTCCTAATGTAACAAAGCACCCTCTATTTGTTAGTAAGTTACGCTTGCTTTATTATGAGCCCCCCCCCCCCCCCCATTCTGGATAAGAGTGGAATAATTGTTTGAAATAGTAACTCGTGTACGATGGACACTGCGCATATCTACTAAAAAAGGTTGATATGCCATCCGTTCAAAAAAAAAAAAACAACAACAAAATAATACTGGCCGATACCCTACTTTTTAAGCAGTCAACGTAATTAACTAGACAATGCCATTAAAAACGCCAACATAAAAACAAAAAATAGTTTTTAGTTTTAAGCAACACAAAAAAGTAGTTTTTAACCAGGTGATAAAAAAAAATGTATTATTTCTTCCCCTTCCCCTCGAAATGTAGAATAAAAATCTTTGAGGTTGGTTGGGATCGAACTATAAACCAGTCGGGCCGAAGTAAAAGATACTACCTCGCTAAGGTACACAGATGTAAAACTTCCTAAACGCAGGCTACTTGAATGTTCTTCAAAATTTAGGTGCAGCACGCATGCGCAGAGCTTTTGCCGGAAGCGTGACACACGAACACACACGCTATCGTATTAATATATAGATTATTATTCTCAAAAGGGAAAAAAATCACATTCCACGTTGCTCAAAATATATCACTTGTTTCTTAAAAAAAAAAGAGATTTATTCTATTTTGTTTATTTTTTTAATAAATTACTTGTTTCATGAAAAAAAGATCTTTCGTTGCCGGTATTTTTGAAAAAAGTTTTCCGCCGGTATTTTGGGGGAATGGGACAAAAAAAGCGGTGCCTTTAATATGACGCGACTTCCTGTTTGCAGACGAAAAATCTGGGTACCCGTTTCGTATCGTAGCACCGAAAAGTTTATAAACTCCCAACGTATGACGTCATCCCTCTCTCCTATAATTTCAGCGTCCTCTTACCAAACCTCTTACGCAACACTTATTCTCTATCAGGTTCTTTGTCGTGTGAGAAAAAGTAAATAATTTTAGTAATTTTTAAACGGCTCAGAAATTCTTCCATCCTGAAATAAGCTCCTTTTGAAAAGGAGCATTAATTAATTTTTGGGAAGGCCTAGAGATACTAATTTCTCTTATTTACGGGTGAATCTCGGCCGAGATTTGTTTTTTTTTTCTTCTCCAACCGAGAGGTTATTTCCTCAACAATAATTATTTTGGGGTAACACTGTACTAATTCCTTTAGGCCTACGATACAAGGGTCTCGTTTATGTTACCAGACAGAACGGACCGCGACGCTAAAAAAGCAACGTCACAACTTTGAAAAACAGGTAAGCACGCGCTAGCGTTCATTTATTTATTTTTTTTTTTTTCCTGTTTTGTTGCTTTGTTGGCGTTTGCAACGGTTCAGTTTTCGTGCCTGTTGTGGGATTTCGAGACCTTGCCGTCTTAAATTTCTAACATTTTGCGACGCTTTTCCTCACATTTCGTAGCGCGTTTCCTAACATATTGAGACGCGTTTCTAACAAAATAGGAAACACACTGACATAGGTGACATACTGATATATTTCCAATACGCCCGGCTGTTTTGCTAGTCAATATAAACATTGGAATTGAGAATATTTCAGATGAAGAGAAGTCAGATCTTTTAGTGAGTTATATAAAATAATTGGTGCTTCTACAGAATTTGAACCGAATCAAACCGACATTTGCGAAACTAAACCCTAAACTTAGTTTAGGGTTAAAGAAACCAAAACAGTTCGGTTCGTACCAAATAATTTGGTAATTTTTTACTATCACACCGGTTGTAGTTTATCCCCCCCCCCCTTCGCTGAAAAAAATCAGATTCTACTTAGAATTTAGCAAAATGAGCACAATATTCTGGTCAGTTAGCGGTAAATTGAGAGGTGTAAGCGATTGTTTTTTCAATTTAGGGCGGGAAAATTTGGGGGCAGGCATTTTTTTATTTATCCAATTTAGTTTTTAAATATAAATGGGGGGGGGGGATTTTTTGTTTTTTAACTTAAAATTTTTTAGATCTTTTTTATTGTTCTGAAATTAATGATCACGTGCAAAAAAAATCGACGTTCATGATACATTTGGCAAAGTAAAAGTGACGAAAACAAATGCATAGATAAATTTTACAATCAGTATCCACACTTAGTTTTTGTTGACTAAAAATGTATTTAAGGAAAAGTATTGAATTTTTTCTTGTTTATTTTTTGGTTATTAGATTATTAAAAGGAAGTTTTTTGTTTTTTTTCTCAAGTTATTTAACACAAAGTGCATTATTTTTCCTTTGTACAGAAGAGTTTTTCTTTTAGGTTTATGAAAAAAAGTTTTTTTGTGTGTGGGAAAATGTTTTTTAGTGTTTTCTTTTTAGGTTAATGAAAGCAATTGGGGAGGGTGCAAGGCATGGCCAAAAAGAAAATGGTTAAATGCCCTAAAAAGTTAGAATGGCTCGGAAATGGGGGATCATTTTATGTTTAAATTGGAGGATGATAACTTCTCGAAATAATGCATCACTCAATAAATCATGAGCCTAACTAATAAAGCAACAACTTTTAGGCAAAATTCGATTTTATTCATACACTGATTCTTTTTTTTAATATGCCTCAGTTTTCAATATCACTTTTTCGCTGGAGCCAAATCTCTTTCCCTGGAGCATTTTTTTAAGTCTACAAACTGCCAGTATCGCGGGACCTGATCTGGCGAATAGGATAAGTGCAGAAGCAATTCGAAGTGCAATTCATGTAGTTTTGCCATCGTTGCAATCGACTTGTGACATGGTGCATTGTCTTGGTAAAAGAGCATTTCTTCTTCATTTGTGGCCGTTTTTTGTGCCTTATCTCAGATCTTAACCAGAGCCGGGAATTGTGTCGGCAGAAAGCATGATGTGCAAGGTCAATTAACGCTTTGATGTCACCTTGACCCGTGGCTGTGATGAGGGTGCTAAGATATTTGAAACTCTCAACCTCTTCAAGAAGATCACCATTGAAGAATACGAGTCTGTTGAGACAAAGCCGGCAGCAAGTATATTTTTTTCTTTCTGACTAACAGGATAGATTTAGGAAATCTACATTCTACTGCAGATATTCTAACGGTCATCTCTGAATGCATATACCATACACTGGAATAAGGCAGGTGATGCTAGAGCGGTAGCACTTGATATATCCAAAACCTCTGACAAAGTCTAGCATGGAGGTCTTCTCAAGAAAATTAATGCGTACAGTATTACTGGACGAATATCTAATTTACCTAGATCCTTCTAAGCAAAAAGAAAGATCCAGGTCGTCCTCGATAGCTGTACGTTTAAACGACATCACATTAATGCAGGTGTGAACCAGGGGGCGATCCTTGGACCTTCATTATTCCTTATTTTCATAAACGATTTCCTTGATGAAATTGTGTCCGAGATGGGTATATTAACTTATGACATCTCACTCTATTCTTGACATGAAGGCAAATCAAACACACACATATCCAAGGTAATGGCTGGATCCTTAGAAAATGACCTTCAGTCTGTAGTGGAATGGGGCCATAAATGGATGGTTACATTTAATGCTATCAATACAAAGCTCATTTTCTTTCACATTTATAAGAAACCTTACCAAGCAACGATTACCATGGCTGATAGCACCATTCCCGAGAATTCAACATTCAAACTCCTCATCCTAACATTGACAGGTAACATCAATTGGAATAAATACATAGAAGATACTGCCAAGTCTGCTTCAAGGAAGGTGGGCTCTCTCTGCCGGGCTGGAAAAACTTCTCATCTGCCAGTATCCTATATCTTTACAAAGCTACGATTAGCCCTTGTTTAATCGATATTTATTTCATCTTTTGTGTTTCTCTTTCTTTGAAAAAACATTTGTTAAAACATGATATTGTGTGTGTTTTAATATTATGCATATTCTATGAAATATTATTTTCATAAAAATTCTGTATTTTAATTCCTATAATTTTATTTCATCTTTTATCATTGACTGTGAAAAAGAATTAAAGAATTTATTTAATTTTTGACTTCATATCTTTTTAAAAACTTTTTAATGATTTCTTTGTTCTTCAAAGTAACTCAATGACATTTTGGATATATGTTCTTTTATATTTCTTTACCAATTTGTTTTTATAAATTGCACACATTTTTTCCTTTCTAGAATTTCAATAAATGACGTTTATCCTGACTTATTTTTTCTTTACTGTTTTTCGTTTCTCTCCCTCTCTCTTTCCTTTCCTTATTTTTCTCTTTCCTTTCCTTATTTTTCTCTTTCCTTTTTGTTTCTTTTCTCTTTTCCTTTCTTTTTTCTCTGTCCTTTCTCATTCTTTGCTCTTGTTTTTCTGTTTTCTTTTTCATAGTTTTCTTATTTTACTTATTTTCCAATTACAAAAACCTTTTCATAAATTTTAATTTCTATGTTTACAGTATTTTTCTTTTAATTTTTCAGGTTCAATAATGGCTGCTGTAGTGACAAAATGTCTTCTTCAGTGTTGCTCCTGTGGACAGGACTTGTGCCTGAATTCACACACTTTAGCTTGTCTGCACAACCTGTGCCACATTTGCATGGAGGAAAACACATTGGTGGATAGGGGAGAATCCAATGTTAGGAAATGTCCATATTGTGGAGAAGTCTTCAGCGTAAAAACATCCAACTTGTTGCCATTTTTGGCGACTGACATAAAACTTCACTTGAAACAGAGATGTTATTCTTGTTCGGAAACAGGTGTTGTGTCCGTCGGACAATATTGGTGCCAGGAATGCGAACAATTACTTTGCAATAATTGCAACAGTTATCATGGACGATTCGCAAAGACTCATAGTTGTAAAAATTTGGACCGAGTAGATTGTGCAGAATGGATTGAATTGGTAATGAGTGAAAAGTGCTTTCTCCATGGGAAACAACGGGACTTGTTCTGTGGTCAATGTAACATGTGTTTTTGTGGCATGTGTTACAATGGAGAGTGTCACTTGCGTTTTGAATGTGTGAGTACGCATGGATTAATTGTGGAAGATGAAGTTTCGAGGCGGAAGTCTGACGAAGGTCCAATCCTGGAGAAAGAAGTGAAGGAATTTGCGAAAAGTTTGAAGAAGTCAAATGAAAAGCTGATAAGGCATAGTGGTGAATTAGATACAGAATTGGATCGAAAGTGTCTTGAAATTTGGCAAAACTATGAAGAACAAATGGAGTGTGCACAACATGATGCACATGAATTGTGTGATAAATTGAGAGAAGAGAAGTGCGACGAGGAAAGACGATTGCAAGATCAGTTGGCTGAAAATGAGACCCTTTTAAGGCAGGTTGAAATGTGGCTTTTGAACTGTCAACATTTGTTGCATGAAACAGAGAGGAATGTGGACATTTTGTGTGGATTACAGACGTTAAGGTGGAAAGTTCAATTCTGGTACAAAGAATGGAATCGACCGGAGAAGCAAATTGAATTCGCTCCGAATTTTTCCAATTTCTCCTTAGAAACGATCAATCCTCTTCCAATTCTTCAATTAAAGAAATTGAAAATGCTTCAAGAATGGAATTTTCAAAAGGGAAAGCCACGAGTGATTAAATCAATTCATGTTGCTGAAGAAGATGGTCATGTATTTCTTTGCGACTGCAGAAATAACTCGTTAATTGAATTTAATCAATTTGGAGAATTTGTGTATGAATTTTGTATAATGGGTAAAGGTTTTCGTTACAGTGATAGTGGCATCTCTCCCTATGATATGTGTTCAATTTCACCCAACATTTTGGTTTGTTGTGGTGCATTATGGTTGGAGGCGATATGGTCTGCAAATGTACTTTTATTTTTGGAAAGAATAAAAATTAAACCTTTTTTAAAAATTAAAACAAGAATTGCAAATCAAAGAAACAGTTATCTATCTGTATGCATAAAAAACGATTCCATTTTTGTTTTAGATAGCGATTTTATAATTTCCACTTTCACCAAAGAAGGGGAGGAAATTGAAAGAATAAAAATTGACGGAATGTCAGAGTCAAAGGGGTCATGGGATGACTTCCGAATTCGTGTTGATCCTTCAAGTGGGATGTTTTGGGGGTCAAGGTTTGATTTGCTTTCTTCTTCATCTGAAATTGTTTCTTTTAATTCAAAAGGAGAAAAACTTTCTGTAGTGAAAGAAGACAGAAAAGATCCTTTTGATTTTGGTTTAAATCAATTTGGACATTTTTATTTTTCAAGTAATGAAGGAATTTTTTCTTTGTTACCAAAGGAAAAAATTTTTAAATTTTATAAAAATTCGGAAATGAAACCAAATATTTGCATATCAGAAAATAAAATGTTTATTGTTGTAAAAAATGATGAAATATTCTCAATTAAAATTTTCCAAATCTTTGACTAAAGAGAATGGAAAAAGACTTTGATGGTATTGCCATGTTGAAGGAATGGATAAGTGTTCTTGGGTTAGTAGATGTAGAACACTTGACGTAGCAGGTTCAGTTCACAAGAAAACATGGGAGGAAGTGATGAAAATGGAAGTGAGGGATAAATAAAGACCTTGCCAGAGATAGATTACTTTGGAAGTCAATTTCATAAAGCCGTCTTATGCATGCCAGCATGTAAACCGAACGTTAAACTGATGATGATGATTACAAGATTGCATATGTTTGATAGCTTTTAAAAATTGACATCGAAATAAATTTATCTCTGACTAGGTCTTTACTTATCAATTTTTCTCTCATGTTTTACTTGGCCTTCTGTTGCCAAGTGACCCTTACCTCAACTGTTCTACATCTACTAACCAAAATATTCTCCTTTCTTTCAACATGACCATACTAATGAAATCTTCTGTTCTGCATACATCTCCCTATATCATCCATATTTAAGCTTTTTCTAAGATCATCAGATCTAAGCCTGTTATTAAGATTCACATTACAGATCCATTGTATCATTCTTATATCATTTCTATCCATGCAACACATGTCTTCAAGCCTCATTGGCCAGGTTTCATTTCCAAACATTATCACACTGTACACATGCCTGATAGGCTCTTCCCTTGGTTGGTAAGGGCACAAGTTCACTGAATTTAATCCATCCACTCCTAACTCTTACAATCACACTAGTATCAGCTCCTCCCTATGCTCCAGTAGTATCACTAAAGTATCAAAACTTTTTTTATATTTCTATTTTGTACTTTTTATATATTCTGTATTTTGTATTGATTTTGTTTTTGTACCTTTTGATTTTTTGTATGACACTATGTGATATTAGAATGAACCTGGATGCTAGCTCTGTGAGATTGACATCATGGATTCCAATGCAGGACTCTGCTTTTTTTAATTTGTGGGCCATGAAATGAAGACATATTTCTTCTCACTCTGAAAGAGGAGTTGACGGAAGTCACTGAGCACTTTTGAATTCGGCTGTCAATGAGTGTGATTAGTATTTCATTCAGCTTATAAAACGTGAGTAGAATTCTTTGGATGCGTTTTTCTTTGAGATTACTCTTTGTGAGATTTAGCACAGAGGTTCATTGCTGTATGGAGAATTGAATTAAAATTCCATGTCATCTATGAGATGGACATATTCTAATGTCGAAGTGTCAGTGTCGGACTTCAAAGAATTAGATGTCCATTCCTGATAGAGGCCCCCTAGAAAGAAAGAAATTTCTTCGTTTTGACGAATATTATTATTGGTGTAGCGTTGGTATTTCCAGTTATAAACCTGTTTTATCAGTAAGTTTTAAACCATTAAATTGCTGAAAGATGGTGTTGTGTCCTTTGAAAATACATGAGTACTCCATTCTTGTAACATTTATTTTGAAATATTAGGGTGCTCAGTGTTTTCTTAACTGTATATTATATTTTATTGTTCGTTGTTAAAGCAATGTATAAAAGCAATTCCTTTGTCTTTTTTCTTCTACCTTTTATGGTGGTTGGTTGCTCAACATAATTTTGTGGCCTTTATAAGGAAAATATGCAAGTTTTCCTGGACCTCATTTATTTGGAGATTTTTATGTAAATATATAACTTTTTTTTCAACTTTAAAGCAAGACCATTTAAGTTGTTATTTCTATCCCAGCCGCTTTTATTGTTGTATTTCATGCAAGTTATTCTGTTTTGTTTTTTCATTAGTTTTATCCAAACAAGAATAAAATTCTGATAAAACTTCTGAACAATCTGAATAGCCTCACCATTCAAATATACTTTCTCCATATCTGGATCCTGATCTGTCTTCATTGTCTTACACTTCTTACACATAGAAATAAGAAACAAAACAAACAGGCAAGAGACAACTCGAAACACCAAGTTAAGTTTTAAAACAGATATTTATTTGCATGAGGATTAAAAAGGGGTAAACATGCATATAACAAAATGATAAAAGAACAGTAATGTTATAAGGGAATGGAATTTAGAGTTATCTAACGATGAGCAAATTCAATAACAAAACCATATCCAGACAATCCAAGAAGGAAAATTAGTTACAACTTACATACATTGATGACTAGCGCAAGATGCGCTCCCCATAGGATTAGAAAGGTTCAAGAGTCCAGGAATTATAATTGCACTCCCCAAGGGAGTAGAAAAGTTCAAAAATCCAAAATTCACACCACTGTTGCGATTGGAAAGTCAAAGCAATCAACAAAATACAAGTCCAGCAGAAATCATACACATGGGTGGGGTTGGAGTTCTGGGTTCCGTTTGGCACTACACAATCCTTACATAAGATATCAGAATCATATTTCCCGGCGAAGATTTAAAATGTTCTCGACAGATTGGTGGTGGGTAGAGTTCATCTCAAAAGCTTTTTATAATTCCATTTCTCACGATGGCAGTAATGTACGCTGATTTAACTTTTTGTTTCATATCGACAGAATATATTTCGAGGCAGATTTGCCTGATATCGAAGTAAGAAGGGCATTAGCAACGTCTTTTTGCGATGGTCTTTGACTGACAGACTCTCATTCACTGGCCGTAAAATGCACTCTCTTTCTGTATATATGAGCAGTGGTCATGGGTTTGTATGTGGGCGATTTTTAAGTAGGTGTTGGTGTTTTTTTTAAAATTATCTTGCAAAGGTGACATGCACTTTTACATAAGGCAAGGCATCGTCTCGGGTAAGGATTAAGGTAGAGGGAAGGCCGGTTGACAGGAAATACCGTTCAGCTTTCTCTTAAGACTGTCTGGGTAAAAAGGAAATGGGAAAAAAAATAATGACAGGATAGACTCTGCTCGTCTGGGGTGATCTTGATAAACAATAGTTTTTCTCATCATAATTTTAATTTTACTACACCTTCAACATGACAATATATAAGAAATTATTAAAAGGCAAATGAATAAGATTCAACAAAACTAAAATAAACAACTTATTTTCACTTTTATCTTCATCTCGTCTTTTCAGTCTCACTTCTATCCGACACATTTTCCACATAGTGAACAGCCATCTATATATTATTGATTCAAAAAATCGTTACTCATTCTGTTGTATACTATGTATATAGTGATCAATAATGATTTCTGGTCAGGAAGTGGGTGATCATTTTACATTATATTGATATATTAACGTGACCCCCTCTCCCAATTTAAAGTCTAAAATATTTATAAAAATCATAATTTTTGGTTTTTTTTTTTTATTAGTGGTGCCATCTATATGTCAGTTCCGGTACTTATTGAGCGATGTGTTAGCCATAATGCTTCTATTTAATCCAACAATACTCAAGGTAATTCTATTTGATACATCTTACAATATAGTTAACAGACAAAAAATATAAAATAATAACTTTTACTAAATGCATTAAAGTTTATTTTTCTACCGACCTTTATACTTTAAGTTTATTTTTATTTAAAAATTAAATTTTATTGAAACCTCTCTTTTTCGTCACACGAGAATCAAAATGGCTGCTTAGCCCTCTGTTGTTGGTGGTGCTTTATTTCTTAAATAAATAATAATAATAAATGACTTACCCTACCACTAACCCTAATTCCGAGTGGCAAGCCCCGGTAAGTCCTTTTTGTTAACTATCTTTTAAATCTGAAATTATTGAAAACTAAGCAACCTCCTCCAAAAATCAATGCCATCTTTGATTTTCTTTCGTGTTTTGACAAGTCAACTTAACCATAACAAATTCAGAGATAATAAATCTTACAATCAGTTTACACACTTTAAAAGTATACAGGTCGGTAGAAAATTAAATTTTACTGCATTTGGTGAAAATTATTTTTTTTTTTCAATTTCTCGGCTGTTAACTATACTTCAAGATTACCTCTTAGACAAGTGTTAAAATAAAAATTACAAAACAACTCTTTGTTTATATTTTCATCAGAGAAGGGAAAACTTTACCTATAACCCTCTGGGTTGGGCTTGACCATCTCTTACAGTTATAAAGATGATTTTGTTAAAGACTGTGCAGGACACGAATGATCGGTGTAATGTGTATGTAAATAAAACTTTGAAACGTTATCAAAAATCAAATACGCAATTTTTTATCGGAGTGAGATTTCATTTTACTTTTTTATAAATAAATTGAAATAAGATTTTAACTGTAAGGTAGTCAACTTTTATAGTGTTCAAGTAAAAATATGATTTGTTTCCCCTGTTGATTTAGAGTTTTAGGTGATTATTTAAAAATGTTTCATATTATCACTCGTCTGGATCAAACTAAGTAATTTCTGACATAAATTCTAGCAAAGTGCGTTATTACATTGCCAATAATATAGTAGAACAATAACAAATGAAAATCGACGAGTAGAAACAAAGTTTGATTTGTCAGCTTAAAGGCTATTTGCATTTGATTTTGAGATTCTGACAATAATTTTATGTTTGATTAACTATGCATGTTATATTTGTACCAGAGTAAATCGTTTTAGGTCATGTTAAAATATAAAGTGATATGTGACAACTCCATCATTAGATGGATCTGCAATGTGAAATCTGGTCAAATCAGATGCATTATATTATAGGATTTGCTGAAAACACTACATTTACCCAATGAAGCATTCGACCTCCTGGATAAACCGTTGTAGAAGCAAGGAGGTCTTCTAATTACAGGAAGTTTGGCTGGACAAAGAAACTTGGAAGCAAGTGATTGGACAAGACCGTAGAAAGTGGGTTGTGGAGACTGTTGATTTGCTGAACCATAGGGACTGGAGAGTGAGCTTGTGAAATATGTATATATAAAAAAGTCTGAACCTTGAACAAAGTGACAGGGTAAATTAATCCACCATATTAATTTGTTGTCTAATTTTTGTTGATTTTTTTCTTTATTGGATTAAATTGTATTTTAAAGACAATTTCTTTGGTAATATTGCATTGTATCAGCATGGACCATAGCTTGGATAAGATGTAGATTGTTACACCTAGGAAGTCTTCTAAAATACATGTTGACAATTAAATTGTAATATGTTGGAAAAAAGCATGAATGTTGAATAAAAAAGATAAAACATGTTTAATGAACAGTATATATTTATATATGTACAAATTTACAATTAGTTGAAAGTCATTTTTGTGTGAGTTTGAAATTGTTTGAAAAGCTGAGTTCTAATATTGAGTGTTCAGAATGAGTGTTATAAATGTATGCATGTGTATGCTTGTTTACTGTTAGGGTGTATGTTCCCGTGACAGTATGAGAGGTTAGTGTGTGTTGCCTTTTGTCAGTATGTGTGTGACAGTGTCTGTGAGTCACTTTAGTAGGCATTGCGTGTGTGCTGCTTTTGTCAGTGTGTATGCTGTGGGAGTGACGTTAGTGGACGTTCTGTGTACGACAGTGTGTGAATGTGTTCGCTCCCTCTACGAGCCCTGAAAGGCGGAGGAGGGGGTTAGCAGAGCTTAATAGTTGTGTTAGCAGATTGTCGGGCCGTGGCCTTTGTAAAGAGAAGGCCTTTCCACTGAGTCTCGTTTTTTTGCTAACGTCACAGTAGTTGGTGCTAACAAGACTTCGAAATACCTGAAATGAACTGCTATTTTCAGGGGATTAAAAAAGGTTCTCTAATGTTTCTTCATGTTGATTTGTGATCAAGATCACAATATTGAATAAAAATAATAAAAAGAATGTTTGTCTGGAGAATTTTAAATTTGTGTATTATCATTTTTCTAAATGATAATATTACTAACAAATTAAGTAGTAAAAGAAAATTTCAAATATACAACTAAATTATCCAACTGATTTTTTTTTATAAGTTTGAGTATTTTAAGTCTATTTCTGCACTAGTAACTTAATTGTTTGTCTGGATTTCATTTGTTGTTTTTTTTTTCATTTTTCGTTTATTTCCATTTTAAACTAATACATCCTTTTTTTTTTAATTTTAAACTAATTTATCTATTTTTTTTTCTTTTCATTTCAAACGGTTATATTGAAAAGGTTAGCTTTCTAAATAGCTGCAAACTTTTATAAACTAGTTTTGTCTGATTTGCCAAGCAGTGACAGGGCAAATTAATTCACAATTTGTTTTATTTTTGTGGATTTCTTTTTTTGTTTTAATTTTTATCTGACAAATATTAATAACCAAATAATGAAATCAAACTTGCTATTAAAAATGTTGCGACACGGACTTAGGGTTATTTGAAGAGTTAAGTAAGAGTATGTTCTATTAAAAGATTTTTAGCGACCAGTATTGTTTGTCTTTCGCAGGAGGGTATATTTTGTTTTGTAAGAAACAAATAAAATTAAACAATGTTTATTAAAAATTAAATTGAAATATATTTCAAATTAAACATTATAATAATGACGTATCTAATATTGAATATTACCGAAAAAAAATGTCTTTAAAAATACAATTTAATCCAGAAAAAAAAAACATTTATATATATATATATATATATAATTTATTGAAAAAAAAAATCTGCAAAAATCACACAGCAAATTAATACAGTGGATTAATTTACCCTGTCGCAGCTTGGTAAATCAGAAAAAAACTAGTCGATAAAATTTGGCAGCCAGTTTGGGAGCTAACGGCTTCAATATAAACTTTTAAACTGTTTACATTTTTTTGTAATTATTCATCATTTATTTTCATATTTAAATTATTTATCGTTTGTTTTGAATTTGTTTGTTTAATCTTTTGTCCCCTAAATTCTTAATTGCAGTATTTGATTGTATTCTGCTTAAAAAGTAAGCGACAATATTTTCTAGACAACAAATAGGTTTATTTGTAACTTTAAAAATGTATAATCTTTATTGCTTAGCTTTTCATGTTTTTATAAATATTTTTTGTTCAGATTCTTCACAATCAAAATAAAATTCATGAAAATGTTATGTTTATTTAACGCAGCAACAACATCCACCTCAACTATTCTTTTTGAATTAATTCTTGGTTTTTGGTGTTGTTGGTTTTGTAAATTAATATTGAATAAAGTTTAGTTTCAGTATAAATTGGATTGTGTTCCTTTTTTACTTTTTTTAAAGTTTTCTAAAACTTTTCATTCATCTCTCTCGCTTATCCAACCAAAGTGTATGACGTCATTTTAGATCGAACAGACCTTCTTAACGTAGGTCGTAGTCGGGCTCACTGTCTCTACTGACTGAATCTTCAAATTCTAAGCCTTAAATGCTTAGTCATCTGCTCCAAAAGAGTTAATATTTATAGAATTGGGATACATGTGTATCATCGGATTGACATCCTAATAACTATGGGGAGACAAGTACGACCTTTCCTTCAATTTGACTCAGCCCTTTTTTTTCGTCTTTAAGAAAGAGAGCCTGCGGGGCCTTTGATCTCGGCAAATCACGTTGACAGAGGTTTCCGACCAATCACAGACCAGAGATCATGCGTGACCACGCGTGATTCGAGTGATATAAAAGAAGATACGCCTTTCTTCTCCTCTTTTTTCCCCTTTCCCAACAAGTAACAGGTCCTGTCAACGAAGTCTTTCTCTCCCTACGACCAGCGATTAAGACAATCCCATCAGCATGACTCGACAAGCATGTGGGCGAGAAAACACTGCTTACTACTGTCTAACAGTTACTACACGCCGTCTCCCCTTTCCTCCTCACTGGACACAGGACAAATAGTAGGCCTAACTCTTTTTTTCCTTTCTCTGTTCGTTCGAACGCCAAATTCCTACCCTTTCGTACCCGGCAAAAAAAGGGGTACAGAGACGGCTCATTTTCCTTAAATTACGCGCACACCAAAACACGTGTGCTTTCCAAGAAGAAACTTTAAAAGACAATTTTATACAAACAGTAAACTGCTCATTCTCCTTAAATTACGCGCACACCAAAACAGGTGTGCTTTCCAAGAAGAAACTTTAAAAGACAATTTTATACAAACAGTAAACTGCTCATTTTCCTTAAATTATGTGCACACCAAAACACGTGTGCTTTCCAAGAAGAAACTTTAAAAGACAATTTTATACAAACAGTAAACTGCTCATTCTCCTTAAATTACGCGCACACCAAAACATGTGTGCTTTCCAAGAAGAAACACTAAAAGACAATTTTATACAAACAGTAAAATGAACATTTTCCTGTGCACAAAACTCAAGTTTTTCATTGAGGAATTTACACAATTTAATTGAACCACGTTGAATAAATTGTTATGTTTATATGTATTTTTGAGTGCTGGCTTTCTTACTTTTTGTGTTGGTTATTGGCGTATTTTTACTCGCCCTTTCATGTTTAACGTTAAGAAGTCGTCAGTACCCCCACATATCCTATACTAAAGGGTGACTCAAAAAAAAACGGGCCCCTGTACACTTTATGTGATCTCTCCTTTATTTATTCACCGATTTCCCTTATTTTACAGGACATGGCAGAATCAACGACCATGAGTACACCAAGACCTCAGTGGGAGCTGGGACAAAGAATACACTGTGTTAAATTTTACTACAAGACAGGCTCGTTTAAGAAAACCCAGGACAGTTTCATGCATCAGTTCGGATGTGAAAAGGCTCCACCCAAAAGCAGAATTCAGAACTGGGTGGACCACTTCAAGAAGTATGGGACCGTGGAGAACTTCAACGCTGCCAGTGAGAACCGTCAAAGCCACTCGGCACGTCCCAAGAAGCGGACAGCCGAGCTGGTCGAAAGTGTGAGAGAGTCTCTTCAGGAGAGTCCGAAACGCTCTGTGCGCAAGCGAAGTCAGTTCCTCGGTATCTCCCGTGAGACTTGCAGGAGAGTGCTGGTGAACAATATCAGGGATTACCCATACAGAATACAGATGCTGCAGACCCTTACAGCCTCAGACAAGAAGCAGAGGAGCGCTATGGCAGTCAAGATGCTCGATAAGATCGAGGAGACACCAGGTTTCCTTAACCTCTTTTGGACCTCAGATGAAGCCCACTTCCATCTTGACGGAAAGGCGAACTCCAAGACAAATGTCTTCTGGGGGTCCTCCAGACCCAATGAAGTAGCCACCAAGCCCCTGCACTCTCCTAATTGCACGGTGTGGGCTGCAATCTCGGTCAGAGGCATCATCGGACCAATCTTCATCGAAGAATCTGGCGCAGCAGTGACTGTAACAAGGAGCGGTATGTGGAGGTCCTCAAAACCTTCAAGAGTGAGCTCCAGACCCTCTACCCGTCGCTCATGTGCAAGTTCTGGTTCCAGCAAGACAGAGCAAGTTCTCACATCTCAAACTTGTCCCGAGATTGGCTGAAAGAGAACTTCGGAGGCCGAGTGATCAGTCTCAAGACTAATTTTGAGTGGCCACCCCATAGCCCGGACCTAAGCCCCCCAGATTATTTCCTTTGGGGCTATCTTAAGGACAGAATGTACGCAAGGAAGCCATCAGGGAGGAGATGAGAGCCATTCCCAATTCAGTCTGTAAGAACGTCATGGACAACTTCGTTCTGCGCCTCAAGGAATGCACGGAGCTAAAAGGAGTCAATCTAGAACACATGCTGTAGAACGGAGAAAAAAAAGGCCAAATACCCTAGTGTTTTGATATGATGTTGTGAATATAATAAACTAGTTATGCCCCAAAATTCATTTCATTCGGACGAAACACTAAGAAACGGCGCCTAATTAGATTTGGGGCCCGTTTTTTTTTTGGGGGGGGGGGTCACCCTGTATTTTCAATACGCCATTATTATTGAATGCGCCATTATTATGATATTTAATTTGTAATATATTTCCATTTCATTTATTATTATTTGTTATCATTTGCTTCTTACAGAACAAAACATACCATCCCTTAACCCGACCACTAATCCCAAGTCAATGTAGCAACATTTTTAATAAACACTGTTTTATTTTATTTGTTAATTAATTAATTAATATTTGCAAAATAAAACACAAAGAAATCTTTTTTTTTTAAAATAGTATTTGCAAAATTATCAGCAAATACTAGAAAACGAATTAATATTTGCAAAATAAATTTTTAAAAATCTGCAAAAAACAGACAACAAATTAAAACGGGTGAACCAGTCGATAAAATTATGCATCATTTAGGGAGCTAATCGCTTCAATATAATCTGCAATTTATTTATTTTAGTGTTATTGTAGAATGTAGATTTATACCCTCCACTAAATCACCTCCCTCCCTCGCCAAAAATTAAATTCTACTTTTTTAGGCGATTACGTGTGAACACCCTGAAAAAATTGACGGAAGGAATTATTTTAGAATTTAGAGTTAGAGATCAGTTTCGTATATAAATTAAACGTCAAATGAACCCTCATAGCGTTTTATGACAGACAACGACGTTTTTTTAATTTTTGCAATGAAAGATAAATTCTGTGCGTAGTTTTTTGGGGAAGCTTCTACTTTTTTCGACGATTACGTGTTGTTTTATGCCATTGCCAGTCAGGGTTAGTGTTAAAAAGAAATTAGTTAAATGCCCTACAAAGTTAGAGTGACACGGAAATGGGGGATCATTTTACGTTAAATTTATATACGAATCATACGGGAGAGAATTCATACAAAAAATGTTATTTCCCTTGCGAGTTTCGCAAGGGAAATAACTCTCAACATATATGAATTATTTTTAGAAGTATATAGTGATATTAATAATCTAGTAACGTGCGGCGGTTAACATTACTATTAGTGACATAAATTATTTTAAAGGAAACACGGTTGGGAAATTAGCTAAAATCAATTTATCTTGGTTTATCTACTCATTTGTGATGCGTGTGTGTTGTTAAAACAATATTTAATAGAAGTTATAAGCATTTTAAGTTCCGTAATTATTGTTTGTGAGTAATGTAGTAAGGCATCAACTATTTTGTTTATTGACAGGAAGTAAAGTACCGGACGGACCCCTTATTACTTTACTCAGAAATTTAGGTAGTTTCCAAGACTTATTGTAGCTTCTTGTTGCTGCGAGATTGTTAGAAGCGAAATGTAGAGCCGCACCGTGAAAAGTGTTCCTTCGGATTATAGTTTAAGCAATTATTCAGAATGTTTTAATAAGGATTTATTTTTATTTTTAAGTAAATATTCTATGATAATAATACATTTAATTAATAATTTAAGTGTTTAAACATTAATATAATTTATTAATAATCAAAAAGTTCTGACCAAAAAAGAAAACATTTGAAAGTAACCACTTTTTTTAATGTAAATACTTTTTTTGAAAAACAATTTGTGAAAACAGTTTTTTAAATTATTAATAAAATGTATTATAGAATATTTTTTCAAACACTTTTTAATAAAATGTATTTTTAATTTAAACATTATTTGTTATTAATACATTAAACAAAAAAAACAAGTTGTGAAAACAAAAAAAAAATTAATAAAATATATTATTAGAGCAAATTTTTTGTTTTATTCGAAACACTTAAATTATTAATAAATGTATTATCATAGCATATGTAGCGACCGGGGTCGCCATTTATGTAACAGCGTGAAAATGTTAAAATGTTGTATCTTAGAGAAATGCTCACTTCATTTCTGCGAATGTGGTATCTTGTACTTGCGACCATATCCATGGGACATCCTTGCACATCAGTTGCCGTATGGCCTCCATGATGGTTGACAATCTTGGTAGGAACCTTGTAGGTAGTTGACCATCCCACAAAGTCTCTGTATCTCTTCGATCGAAGTGGGCCGCTTTAGTTTGGTGATTGCGTCAATTTTAGAAGGATCTGGTGGTAGCCCATCACTGGTAAGGAGGTGACCCATGAAGTTTCTGGCAGTCTATTTTTACTCTGCCTTTTCTCGGTTCAGCTTCATTCCTCTTTCTCGACACCGTTGTAGGAGTGCCTTCAGGTTTGTCATCATGGTTTACTGAGGCTTGTTCTAGGTCATCTCCTGAACCGAATGTAATTATATCGTCAGCGACGCATGCAACTTCATCTAGACCGTCTATGGCTTGCTGGAGACGCTTTTGGAATATTTCAGAGCTCACACAAGTTCCGAAAGCCACCAGTATCGACTGAACCCTATTTGGAAAGTTGTGAGGAGGCTTGATTTATCGTCTAGCACTACATGCCAGTATGCAGATGCAACGTCTACCCTAGTGAAGTATTTTGCATTTGTTAACTTAGGTAGTACTTACTCTATGGTAGGTAGTTGGTATCGTTCGCGCTTTGTTTAGCGGTCTTGGATCGATGCAGATTCGGATATCCCCTGACTTCTTTGTAGCAATAATCATTCGATTATTCCAGTCTGTTGGTTTGTTGACATGGGTGATAACTCCGAGGTTTTCTAACCTTTTCAATTCGTCGTTGACTCGAGGAAGCATATATACTGGTATACGTCTGGCTGGGAGTTTTGGAAATAAAATTCTTATTTCGTTTTTAGCTGGAATATTGGGGTGTGGCTTGTGTTTTCCCCCACGGTGTCAGTCAGTACACTTTATAGGATTGGGATAAATGGTAATCCTATACATATTTAATAAAAAAAAATTAAATTCTCATTAAAAATGAAAACATTCTTAATAATTGCTTACACTATAATCCGAAGGAACATTTTCCACTTTGCACCGGCTCTTCATTTCGTTTCAAACAGTCTCGCAGCAACAGGAAGTCACAAAAAAGGGAGATCTTGGAAATCCTCGAAATTTAGCATTACGAAATACAAATAATTTTTGTTTTAAATATTAAAAACTTTACAATATTTAGGGTGATCCCGTATCATTGAAAAAGGGGTCATGTTAAGAAGGGGATGTTGTCCCTCTCTTAGGTTTCAGACACGAAATGAATTAACAAAGCCTCTTTATAACAACAACGAAAAGGGTTTATTCACAAAGGTTACCTATACCGTTTTGTATAGGTAGAAAGAAACTTGGACAGTGTCCGAGAGAGGAAAAAAAATTAAGAGGTCTTAGAGCTGGCGGAGGTCTGTCAGCAACTATCTTCAGGCGAATATAGTATTTGCTGTGAGCGGACAGAGGCAGGAGAGAGAGTGAAAGAAGTGTTTCGTCGTTGCTTGCCGGTGTCTCTCTACCGACTGCCTGTGATTCCCAAAGGGGCTGAAGTAGTTCTTCAGCCGATAAAAGGAATCCATGCGGCCTGCAGGCTGATTGGTCAGTGTGTGACCAGCTCATTCAATGGGGACATTTTTTGGAGGGAGAAAATAGGTCTGTTTATGACCGCTACATAACCCCCTGCTTAGGCGGAAAGCCTATAGATAAAAAGGTAGTCATATGTTTTTTATGGAAATCGCTCCAGACAAGGCATGAAGCTAACAAGAACAAATATGATTATCGCAAAGACAAGAAATGCCTATTGACCTTAGTCTTGAAAAGACAAAGATTATAGGTAGGAGAAAAACAGTCAGCAGAAAGAGAGTTCCACAAGTCTGCGGTTCTTGAAAAGAAGCTACTGGAATAGAAAGCTGTATTACAATGAGGTATCAAAACAGCGAATTGATGGTCAAACGAGCTGGAACAAAAGAAGCGGGGAATAGATCACATAATTCTGAAGAACACATGCCGGAGCAAGACTACAATAAGGACCCCAGTTCAGTAACACAACAAGCGGGACATTTTTTGGAAGTCACCGGCGTCTTCCGGTTGACCTCGCAATACACGTGGTTGCTATTTACAAAAGAACTTGTAAATAAACCTTTTATTTATTTGAATAAATGCAGTATATTTCGGAATTTTTTTTTTTCTTTTAACATGTTAATATTTATTTTAAGGCGGAGGGTTCATAAATAAAATAAATAAAATATTAACATGTTTTCTTTTAAAACATGTTTTTGTGTCACTATTTACTTGCCTCCCCACGAGGGCAGAAATGGGAGTTATGAAATATTTATCGCCGAACTTAACTAATCTTCCGTTTTGTAGGGAAAAATCAAGCTTCCCAAAAAGGGGCATAGTAGTATTTATAGAAAAGACTGAGACTAGCAACATCACGTCTGTGAGAGAGGGGGTGTAGAGAAGAAGAAAGGGTAGGGCCAATCAAATTACAGATACGTTTCTGCATCTTATCAAGAATGGGACAGAGATTCACCAGCCCAAATATGACAACAGTACTCCATACATGGTCTTATTGTGGATTTGTAGAGATAGAGAATAGCCTCAGGTGTGAGAAAGTGTTTGGAGCGATAGAGAGAATCGACTTTATGAGAAGCAGAAAGATCAGAGGATCTAATGTATGAACTCCAAGAAAGATTAGATGAGAGAGAAAGACCAAGAAGTTTTAGAGTGGATTTCTCTTCAAGAGCAGAGCCATCCATGAGAATCTTAGGAAGAAAAGAGACACGCCTACGATTGAAGAACACGAGTTTAGTTTTAACTGGATTAAATGAAACAAGCTATTTCATACCCCAATTCACAACTGAACCCAGGTCAACCTCTAGATCAGCTACAATATTTCGACTTATCCGAGGAAGATGGGCGAGAAGCAACACCAGAATATAGAGTGGTATCATCAGCATAGATGTTAATTTTCTGAACAATATTCTCTGGAAGATCATTTATATAGAGAAGAAACAGTGTTGGGCCTAGAATAGAGTCCTGAGGAACACCAGCATTGATAGGAAAAGAGAAAGAAGTTACTCACAAGCTTCGATCAGAAAGAAAAGACCTAATAATGTCAAGAACCTCACCACCAATAACATAACCCTGAAGTTTGTGTAGGAGACCAGACTGCAACACTCTGTCAAACACCTTCGAAATGTCAAGTGCAATGGCTTTTCCCTCTCTTGAATTATCCATAAACCGACAGATCCACACAGTTGCAACAGTTAAAATATCAGCAGTTGAACGAAAACCACGAAAGCCATACTGAACATCACTAAAGAGGCCCAGACTTTTCAGAAAATGAACAAGCTTTTCGTTTACCAACCTTTCAAAAACTTTGCTTATAACAGAGACGAGACTAATAGGATGATACTTAGTTGGGTCAGACCAATCACCAGCATTTTTAAAGATAGGGACAACAGATGACTCCTTCCAACATGAAGGGAAACAGGACTTAGACAAACAGAGATTGAATAATTTAGAGAGGATAGAAGAAAGTTCAGGAGCACAACTGTTAAGAAAACAACAGGAATTGAATCAGGACTGGAAGCTTTAGACTGATAAAGATCAGAAAAAACTTGAGCAACCATCTTTGGAGTGATAATGACAAAATCAAGAGACTAATCAGTTTTGAAAGGGAAATTAGGAAGAACAGCACCAGAATCACCAAGAGAAGAATTGTCAGCCAAAAGACGAGCAAAGAGATCAGCCTTATCCTTAGAAGATGAAATAACCTTAATACCATTAAAAAAAGGATGAATAGAAGACTTGCCTCTATTAATAACACTATTGTAGATTCTCCAAAAATCACGAGACCCAACCCTTTGAGGTGAGATAGAGTCACAAATCCTTTGAGAGTAGTTAGACTTAGCCTCAGAGATTGCTCTCTTGCAGGTATTGCTAGCTCTTCTGAAGGATTATCTAGAATTCTCAAAACCATCCTGACGATACTGCTTAAAGTAATGGTTACGATGGGCAATGGCAGAAGCACAAACAGATGAAAACCATGAAGGAAAATGAGGTTTGGTTTGAAACTTACGATGAGGAATGAAGGTGTCAATTCCACCATGAAGCCAGTCAGTAACCTCCCTAGCAGCATTGTTTGGAGACACACCAAAGATAGAACACCATGGAACGTCACATAGGAAGCTGCGAAGCCCATCCTAATTAGCCCTCCTGTAGTTGAACGTCTTCCTATGGAAGGGACGATCAATAGAAGACTTAACCGAAAAATTAACCTTAACATTAACAACCGCATGATCAGAAGAACCCAATGGAGAAGCAGAGGAAATATAACATGAGTCAGGAACAGAAGTGAGAAAAGATCAAGTAAGGATGGTTGATGAACATCATTATCAGGAAAACGTGAGGGGAAGGTGATAATTTGGGACAAGTGATGAGACAGAGAAAAGTTAAGACACATTTCACCAGCTAGATCTGTGCGGTTAGAGTGAGGGAGCCAGTCAGAATGATGAGCATTGAGGTCACCAAAAAGAAAGATGGAGCTTGACGGATGAATTTGCAATGCATCATCAATACTGCTGAATATAGCAGTCATTGTCAGAAGGGGAACGGTACAAAAAGAACAAATAATAAGTGGAGTGCAGCAAAGACAATCTCATACAGATAAAAGGTCACCCATGAGATTCAAGGCTGTGACACGTGCAATGAGGAGATCCTTGCGAAGAAAAAGAGCAAGCCCATGCAAATGCGTGGAAGAGTCTAAGCAGATAAGAGGCAAATAACCACCCACATGTTGATCGTTGCTATCAATAGAAGCATCCAGATTAGTCTCACAAAGAGAAAGGGTGTGAGGAGATTTGCGCAAGAGAAAGGACTGAACATCAGGAAACGTTGACCTGAGACTTCTGATGTTACTATAGGAAATAGTAAGATGTTTGTTGTGTGAATTTGTAGAAGACATAATGAGAGAAAGGTAGAATCACTTCAAGACAAACAGAACTTCTTTTTTTTGTATAATTTTTAAACAAATTTCAAAGTCTGAATTACTTACGGTTGATTGGGTTAGAAGTTTAAATAATGGTAATTCATAATTCAGTTTTTTGCAGTATTTGATCGTGAATTATTATTTTCTTTAACTTTATATTGAATAAAGATCAGTTTCAAGATGAATCGAATCGTGTTCTTTTCTTTTCTTTTTTTACATGCAATTTTTAAAGTTTTCTAAAGCTTTGTTTTAAATATTTACAATATCGTATGGTCAACATGTTTTGATATTTTGAATAACTTTAGTAAAGGTGTTTTTTGTTTACAAGAAAAAATACATTTGCACCAAGCTTTATAATAAAGTAATGGATTTATTATATTCCATGATCATTAATCAATAAATACTGAAAATTTCATTAAAATTGGTTGATTTCCTGAATTTTGCTGGATTATTTAGTGAATGGAGAAGTCGAAATGCCTTCTTATTGTTATTACTACGGTCCTTGTTTTGACACGGAATGCAGTGACGTCAGAGGGGGGCAGGAAGTTAGTTGCTTGGCCTTGTCAACTCTCGGTGGCCATGCCAGGACTATGCAAGACAGGAGATGGGGTGAGCTCATGAAGTATTTACATACCCACATATATGTAAAACTAGAGTGACTCTTTTTTTTATTTATTTATTTATTTTTAGTGTACCTTATAGTACACTTGCATATATTTAACAGTAATAAATATTTAAAAGCGACTTATCAAAGCACATGTAGCAGTTACCTCCTCCTTTCAAAACATAACTACACCGGTTTGCCGGTAGGTGGCGCTTTATCACCAACAGGTGGCGCTGTAAAGCGACACCAGAGTTATCTGCCCTTCGGACTATAAAACCCGGAGCCAAACGGAAAATCTCTCTCTCCTTCACAGAGCAGCATCGCAAAACAACGTTGGCACCAGCGCTCCGTTTCACTCGCCTTTTGGCCTCGACAGACAGACGCTGACACTAGCGTTCCGTTTCACTCTTCTCTGGTCGACAGAACGACGCTAATACACTAGCGTTTCGTCACACGCTTTTCTCTTGAACTTGTCTCAGCAAAACAACTACCAACACACGTTTCCTTCCGTCAACACGTGGGCAAACAACGGTAAGAGTTCTCAACTCGTTTTCTTTGTGTTACGGATTTCAAAGACTTTTCCTCTCGCCGGATTCATTCATTTCTTCTTATACCTTTTTCAAGAACTGTTTTTCCATCGACACACATGCATACATCACACACTTCATCATTCCACGTACACACACGTTCAATAAACGTTATTTGAACTACTTCATTTTTGTTTATTAATTATTACTCTGCCTTTGCATGCAACAATTGCTTGATTTACTGAACACGTCCATAATCGAGCGAACACTACCCTCGATCCTAACAATTGGTGACCCAACGTGCAAGCTTTGTTGTATGGGGCGGAGTAATTAATTTCGTACAAGAACAAAAAGGAAATATATATCATTTCTCGTTTTTTCTTTCGTGGTGAAACGAATTACGCATCCATCTTTTTCCTTTTTTTTTCTACCCACGTGGTAGAAATATACAAACAAACAAAAAAAAAGAAGCCATTTTTCCTGGCCACGCGGAAATACCCAAACAAAGAAAAACCAAAAACATTTCTCGGCTTTCTCCGAGTATAAAACAAGTTACAATTTCATTTTTTCTCTTTCTCTACGTGTCGGAAAAATATATACAAAGGAAAAGACAAACTTTTTTTTTCTTCTTTTTCGACGAACAATAGGACCTTACAAGACGCCATTTTCTTTTGTTTTGAACACGTGGAGATAAAAAGAAAACAAAAGAAAACAAACGCTCACGCTGCCCATCTTTTTCGTGACCACATGTTGATAAAAAAAATTTTAAATTGCCGCCATCTTTTTTCCGGACCACGTGTTGATAAAAAAATTCAAAAAAAAAAAAAAAAAAACCGCCATTTTTATCTCTCGGAAATTCAAACAAAAAAGAAAATACGAAAATTTTTTTTTTCTTTCTTTTCAACAACAAAGGAAAGAGAAGCCGCCATTCTTTCTCTACGTGGAAACTAACATTCAAACAAACTAAAACGAAAACAAAAAACGTCATTTCTCGTGTGAAACAAATTATGACTCCATTTTTTTTTCTTTTCTTTTTCCTTTCTACCCACGTGTTGGAAATATATATATAAAAGAAAAGAAAACTACAAAACAGACAACGACAAACACGAACAACATCACCCTTCAAGGCCTACCAACAATCTTCAACACAACTTGAACAACCACATTTTTCCCGGACATTCATCAAGCACCAAACATTTCCGGACATCACTGACGACACTATGGAAGAAATCACACCAGTTCAAAATGAGTACAACTGCACAAACACGACTAAATACTCAACAACTGGACGTTCGTTGATCAACTGGGGGACACATCAACTCGAACGGCGCACCAACACCAGTACAGACCCACTTGTACCTGGACCTGCTAACTCACTTGCAGACATTTGTGCATCTGATTTTGACCATAGTGTACCACCAATCTCAACAACTAGATGTTTGTTCATCAGCTCCACAACACGGACTAATTAACATGAACAACATCATCAACTGCACAAACTCACTTGTGCTCATTCATCAATCAATTGCACAGACCCACTTGTGCTTATTCATCAACACCTGCACAGACTCACTTGTGCTCATTCATCAACACCGCACAGACTCACTTGTGCTCATTCATCAACACTGCACAGACTCACTTGTGCTCACTCATCAACACTGCACAGATTCACTTGTGCTCACTCATCAACACTGCACAGACTCACTTGTGCTCACGCATCAACACTGCACAGATTCACTTGTGCTCATTCATCAACAACTGCACAGACTCACTTGTGCTCATTCATCAACACTGCACAGATTCACTTGTGCTCACTCATCAACACTGCACAGATTAACTTGTGCTCATTCATCAACAACTGCACAGATTCACTTGTGCTCACTCATCAACAACCGCGCAGACCCAAGCACCAAACATTCCCGGACAACACTGACAATTCAACGTTCGTTCATCAGCTCCGCATCACGCAGACTAATCAACATGAACAACGCCACCAACAAGTGCAAATTCACTTGCACTCAACATTTTTCGACCGCAAACTCACTTGCACTCGAACTTGATGCAGACCCAATTGCATGCAAACAACACGCAGATCCACATGCGTTACAAACACTCCGCAGACGCACTTGCGATCAATCATTCAATACAGATGCAGAAACAGAAATAAGTAGCGTGCACACTACTTTTTTCTAATCTTCAACAGCAAAACAGACATACCCACAAAGAATGCTTCTCATCTACAACTGTATATATTGAATAATATTTTCAATATTTTTCAATCTGGGGGGGAGTCCTTGTAGCAGTTACCTCCTCCTTTCAAAACATAACTACACCGGTTTGCCAGTAGGTGGCGCTTTATCACCAACAGGTGGCGCTGTAAAGCGACACCAGAGTTATCTGCCCTTCGGACTATAAAACCCGGAGCCAAACGGAAAATCTCTCTCTCCTTCACAGACCAGCATCGCAAAACAACGTTGGCACCAGCGCTCCGTTTCACTCGCCTTTTGGCCTCGACAGACAGACGCTGACACTAGCGTTCCGTTTCACTCTTCTCTGGTCGACAGAACGACGCTAATACACTAGCGTTTCGTCACACGCTTTTCTCTTGAACTTGTCTCAGCAAAACAACTACCAACACACGTTTCCTTCCGTCAACACGTGGGCAAACAACGGTAAGAGTTCTCAACTCGTTTTCTTTGTGTTACGGATTTCAAAGACTTTTCCTCTCGCCGGATTCATTCATTTCTTCTTATACCTTTTTCAAGAACTGTTTTTCCATCGACACACATGCATACATCACACACTTCATCATTCCACGTACACACACGTTCAATAAACGTTATTTGAACTACTTCATTTTTGTTTATTAATTATTACTCTGCCTTTGCATGCAACAATTGCTTGATTTACTGAACACGCTTATAATCGGGGGAACACGACCCTCGATCCTAACACACATCACTGCAGCTCCACCATAATATTTTTGGTATTTGATTTTGTATTCACCAATATTATTTTTTTTAACTTCTTTGGTGTTTTAGTTTCTCTATAATGAGTAATCCAGTGACAACAGGAAAGAAAAGTAAATATGAATTTTTTCCCCTTTTTTTTTTGTTTAAAAACAACTCTTTCCAAACAAACTTGCCATTGAAACAATTCTCTGTAATAAACGATCACGTGACAACCGGCAAGAAAAAAAAATGAATTTTTTTCCTTTTTCTTGTGAAAAGTAGCAGTTATAAAGAATAAAATTACAAAATTTGTCAATTCAGTTAACAGAATTTTAAAAGAAATGTCTTTACTTTTCATTGAAAAAGTTTTCTTTGGTTAAAACAAGTGTTCAATGTTGATGCCTTTTCTGCAAAAGTTTTTTTTTTTTGAAAAATGTTTATTTTCCGTAAAAATTATTTTTTTTATAGAAAATGTTTGTCTTTTCTGTGAAAAGCAGTAATTGTACAATAGAGTACAAGATCTCAAAAAAGCTCATTCTATATATATAGAGTCTTACACAGTTTTTTTGGCTAATGTACTTGCCGACCACTGCGTGTAGTGGTGACGTAATTGTCTTTTGGAGGTGGATGCACTTTTACTGGTATAAGAGTGGGTTCATGCAATATGTATGTAGGAGGAATATGTGGCTCTAGTGTTTTTGTGTCTAGAAAGGCTCTTTTTAACCTGTCAATAGATACAGTTATTTTTTTTACCACCGATGTGGTTTTGAGTCCGGGGTGTGTCCAAGTTGTGAACGGTATCAAAGAAAACCCTACGATGAGTCAGTGGAACAAAAGGTCGAGGTGAATGTGTTGAGGTGTCATAAATGATCTGCAAACTCAGGTGACGACAAATCCAAAGTGTCCACACATGGTTCGTCTAAGGTCATCTGTTGTATGCCGTAATCGGAAGGTGAAGACATATAATTTATAGGAAGGCGGGACAAGGCATCTGCCACAGCATTCTGTTCACCAGAGATATGTCGGATATCGTTGGTAAATTGTGAAATAAAGTCCAGGTGGCAAGTTTGGCGATGAGAATAATTGTCCAGCTTAGCCGCAGTGCATATGTAAGCAGACGGTGATCAGTGTAGATCACGAATTGACAGCCCTCAAGTGAATGCTGAAAGTGTTTCCCTATGAGGTACATTGCCAGGAGTTTGCGGCCAAACATGCTGTAATGTTGTTCTGTCGATTTCATCTGTCTTGAAAAATATGTGAGGGTTATAGTTGTTGTTGATGCTGCTGTGATAACACTGCACTTACAGTTGTGTCCGATGCATCCATAACCAATGAAAACTGGGTATCGGACACAGGATGTGAAAGTGAGAATGTCTTTGCTAGTTTTTGCTTCACTTCATTGAAAGATTTCAGCTGAATATCATTCAGCGAAATCTGCTCATTTTTCTTCTTCCTGTTATGTAACAGGTTTGAAAAGAGAGACAGGAGATCCACACAGTGTGGGATAAAGTGTCTATAGTAGTTTAACAATGTCTTAGTTGGTGAAGTGAAGTGGGTGGTTTAAGTCCTCGTCAAGGCTTTTACCCCTTTTCAGGTAAAGGAAATATACTTTCAGAACTGATGATGTGGCTCAAGAAAATTAGTGAAGAAGCACTGAATTCACATTTACCAGGGTTAATCCTCACCTGGTATTGTTGAAACTGTTCAAACAATAGGCAGAGATGAGCGATATGTTGCTCAGGTGAGGCACTTGCCACAAGAATGTCATCTATATCATCAAAATCTCGCACTATTTCGTCCATGAAGTGTTGGAAGATACTTGCCACGTTTTGCAAATCGAAAGTCAGGAATTCAAACACTCCAAATAGAGTTGTTACCGAAGTTTCGGTATGTCAGCCGGATTTAATGGGATTTGATGGTAAGCCTTAATTAAATCTAGTTTGAAGAAGGTCTTACAACTGTGCAGAGGCGAAGTGCTGTATATGTGGGATTGAGTAATGATCAGGTACCGTCATCACATTCAGTCGTCGATAGTCCCCAGTCGCACACCAATCTCAAGAGCACTTCGGGACCATATGCAAAGGGGACGCTCATATACTGAACAGGGGGCACATAATTCCCAGCTCCAGCATATTGTTAAACTCTGCCTTTGCTGCATTTAGTTATTCTGCAGGGAGGCGTCGAGGACATAAGAACACAAAAGCACCTTTGGTTTCAATATGATGTTTTGTTGAGTGAGTTAATTTGCTCACAACAGAATTTATGGTTAGTTAACTCCGGGTAGGTAGGTGTATAGTAATGTCTGGTATGGGTCATCGATAGCGCTTTTTTGTTAGACTGTCTCTGGGAGCTGGTTTTTATGGCTCCAGTTTGAGCTTTTGTGGTTGAAGTGAATTTAATATTGCTTTCTGTTTTTGTGTTTACGTCGTTTGTTGATAAAATAGAGGATGTCAATCTGATAATATGATTAAATGTTTTTGTTTTTTGATTTTACATATATTATTTTAGAAAAATAAGTAATAAAATATATGATTTGTTTTTGGAGGGAATTTACAAAACGTTTTTTTTTTCCGAAACATTTATATATGAATTTTTCAACCAATCATAGTACGGTGCTTCTGCAGTATTGTGTCCATATGAAATATGTTTGTCTTTAATTTAAAAGAGTGACTTGAAAGGGAGAGATAATTAAAAAAAATTTGTCAAATCTGATTTCTCCAAAAATGCATCTAAACGCCACGGTATGAACCTAGAAGACTTTTTTTTTAATTAGAGATAAAAGCAAATTAATGAAGTATGTTTTTTAACTCGAAAATGCAAATGAAGGAAAGATTTTAAAAATTGGGGGTAGTGGGGCTTGTGGCAGAGCGACGTACGATACAATACAAATAGAATGTCGGGTGATGTCTGATCACTCATTCCTTTTGGCTAAGATCAAAGTGTAGTATCTGTTCCGATGGATACTTCACCCCATGGACTGGTATTGTCTTTGCCTTCGGGGCTTGATTTACGCCGGTCTATGGGTCTGTCCTGTGCAGTTCTAGGAGGTCCACCCTCCCAGGCTTCGCCTCCCCTCTTTGGGGAGGAGTAAGTTTATTGCTTACTGCCTGAGGCGCCCCTACCGGGGAATGCCGACGGGGCTGCCCAGGCAATTTTTAAATGGCCAGAGTGCTCACCTCTCGAGCGCTGGCTTTTCAAACCCCACTTTCTCGACCCGATCTTGGGTCACATCTTACTTGTGGGAGTAGGATTAAACTGGCCTTGTGCCTAACTCCTGGAGAGGAGTAAATAATACTCATTCTTGGCTTTTTGGCTAAGATCAAAGTGTAGTATCTGTTCCGATGGATACTGCACGCCTGTCCTGTGCAGTTCTAGGAGGTCCACCCTCCCAGGCTTTGCCTCCCCTCTTTGGGGAGGAGTAAGTTTATTGCTTACTGTCTGGGGCGCCCCTACCGGGGAATGCCGACGGGGCTGCCCAGGCAATTTTTAAATGGCCAGAGTGCTCACCTCCTGAGCGCTGGCTTTTCAAACCCCACTTTCTCGACCCGATCTTGGGTCACATCTTACTTGTGGGAGTAAGATAAAACTGGCCTTGTGCCTAACTCCTGGAGAGGAGTAAATAAAACTCATACAATTGCAGATTGTCGAATGACCATGGAGAAATCAAATTTGACAAAAAAAGTTTGAAATACCCCCCCCCCCCCCCTTAAGTCACTCTTTTAAATTAAAGATGAAAACATTTGATATGTACAGAATAGTGCAGGTTCGCAAATATGTGATTTGCATTTTTTTTTAGAAAGTATTTTGGAAGATCCATTTTTAGGTTTCCAATTTGGGGGTGGGGGGAGATTTTGGGGAAAACCAATTTTATAGAAACTTTTCAAGAAAACGGTTTTAAGTAATATTCAAGTGTGTGAGAGAGCAAGAGAAATATATGATAAAAACAAGCAAAAATAATGAATTCAAAAGCATGAATTTACAAAAGAGATATGTTATATATGTTTAAAATTGAAGTCTACAAAGATAGAAAAACATAGAATAATTATTCAGTATTTTGAGTGTCCTTGCAAAACAAGGGGGATTCATTAGATATTGAGGAAGCCTGAGTCGATAATTTAAAGGCCGTGAATTATCCACGGGTCTAAAAAATCGTAATCAAAACTTCCTCACTCAATTCCATGAATTACATTTCATTGAAAGTTATTAAATAGAGTCAAGAATCATTTGTTTTCATATTAGAAAGTTCAGTGAGAAATGTATGAAATATTAAAGTGGTTAAGTTTATACATTTGTTTTCAATCAGCAGACGACATTGAAAGAGGATTCTAAGAGTGTGTGTGTGTGTGTATGTGTGTGTCGCCTTTAGTGTGTGTATGTGTACGACAGTGTGTGTTTGAGTGAGTTGAGAATTGTAACAAGAAATGGGGCGAGAGAAAACGATGGTAGCACTGTCCTGGAATTTTTGTCTCAACTGTTATTGAAGGAAAAATCTGGCCTTATATGGGATCGAGGTGGCTCCAAAAAGGCAATTTCTATAAATTCAGAAAAATCCGCTGATTGGTTCAGAAAGTTCACAAAGTCGTGTGCGCAGAAACGAGTTTAAGCACTTTCATTTTTGGCACTGAAGGGTAAACTTTGCCGCTATACAACTCTCTGCCCAGAAGACAGAGTCGTTTTGTCACTTCTTATAATAAAAACAATTTATTTTTGTTCTCTTTCGTGAGAAGAAAAACATTTATATATATTTTGTTTGGTGTTAAAACATTTTTTGTGAGGGTTTATATGAGTGAGCAGAAAAATCAATGTTGTTGTTTGTTACATTATGCTCATCACTCATGTACGTTTTCCTGTCTACTCCCGGCATGCATCAGCATCCGTTTCCTGTCTCTCTCGGAATAAAGCCTAGCTTCGACCAGTATGTCTTATTTAACTCCTACACTTGTGTTCTCTTAACCTCTTAAATACATCGTAATATAACATGGTGGCAGCGGGGATGTAAATCACGCCTCACAACCTGAAATACAAAGTCATCGTCAAAACGAGCAACAGGTGAAACTTTATCTCTTTCCCATAGTGCTTTTGGATAGTGCTACAACTACTACTACAAACTGTCAACAACGTCCCTCGTGCGAAATAGATGACGGAAAGTTTTCGAACAAACATAATGCCCCCAAGCAGTTTGGATGTTAAAACCAACCCTGGGGAAGCGTGGAAATTATGAAAACAGCGTTTTTTTTCTACACACAGTCGGACCAGACGCCTTACTATTGTTATATCTACATATTTTGCCCCATAAGGCATAAAAAGGGGAGCAGGGGACTTGTCGGCACATGTTCACCTACGCATACAGAAAGGGAGTGCAGACGGCGACGTTTATCAAAAATGGGTCAACACGATTCTTGACAGACGGGCTTGCATGAGTCAGCCCACGCATTTGCGTGGGCGGAAGACTCAACCAATCAAATGAGGGAATGCTGCTGCTATACAGAGAGAGTGGGAAAATCGAAGGGGAGGAAGCATGAGGAGTCGGTCTTCGGTGAGTGTGAAGAGAGGACGTCTCTGAGGAGACGGGCCTCGGCCCAGATAGGAGTCAGCCTTCGGTGAGCGTGAAGAGAGGACGTCTCTGAGGAGACGGGCCTCGGCCGGATAGGAGTCGGCCTTCGGTGAGCGGTGAAGAGAGGACGTCTCTGGAGAGACAGGCCTCAGCAGCGTTGGAAAACGAACGTCGGGAGATGACGGCTCACACCGCTGTAAATCTCAAAAATTTATTCCAGGATAGGAGACAGATCTCAAACCGACGTTAAACGAACGTCGGGAGATGATGGCTCACACCGCGGTCAATATCAAACAATTTATCCCCGCACACAAAACCATGGAGAAGGTTCCCGACCAGCGTTAAGAGCGGTCGGCTGAGACTGGCAGCCCACCTTGCCATCATGTCGGGCAATTTGTCCCCGCACACAGAATCAAGGAGAAGGTCTCGAACCGACGTTAAGAGCGAACGTCTGGAGAAGACAGCTCACACTGATATCCTATCAAAGAATTTATCCCCGCACAGGAGGTCCCGGACCAGCGTGAAGAGCGGACACCTCTGAAAATCGACCGCTCACTCCGCCGTCATATTCAGACAATTTATCCCCGCACGCAAAATCAAAAATAGGAAAAGAGGAATTTGATAATTAGCGCTTAAGAAATACAGCGACATTTAATACGGCTGTCTACCGGACACCTAAGGAAAACCCCGGTCCAACAAAATTGATTACGACCGACCAGTCAATCAAATGGCCTCTCCAACGTCGAGATTACGTATATCTCAGGACCCTAAAAACAGCTTGTTAAGAACGGACCACAGAATCTATAAAATATCCTTCTCTCCGCCGTCAAAACAAAAAAGGTATGTGCTTACGACATAAGGACAACAACAAAAAAAAAGAAGAATTACCATATTAATTCGTCCTAAATCAAACTTTCATATTGTTTATATTTGGACTTCTCATTTGTTTTCCTCGAATTTCATAAGAAAAAAAGAACTTTCCTATTTTCATTTTCATAAAGGCTATAAGCTAAAGGCTAGTTATGGTCTCTTCACAAAAGAGCAACGTACCTGCGCAAGAACGCGTGAAAATAAGATTAACAATTATAATATTTGGTTTTCGACACAATTATAACATTGGTGTCAGGAAAAAGGACTTTCCTATTTTCATTTTCATAAAGGCTATAAACCTTCTTAATTGCTGCATTTGAACTTTTAATTCTGATCAACTTTCTTGGAAGAACAAAAACCAGCCTCTTATAAATAACTCCGTTTGGGCGGAAAATATTAGTTGACCTTTTGAAAAAAATAATAATAATAAATAAACAAATACTTGTTATGTACTGTTAATTTTGTCTTGGTTGTTTATACAATATATGTTTATAATTTGTGATAGGATGTGTTATTCATTTTTATGAGTACGGATTGATTTCCTTTCATCGGGTTTTCAACCTTTTCACATTTTACATTCGTGGCTGAACTATGTGTCGGTAACGTTCAGAGTCTTACTACCACAATTGTAACACCATCCACAACGGGTTTAAATTTGCCTCCACCGAAGACAAAGATGACGTCTATACGGTGATAGCCAAATTCGACCAACACTTCATAGGACAGATAAATGAGACCTATGAGCGATACCCCTTTAAACAAAAGAGACTAAGAACCAGGTGAGACTATCGACTCTTACGTTATGGCACTACCCAACCTAGCTAAATCGTGCAATTTTTCTGAATGTTTGCATGACTCTCTGTTACGCGACCGTATTGTACAAGGAGTAAGAGATAACCATGCCCGTAAAAGACTGCTACAAAATACAGCACTAATATTTCAATAAAGTGTTGACATATGCCATAGCTGTGAAGCAACAGCGACATGGCTAAAAATAATTAATCTTGACCAACAAGAACGGATTAATAAGGTCCAAGGCCCAGGTTATAAAACTTTGCTGGGGAAACGGGCGAGTGAACAGATAAACTTAATAATGGTACATTATGATAACAGCAAATAGACTGTCATTTCTGTGGCAGAAGGCATGGCAAAAGAAAAGAAGCATGTCCTGCATGGGGACAGAAATGCAACAAATAGTGTCCGACTCTGACTCTTCTAGCAATATGTACTAAGCGTCAACTCCGAGAGAGAAAAAAAAACGACAGAACCATTTAAGCTAGAATGATGGTAGACCATAAACAGGTAAAATACCATGTCGTCTGCGGTGCTACTGTTAATGTAATTCCACTGAAATATGTGCGCGATGTAAATCTGCAACCAGCATCTAAGAAATTACAGATGTGGAATACGACTGAATCTGTACCACTCGGCAGATGTAGGATTACTTTGCGCAACCCCAAAAACACTAAAAAGTACTCTGTTGAGTTCACGGTGGTTAAAGAAAACCTAACCCCATTGCTGGGGAAATGGGCAAGTGAACAGATAAACTGGCATATAGTGCTAGACGACGAATGAAGCCTCCTCACAACTTTCCAAACAGGGTTCGGTCGATACATTTATCACCCCGTGGGGTAGATACAGATACTGCATTGCCCCTCAGGGTACGTAACCTTAGGTGATGCATATACACAAAGGTTTGATGATATAGTGATGGATATAACACACAAAACAAAGATAACTGATGATGCCCTCCTATGGACTTCAATAACACAAAGTGATAATGGCCTTCAAGGAAGCTTTTTTCAAGCAGCTAAATGGCTGGATGTATGCAGCCGCAACGGTATCACTGGCAACCCTCCTAAATTTGTACTCGGTAAGGTTAAGGCAGATTTTGCCAGCTTCCAGGTCAGAGAAACAACTGTCGGACCATGCAAATCCTTTTTGGAAGCAATCAGAGACTTCCCTACCCCCAAGAACAAAACAGACATATGCAGCTTCTTTGGACTCATAAACCAGGCTTCGTATGCATCTGCATACACAGACAAGATGAAGCCATTCAAAAAATCCTTAAAACTAAGCGTGACTTTTGAGTGGACTGACGATATGCAGCACACCTTTGAGGAAGCAAAAGTCCTAATCATCAATGAAATCAAGCACAGTGTGGTGATCTTCGACAAAGGTAGACCTACTTGCCTAGTGACTGGAGCAAAGATGGCATAGGGTTCTGGCTATTCCAGAAGCACTGCACCTTCCCTACACCCCACAAGCCATTCTGCTGCAGGAATGGATGGAAAATAGTTCTGTTGGGCAGCAGATTCACATCCTCAGATGAATCCCGCCAGGCCCCCATAGATGGCGAAGACCTAGCCATAGTAGAAGCACTAGACAAAGTGAGACATTTTGTTATAGAGTGCCCTGACCTCATCCTTGCTGTAGATCACACATCTCTCCTTAAGGTATTTGGCGACAGGCAACTAGATAACATACCTAACCCACGCCTTTGAAACCTCAAAGAGAAAACTCTATGCTATCACTTCCAGATTGTTCACATTCCAGGCCCTCGCTACTGTATTAGTGATGCCCTGTCCCACCACCCTGTCAGTCCAGCTGACTATTTACAGCTACCTGGCGATGCTGCTGCAGCTCTGTACACCACATCACTGACTCAGCCCATTCTCGATTCCATCCGCCATGCTAACCCTCTTGCCCATGATGTCTGCTCCTCCAACCTAAGCAACAGCACCACCATAGAGTCAATCTCATGGGATGACATGTGCCCCAGCCATGGTGCGGCTACTGGATACTGTGGAAGACAGCTTTCCAGCTACAAAACCAGACCTTCCAGAGGACACCCGTCCATTCTACCAGTACCCTAATAATCTGAACAGTTTTGATGGTGTGGTGTTGTGCCATGATGGCAGAGTAATCCCCAAATCTCTTCAGCCTGGAGTACTAGATTCTTTGCACTCGGCTCATCAAGGTGTCTCCCAGATGTGTTCCAGGGCAAAGTCCTCATTCTTCTGACCCGGTATGAACCCTGTAATCTCAAATATGCGTGAGAAATGTTCTGCTGTCAACCGCATGGCACCCTCTTAACCATCCATGCCACCAACCCTGCCCATCCAGCCTGCCTACCTATTTAAGGCCATAGTTGCAGATTATTTCACATACCGAGGCCATAACTACCTGGTCATTGTCGACTGCTACAGCAACTGGCCCATCGTGGAAGAAACTACTAATGGATCAAAGGGTCTCATCCGAGCTCTATGCAGAGCCTTCGTCAGTTATGGTATATCAGAAGAACTTTCATCAAACAATGGCCCAGAATTCACAGCCTCAGCAACTGAGTGCTTCCTTAAAGTGTGGCGGGTAAATCATAGGCACTCATCAGTGGCTTTTCCCCACACTAAGTGCAGGGCAGAAATCGGGGTGAAAACTGTCAAGTGCATGCTGATAAATAACACGGATGCATCGGGATCTCTAGACTCTGACTCATTCCAGAGAGCCATGTTGCAGTACAGAAACACACCGGATCAGGACACTTGCCTGTCCCCAGCAATGTGTCTGTTCAGACGACCCATCCGAGACTTCATACTAATACATCGTGGTAAATACACAGCTTACCCCACTCGGCAGCAAACACTCCAAGCTAGAAAAACTCTGAACATACTGTCAATCTACCTCCTCTCAAAGTTGGAGACTATGTAAGAATTCAAAACCAGGTGGGACCTCACCCAACTAAATGGGATCATCATAGAAGTTCAGCAATTCCATCAGTACGTAATACGTGTTGATGGCTCAGGACATGTCACTCTCAGAAATAGGTGTTTCATACGACATTATACCCATTGTAGAGAGAAGCCCTATCAACTCACTACCAGGCCCTCTCCCTCAACTACCCTCCTCTTCTGCCCCAACTAGATCCGACCCAAGACTCAGACCTGCCTCAGATGATCCAGTTCCTCAGCCTAAACCTAAGTCACTACTCATCCCTGAACCTCACCTAGCTGACTCCTCTGCGGTCTCTCCACCCAGACCACCGGTTTCTACCAACCCACAAAGTTGTGTGCCCTCAGTACAACTTTTCAAAAAGCTGCCTTGAGCCCTGGCCAGGTTCCTCCCTCATAACAGTGCCGGGTATCAAGAGATGCAACCCCTACAGCCTAGACGTGATCCAACCATTGTGTTATGTATTATAATGTTATCTGATGTTTTTCATTTGTAATTTCATGTTTCTGTTAGCTATTCAGGTTCACCAATAAACTAGTCAGACATTGCGTCTTGACAAAGAGTAATTCATGCTTAATCATTTACCTTTTACTTGATGTCTGAAATGTAAGACTGCTAAATAAGCAGCTAGTAATTCTCTGTCGAAGGTTGAATATTTTTGCTGAGTTTGTGATAATTTTTTTAAAAAGAATCCAATAGGGACTCGTAGATTGTCGATCATTTGATGGAGTGCTGCTCCAACAGCGTAATTAGAACTAATTATTACTAGCTTTTGAATCGGGATAGGCAAGAGCGGTCACACCTGATAAACTTGTTTTTAAATTTTCAAAGGATTCAACTTCTTTTTCAAAAGATATTTTGTTTCATTTAGGATTCAACCGTATACATTCTGTGAGTGGTAATATAATTTCACTGAAATTAGGAACAAGCTTCCTGTAAAAATTTGCCATTCCCAATCGACGCAGTGATTTCGAATTATTCGGTTGAGGAAATTCATTTAACAAATTTTTTTAATGCTAGGTTTAAGACCATCAGTAGAAGTGTGAAATCCAAAAAAATGAAGTTGAATAACATTGAAAATGTATTTAGAAAAAGACATTTTACGGTTGTACTCACTGAGTTTCTGTAAAACATTATCAGGTGTTTGGAGTGCTCTTCTTCATTGTTTGAGAAAATGAGAATATCATCGATATATATGAAAATACAATCGATGTCCCGGAAAATGTTGTCCATCATCCTTTGGAAAGTACAAGATGCATTCCGCAAACTGAAAGGCATGTAATTGTACTCATATAAAGCGAAGGGTGTTGTGATGGCTGTTTTGCATACATCATCCCGTACTTGATGGTAAGCTGACGATAAATCGATTTTTGAAAATAATTTGTTACCATGCAGTTTTGATGACAACGAATTTATGTTTGCCACTTGGTAGCGATTCGCTTTTGTTATAGTATTTAGTAACCTGTAGCCACCTACTGGTCTGTAAGTCCCGTCTGATTTAGGCACCATATGTAAGGCTGATTTAGAGGGGGATAAAATTCCGGCTTTCTGGAGTTTCCTAAATTCTTCTGTAGTTATCCTGTGCTTCTGAGCTGAAAACTGCCTTGCTTTAGAGAATGAAGGAGGGTTGCTACCGGTTTCAATTCTGTGAAACACTTTGGGTTTTGTTGCGTTAGAGTTATGATGTGAAAAAATTAGGTTGGGATATTTGTTTATAATTGTTTGCACTGTCATATTAGCAGCATTATCTGGGTATAGTTCAATGTTCATAAGTTTTGCTGATGGTTGTGCGTTGGAATGTCTGTTAGTTGTTTTATCAATCAATTTGTAGTTTGTACAACCAACCATCAATCCAAAATGATTTAGTAAATCATAACCTAGGAGAGGGCTGGTAGTTTCTGCAATCAGAAAAGTCTAAGTGAAGTCACGCCTCAACTTATGAAGTGCCAGATTTAAAACTGCTTGTCCTGAACATTCAATTTTCTGGAAATTAGCTGACACAAGGGAGATGTTAGTTGGGTATGTAACTACACTGTTTACATACTTCTTTGGGATTACAGATATTGCAGCTCTCGTATTCACAACAAAATTAAATTTTATAGCTCCTAACCGTGCGTCTACTTCGAGAAGCGGTGAAGATGTGGAAACTATCATGTTCCGCCGAGTTAGTTTTCCACTGCTTTACTAAGGACAGAGGAAGCAGGACGAGAACTGTGTTGCATTTGTACACTCCGCTTATCCAGCCATCTACACCATGGTTTGCAAAATTTTGTTTAGGTCTCTGGTCTCTGTTGAAAGGGCGAACACCAATGGGATAAACATATGGCTTTTGTGAGGAATTACCCCTGTTTTGCGATACGTCATCACTCTGGTTACTGTGGTGCTGTTCGAATGATACTTGTTGTAAATGTGTGGCTTGTTGTCTGTTAAAATATAACAAAAAAGTCATCGGACATTTTTCCAAGTCAGTCTAAGTCGGGATCGATTTATGCTGCTAACACTGGTTTAATTGAATGCAGTAATATCTTCGCCAACACCGATTCATTCAAATACATGGAAGGGCGTCCTGTTATAATCGACGATGACATTAATTTGTCCAGCATCTCAGGCTTAGATTTCTTGTATTGATTGATGACTGTTTCCTTTAATTTGTCATAATCTTTTGAGCGTAGGATAATTTTCTGTAATTTCCCAAATATATCTGTAGGAAGTGATGAGAGTATATGGTAGAATTTCTGCATGGATTCTTTGATGTTCGTTATGCTGAACTGAGAACGTTAGATTCGATAAATGCTAATGTTTTTATTGCTACAACCTGTACTGGTTGATTTTGGTCGGCAAAGATGTTTTCCATTTCGTTTTCGTTATCTATTTTTTTTTTGTTGAAAAGGGATTTTTTGTATGATTTTATTTTTTTGTGTGAAAAGGGACTTTTTTGTTGTTGAAAAGAGACTGTTTTTGTTGTTGAAAGGGGATTCTTTTTTTTGTGGAATTATATATTTTTGTTTTTTGTTTTGTTTTGTAAACAGAATGTTTTTGTTCAATAAAGGTTGTTTTGGACTGTACTGGTCAAGGGAATCAAATTTCGGGTTTGTTTCTTTGAGTTCTTTTTGTATTTCTTTGAAGAAGGAACTTTGTTGATTTTCGTTGATTTTTTTTATGTCAGGTTTTGTCGCGAGAGATTTTCTTTAGTTGTTTTTGTTGATTTTCATTGAATTTCATATCAGAAGGTTTTGTTTTTCTTTGGTACTTCTGCGATGAAATATTTTCTTTGGTTGTTGTTAATATCAGAAGGTTGCGGTTTCCATGTTCGAGTGTTTACCAGTTTTTGGAGGACTCATTTTTATAGTTCCAGTTTTTGGGGGAAGATTTTCGGGAAAACCAGTTTTATAGAAACATTTTCAAGAAAATCAGTTGGCCTTTGTGAAGATGCGGTACACGAGCCGGAATTTATTTTAGAAGAGTTCCAATGGTGTAAGGGGCAAACAACTCTCTTTTTTTAGTCCATATGTACACAATGATGCAGAAGCAACATAATTGGCTCTCCAGAAGGGTTCTCGACCGCGCTGACTTCCGGGTAATCCTGCAGTAAATTTCAAGTACGGATGATCATAAATGATAAAATAAACTTTTTTTTTAGCGGAAAATTTAGAATTGTATTTTTATTATAATAAAATAAGTTGTTTTTTTAATGAAAATAAAACAAATCTTTAATATTTTTGAGATGTTTTATTTTACTTGTTAGTCATAAGTAACGAACGATAACACGAGGTATAGATTTACCATGTTTATTGTTTCAGCCATATTGGAGAACTACACCGATATTAATACAAGGGGGAGAGAACTCTTATTAATTGAAGAGTTCATCATGTCACATCCCTCTTCTCAGATAGATGTTTTCGATTTGTATTGATTTATTTATTTTGTCTTTTATTTATACATTATGTAGTCCTTGTACTTGAGGGGGGTTCGCCGTGTTCTTGTGGGTCGTTGGTTTGCCTCCACTGGTTGTCTTTGGTTGGCTGATGGAATTTCTCTGTCGTCGATATTAGATAGAGTGTCGATTTCTGATGAGTTTGTGTGTTGTTGGGGGAGTGATGTTATATTGTCCCAACTGGTATTTTGGGCGGATGCGTTGATAGCTGTTTGTCTCTGAGGGTTGTACAACTCTTGTAAGTGTCGTCTGTTGCGCCTCAGTAGCCTTCCATCTCCTTGCATCTTGACAATGTAGCTGCGTGGTTCTGTGCATCTGTCGACCACTGTCGCCGGTTGCCAGGTGTCATCCTCCTGTAGGACTGACACTTTTCCACCAATAGTTAATTCTGGGAGATCTCTTGCGCTCTTGTTATAATATTGTTGTTGTTTTTTGCTTTTGCTGCACAATCTTTGTCTGATCTCCTCATCCTTTGGGGTATATGAATTTAGCAAGGTTGGTATCCTTGTTCTTATTTTCCTATTGTATAGGATTTCTGCCGGGGATGGTAACTGGCTGTCAAGTGGGGTTGATCGGAGGCATAGAAGGGCCATTTGACAATCCATTCTAGATTGTTTGGCTTTTGTGAATGTTCTTTTTACAGTTTGGACCATTCGTTCTATGAACCCGTTTGATTGTGGGTACCTGGGGCTTGATGTGATGTGAGTGAATTCCCACTCTGTGGCAAAGTTGTGGAATTCGTTGGAGACAAAATATCTTGCATTGTCTGTGTATAGCCTTTCAGGTATGCCATGAACAGCGAATATTGCTTTGAAGTATTCTATGCAATTTAAGCTTGTTGTGCTTTTCAGCGTCTTGACAAAGGGCATTTTGCTATATTGATCAGCAATCAGTAGGAATTGTTGATTGTTAAAATCAAAAATATCTGCAGCAACATACTGAAACGGTCGTGTTGCATGTTCTTTGATAATCATAGTTTCCTTTTGATTTTTCCTTTGATATTCTCTGCAGATCTCGCATGTCCTTACTAGCTCCTCTATGTCCTTGGACATTCCTCTCCAGAATACACTATTTTGTGCCTTGAGTTGACATTTTTCGATGCCTTGGTGAGCATCGTGGATCCTCATTAATACCATCTGTTGCATACTTTTGGGTATGACTATGGATTGCCCCTTTGTGATCATACCATCTTGTACGGATAGGCATTCTTTCAGTGACCAATAATTTCTAATTATCTTAGGAGTATTTTTTACGTCATCTGGCCATCCATTTAGTATCATCTCTTTAAGTGTTCTGAGTTCGTCATCTGCTTCAGTTGCATTTTGTAGTTCGGTCTGTTTCTGAGTTGTAATGTCAACAGTGTGTATGTTTACATCAAGCTCGATTTCCTTACCTAATGTTGGTTGATTTCTTGACAAGTAGTCTGGGATACACATTTCTTTTCCTGGTTTATATTTTATCTGTGCATCGTACGGTTGCAATCTTAATAACATTCTTTGCAGTCGTGGGGGTGCCTGCGCTATATTCTTATTCTGAATGTTTTCTAGTGGCTTGTGGTCTGTTTCCACTATTATTTCTTTTCCATATATGTATGTGTGGAATCTCTCACATCCGAATACTACTGCTAGTAGTTCACGTTCTATATTTGCATAACGTGATTCCGTTTCAGTCAGACTCTTGCTCGCGAAGGCAACAACTTTGTTGTTGTTAATGAGTGTTGCACCCAGTCCTATCATGCTTGAATCTACTTGGATAGTTGTGTCTGCATTGGGATCAAAATATGCTAGACAGAGTTTTTCGTGGATTTGATCTTTTATCGTTCGGAACGTCTTGTCGTGCGTCTCGTTCCACTGATACTCTGCATCCTTTTTAAGTAGTGACCTCAGTGGCGCTGTTTTGGTGCTGAGCTCTGGTATAAATGGGCTTAGGTATTGTATCATACCCAAGAATTGTTGGAGTTCTTCCTTGTTGGTTGGTGCTGGTTTCGATTTTATTTTATCGCATTTGTCGGGGTCTGGGTGAGATCCGTTCTCGTCCCAGATGAGACCATAAAATTTTATTTGTTTTTGCCTGATGGTGCATTTCTCTTTGTTGAAGACTAGACCATATTTTCGGGCAGTGTCCATTGTCTCTAACAGGTTTTGATCATGCTCCTGTATTGTTCTGCCATACACGCATATATCATCTGATATACCTATGGCTCCTTTGCATGGTTCCAATATTTGGTCCATTTTTTGTTGGAAAATGTCTTGCGACATCTTTAGGCCAAACGGACATCTCAAATATCTGTATCTCCTGAACGGAGTGTTGAAACAGGTGAGTAAGCTTGATTCCTCTTCAAGTTGTATTGCCCAGTAGCCATGTTTTGCATCCAGTTTCGAAAAGTGTTTGGCACCCGTCAATTTGTGTGAAATTTCTTCTAGTGTTGGCGTTTTATGGTGTGTCCTTATTATGTATTTATTTAACGGTTTGGGGTCTAGACAAATCCGTAGGTTTCCATTTTTCTTTCTGCTGCATGCGATGGCGTTGACCCATTCTGTGGGCTCTGTAACCTTTTTTATTACACCCAGGTGTTCCATTTTGTGTAATTCTTGTTTTAGTTCGTCTCTGAGGTGCACTGGGAATTTTCTTGGCGGTTGTACTACCGGTATTGCATCTTCGGTAAGATGTATTTTTTGAACGCCTTGGAATTTCCCTATCCCTTGGAATCTGTCAGGGTATTCCTCAGCGAGGTTTTCCATATTTTCAATTTGTTTTGGTGAGTGCCCTTTTGTTATGCTGCAGTTGACGGTTACTAAACCTAGTCGGATGCTTGGTCTTAGGCCCAGTATGGTTACATCGCTATCACACACGAAAAATTTTGCTCTGATAGTTGCAGAGTTTTTGTGTTTGATCTTTAAAATTATTGCTCCATAATGGTTTATCTTCGTACCATTCGCAGCCCACAAGGTAGTTAACTCTTGTTTTTTATGTCCATGAGTTAGTTCCCTTTGACCATTCGTTTGTTTATTTATTTTTCTGTCGCCATTTTGTGGATACATTTTTTTATAGATTCTAACAGGTAGAATATTTCCGTTTGCCCCTGTGTCGACCTTCATCTTTATTTTATGTTCGTTATTTTCTGTATCCTCACAGTCTATGTTCGCGAAAATTTCTTCACGGTCGTCGTTCTCTGCATTTATTGCGTATAGGTATAAATCGTCGTCTTGGTCTGTTTCGTTGTCTTCCTTTGACGTTGTATTTATTCTTTTTTTTTGGAAACTCTGCTTTTTGTATCCGTTTGGGGGGTTTTGTTTTTTAGCTTTATATGAGCTATTTTCTTGCCTTATTTTGTTTTTGCAAGAAGTATCTCTCGAGTCTCTCCGGCCTTGCATATTTGTTAGGCAGTATTCCTCGAAGTGGTGTAAACCGTTGCACCTTCTGCACGTTTTGTTGAAGGCGTAGCAGTCTTCTTTCCTTTTCCTGTGGTGTTTACCACATCTCGTGCAGGGTTTGTTTTTCACGGATACTTCGTGATACACCCCATTTCTCCCTTCGTTAGCGTCCTTGTATCGAGAGTTATCTTTTGTTGTGATTTCATATGCTCTAACGCTTTCTATGGCTGATTTGAGGGTTAGGTCTGGTTTTGCAATTAGGTTTCTTCTTTCCTCAGCGCTCCTGAGCCCTTTAATAATTTGTTCTAAGATGCGTTCGTCTTTATTATTTCCGAAGTCACATCTGTCGGCTTTAGTTTTGAGCTTGACTAGGTAGTCGTCCACTGTGTCTTCATTTTGTCGCATTGACGTGAATTCCAAACGTTCGACCCATTTGTTTGGTTTTTGAATCATGTGGGATTCGAATATTAAAAATATATTCTCGGAGTTTTCTTTCTGCTCATTTGTAAGCTGAGCATTTTTTTAAAGTTCACGACCTTTTGGTCCGGTGCTGAGCAAAATGTAGTTGTATTTCAACTTTTCTTCAACATTGTTGATTATGAAATACGAGGACATAAAATCCACCCATTCGCTGTATGCCTCGTGCTTGTTCTCGTTCGACCAGTCTAGAACGGGTAATGTTATATTTGAAGACGCCATTTTTTTTTTTTTTTTTTTCGCGCTTCCTTTGTTTTTTCTCGTTTTAGAAAGAAGGAAATTCTTTTTTTTTTTTCAATTTACTCACTGTGTGAGGTTATCTTGATTCTTTTCTGTGACTTCTCGTCCGTCTGGTTTCTTTTACCGCTGCCACCATGAGATGTTTTATTTTACTTGTTAGTCATAAGTAACGAACGATAACACGAGGTATAGATTTACCATGTTTATTGTTTCAGCCATATTGGAGAACTACACCGATATTAATACAAGGGGGAGAGAACTCTTATTAATTGAAGAGTTCATCATGTCACAATTTTTTATGAATCAAATAGGTTGAAATGTCTTCTGTTTGTTTTTGTTTTTTATGAAAATATCACAAAATTTGAATAAAAAATCTTGCAGACTTTTACAGGTTACGCCAGTCTCTGTGCTTACGTTGACTTGTGGCTCTTGCAACGACCACTAATAGATTATTTGTATGATTTAGTTAAGTGTTATATCGGCACGTACTGATTTAGTTTTTTTTACAGGTTGTGCAAACCCAGATGTAATGTATGTAACATGTGCAGACAGAGTAGTGTCCCTTGAACTAAGTAACCAACTAACATCCGGGTTTCACTACGCATGTGTAGCCGCCATTACAGTAGTATCATCGTGTAAAGAACGACTAATAAAACGAGTTTAAATATACATCTCCTCTTGTGAGTTTATTACAAATTGGCGACGAGGATTCGAAGAAAAAAACGAATTATGGCTACTTTCGGTCGGTTGGAATCGTTTGATAGTACAAGTGAACAATGGGACCAATATATCGAACGTCTGGAGAACTTTTTCGAAGCAAACAGGATACCCGACGATACAGCTCACGTGAAAAAGAGGAGAGCGATTTTTTTATCGGTTTGTGGGAGCAAGGTATATAAACAAATATCAAGTTTATTAGCTCCAGAAAAACCGAAAGATAAAGAATTTGACGAACTTGTCAAAATCATGCAAAATTATTTCAGCCCAAAGCCGTCTGTGATCGTTCAGAGAACAAAGTTTTATACAAGAAACCGCCAACCAGGCGAGTCGATCACAGATTATGTGGCAGAATTAAGAAGCATGTGTGAAGATTGTCGTTTTGGAACGTTTTTGGACGAAATGCTACGGGATAAACTCGTAGTAGGAGTAAACGATGACAACATTCAGAGGAGACTACTTGCAGAGAAAGACACAATAACTTTTAACGAAGCTTTCAAAATAGCGGTCAACATCGAATCTGCCTCCAAACATTTACGAGATATTCAAACAAAAACAATAGAAGTAAACAAAATTTTCACACCACCACGGAGGCAGACCGAAAAAATAAAATATGAGAACAGATCGAATGAAAGGTCGGAAGAAGAGTGTACTCGTTGTGGAGCAACACACGAAACAAGTAAGTGTCCTTTTAGATATGCCATGTGTCACTACTGTAAAAGACAAGGGCACATAGCAGAGAAATGTTTTAAATTATACATGAAAAAGAAACCCCCCAATAGGTTAGAAAAGAAAAAAAATTCAGTGAGGAAAATAGAAGGGGAAGCCACAGACTCGGATAATTCCGAGGAAGTTTATACCATAAATAGGATCAGAGTGCCACTGGAAAAAGTAGACCCCTATTGTGTAGACATCAACATTTGTGACAAGAGGGTTTCTATGGAGATAGATACAGGAGCATCTGTAACGATAATGGGACTAAAAACGTGGAAAAAAATAAACAACAAAAAGTTGCTGGAGCCCACAAAAGTGCGTCTTAGGTCTTATACAGGAAATTGCATCCAGGTGATTGGACAAACAAAGGTTCCAGTGCAGTTGGACAGTCGTCGGGTGGAATTACCGTTAATTGTGGTAGCGGGGGATTCACCCACACTCCTGGGAAGAAACTGGCTGCAACATGTGAGGTTGCCATGGAAGGAGATTTTTAAGGTGCAGACAATAAAGGAGACTGACCAAGACAAATTGAAAGAAATATTAGCAAAGCATGAGGCTGTGTTCGATGGGAAGTTAGGTCAAGTGAAAGGAACCCAGGCCAGTTTGTATATAGACCCAGAGGCAAAACCCAGGTATTTCAAACCAAGGTCAGTACCCTATATGCTGAAGAAGAAAATAGAAGAGGAATTAGGAAGACTGCAAAAAGAAGGAACAATTTCACCAGTGGAATTCTCTGAATGGGCTACACCAATAGTACCCATTTTAAAAGCGGATCAGTCTGTACGTATTTGTGGGGACTATAAAGTGACAATCAATCCAGTCACTAAATTGGATAATTATCCAATACCAAAAACAGAAGATCTGTATGCGACATTGGGTGGAGGTGAGGCCTATACCAAGCTAGATTTAAGCCAAGCTTACCAGCAATTACTGATGGATGAAAAATCTAGAAAATTAACAACTATCAATACTCATAAAGGCCTTTTCATGTACAACCGACTATGCTATGGATTGAAATCAGCCCCAGGAATATTTCAGAGAACTATGGAAAACATTTTGCAGGGCATTGAAAATGTAATTGTTAGAATTGACGACATTCTACTGACAGGCAAAACCAGGAAAAAACACTTAGAGACCCTGGAGGAAGTTTTAAACAGGTTAGGAAAAAGTGGAATTAAATTAAACCGGGAAAAATGCAAATTTTTAGTGCCCGAGGTATTATATCTAGGCCACATAGTAAACAGGGAAGGCATAAAACCTGCAGAGGAAAAAGTGAAATCGATCAAGCAGGCACCACGCCCAACATCGGTAAAGGAGCTACAAGCTTTTCTGGGGATGATAAATTATCATGCCCAGTACATTCTGAACATTTCAAACATTCTAGCTCCTTTGCATCAGTTATTGAAGAAGGAATCAATATGGGAGTGGACGTCAAAACAAGAAAGAGCATGGGAAGAAGCAAAAGAACAATTAACTTCCTCAAAAGTGTTGGTACATTTCGACCCAAACAAAGCCGTGACAGTGGCATCTGATGCTTCCCCATATGGGGTGGGTGCTGTACTATCTCACATCATGGAGGATGGCTCCGAAAGACCAATAGCTTTTGTATCACGGACCCTCGCACCAGCAGAAAAGAATTACGCCCAAATTGATAAGGAGGCATTGGCAGTAGTTTTTGGGGTGAAAAAATTTCACCAGTATCTGTATGGAAGGCCATTCACATTATATACTGATCATAAGCCGCTCTTGTGATATTTTAAAGAAAATAGGAAAATCCCAGAGATCAGTTCGGCGAGAATTCAACGTTGGGCAGTAATCCTATCTGCATATTCATACCAGCTAGAATATCGGGAGGGAAGAAAAAATGGAAATGCCGATGGGTTGAGTAGGTTGCCAAGATCTACAACACTGGGAGAAGTGCCCATACCAGAGGAGAACATTATGCTGCTAGACTACCTGGATCAAGCTCCTGTTACACATCAAGAAATCGCCAGGTGGACAAAAAAGGATAAACTCCTAAAACAGGTGCTGGACTATGTAAAAAATGGTTGGCCAGAGAAGTGTCCTACTACAGAAGATTGGCACCCTTATTTTAATAGAAGACATGAATTGGGAATTGTGGAGGAATGCTTACTGTGGGGAAAGTGAGTAGTGGTGCCAATACAAGGGCGGAAAGAACTTTTAGAGGCACTCCATGAGGGACATCCAGGAATTGTAAAAATGAAAGGGCTGAGCAGAAGCTATTTCTGGTGGCCAAAATTAGACCAGGAAATAGAATTTAAGGTGAGGAATTGCTATGAGTGTCAACAAACCAATCAAATGCCAGCAACCGCACCTTTACATCCTTGGGAAATCCCTGAAGAGGAGTGGTCCAGACTTCACATAGATTATGCAGGCCCATTTAAAGGTCACATGTTTCTGGTAATAGTGGATGCGTTCAGCAAATGGTTAGACGTCTACATGTCAAACTCGTCCACCACAAATGCCACCCTGGAACACCTACAAAGATGTTTTGCAACTCACGGGTTGCCCCAAAAAATTGTAACTGATAATGCAGCCGTTTTTGTAGGTGAAGAATTCCAAGCATTTATGTCAAGACAAGGAATCCAACATATCACAACAGCCCCAAAACACCCCTCTTCAAATGGATTGGCTGAGAGATATGTGCGGATTTTTAAGGAAGGAATGAAAAAAATGAGTCATGAGAAAGGCTCCCTAAGTTCAAAACTGAGCCGTTTCTTGTTGTCATATAACTCCACACCACAAACGGTCACTGGCATATCACCAGCAGAATTATTAATGAACCGGAAAATAAAGACAGTTTTGGATTGGATCATTCCGCAGAAAACTACAGTGAGGGAGCGTATGAGAAAACACCAGGAAATTCAAAAGAAATATCATGACAACTCTCGGAGCATACGAGAATTTAGAGAAGGTGAATTAGTCTGGGCCAAAAATTTCTATACAGGACCAAGATGGAAAAAGGGAGTGGCCAAGAGACGGACAGGTCCAGTGTCATATGAAATTAAACTGGAGTCGGGGACAGTGGTAAGGAGACATGTGGACCATGTAAAAAAACAGATGGAGCTGGACGCAGATAGAGCTTCGGAAATAGGAAGAACAAGTCCACAAAATAGAAATCAAAATTTGGATACAGACTGGGTGATCCCACTGACCTCAGGCACCAGTAGTCCAGGTAGCTTGAGTCCGGACCAGGAAACAACAAATGGAGGGGGGAATACACAGCAGGAGGCCCCAGTAAGAGAAACCATTAGATGTGGTGAAAGAACAAAAAACAAACCGAAGCACTTGAAAGACTATGTCACATAAACAAGTAATTCGGAACTATGGGTGGAGGGATGTAATGTATGTAACATGTGCAGACAGAGTAGTGTCCCTTGAACTAAGAAACCAACTAACATCCGGGTTTCACTACGCATGTGTAGCCGCCATTATAGTAGTATCATCGTGTAAAGAACGACTAATAAAACGAGTTTAAATATACATCTCCTCTTGTGAGTTTATTACACCAAATATACTTATCATGAACACGTTTTTCACTTCTGGCCTGTAGATACATCCTCCAAGGCTGGGGAAACTTGTGGCTCATTTGATTATAAGAAATTAACGGGTGGAACTTTTATCCCCCTCCCAGACCGCCTACCGCCGCCCAGGCCGCCTACCACCGCCCAGCCCCCGGTGCCAGCATTTTGGCTCACGTGACTCAATTGTAGTCACTTATGAACAGAATAGTCTTCCGTATTAACAATTAGCATGTATCCCACCCCCAATACATTTTTTTGTATATTAATTATTTACCTTACGAAATAGAATGAAGATTGATGGATTTTATATATGTATATGAGTGTATGTGCGTATATGTGTACGATTTCTCGACTGCTAACTATTCTGAACTTTTACCATTTACTCTGTCGTTCCTATTTAGTTTCCTTCCCACTAGGGCAGAGTTAGACACAAGGTTGGTTTTTAATCTGGAGAAAATGTAGCTCCCCAAAACGGGAACTCTAGATTGGAACAAAAATAAAATGCCTCAGTTCTAGAATGACTTCTCCTTTATTGACCGAGGACAGAATAAAGTAAGTGCAACATTAGAACAGATACTGCAACACAAATTCAATTTTCACGAACGCGGTAACATATATATATATATATATATATATATATATATATATATATATATATATATATATATATATATATATGGTAAAAATCTACAATACCGTCCGGCCAATAACCCACTTTTCATAAACCTACTAGCGATTTTCCAAACCCACTAAATCGGAAAGAAAATCTCCAGAAATCCGCTAACGCTAACGCTTTCTTTAAGTATGTAATTTCACCGAAAAGGTTTTGTTTTGCCATTCCAGTATATTCATAGAACATTTATTGAAGAAAATTCTTGCTTTTCTTTTTCTTTTTGTAGTCATTGTTTTTGTTGTTTTTTTGTTCAGTGCGATTTTTAGTTTTATTTGATATAACTAACTTAAATATAAGTACCATTACTTCAAATCCAATAAATTTGGCATAATACATTGCAATTTTAGGATTAATTTGTATGTATGTGTATATGCATATATATGTGCATGTGTGTATATAGACCTGTGTATGTAAAATTAATATATATAGAGAGACATATGTGTATGTATATACACATGTATAGGTATATGTTTATACATACATATATATATATGTACATATGAATATGCAGGGCGTTATGGAGCCCTCCAAGAAGGAGCGTGCTGGAGCGAAGGAGAGGAGGGCTCATTTTATATTCAGTGGGAGTGGAGCGGGAGCAACTCCATTTAGGGCTAAAGAGTGGTGGTGTTATCGCTCCGCACTCCTCGCTCCAAAATTATTTGATTTTCTTTTGTTTTAAACATTAGTTTTTTATTCAGCAATAAAAAGGAAAAGAAAAGAAAGTCTAATAGTTATTTTTTTTAATTATATCTGGTAAATGTATATGAGATAGGGAGGGAGAGAGAGAGGGGGAAAGAAGGAGAACATTTGAAGTTCTCAGATGTTTACATCTATGTGTTAAATTTTTCATGGGACAGTTTTCTTAAGGCAGAAGACAGACAATTTGGCACCAAATGTCTTTAAATGCGCCAGTTATTTTCTTATAGATTTGAAGGATGTTTATTGCTGATTGAATAAATAAGCCAATTTTTCTGTTAATTTGTGTTTTTAAATAAAGAATGTTAGGTTCAATTATACTATGTCCCCGTTGGATTTTCTCGCCCATTTTGCTCGGTATTCACCCAAATGTTCGATAAAATCTATTTTTTGGGGTGAAATGGTACATTTATGTTTTAGCATATATCAAATTGAACTTTTATGCCACATTTTTACCCGTCGTCTTTTCAGCGACATTTTTTTGTTATTCTTAAATTCACAACTAGTTTGCTTTTAAATTCGTTAAATTCCGTTAAAACTTGCTTTTGTAAATAGAATGTTCAAAGTTTTTTTTTTTGTGTGTAATAAAATGTTAAAGCAGTAAAAATATCTTTAGTTTAAAGAAAAAATATATTTAGTCCAAGGAAAAAAAACTATAAAAACCAACATGGCTGCCAGCGATTAAAACATGGAATTAAAGTTTGATTCTCAACACTTTAAGAAGTAAATGAGAATTTTATTTCAGGACCAAAAATACAATTAAGACCAACAATCAGTTTCATCCAAAATTTGGGCGAATACCAAGCGAAATGGGCGAGAGAAAACAGCGCTCCCTATTCTTCAATTAAACCGATGTTTAAACTTAATTAAATTAAACAGAATATCTTAAATTTTAATTTAAAAAAGCAAATAATTAGACTTTCTGACTAATTTGTTGTTTTTTTAGAACCGAAAGTAGATTAGATATATTTATTTATCTTTAAAAATCTATTATCGAATATTAAAATTGTAAACAGTTTGCTTTTGTTAGAGATTTCAAATATAGACGTGTTCACCTTTTTTTCAAATTTTAAATTTTAATAAATGTTTTTGCCCGACCTAGGAAAACTTGCTCCAGTTAATTTTTTTTGGGGGGAGGGGGGGAATTTGACCCGATAGTTTTTCAACTCCCAAGGTCTAGGCCAGATATTTTGTATGAAATTCTAAGACATTAAATGGATCTCTGAATTGTTTATTGACTATTTATTGATATTTTTTGGCCAACTTATGAAAAATATTTTTTTTATTCAATGTTTAAAAATAAACGTCATTGGGTTTTTTTCGCTCCAAATTGTACTATAGAAAAAAAATGGATAAATCGATTTGTTTGAAAGTACTTGCGCCTTTCTCTGTTATAAATAATAATATTCATTATACAATATAGTTACGTTCGTAAAAAAAAACAAATATTAAACAACAACACGACGAGTAATGTTGCCCTGGCTGTCTCTCCTCTCCCAGAGAAATGTTTTCTTTAAAAAGAAAATAATCACTAATAATGTTTAAAAGTAAAACTTTATTTACTTAAAAATAATCTAAATTCCCTTCCAAAATAAATAGAAAAAATATCGGGTCAAATTTTCCTTTCCTGAAAAAATAGGTTGTTAATGTAATGAAAATTAAAATTGTTTTAAAATACCTCAGGGATTTTTCTATTTCTATTTTATACGTCAGGAAACGAAAATTTACGTATAATTCTATAATTTGTCCGACATGTTCTCCTATAACTCTCAAAATATTAGCGAGATTTTGTCAAATATTATCTTACGGTCTTACACTTAAAGTGACATCCCAACCAATATCGATGAGATTCTTTGTCGCCCTCTCCTATCTTTCGACCACTCATTAACAGAATAGAACGTTTATGAAAGAAGGTACATTTTCATTATGGAGCGCTGAAAAAGAGCCGCTCCTTTTTTATAGGAGTTGGAGCAGGAGCGGCTCCTTTTTGAAAAGGGGGAGCGTGAAAGGAGCCAGCTCCAATTTTGGGCGTTGAAGCAGGATCGGGAGCAGCTCCAAAAGTAGTGGAGCGCGTAAAGCCCTGTATATATGTATATATATATGTGTGTGTGTGTATGATTATGTATATGTATATATATGCGTGTGTGTGTATGATTATGTATACAGATATGTGTGTGTATGATTATGTATATACACATGCATATGTATATTTATATATATATGTATATACACATGCATATATATGTATATATATATGCATGTGTGTATGTATATCTTTACACATGTGTATGTATGTATATACACATGTGTATGTATTTCTATATATATACATATGTGTATGTATATACACATGTGTATGTATTTCTATATATATACATATGTGTATGTATATACACATGTGTATGTATTTCTATATATATACATGTGTATGTATATACACATGTGTATGTATTTATATATATACACGCGTATATGTATATACATATACACACGTGTATGTATATACATATATATATATATATATATATATATATATATGTACACGTGTATGTGCGTATATATATATGTGTGTGTGTGTGTGGTATGGTCTGTAAAAGTCTGGCAAGCTTGAAGATCCACACCCAATCCTCTCAGACAGCCACCATATATATATATATATATGTGTGTGTGTGTGTGTAAATGATTCCATTAATTTCAAAGACTTTATGACCGGGTAACCTGACATTCTAGAGTTCACTTATGTTCATCAAACCTTTTGCAATGTTCAAATTTGTGTTGACACCTATTTGCTAAGTGGCCATATAGAATCTCTTTGGTTGTATTAAATCGGCCCAGGACAATTTTTATTTTATTGCTGACACACTTTGTCACTGCCTAGCCAGGTTACCCGGGCATTGGCCGGCCTGTATTCTAAATTATGCGAGGGTTGGGCGGCGGTTTGCGGAAAATCTATCAATCTTCATTCTATTTAGTAAGGTAAATAATTAATAAACAAAAAAAATGTACATTAGCAATATATGTTAAGATGTTTTTTTTTTGTTATTTTTTCCCTTATATAGTTTTAATGGTTGAGAAACTTCCGAGACTATATATATATATATATATATATATATATATATATATATATATATATGTATATATATGTATATGTATATATATATATATATATATATATATATATATATATATGTATATGTATATATATATATATATATATATATATATATATATATATATATATATATATATATATATATATATGTATATGTATATATATATATATATATATGTATATGTATATATATATATATGTATATGTATATATATATATATATATATATATATATATATATATATAATTATGCAGGTTATTTCGAACGACGATGTTTACTGCGTTCGTGAGAATTGAATTTGGGTGTGTTTTATCTGACACATTCCTAAAACAAATATGAAAGGTCTAAACAACATTTCTTAGCTTCTTGGCTTGGAACAAAGTGCAGTATTAAAAATGTGTTTAATTGAAAATTTGTTCAATTACTTTCAGAGCACTGATTTTAAAGAATTTGAAACATTTATTTTTTCAGTGGGAAAATCCATCAATCTTCATTCTATTTCGTAATTAATAAACAAAAAATGTATTGGGGGTGGGATACATGCTAATTGTTAATACGGAAGACTATTCTGTTCATAAGTGCCTACGATTGAGTCACGTGAGCCAAAATGCTGGCGCCGGGGGCTGGGCGGAGGTGGGCGGCCTGGTCGGGGGATAAAAGTGCTGACGGAAATTAACTCATGTCGGGCCAACCATTTTTATATGTTCAGTTTGTCATCGGTTTCCTTAAGTAACTCCTGTATATTAATAGTCAAGAAACACAGTTCTGCTGTGTCTATAACATCATGTACAATCTTATCCATAACTCTAGATTTGAAGAGGTCAGAATTAAAAAATCGGCTAATGAAATTTAAACTTCCAAAGTTGGCGCGAAAATCAAAGAAATGCAAGACATTTCAAAACTTTATTTATATCAGTAAAAAGACAGATTTTTTTTATTAAAGATTTGTTATATTTTCATTAAAAACTAATTACCAAATATGGCAATGTTCAAGTACGACTAACTCTAAGCAAAGTTGTTTCCAACCGGAAACGGTGTCCGTTCGAAATTGGTTCCGATAATAAAAACTTCCTGTTTTGGTTAGTTTTGTACTGAATTTTATTTTAAATAATTTATTAGACAAAAATAAATAATCACAGTTACCAAAAATAAATAATCACAGTTACTGAAAATAAATAATCACAGAGGGAAAATAATAAAATAGGTTGTTTCAGAAATCATAGTACTGTCGGATCGCATATATTATATGGCCGAAGTAATTTACTTTTACTTGTCGACGCCAGAGAAACTCCTGCAGGTAACTATTGAAATGTGCTGCGGTTAGTACGTCTTGTACGATATAATTCATTATCATAAAATACAAAATAAATAAAACCAGAAAATTGGCTACCAGAAACTAGAGAAAATTAAACTACAGAATACCGGAAGTTGTTAAGTACGAAGTTTATTATCGGGTACGGATGGCGGCGTAACACCGTAGCAGCGCCGCAGAAACTGCTCTTAGAGTTAGGCGTACTTAAACATTGCCCCAAATATATGTTTGTGTAGACATATATTTGGTAATTTGTTTTGCTAACAACTTATTTTATTATACTAATAATACAATTCTAAATTTTCCGTAAAAAAAAAAGTTTATTTTATCATTTATGATCATCCGTACTTGAAATTTACTGCAGGATAAACCGGAAGTCAGCGCGGTCGCGAACCCTTCTGGAGAGCCACATAATTTTACCTGCAATTTTCATCACATTCAAAATGGTTCATTTTAAATTCCTCCTCGGTAATTTTCTGCGAACCTGCTTTTGCGATCGCCATCTTGGATGCTGACTTCCACTCGTAAACCTAATTTACATTTATCTTATAATCATTTCTTTATTGAAAGCAGGTAAGTCATTGAAAAGCAGATTGTAAAACAAAAAATAAGTATGGCTTCAATTTATTGGTGAGTGGGGATTCTTTAGTACAGATATGAGGTCTCTAAAATGAGCCAACATTCCAATTTTGCATGTACACAAAGAAAGCTCTTGCTTTTTAAACCATGATAAAAAATAAAGAGGTACTGATTTGTAATGGGATTTTCCGTATTTATTGAAAAATAGGGTACGTGTAATGAATGGGTATCCAGGGAATTTCACTACTTTGACATATAATCCCGAGTCACTCCCGGAAATGGCCGAAGCAGTTTACGATTTAAATCACCTTTTCTTTTTTTGGGGGGAAAGCTTTTTCAACGGTAAATTTGTAGATTAACACCTTCAGCTATCCCCCCCCTTCAAAATAAAAGAGATTCTACCCTTTATTAGGTGATTAAGTGTGAACACCCTGACAAACTTGGCGGGACAAAGAAAAGCAAACAAGCAATTATTTTAGATCAGTGTCGTATATAAATTTGACGTAAAAATGGTCCTCTATTTCCGGGAAATTCTTACATTTTCGAGTCTGTTAACTACATTTCTTTTACCACTTAACCAAGTCCGACTCGCAAGGTCGTAAAACCATACGAAATTCCCTAAGAAAGTAGAACTCCCCGCAAAAGAACACACAGAATTTATCTCCCATAATCAAAAAAATGGATAACAGCTCTAAAACGCGAGATGATTTTAGTAAAATTTATATGCGAAACTGATCCCCCATTCTACATTTTAAAATAATTGTTATTTTTCTTTTATTTTTTCTTTCTGCAAAGTTTTCCAGGGTGTTCATATGTAATTGCCTAAAAAAAGTAGGATTTTATTTTGTTTTCTTTGAAGGGGGTAATTTAGCTGAGGGTGTTAATCTATCGTGTCAACATTATTCATTTTAAGATGCTCACTTTTTTTAACCGAACTCTCTGCTGTCTTACATTTTTCGTAGCTTTCAAATCATAAACTGCTTAGTTGAGATTCTCCGACAAACAAATTACTCAAATCCTTTTAGGTACCCATTCATTGCAAGTACCAAAAATAGATTGTTTATAGTTAAAACTTCCTGAGTTTTTTACTTTGATTTCTACAACACAATTTTTACGTTTTTTGCACAATTTTTTTTATCAGTTTACTTACTGATTAATTTGTTGATTTTTTTTTCGTTTGATAGAATTAAAATTTTAATAGAAACTTTAAATTTTTGAAACCGTTGACTTTTTATTTTCTCAATGAATGTAAATTTATTTTATTCAATTACATTACAAGCAGTTAATTTATTTAGGTGGAAATATTTAAAATTTATTTAATCGATTTGTTTAATGTAAAAGTATATTATATTATTAGTAACAACAACAAAAAAAGAAAATTTGGTTGTAACGTTGCAATGAATACGTCTTTACTAGTAAGTGATAATCTTTTTTTATAACAGTAACATAAGAAACATAGATTCAGCTCTAAAGTTGTAGTTAGGAACATAATCTGGTCCCTGCTAATCAGAATGGGCCTGCAGTTACATGTGGCAATATAAACAGTGTTGCCAACTGAGATTTTCAAAACCCGCTAGATTGAGAAAGCAAAATCGCCAGAAAATCGCTAGATTTTAAACTTTTCATCATTATTGGCCACTGAGATTTTCAAAACCCGCTAGATCGAAAACAATAAAATCGCTAAAAAAAAAACCCACTAGATTTTAACTTCGTACCCTATATATATATATATATATATATATAATCAAAATGACTGCCAAATTTTATCGACTACTTTTGTCTGTTTTTCAAAGCTATGACAGCGAAAATATATCCACTGTACAAATATTAATTTGTCTGTTTTTGTCTATTACTTAAAAAAATTATTTTGCAAATATTAATTTGTCTGACTTTGCGGATTATTTTGCAAATAAAAGTTCATTTGTTTTCATAAATATTAATTTGTTGCCACCTGTCGAAAAACCAAGTGAAATAACTTACTTGACTCGGGACTACTAGCGATCGGTGAGGCATCGGTGGTTTGTTTACTTGACTGAAAGCGAGGTCACTACTGGCCTCGTTTTTATTGCCTTTTGGCCGGAAGTGAAGGGGAGGCATTTCCTGTTACTAATCTATTAAAGAGCCTCTCCTTCCTTCTCTCGATGTTATCAAATCCCAGACAGACTTTGGGAGCGGAATTAAGCAGTGTTTCGCAACAGCTGCTGATGTACCCACTCCGATCTCTCCTACTTCTCCTACTCCTCAAGAGTGGAAAGAATTTTCCACATTTTGCGAAACACCTGCAAGCTATTGGCCGTGTTACCCATCTGTTCTGTTACGATAAAATGGCGGACCGCCAAGAGGAATTACTCGCTCAAGTTTCTCTCCTGAAGGAAAAAATTCTAGGAAGGATGAGGATGTCTCATAGAGACGATATTACCGCTCATGTATTCTCGGTATGGAAGGGCCAAATACAGGAATTCATGACGGAAATCGAGATACGGATCACCAAGCTGCAGCTCTCTGCCTCTTCGAAGAGTGAGGCTGCGAAAATGGAGGAGGAATGGTTGTCCGAACAAATGGATATCCATAAAGAATTGGAGGAGATTGGTTCTGTCCTAACTCCAGTGGATTGTGACACCTTCCCAGACCAAACACTGTCTCCATGTGCTTCTGCTTCTACATCAGGTAGTCGGGTGTCCTCCTTTATAGTGAAACCTCCGCAAATTCAGATCGTGGGACCCACATTCAGCGGTCTGGCCTTGGACTCTGACCACATGGCCTTCTGGAATTTCCTGTCTCGATTTGAGAACTGCGTGACGGGTATGGCTAATGATGCCGAAAGGTTAAATTTCATCAAGTGTTCACTAACCGACAGACCATTGTTGTTAGTTAATCACTTGAACGTGACCAACAGGAACTACCAGGTGGCACTCAACATCATTAAGACCGAATATCTGGATACGGACGAAATCATTGACCAAATATTCCAGGACGTTATTGACTTCCTTCCCGAACGTGAGCGGTCTTACTCGGACCTTAAGAACTTCTTAGCTAGGACAGGCTCACTTCTCAGCGAATTAGGAAGCTCCTTCGCCTGCGACTTCTCCGACGACTCTTCGGCTGGAGCCAGACTCATGGCCAAGTTACTTTTTGCCAAGTTTCCTAGGGAGTTAAAGGGGGAGGTGATTTTGCTTTCTGGGAAGAGGATACCCCCATTGTCATCCATTCTGAGGAGCACTAGTGAAACCATCAAACGATTATTGGTTAGGGGAGGTGAAGTGTCTGAGCCTCCCTTCGGGGTGCCCGTAGGAGCGCCCCTCGAAAATCTAGAACTTCCTTTTCTCGCAGAGATTCCTCGTTTCAGGTTGCTTCCGACTGTGGGACTTCTTGTAGTCTACTACCCATTGTGAGCGTGGCGTTCAGTCAAAACGGAAGGGTGGTTCATGCCAACTGCTTGTTAGATACGGGAAGCGGACACACTTATCTGTCCGGTGAGGTCCTGAGACCTTTGGGATGCCTGGAATCATCCACTCTGGACTGCGACCTGAAGCTTTCTACTTTGCTGGGTGAATGCGAGAGGCGGTTTAGGGAGGTGACTCTACAGACTGATTTTAGGACGGGGCATATGCAGTCAATCCCGGTCCTAGTGGATGATACGTTGGATCTGTCAGTCAACATCCCTCACCTGAATTCCCTATTGGAGGATTTCCAGAGGGCCAAATACTCGCTCACCGGACAGTTTGCTCGAGATACTGAACACATATCAATCAAGGGGATTCTGGGACTCGATCTGATCCGACACTTGGGCGCCTTACAGTTGGTACCCTGCCTGCAGGGTTGGTGCTTTGCGGTACCTGCAGGACTTATTCCCTTTGGTAAGGTGGAGTCTTTCTACTCGACCGCCCAATCATCAACTGGTAGCGATACTCGTCTTCCCTTCCACCGTGTTCTCGACCAGACTGACCCTGTTAAGTCCTCCCATCTTTGCTTTGTATTGGAATCAGAAAGCACCTATGTAGACCCCCTTGGCGATTTCTTCTCTGACAGCCAAGTCGAATGGGGGTTGGAACTGATGTTCAGCGTAGAGTCCTTGGGACTCCCCGAGCAGGAGGGATTTTCCGAGTATGACCAGGAAAAAATCAGGCAGTTTCAGGAATCTGTCGTCCTGAGGGACTCTAGATATCACGTTGAGTTGCCCCGGCATGAAGATAAATTGGCCCAAGTCCCGTCTAACCATGCAGTATCCTTGCACATTTTGGATCGCGTGACCCGCAATTTGGAAAGAAAGGGAATTTACCAGGAATATTTGGAGGTATTCCTTCAGCAAGAGCAGGATGGGATTATTGAGGAGATCTTTGTACCTCCTCGACTCTTCAAAAGGTACACCTGGATCCCACACTGACCCGTTTGTAAGAATGATCGCACTTCCACGACTAAATTGCGCCCCGTGTTCAACTGCAGCCTGAGGACAGGCAATTCGATCTCCTTGAACGAGGCTGCTTATAGCGGAGTAAACATGACTGGAGACATGTTGAACTTGTTGCTCTCCTTCCAGACTGATGATTGTGTGCTTTTGGCAGATATCAAGAAGGCCTTTTTAATGATTCGCCTGGGATTGGAGGCCGACAAAAACAGATTCTGCTTCTTCCTCAAGAATGGAGACCGACTGCGCTGCTTTAGGTACACTACCATCATATTTGGATTTGTCTCCAGCCCATTTATACTGAGCTGCATTCTCAAATACCATGCGGCCCTGTTTCCACGAGACCCATGTCGGATCATGATGGAGGGGTGTTTTTACGTGGACAATTTAGTAACAACTGGAGAAGATCCTGCAACGCTAACGGATCTATATTCCCTTTCTAGAAAGCGATTGCAGAAGGGTGGGTTTGAGTTACAGTCATGTAACACCAATTGTCCCGCCCTTAGAGACAGAATGCACCTGGATGGTACCTTAAGTACACACGGCGAGGAATGGGAGAAGGTGTTGGGCTATCGTTACAGCCCCACCTTGGAGAAAATCCGTGTTGCCTCTGTTGAACCCAATGCCGAAGCCAGTACCAAGAGACACATTCTTTCTGCGGCTGTCAAATTGTTCGACCCCTTGTCCCTTTGCCTCTCTGTGACAGTGCGGAGCCGAATTCTCGTTGGAGAACTATGGAGGAAAGGATTGGGCTGGGATGAGCAGGTCCCGAAGGAGTTCCAGTCACGGTGGAGAAGCCTTGCAGGGGACCTTGTTGGCTTGGGTCTCCTTCAATTTAATCGTCGGACATTCAGACCGGGCCAACCTGGAGAGTTGTTCGTGTTTTGCGATGCCTCAGCAGAGGCCTATGGGTTTGCTGTTTACGTCGTACAGGACAATAGTTCTGAATTAGTCTTCGCTAAGGCTAAGGTTGCTCCCATCAAGAACAGAAGCCTTCCTACCCTGGAGCTAATGGCTGTGTATCTGGCTTTCAAGTGTTTACCAGTCATCTTGAACGGTTGCAAGGGTTTTGTACCATCTAGACTACACATAGCCACGGATGCCCAGGTGGTATTGTCCTGGATTCTTTCCCGGTCTATGGCCAGTAAGAACATCTTTGCTCGGAATAGACTGCACGACGTTCTTCAACTGAGTGAGGAATTGGAGACTCAGTTTAGCCTGAAACACTATTTCAGATATGTTGAGACCACCCAAAACCCTGCGGACCTCGTCACTAGGGGATTGACGTTGAAGGTGTTCAAGTCCCACCTCAGGTTTTGGTGCCATGGACCAGCATGGTTGACCGGCATGGGAGCACACTGGCCAGCTCGAGAACTACCTTGCCTCAACAAGCGCAGTCAAGAGATTGCACGAGCAACTGTAAATACCTCCGTTGTTCTGGAAGAGGGATATCCTTCCGTAATTGCCCTGGAACGATTTTCCGGATTTGCCCGCCTATTGAGTCACCACCATGGTGTATAAATTTGTCGACAAATTGCGAAAGGTCAAGGAAGATTGTGAAAGGAAGGCTTCAGTGTTTTTGATGAGACTGTTACAGCGTCAGGCCTTCTCTGAAGAACTTGAGTTTCTTCGGGACCCTCTCGGGAAGTCCACGCCTCGACTGGTCCAGGCTCTCGACCTGTTCCTCAATCAAGACGGGCTGATCCGTTCCAGCGGAAGAATCGATAAGTCCCCCATCTGGGATATGAGGTAAAGAATCCCATTTTGATAGCCAAGAACCACCACATCTCGGAACTAATAATACTGGATTGTCACTCCAAATGCTCGCACTTGGGAGTTGGGTCTACTCTCAATGAGAGGATATTGGATTCCCCAAGGAAGACAAGCTGTCAGGAAGGCTGTGGCGACCTGCACCCTATGTTGAAGGTTCAATGCAAGACCAGTATTGCCCCCTAATGTTGCCAGTCTACCCGCCTCACGAGTGGAGTTCGAGATACCCTATAAGAACACTGGGATCGACTTTACAGGGGACATTTGGGTCAGGGAGGGAAACTCTGAGAGAAAAATGTATTTGCTACTGTTCACCTGCCTGAGCGTCCGAGCAGTACACATTGAAGTGGTGCCAGACATGAGCATTTTGTCATTTTTTCAGGCCTTGGTCCAGTTTACCAATGTCTACGGTGTTCCATCTGCCTTATATTGCGACAACGGCAAAACCTTCTTGGGTAGTGGCAGGTTGTTCAACCGTCTCCTCTTGTACCGTGATTATAGAGAAAAATTTGGTACGTGCCATATAAAATTGAATACGATTCCCCTCTTCTCTCCCTGGTTCGGGGGTGCCTGGGAGAGATGCATCCAAACAATCAAAACTTGCCTCTACAAGATCATCGACAGTAGTAATGTCACTTACTTTTCCCTCCTGACTATCATTTCGGACATCCAGAGAGCGGTTAACAACTGACCCTTGACCTACCGTGAAGCGGGGAACAGGGAATTAGAAGCCATCACCCCTAACATGTTCCTAAGTCAAAACGAAAATCCCGGATTGTTGTTGCACCTGGAGGGAGGTGATCGTTCTTCCTCTGTTCCTCCCAGCCAGAGAAGGTTGATAAACTCTATGGAAATGGCTGAATGAGTTTCAACGTGAGTGGTACCTCGAATACCTCCTCAGCCTCAGAGAGAAATCTCGCGGACGATCCCAGGTTCCCTTCAGAAACCGTTTAAAGGTCAATGACGTGGTCCTTGTCAAGAGCCCCCTCAAACCTAGACCCTTTTGGATCCTAGGGACTATTTTGGAGTTATTTGAAGGAGATGACGGTGTCATCCAATCAGCCCGAGGAAGGCAAGGTGATGGGCCTGTCCAAGTCCACTCCCTGAAACATCTATATCCATTGGAGCTCTCCTTGTCACCCGACATCAAGGAGGATACTGTTATTGTCCCACACCTTTCTCCTGGGGCTCCTGCAAGAGAGAGTCTGGAGCCCCCTGCAGGAGACGACGTTTGGCTCTGTCCAGTGTGCAGCGCCCCTAAGGGAGACCTAAACATGATAGGTTGCGACCTATGCGATGAGTGGTTCCACTTCGGGTGCGTGGGAGTGGAGGTACCCCCTCCAGATCGGCGGAAGTGGTACTGTCCTGAATGTGCCCCGCGGAAGAGGCGGCGAGGTAGGCCCAGTCTGCTTCCTGCATAAAAATGTTGGTCCTGAGTATGACAGAAAACTGCAACCGACAGTGGAGCCCCGACTAAGGGACGGAATGAGGGTACCCTGAACCACTGTCACTTCCAGGTGGCCTATGACGATGGCCTAGCACCTGTTTGTTCCCTGCCAGGGTTACGGCAATACTTACTGGCAACTGTCACCCCTTTCTAAACTAGTTATCTGGAAGAATGAGAAGAGAATCTTCTACCGAGTCTTCGCCCAATTATTTCATTTCTTTTTCTTTTGTTTTTTTTTCTCTTCTTGTTTTCGGGAGTGTGTCGTAAAACCAAGTGAAATAACTTACTTGACTCGGGACTACTAGCGATCGGTGAGGCATCGGTGGTTTGTTCACTTGACTGAAAGCGAGGTCACTACTGGCCTCGTTTTTATTGCCTTTTGGCCGGAAGTGAAGGGGAGGCATTTCGGCATATAGAATATTGCCGAAGAAATTGTCCACAAAAATGAAATTAATATTTGCAAAATAATCCATAAAAATCGGAAAATTAATTAATATTTTCAAAATAAAAGCTATTAAAAATATTCACAAAAATGAGAAAACAAATTAATATTTGCAAAATGATTTTTTTTATATATGTTTGGTTAAAAAGTTTAAACTAACAAAATGTGGCAACGTACTTTGCATTGTTAAATTTTTAGGTGAACAAATAAACTTCTCAATTAAAAAAAATCTACCAAAAGTCATCGAATTTCATGCAATTTTAGATAATTCTCAATTTCTGAATTAATTTCTTTTTTGAAAAGACATTTTGTAAAAGTTGTGGAAACGTTTCTTTTAATTTTTCAGTAAAAAAAAATCCAAATTTACTCATTTGAAAACTGAAATTCAAGGCTAATTTAATTATTGTGTATATTTCATTTTAGGTTTATTCGATAGATAAAGCAGAAAATTATGTACAAAAAATATTAATTCATTTTTCGTATGTACGGCAAAGTTATGACCAGAAACTCACCAATAGATAAAACGGAAAATAATCAGATTTTCATCAAAATAAACGATTATTTTTTGGTTTTTATTATACATGAAACGAACAAGTATTAAAGTAAAGCAGTAAACACGACAACATCGAAGCTTTTATTTGTAATAAACAAACAATATGTTTTAAAGACTTTATTGTAAATAAGTAACTCTGTTAAAAGAAAGTAAATGCAACTTTCTGAAATATTTTTAATAAATGTCAACAATTTTACAAGTTTTCCACAATTCCACTTGTAATCCTGGTGCCCGGTAACGGAAAATTAGGTAACGGAAAATTCGGTAATTTGGGGAAAATAGGAAAATTAGGTAACTATGGAATAAATACCGATCGAAAGTAGATTTTAGGACTCTTCTAGGGGAATTTGGAGGGGGCGAGGTCGTGGTTATGTCACGGCAAGGCCCTTACTCCTATAGTTTTAAATAGGGCCCCTCCCCACACCGCAAAAAAATATTTTAAAACATTTACTGTTGTTTTAAAGCAAATAACATCGAGTTGTTTGTTCTAAGAACACTGTTCTGTTCTGGTATTATCTTTCCCAATTATTATTTTGATAAGAAAATATTGAATTAAAATCCTATTACGAGATTATCCATTACTTCTATATTTATTCCATACTTAACTAATTTTCTAATTTTCCTACCTTGCCAAAATTACATAATCCCCCCCCCCCAAAAAAAAAACACGCATACTTCCTACTACTAACCCTAAGTCCGGGTGGTAATACGAAAAATAAATAAAGAATAAATTTAACAAAAGTCGAAAAAAGTGCGTGCGACGTGGGTGTAACGGGGCTGTTAATATCAATTTATTGAATATTAAAGTTAATTTTTTTGTTATTTATTTATTATAAATAAACCGTTGTATTGTATCACTTATCTTTTGCGGAAAAAAAACAACAACAATTATTTCAGAATGCATCAGTTTTGCATATACTTTTAACATAAAATGATCCCCCATTTCCGGGCCATTCTAATTTAGTAGGTAAAAGAATTTAGTTAACATTGGTTCTCAGAGTGTAAGTCGAATATTTTTATTGGTAAATTATGGGGATGCAAAGTAAACATTTCAAAGTTCACTGCCTCCTATCTCTTATCAAACCTTTTGTAATCTTAAAAATCAAAAATTAAACAAAATACTGGAAGAACATTACATTTTCGCACGATTGGTGGCATTTATTGGATGGGTTTCTACCAGTATTTTGTTTAATTTTCGATTTTTAGCGATTATCCGAGTGATCATCGTCGACATCTTATCGACGCCATTTTCTTTTTGAGCATGAACTGAACAGTCGACACCATGTTTGTTTTTAACAAAAATATGCTTTAAAATAAGTTTAAACACAAATAAACTTATCCAGGTAGGTAGAATAGTAACTTATCTTGCCTTTCGTCACATTTATTTGTTGCACATTTATTTTTATTTTATTTTTTTTTACCCATTTTCGTTCTGTTCGCTCTTGTTATAAATGCCCTAGAATTATTATTTTTTTTTTTAATTAATTTATTGTTACGTCCGTGGGCTTTTGTCCGTGTTTGAATTAATTTGGTGGCCTTTTCTCCAGTCGCGATCACATTAACATTTTTATTGACATGTAAAACTACTGCAGATTTGCATATATCATGTATGGAAGGTAGCTTGAGAAATAATCTCATAATGACTAAAGAGAAAATAAATACGGAAAAGTTTTATTGAAATCTGAAATTGCGTGTGTGTATGTGGCAAACGAAATCGCCAGATTTTAAAGAAAAAAATCGCTAGCCGCTAGATCCAAATTTTACTAGCCAGATTCAAATCAAAATCGCCAGATCTAGCGGGAAACCCGCTAAATTGGCAACACTGATTATAAAGCCTATTTTAACTGCCAATCATGTGGTCCCTGAGTCAACAATAAGAAATCGTATTTTACAATCAATCACTGACAGTAGAGTTCTATCACCCCTCACCAATTTTTGTTGAGTGTAACAGTTCTAGTGACTACACATTCCCATAATAAAAAAATAAAGGGTACAATATAGGGGGATCTGGTTCAGGAAAAGAATTTCACCGCTGTTTCTTAGCCACAGTTTTTCAAGGTATTTCCTGTAACCTTGGAATCCTGGGGTTTTCTCAAACCCCACAACAAACACGGTCTATATAGAATCGATACTTAGGGCTCAACTGTATGACCAGTTGAGCAGCAAGATAAGTCAAAGTGCCAAGCACATCAAAATGCCGGTTTATAATAAGGCTAGAATGTTCCATTATGCTTAGAAGGGCAAGTCTATTTTCTGTGTTCTGATTGGCTGAGATTCATAAGTGGCCAGTCTTAAATGTCCATATGAATGAACATATTCTTCTATGAGATGGATGCCAGTTGAGGCCTTTATGCCGCTAAGTGTTAGTTTGATTCTATATCTCCCCCCCCCTCCCCTCAGTATGTGAACGCAATGGTCTTTGGGGAAGAATAAGTTCCTTCTGGCCTGGTTGATTGTGGGGGAGTAACCTGGACAATGCCTGGGTAGATTTCACTGGCATTGGTTTAGCAGTGCTGGGTGATTTTGAGTGGCTCGGCGATGTCATTATATCTCCTCTGTTATGTATGGGAATTCCAAGGCGTTGGATTGGGAGATTCAGGCAAAGCACTGGGAATAGGGACTGGAATTACAAGTGTTGCAAGTTTTCTGAGGAATCTGCGGTTTCGCAAAGTTATTCTGCCTGACCCATCAATTCTGATCCGATACTGACGGTTAAGGAGAGTTTAGACAACACGACCTGTTGTATCCCATCGACGATTGTTTGCACGTTGTATTGATACTGTTTCTCTATCTTGGAGTGAGCATAGAGTATGCACTGTGCGGTGAGGTGAGCATTGCGTTGAGATAAGCTTATCTCACGGTTCCTAGCTGCAGCTATCTATTTTGCATGTGGTTTTATATAGTGCGGGTTGGGATGGTATGAAGTCACAAAGTCGGCGGTGGAGCAAGAGTTGTGCTGGGGATAGACCAATGCCTTGGATAGGGGTGTTGCGATATTGTAGGATGGCTCTGGCAACACTCATTATTCAATGAGCCCTGAGGACCTGTATTTTCATGAATTATCCTCTTCGCTGTTTTTACAGCTAACTCTGCTCGGCCATTAGATTGAAAGGTGGTTAGGTTTCCCACAAGTGCTGCATATTTGACCCCACACTGGACGTTTTAACTGGCGGGAGATTGTTCCTGGGATACCATGATAATGGCTACCACAACCCATACAAGCTTGAAAGTTATCACGTTTGGCGGAGTTGCTGATACTAACATGACCTTTATTAGCTTGAGCACTGTTTTTTTGCTTGCGGTACGTAGATATCCGTACAATAGCCATGTCAGAGGTGTCAGTCATTGAAGTTTAGTCTTTCAATGCCGATTCGAACGCCTCAGAATGGCAAACATTTTGTTCGAGAGTTGTAAGTGTTCCAGCTTTGGCCAGCAGGTCTGCTTGGAGGGTATTGTTTGCTATTCCCCTGATGAGCTGGTCCTTGATGTACATGTTAGACAGGTCATGCTCACAAAGGGGACAAAAAGTTGCAGTCCAGGACTGTGGCCTGTAGGCGGACAAGATAGTTCTGTATTGTCTCAGTCTCACCCTGTGACATGGAGGCAAACGTAAGGTGATGAACGATGGGATTCGACTTTTGAGTGACCAATGCCTCTATCATTCCTAGTAGCTTGTCTGGGTCAGTGGTGAAGAATTTAAGGTGAGTGTTGACTATAGCATTCTGGACGGACTCATCAGCGGAACTGTATAGCTGTATGTTGGCCTGAGATGTGGCATATCCGTCATCTTGGTGAATACTTCCCAATCAATTCTGAATTGTTGGGGGGTCATTTCAAGATGGAGCTGGGGCAGTTTAGCGGCTGGTGCTTTAGCGTATGTTACCTCAGCAGAGAGTTCCTTAGCTTTAAGGATTAAAGGGCTTCTCCCATTGTCGCGATCCCTAGCTCTTTCAACATGGCCCGATCCATCATTTTTAGATTCTTCTTTGTCAGCAAATGTGGCAGCATAGGTTCGAGCTGAGCTAGCAGAGATCCCTGCTTTGAGGAGGTACTGCTCCCAATCTTCATGATCCATATATCCTGTTCGTAGTGCCATATAGAATCGATGCTTAGGGCTCAACTGTATGACCAGTTGAGCAGCAAGATAAGTCAAAGTGCCAAGCACATCAAAATGCCGGTTTATAATAAGGCTAGAATGTTCCATTATGCTCAGAAGGGCAAGTCCATTCTCTGTGTTCTGATTGGCTGAGATTCATAAGTGGCCAGTCTAGTGTATAAATGTTCATTCATTCAAATAAGTATTCTTCTATGAGATGGATGCCAGTTGAAGTCTTTATGCCGGTAAGTGTTAGTTTGATTCTATAGTCTACTTAATTGTCTTTCTCATAAAACACAAACAAGACAGAATGTTTGTTCTTATTCAGAGGCGCTTTAATTAATCCCACACAATCAAAGTGGAACGAGTCGTCATATTGATCACAAGCAATCATCAGTCTCTAATCTTCTGGCCTGTTGCAAGCAGGGAAAGTCCAGATTATGATGCTTTCCTCGGGTTGAGAATGCTGAGTTAGATTCTGCAAACTTGATGGTTTCCTGTCTGGAGACTCGTTCTTGGGATCTCCTGAATGCCAAGAGAGTTCCAGAGGTAAACGATCTTTGATGGAATGTGTGTGGTTAGCTCTATCCCCTTCCTCATCTTAACTGAATACACCAAACTCTAATTCAAGAACACCTATAGACTATAATTGTCTGGTTTTAAAGAGATTTTCTCATCACTACTATATCCCCCCACCTGACCTTATTCTCAAATGAAGAATAAGCTAAGCTCAGAGCTATTTCTCTGAAATTCACTAGGTAGTTTTTATTCCAGATTCTGCTAACATTTTCCAAACTTTTTTTTATTACATCAGTTAAGCTAAGTTGCTAGGTTATCTTCAGGTCTTGCCTGTCCAATTTCATCATTATTCACTTGTTAACATTTGCATTTAGGAGAGAATTGGGAGTCAGGATGTCCGAATCTGAATTATCAAAGCTTCTATAGGTGACAGCTATTTCCAGCTTGCTGAACATCTAATATAATTAATGGTCAGAAAGCCAAAATAGTTCACCTTACTCCTTCCTCTGGTCTTTCCAAACTACCAGCATGCCAAGCAAAATACAATGAAATGGTATCATATTCCAGGTAGTAAAGGCCAAACCTTTTTTCGTATTCTTCTGTTGTCATTCCTTTATTATCAGTATATGAATGTTGTCAGAGTAATGGTGTAAGAAAACTCCATTTGCATTTTTGAATCCAATAAAGGTTTGTAAAAACGATGATATGCTCATATCAGTAACAAATTCTAGGTGTATAACCATGCTGGCCCCTCAACGCTCATTGACTCCCAAAATGCAATGTGCTGTTGGCTTCTTTGTCTAGTCATGTCGGTTCTAGTGTAAGGTGATTGCCGAATGGGTGCAAAGCACAGGTGACAATTTACATGATAAAATCAACACAGATACATGCCTTGTGTAAACCTGACTCGTTGAACATGGGTGTGTGTGTTTGTCATTGGGGCCCGTAGCAAGCGTCCATATCTGAGTTAAATTCCCATGTTTAAAATTCAGAATCCCACCTAAGACTAACTCTGTTGTACGACCCCTCCAGACATAACTTCGACCTATCAAACTCGCCTCACTCTCCGAACAAATCTGCTGCATCACTCATCTGTTCCATCTCCTAAATATATTTACATTTGACTAGAAATCCTAGATGTTTGGTTATCCCTGATAAGTTCACCAGAAATCGCCACATCAGCTGGCCATCAGAACTGGTTAGATCCGCCTGTTCTCCAGCTCACTCTCTCTATCGTTATCCTGCCACCCAGAAGCTAAAAACTTATTGTCATGATGTCATTCGTCTGGGGAGTTCAAATGGATCTGTCAGTCTCTTTATTGTTGTTCACTTATCTACTTCCTCATCAATTTTGTATTGTCATCTACTTCCTAACTTAACATTTGGTTGTGGAGGGGGGGGGGCCGTCCATAGTATCACAAGTGTACAGTCTTGATACTCATGCATGTAAAGAGGATACAACATAATCATATTAATACAACATAATCATATTAATACAACAGTTTCCCTCACATTAAACGATTGATCTGAGCCAAACTAACCGCAGATTTGGAATCAGTGACTTTGATTGATGTCAGAAGTTCATGAACCTTTTTCAAAATCATGATTTAAAAGTAAAAGTACATTAAAATAACATTAGATGCAAATGTTCTGACATTTTTATTATTCTCAGAATTTTTTCACTACCAGTAAGAAAAATAAATAAAACATCAAAATAGTCATGATTTTTAATCAACTCATCGCATATATTTTTAATTAAAAATGGAAATGTTCTTTATGTTTAATTGTTTTAGACAATCGAACTATTTTAGATCTATGCAGAATTTCTATCTCTACGCCAAACCCAAACAGTTTAAGTAGTTTATAAAGACAAACTATTTTCGTTCATCGTCAGTTCCAATATTTTATGCCATCTTTCAGGGTGAGAATATCACGCTAGATAATTGTTTGTGGTTTTTGGTATAGCCTTCCAGTTATTTCCGAGCCGATATCTATCATCATCATTAATCTGAATAATGCACTTGTTTATTATTATTTATTTAAATTATTTTATTGCAATTTAAAGTAAGAAAATTTTTTTTATTTGAACAGAAGTGAAACCCAGCATTGACAAGTACTTCGACTTGTCTCATTATAATGCTATAATATTAAACCATGCCAAAATAAACTAAATAAATTGAACTGTTAGAGAAAAACAAGAATTTGCAACAGAGTGATCATTAAGACTAAATCAGGATGTCCTACAATGATAAACTTGCAGAATTGAGACAATCTTATTGATGAGGCTCTTCAGCATCATAAAAACAGTTGCAGGACAATGGGTTATCATTGAGTGTTTAGATGTATTGATCATAATCTGAAGTATGTATGCACCTTCAAAAAATATTTGACTATACACACAAATTTTTCCATGTGTTCTGTATGGATCAAGATCTCAAATTATTGAAGGCACACTTCATATATTTGATAACATCTGATAACTTTGGATATGATCATTAATGTTACAGGTGGATTAACAATCACTTCTTAGTGACAGTCTTCTGAATGTTGGAGCTTCAATCTTTGCTACCGACGATAATAAGTAAGAATAACAAGATTAACACTTCTATCCGATCATGGCTGATGGAATGAGAAAAATCTACCCCATTGATTAAGTAAAGGGTTCTACTATTTATAATTAGATAGTTGTTTCGGCAGAAGATTTCTCTTAAGCTGTCCATCTTCTCTTGGTATGTATTAATGTTAGTACATATTGCCTTTGATTGATGTTGTAGACAACGGACGATTCCCTTCTTTACATTGTATAGGTGATGAGTTAAAGAATTTTCCAGTGAAAGTAAGTTGTTGATGTACAGATGACCTAAAATCCTGCTCAGTCCAAGTTATCAACACACCTAGGAAGGGCATTTTTTATGTTCCTTTTTCATTATGAATTGTATGGATGGACATATAGAGTTCACGTGGTTGAACATCCTGATGAGGCCATAGTATGAAGGCATCATCCACATATTGCAGCCACATCAATGGTTCTTATTATGGCGACCGCCGTTGAAGTATGCCTTATTTCTGTGGTTAAAAACTGTTTAAAAGTGGAATTGGGTACATTAGGATTTGTTCTCTAAGCAACATGATTGCACCAGAGTTTGAGAACATACGCATGTTACCAAAAAGTTGTGTATTGAATACTTATGGGCTATGCTCACTGTGGCGAAAATAAAATTTAAAAGAAACAGTTTTCTGAATCCCACGGCCTTTTTTGTCCTCACCCCTTGGGAGCCGGATATTTACAACTACGTCTAAACATTACTTTAAAGTCACACTGGGACGCATTTCATTGACAGTCATACTTAGTATTGTTCACTAGAAGCCAGCCAGCAGGAAATCATCTTGTGTCGACCCGATTCTATTAAGCTAAGAAAACCTATCCTTGTTACCCTGAAAACCGATCTTTTCAACAACACACCTGTCCTTTCAAATACTAGCATAGATTGTTAATAATTTGTGTCGTCCTTACGGCTGTTTTCTTACCACCAATCCCCATTGATCACATTCCAGCCACACATGACACTGGACCGAGAGCAGTCCAGGACAGCAATAACATCATACCAATGCTGAGGGACAATCAATCCTGACGAACCCACATAACAAATCAAGATCCACACATCTTTGTATTTTGTATCCATTCATAATCAATACACATTGTTTAAATCTAAATTTCTGTGTCTGGTTTCCTTGCTACCGTATGATTTTTATAACACTACATCTACATTCACTAACTGGTTTTAATGAATAGGACCATTATTGATTTTTTTCACAAAGTGAGCAAAGTTCTAGACATACGATGGGGTCATACCAGTGAAAGGGGGATTATATCTACCAGGAAGCAGCTTAATAGATGGCATGCTGAACCTCGCTTACTGACAGTGGGCCTTAATAGAATGTTATCTTTATGAATCTTAGGAAGGTCATATATTTATGGTAGCTTTCTGTAATGCTTGGAATATTTTCTTTATCCATTTACACTAGCATTACTTTTGTCCTCTGTTAGTATTATATCATCACCACTTGGCCAATATTTTTTCCTTTGAGGATAGATTTTGGAGGGTTTGTTTTCTCAAGTGTTTTTCTCACTTTCCATTTTAGCTCAGTTCCTTGGTCCTTGTATTTATTCATGGCTGCTTCTTCATTTGGAGCTATCATGTCTTGATATGGAATCCGCTTGGTTGTGGCAAAGTTGAGACCTTTGTTTCACACTTATTCCTTAGGTATTACGGAAACCTAACAAAACAAAATAGAGTTATTTCCTTGAATTAAAAAGTAAAAGTCATCGCTCTAGGATTAAAGAAGTCGTCTGCGGACAGTAAAAAGTAAACAGAACGGTCTCACAATCAAACAAGCATATCACATTCAGCGGTTTTTCTACATTAAAATATAATCAGTGTGTTAAATAAATCTGTTAAAGTTTCTACTTCGTACTTCCTTCATTTTTCGTAGTTGTAATTGAACCGAAACATATAAACATCCAGATGTAACAGCAGTCAACTGGTATTTTTGTTAATGGATTTTATTGGTGAATAGTACACCTGAACTTTTATATCTTTAGATTTCAGGATTTTTCCACTTCCTTATATGGCGACATTCGACCTGAAAATTGTATATGCTGTATCCAAGTAATGTTGGATGCTGTTTTTCATGAGACTTTCAGGACGTGGGTGAGCTTGCTTGAGACCTTGGTCTGTAATTGATGTTTCTTCCACCCATTGTTGTGGATTATATCTCTTTTTTTACCCTTTGTGTTCTAGAACTGACTGTACCAATTTGATATTATGTTTTAGAATTTTTTAGATAAGGATTGATAATTTATATCATTTGGTTTATTCTCACTATTATTCTCATCTTTCCACTATTCACCAATAAGAGCCATTGTCAAGATACACCTGAAGACTATCGGAGGTTACATTGGCCGAAGCATTGTGAGAATAATATCCAAGCTGAAAACGGTAATCCGAACAATCCAAATAATACATATCAATTCTCATCTTAAAAATTCAGAAACAAAACAATTAGATATTTTTTAAAACTTTTTAAAAAGTACCCCACGAAGAAAAACTAATACTTAGTAACTCAAAAGTTTAAAATACATTTTTTATTCACAACAGGTTAACTAAAGTAATCATAAAATTAATCCGGAATTTTCTAAAAAAAAAAACAAACGCCTCCTAAAAAACACGTTCGTCCTGGACTGGATTTTGTAATCGAGCATTGTATGAAACCTGCAGCATTTTTGGAAAAAATAACATTTGGGCTGAAATTCTGTGGCAAGGGTCTGCAGAAAGAAGAGTACTGAATATCCCAACAGGCGAATATCATGATCTGGACTTGCTGTAGTGTCCAAGGTATAAGGAACATTGAAATTATAAAAGGGAGCATGAATGAAGCATGTAATATTTTATAGAGTTCACATTCGTTGGGCTTGAACTCAGGCTGTGTCTTTCAATACAACGATCCTAAACATACTGCAAAGCTTATAAAATCAGTTAACTTTTAGTAGGCATGTGAATCTCCAGATCTCAACCTGATTGAAAATTGATGGACACAGCTGAAACTGAGATTTCAAAGAAGGAACATGCAATACCTGAATTAACTAAAGGAGTTTTCTCATGAAGAATAGATACTAGCCAAGAAACATGCAAGAAATTCGTAAGGGACGACTCTAAACGCCTACATGCTGTAATTAGCAATAACGAATTCTATGAAAAATAAGTAGATGATTTAATAAATGTATTGTAAATTTTTGCATTATTAAATTTTGGTTTTCTTTGTGGGATATTTTTATTGATTATTTTTAAATCTGATTGTTTGACTAAAGTCTTAAACATGTATTATTAGCAGTATACATTTCGTAAATATAATTGTATTAGTGTGGTACAAGGCAATGGGAGGCGCTCCTTTTGAACGGCCTTGGACAAAACTCATGGCTAATAGAGATAACACTATTTTCTTAACCAAAACATCGTTATACATGACTTAAAGAGCCCCTTGTCAATCAGAACTTCCTCCATCTTCTGTTTATGGAGAGGAGTCATATTTATTGTCGAAATAACCCAGGTAATTTCTTACCAGAAAAAGCTAAACGTCAGATCACCTGTAGGCTGCCGGCCAGCTCGGGGTTACCGCCATGTGTGACTTCTGTTCTTTCTTTTTTGTCATAACAAAAAGTAGTTGTTAAAATCCTGTCAGCTCAAAGAGACGCACTCCCCCAGCACCAACGATTTTAGAAATCATTATCTTCAACCGGTTTATTTGTGGAATCAGATCACAATTAATCCTCTGATGAGTGTGAGGCCTGATTGTCTTGTCTCGATCTTAGTCTTCCCTGCATGCTTGTCTTTTGTGGGGCATGACGGAATCCATACCCATGGCTTTCCTATCACGTTTGAAATGTAGTAAAAAAATACTATTTTTATGAAAAGATGTCTTGTCCACTTTTTATCAAGTGTTCAATTTTCAGCTGCAATGGTTCCCTGTCTCTAAGTCAAGATAATTCTCTGAAGAGAATTAATGACTAATGCTTAATACGACTGGTTATTACCCATTTAGACAGGCAACAGATTACAAGCATTTGGGGATCTAAATACAATGTAGGCTCAAAACAATGATCAACCGCTTCTCTGAATAGGAAATGTGACAATCAACACGATAGTACCACATTAGGAATACATAAAGAAACCTTTTCTATAATGTGGTGTAAACGTTTATGTGGCACTATATATATATATATATATATATATATATATATATATATATATATATATATGTAGTTGATTCTGTTCGATTATTCTAAACGAGCATATTTCTTTAATTATGAATTTACATAAATTTAGATCTCATGGTACTAATGTCGTGAAACAATTGGTACCATGAGATCTAAACTTCTGTAAATTCATAATTCAGTATATATATATATATATATATATATATATATATATATATATATATATATATATATATATATTATTGGCCCATTTCTCAGAAAAATAGAGCAGCTCTTGAATGGATATCTTACAGGTTCATTGAGATTGTCATTAATTCGTTTCTCTTTAATAATTTCATATTTGTATTCATATAAATCACCTCAGTCATATTAATGCCTCACTTTTGATATAATATTTTTCTTCATTCACAGTTAACAGCTACAGATGAAAAATACACGAACTCCTCTAATGAAGAAATAACAGCAAATATATTTTATTCTTCTGGAGTGAGTGGATCAGCATGTTCACCAATTTCTCATTGAAATATGTATATTATAGACATGTTTAAAGGAAGCATTATTCTTAGAGATTTTAGTGAGTAAATGTTTACAAAGAGTTCTACTTTAGTAAGAAACATGCAAGCACATACTGGAGAGAAACCATATTCGTGTGAAGTCTGCAGATCAGCATTTTCAGACAGTTCTAATTTAAAAAGACATATGCGAATACACACCGGCGAGAAACCTTATTCTTGTGAAGTCTGCAGGTCAGCTTTTTCAAATAATTCTGACTTACGAAGACACCTCCGAAGACATACTGGAGAAAAACCTTATTCTTGTCATGTCTGCAGTTCGGCATTTTCAGATAATTATCATTTAAAAATACACATGCGAACACATACTGGAGAGAAACCTTATTCTTGTGAAGTCTGTGGGTCAGCTTTTTCAAGCAATCCTGTTTATAAACGACACATGCTAATACACACTGGGGAGAAACCTTATTCTTGTAAAGTCTGCGGATCAGCATTTGCAAATAATTCTGATTTACAAAGACATGTTCGAACACACACTGGAGAAAAACCTTATTCTTGTGAAGTATGCGGTTTGTCATTTTCAGACAATTATTTAAAAATACATATGCGAACACATACTGGAGAGAAACCTTATTCCTGTGATGTCTGTGGGCTAAAATTTTCAAAAACTTGTAATTTAAAGACACATATGCGAACACATACTGGAGAGAAACCATATTCTTGTGAAGTCTGTGGGGTAGGATTTTCAAAATCTTGTAATTTGAAGACACATATGCGAACACATACTGGAGAGAAACCTTATTTCTGTGAAGTCTGCAGATCAGCATTTTCAACAATTTCTAATTTAAAAACACACATGCGAACACATTAAATTAACTGCTAGACACCATCCTTGACTGTCTCTGGTCTCCCTGAACAAGGGTTTGTTAGGACAACCTGACATGAGGATACTTCAACCTACAAGTAAACCTTGACCAAATATTAAAAATAGCATAGTATTCGGAGCTCAAATAAGATCTCCATCGACACACTGGCTCATACGAGGAATGGTACACCTAGTAATGTTACCTCAAGTAACAGCACCTAGCTGGATATTCCATCATACCAAATGAATTCTTGTCCTAGAATCTGGTAAGACCAAAAGACCAAAGAAAACTATAACATAGTTAACTGGTCATTTGATCTTTACTAACTCGATATTTGAGAGGTAGAAGAGAATCTTGATTGAACACTTGGATATCTATGAGTGAAATACATAGAAATAAAGTGTAAGCCCCAGAAAGTTGCCCCTTGATTCCTGAGAAATTACTTATTGAAGGAAAATAGAAAAAAACAATTGTGTTTAAAGGGACGGTTAGAGTCTTAAAAAGATATCTCGGTTGGAGTCTCTGAAATTACAGGCGAATGTCTGGCATCTGTAGCAAAAACAAAAAGATAAGAAAATTGAAAAAATGTCTACGACATGAAAAGAAATTGGAATCTTAGGAAGGTCTCTATCTAACCAGTAATCATAGGATTTACTGGGCTCATGAAAAAGAATTTCAAAAACTATGTGGAGAATATACTCCGTGAACCAAGCTCAAGAGAGATCCAAACATTTGCACTTAAACGGACAGTTAGAATCTTAAAAAGATCTCCAAGTTGAAGTCTCTCAAATAGCAGTTGAATGTCTCGCATCCGGTTGAATGCCCCATCCCCAGCAACAACAAAAACAAAGATAAGAAAGTTGAAAAAAATCACGTGTTAACTCCAGGAATAGGTTCTTTGATTTTTGGGAACTAACTGAACTAAAATAAATTTTCTGATCAGTATTTTCCTCCAATTTATGTTTTAAATCATACATTTGAAGACACACAGTGGAGAATTTGAATGCCTATTAGACACTATCTTCGAGTGTCTAAGGTCCTTCTGTACAGGGTTTGTTAGGACAACATGACATGAGGATATTTCCCCCAACAAGTAAACCCTGATGAAATGTTCAAAATAATGTAGTATCCGAAGCCCAAATAAGATCCCACGGTATGGCTATGCACTGGCTCATACAAGGACTGGTGAACCTTCTCCTATTGATCTTACCCCAAGTAACAGCACTAATCCTGGTATTCCACTAAACCAGATGAATTATTGTCCTGGAATCCGGCCAAACCAAGAAGATATCACAAGAAAGATAAACTCAACATTTGAGAGGTAGAGGAGAATCTTTATTTAACACTTGGATATCTATGCATGTCATATATAATTCGAGTGTTAGCCACAGGAAGAGGCCCCTAGATTTCTGAGAATTACACTGAAATAAAATGAAAAAAAAGAGGGTAGAAGTGAACAATGGCAAAATATTTAAATAAATAACATAGTATTGACGACTTAAATAATACACTCGGTCATATCAGGAAAGTAATAGTGCACCATCTAATTATGTTACTGCAAGTAATACTAAGCTAGATACTCGACCAGTCCAATTTTGGTCCTGGAATCAGGCCAAACCAAACAAAAACCACAAGAAAAACAAAAACTATAACAGTTAAGTGGTTCATTGGGACTTTCCTGCTTTACTTACTCAAGATTTGAGAAGATGGAAAGATCCTTAAAAGACCAATCGGATATAAATGTAACTCATAAAGAACGCAAGTGTTAGCCTAGGGACTAACTGAACTAAAATAAAATAAAGCTAACCTTATTCTTCTGAAGTGTGTATTTTATTTTTAAGCAATAGAAGTTTTAAAAGATTATGAATACACATGCAACACCTCAATTTTGAAGTTTAATCTCTTCATGATGGTCGTTAATGTATGGAAATTTCTAATGAAAAATTATTTGTTTGATGTGCTTGTCAGAGGAGACAAGGAATTTATTTTATTTAATTTTAGTACTTTTACTTTGTGTCTAAATAATTTAGGTAATTACCACAAAGTTTAGCTTAAATATGCAATTAAAAAATGTAAATCCTTTAAATCAACTTTTTGGATCAATTTGATTCTGTTGATAAAATTAATTGATTTTTTTCCTGATTTATTTTGAATTAGATACATGAGGGATTACGTGAAGGTTGCCAACATCGATAAGTGAAAATGGTGCTCCAGAATTGACTGGATTTTAACTTCATATACCCAAGTTGTCAGTACGCATCAACATCATCTTATATGCAATTAATTATGTAGAAATGTTAATGAAATCATTTGTATAGAAAACAATGTGGGAGAATCGTGATTTCTGATTTTAATACTAAGTACAATATGGTTTATCAAATTATCAAAATCGAACATATATATTTATACAATGATCTGTATTTTCACTTTATCCAGAATATTCTTGTTTCAGAAAATATAAATGTACACTAATACACATATGCTATGAAAAACTAAGTCATATAGTTATATTTCTTCAATAATTATTGAGAACTAAAAACATTTATTTATTAATTTTGATGCATCTACAATCAAACGATTCAGATTCAAATTGTGGATTCAAAATTCTTCCCCTTTTAAAATAATCTTCCATATTTTCTAATCCGTTTTTCCACCCTTTTAAAATGTAACCAAAAATGTCTCCATGTGGAACATATTCGATATCAAGGGTTTATCTTAATACTTTTGAAGTTTTAACAAACGAATTCTAGGTGCTTATGCTCGGATGTCAACAAGTATCATTACTGCAAAATTATCTGTTCCGTTCTATCTTAAAAAATGTTATATTGCTGCATTCACTCAATATGTCATATGAGTTAATCGAAGCAAGTCAATTGTGTTGATTTTCTTAAAAAATTGTCAGTTTGAACTTGATGGTATGCGTTTTTATAAACAATTTTGTATAGTATTTTTCCTGTTACAAAATGCGAGGTATGTTATTTTGGATGAGTTAAGAATCGGAACACGTTTTATCCTTTACACTTTTGAGTAATGACAGATTCCAATCTCACTATTTGGTTTTGTCAGAACTACTATGGCTGATGTGCATTTACTTCCAATTTGTTCAACCATTTGACAAAGTTTTCTCAAAAATATGTGCATTGGAAGTCTGCGACTTTCAAAATAAGAATTTTTGTTTGCATTTTCACTTAAACCGTTATACACCTGTGTTGTCGTCATGAACGCAGGCTTCTTTCATCTGCTGATAAACTCACTTGGACATAGGTCTTTATAAAAAAGGTTTATTTAAAAAATAGTTACAGAAAAACATCAAAGGCAATTTACATACATGTGAGAGAGAAAGACAGACACTGTGTTATGCGTCCCCATTGGGGACAGCACCCAGACACGTCTTCTCTGCTTTTCTGCAAGTCAAGAGATTAAAAAATCTTCGCCCTGAAATCATGTGGTTTTGTGACTTCTGTCCGGCGTCATCTCTGACCTCTGACACTTAAACTTTTCCACTTAAATGCTGCCATCGCTATGTAACATAATTAAAATGCCAGCCTTTAAATATTTCATTTTTGGAATTATCTATATCCATAGCCTGAATAAGATACATGCAATTAATCTAAATAAATTTTTTCTCATTAAACGCTGATGTACTTTGTTTCAAATTTTCCTGAATATATCTGTGTAGTATCCAACAAACTGACTTAATTTTCATTTTCATCGTTTATATCATTTTAGTTTATTCTTTTCATGTAAAAAAATGTTTCCAGTTGAATTCTGGACAACCGTCACTCGTTCTTTGGGAAAAATGATGCGTTATCCTTTCAAATAGAAATCGTTTTAGGGGTGTTATGCCATCTCTGGCATTGTAGTATGGTTTTAAAGAAAGTTCAATGCTGCTCTTCTTCAGATCAGCCATTCAGGGTGTATTTTGTTAAGAGTTACAAGTTTTATCAGTAGCTGTGGTTTGGGTGTATCAGATCAGCTTCTTATCGCTCATGGGCAATTATCCTTTGATTAATTGTACATGGGCCTCCATGTCCTCTGTCTATCAGACTCACATTTATTGAGGTAGGCACTTGACAGTGTATCAGGAACCACTGTCCGTTTACCCAGCATGTGCTGAAGATCAAAGTCATAGCACTTAATCACTAGCATGAAACACTATAACTATGGAGGTACCTTTGCAATTGATATTTGGAAGATCGATGGTAGACGCTGGCTGTCATTTTCAACGATAAACAAAGTCATGTAATAGTTTGCAACCAAAAAAAAACGTTGAAGACTTCTTTTTTTAGAGGGAAGTTGTTTTGTTCGGCTGAAGGAATGGTACATGATGCATATGCTACATGTTGCCAACCATTATCTATATTTTGTTGAAGAATGCCCTCCAACCCTGGTTCGGTAGAGTCTGTTTAAATCTTGGTTAGAAATGAGGGATAGAAAAATTGTAAAATGGGTTCCGTAAATATTAGGTTCTTTAGGTCATTAATAGATGTCTGTTTAGGTTGATCAAAAGACTATTCCACATTGTTTTGAAGCAATATATGCAGTGTAGCTGTGACTTCCAAGTACTTAGGTAGGAATTTGCATAGATAGTTGGTCATGCTGAGGAAGCACTGCAATCCCTTGTTCTTGGCATGAGGCATGTTTGCAATGGCTTGTGACCTAACAGGGGTCTGGCTGTAGTCCATTTTGGGTAATTTTGTGTCCGAGGTAGATGACCTCGTAAGCAAGGATGAAACATTTACTTTTGAGTTTAGGCTATGCTGTCATGCGATCAAAAACGAGTCTAAGTCGTTTGTGGTGCTTTTGTAGTATTGGTGCCCGTGCTACTGTGTCATTCTCCATATTTCTGGCTCCTTCGATGCTTTCTATAATGATGGAGACTTCTATTTGAAATATTTTGTTAGCACTGTGTATGTCATATGGGAGATGAGTAAATTTATAATGTCCAAAGGGGGTGCTAAATTGTAATGTTGTAGGCTCGGCCCGCGAGACTGAAACAAAAGGTGAAAAAAAAAGGACAAAGAGATGGATATGTGATTTCAATCTGCGCCGGAGTAAAACTAAATAGTTTTCACCGGGTGCTTTTTATTATTTCTGGTATCTCTCAATACGCGTGCCTCTTAAATTCCGATATGCAAAGGGGGGCAAATAATGACAACACTAAACCTCTCCTGTCTATAATTAAAAAAATGGATGTATAATGTGTTATATATATATATGATAAGAAAAAGAGGGAGTACAGTCCATTTTGCTTACTTGCTATGGCATGTATTCGTGTAGTAAGCCAAAAATATATAAGTCCGTGAACAGTTTATAGGCGTGTGAATGTAGTGTACTTTTAGATAATAAAACTTCCTCCAGTTATCGGTAAACGGGTCACGGTTGGAGCAAAGGAGGATTTTACTAAGTTGGTATTCTTTATGTTCGAGCAGTTAACCCAGTATGGAAAACTTTCTCTAAAGGAATATTCCTGAAACTGCTCTTCTGCTGAACCTCATGGATTGACTTTATAAACCACCTGTCCATTTTCATCATGTTCCACTTGTATCTTAAAATATTGCAACAGCACCTGATGTTTACATTTAAAAGTTTTTAGTTCCTATATTGTTACCTTTAAACAGGGATTGGTTATTTTAAAACTCTGTTTATGCTTTTCATAATTGACCCAATATTTTCGAAGTTCGTCCACATCTTTCCCGGCGTATTGGAGAAGTTTGACTAATCGTTTGTTCTTGGTTGTAAGATTAACTATTTCTTTTTCCGGTCGCTCTTCTTTTTTCTTCATATCGACCTGCTTCTTGAGATCTTTAACCAAACCAAAGTTAGTGAGCATAATATCATTGTAGTAATTCTGGATGTCACTGAACACTTTCTCATGATTGTTCCTCAAAGTGTTTATTTGCCTGTCCTTTCTCTCTTCAATTTCATGGATTTCCAATTTATGTTTCAGCTAAAGTCTGTCTCGTAAAACTTTCATCTTCTTTTCGAATTTTGATTCAATCTTTGGCTTTTTACTAAAATGCATTTTGGGAATTCGTCATGTCTTCATCGTTTTTCAATTTGAGGGTTTTGATTGTATTTTGATGCAACAGTTCTTTTTCAGTTTTACTTTGATATTCCGTTTCTCTTTGCATAAATGCATCTTGTTAGTTCGGTTGTCATCTTCACCTAATTTCAACTTGACAATGTTGTTTTGATGTTCATACATTAACTACTTCAGTTTTTGTTTGTACACCGGTTTCGAATTGGATACTTGAGCAAAGAGGTTCTTTATAAGGCAGTTCCTACACGTGAGTTGCTAAATTCTGCAGTTTTCCATCTTTATTTTGTCTCCCACGTGGTCGGCGTCTCACGGTAAAATAACGGCTGCTATTTTGTGTGCATCCGAGATGACGTTCCTTGTTGGAGTTGTTGGCAGTTTTACTGACTTCATTTCGGCCTATCACTAGTGGTTTTCATTGTTTCTATAGGATGAAAGTAGGTGGACTACCTTTCATTTCATGCCTGCAGCCTGTGTGTGGGCTAGTTCAATCGCCTTGACCTTGTCTAGTATTTGCTTGAAGGTAGAATTGTCTCTTAGCACCCTTCTTCTAACCTTAGAGGGTGAACAGCTAATATTTCCCATATCCGGGAAGTCACATTTGGATGCAAGAGTTCTTAGCCTGGTATGTTAAGAATCCAAGTTTTCGTCTGTATTTTGTATTGTACGTCAAAATTTGTGAATTTCCTATGATGTGTTTTTTTAGGTGTGAAATGGTCGGTTAGTGATTTCTTCACTGTTTCATATTGGTTTGGTATTACCGTCCCATCTTCCACTTAAGTACTTACTTCGACACCCTTCTGTTTGTCTGTTAAATTGTGAAAAATGTGGAAAACTTTGTCTCCAGCATAATGTAGAAGAGTTGCTTTGTCTTCTGTCGGTGTCAATATCCAAAGCAATGAATAGGTTTTCCAATTTATCTACCCACTTTTGCCAGCCAATGCCAATTGTACTTTAGTCAGAGTGGATGCTGAAATTGGGAAAAACGGGCAAATTATTGTTAGCCATATCTCTCTTCTCTCGTGTAGACTTTTCTTTTTTTGGTAGAATAACGTGAGCACGTCACTTAAATTCTCATTGTCGACGCAAGATGTAATGTCGTAGGCTCAGCTTGCGAGACTGAAACAAAAGTTAAAAAAGAAAGAAAGAAAAAACAAAGACAAAGAGATAGATGTGTGGTTTCAATCAGCACCGGAATTAAACTGATTAGTTTTCACTGTGCGCTCTTTATTATATCCGGTATCTCTCAATGCATATGGCCGGTAATCTCTTAATTTCCAATATGCAAAGGCTGGCAAATAATAACACTAAATAAATGTCAGGAGTTTTGAACTGCTCACATTAACAGTAATCTGCCAGAATACATTGCTAACATCAATTTTTGAGAAAAACTTTGCACGATACATATTTGCAAAAATTTCTTATGCAGTGAAAATTTGTAAATGGCCTGTATGTCTTTGCTGAGGTTGCATAGATCGAGACAGATGTGCAGGGACGCATTCGGTTTCTCCATGATTACAAGTTAGTTTACCCATTTTGTAGGTTCACTGACCAACTCGATGATTGCCATTTTTGTGATTGTCGAGTTTAGATTTTAGTTTGTCTTGCAGAAAATTTTCCTTGAAAGGTTGACCACAGGAAGAACAGAAGGGTCAACTGTTATATGATGTGTACTTTGAAAAGTCCCAAGAGCACTAAAGACATCTCGATATTTTTTTAGAACTAGATTTGCATCAATCTGAAAAATGCACAGGTTGTTGCACATATAACTGGTTGTAAAATGGTGTCAGCTACGATGAACTTGATTAGTGTAACAACTGTTTTAGTAATTTATAGAGGCTGTGCATTTGCCCAGAACTGAAATGTTTGTGTTGTAGGTAGTGAGGGTGATGGCAGTTGGACTGAGCTTTGGGTGTTGATCGAGCTTGTTATATATTGCTTTGTGCACTGCAGTACATTGATTTCAGCACCAGTATCAAGTTTACAATTTATGCTGTTGCCGTTGATACCTAGAGTCACTGTCCACGAATTGGCTTGTTCTTCATAGTGGAGAGTGTTAATGGAGAGTGCAGTTGTTGCCTGATTGTGGGAAGGCTTTACTTTGTGCTCGGGGTCATTAGTGATGATCATGCCTACGAAGATGTCGGATGAGTCCGGGATATAATCTGAGTCTAAGGAGTATGCTTCTACCTGGCAGACTGTCCTTTGGGAGTAGTAGCAGTTAGACAAATGTCCTTTGCAATTACAGTTTGTGAATCATTTATGATATGCTGTCCACATGGGTGCGAACTGGTACAAAATCTGCATGTCCTGTCATGTGCTAAGTCTTATTTGGCTGATTTATGTTCAGAGGAAGTTTCTCTTTTTTTGCATCTATGAGTTATAGCTGCCATGTTTGCATTACTCCTCTGTACTTGCTAGTACTTTGGCCTGGCTTCTCGTTTCTTCTGCATCTTGACCGGCCTGGATTGATTGCTCTAGCATGACGTCATTCTGTTTCAACAGGTGTTCCCTTACACAAAGACCGTTTGTTGTTCCAATGAAAACGTCTTTAACTAATGAGTTTGCCAGGTCCTCCAGCAAAACTGAGGTCTGAACCTTTCTGGACTTCATGCAGTTTTCTATAGGCATTAGATATAGATTCAATTCCGCTTCCAACACTTTTTTGGGGGTTGAAAGAAGCGATGTGTATAAGTCAGGTAGCTGTGCTGTCTCCTGGTTTAAAGAAAAAATAAGTCCTTTTATCAACTACTGGACAAGTCTTTGAGAAATTCTTTCTGAATGAGCAAACCAGAAACGAAGTTAAATGTTTGCATCAATCAGAGCCTAACTTAGAAGTTTGAAACATCACTAATGGTGGCGTCTTGCAGCCGTCGTACTTGTTGCCATTTGGTACTACTACAGAGCATGCTAGTTCTGACGCCATGTTGTATCTGATACTTATTTATAAATTCAAGGATTTATAAAATCAAAACATACCTTGTTTTATGTGAACTTGATATTCCAGACCGGAGGATAAATTTGTAGAAGTTACATGAATTAACTATTTTCTGTCGGTCTGTGTGGCTGGCAGTGAGATGTTATTCGGCTGATGATTATGTACCCATCGCCTCTTCATTGCATGAGATTCATACGCAATGACTCATCTTGGCATGAGAACCAGATCATGTGATCGACAGAAATCTTCAGTTCCAGACTGACTCCCAAACAGACAAGATGTTATCCTGCATTCTCTACCGTCAGCCTGGTAGAGAAATCGAGGGACTCCAGGATAACGTTATTTCGTCTTGTCTACAATACTCAACCCAATGAACTATCTTTGTTCTGTTCCTGTGTTTCCGGTGAATAAATCTGCACATCACTTTAGTTGTGGGACCATTGTTTATTTCGTGTGGAATAGTGACCCCCGTTTTGCTTATTCTATTTCAGTCAGACATTACCAGACGAATTACTCTTCCAGGTAAGTCGCCATGCTGATTTTCTTCTCGATTTACATTCAATATTAAATTGGCTCTCTCACCTAAAAATTCAATAAAAGGACATAGACATGTTTTACCATAACACACGCACGCACGACGCGATCGTTTTATTTAGATTAAGGAAACTAGCAAATAGTAGCCTCCTACAGAAAATTAAGGAATTAAGAGCAGATAACTCTAATTCCTATACTATATAGAACAAGTTATATCTGATCCCTATACAGATATGGAACAAGGGAGATAACCTGAAAAAAGGGTTTTTCGTTGGCAGTCTGACGAAATTGATAACTTCAACAGTATCGCTGTGTGAACACACATGAACGATTTCTCGCTGATATAATTTAGAGTAGAATAACAATGACTATTGCTATATTAGTCGCATACCCGATGCTGGATAAATGTCTTTATCCATTGACAGCCGTTTTAGTCGACATATATATTACAAGGAGAGAGGGTGGGGTTAGATTTGCAATACACGAGTATGTGTATGCTTTGTTTATTTACAAGCTTACAGGAAGTGACGGTCGGAAGTTACTGGTCTCTGGGCAACGAGTTCCTATCTTACTAACAGTTTCGCACACAAATAAAAAAAAATACAAAACAAAGAAATAAAAAAACATCAATAATAACAAATATGGGTGCTTCTGCTGTTTCACAATGACATACAAATATTTAAAGAAATGTATAAACTTTTTTTATCTATTTGTTAGCTGAAAATAAGATTGTACAGAAAAAATGACGCAAATTCATAAAGTATTTATTAAATTATAAGAAAAAGAAAAAAAACGATCTTACGTATCAGTAGACATTTCAGTTTACGTATTAGGCAAGGGAGATAACTTTCGGAAATTCTCATAATATAAGAAAAATGGCGACATATAGATAAAATAGGAATTTATAACGACAGCTAACAGAAGGAAGAAGGGGTTAAAAAAAAACAAATAGGCAACAAATAAATGTTACGCAAGGCAAGATAATGTACTTCTACAAACTTGGATAAGTTTATTTGTGTTTTAACTTATTTTAAAGGGATTTTTATTTTCAAAACAAACCAGTTAGAACGGGAAAAAATGGCTGTTCATTAACCCAACACGGGGATCCTTGATAATCGATGAAAAATCGAAAAATATATAAAATAGTGTTAGAAACACATCCAATAAATGTCACCAATCGTGAGAAAATGTAGTGTTTTACCAGTATTTTGCTTAATTTTGAAGTTTACAAGTCAAAGTCAAGTTCAATTCAGTTCAAGATGCTTTACTTAAACAATTAAAAAATACAAGATGATGTCGTTTATTTAAATAAAATGAGAAACATATTTAAAAAAATAGATCATAACGTGAAATCAGCAGTTTCGAAATGTCTTAGTTTTCCTCCTCACAAATTTTCTGCGAACCTTCATTTCCGGTCGCCATCTTGAATTTTGACTTAAACACATTTTTACTTTAACGCAATATTCACATAACATAATATTTTATAAATAGTGTTGTCATGTTTAAGGCAGATTGTTAAACGTAAGTATTACTTGAACTTCTTTGTTGGCATAGTTTAAGTACGAGTAACTCTAAGAGCAGTTTCTGCGGCGCTGCTACGGTGTCAGACCGCGATCCGTACCCGATAATAAACTTCGTACGTAACAACTTCCGGTATTCTGTAGTTCAATTTTCTGGTTATATTTCTTCTGTATTTACTCTCTATATATGAGAATGAATTATATCGTACAAGACGTACTAACCGCAGGTAAAAATAAAACAACCTATTTTGTTATTTTCCCTCCCCCAAATCAAAATTATTTCATTAGCAAAAAACATTGCATTTTATTTTCCGAAAGAAAATCAACCTGTGTAAAAAAACTAATCTGTGATTATTTACTTTTAGTAACTGTGATTATTTATTTTTAGTAACTGCGATTATTTATTTTTGTCAAATAAATTATTTGAAATAAAATTTTAATAATTATTTATTTTTGTTAAATAAATTATTTAAAATAAAATTCAGTACAAAACTTACATTATATTTTCGTAGAAAACATAACACCTATTCGACTAACCAAAACAGGAAGTTTTTATTATCGGAACCAATTCCGAACGGACACCGTTTCCGGTTGGAAACAACTTTGCTTAGATACTCGTACTTAAACTGTGCCATACAGTGAAAATTAAACTACAGAATACGGGAAGTTGTTATCTACGAAGTTTATTATCGGGTACGGATCGCGGCCTGACACCGTAGCAGAAACTGCATTGACGCCTTAGTCAGAAGACTGAATATGTGTGTATGTCTTGACCTGCATCTGCTGTTTCAAGTGAACTTACGGCCGTATTGTATGTGTGCATCTATGTATATACATTCATCTTTAGTGGCGAGTGTGTTCTTCCCTTACTCTAGTTCTCTGTTTATTTAACTAAATAAACAGATAACCGGAGTGAGGAAACGAGCGAAAAACATGTAGTTGTACTACAGTAGTAGGTACAGACATCGGTGAAACAACCATGCACCACTGCAAAGTATGCAGTTCTAAAGTCGCTCGTTCTTCACCAATGCCAATGTTTTTGTTGTTTTTTTTATTTTGGAGGAGGAAAATAATCGAATAAGTGGTTTTAATTTATGTCGGAAATAAAATGGGTTTTTTTTATTTTCAATATAGTATTTTAGAAAAATAAGTAATAAAATATGAACTTTTGGGAGGAAAATATAAAAAGGTTTGTTTGTTTTCGAAACATTGAAATATAAATGTTTCTAACAATCATAGTACTGTCGGATTGCATATATGATATGGCCGAAGTAATTTGTTTTAACTCGTCGACACCAGAGAAACTCCTACAGGTTGATTTTCCATAACAACTATTTGACTCTCTCTTTCTTTCTCTGACAATTGTTTCAAGCCTTATTGTTTTTTTTGTTTGTTTTTTTTCTCTTTATGGAATAATTGTACGTGAGTAAACTATTTGAATACTTATTTTTAACCCACACCGGAAGTCTTTAATAAGAGGAACAAATTTTACTCCTTCACCGTTTTCTGCGGACTTAGAGTCGAACGTTTTTCTCGTACGTCTCAAAAAGTAAGTTTAAATTTGATTTTAAATATTTTTAAAAAAATGTAGTTTGTATAATTTCACACCCAGAAATTTGAAAAAATCCCATAGTCATTACATTTAAGTTATTGCTTCATATAAATAAAATAGTGTGTACACATTCCGCGAAAAATAACAGAAAAGTATACTTGCCATTGTTAGCAGTCGCTATTTATCGAGATATATTACTAAAATGTATAAAATCATACAATTATGTCAGTAGTTTCATTTTTCATATATAAATTATTATCATTTCCGATCACCTAAAGAACAAAAAACCGTTCACTTTTTATTACAGAGTGGAGGATTTCTTTTTGAATTCATTTCAGTTATCTGACTTGTTATTTACTTTCTCGCTTTCTCTCCCCATTTAAAATGGCTTCGTCCGCGGCCAGAAAACGGCATATATTTTCCTCACAAACTTTGGCATGATAGGATGCAAGTACATATATTTATTTCTATACAGATATATACACATTGGTATTTTTTATAGAGTAAAAAGGCTGTAATTTCATTCTAGTAAACCAATGACACTTTTATTTCGATGTATTTCGTTTAATTTCTGTGGTCAGTTTTGGATGAAATCCAAGTGAAATTTATTAAAAAATATAAGTCAAATATTTTGATGTATTTCGTTTAATTTCTGTGGTCAGTTTTGGATGAAATCCAAGTGAAATTTATTTTAAAATATAAGTCAAATATTTTGATGTATTTCGTTTAATTTCTGTGGTCAATTTTGGATGAAATCCAAGTGAAATTTATTAAAAAATATAAGTCAAATATTTTGATGTATTTCGTTTAATTTCTGTGGTCAGTTTTGGATGAAATCCAAGTGAAATTTATTTTAAAATATAAGTCAAATATTTTGATGTATTTCGTTTAATTTCTGTGGTCAGTTTTGGATGAAATCCAAGTGAAATTTATTTTAAAATATAAGTCAAATATTTCTGGAAAAAAATGAATTTGCTCCGATTCGCTAAAAAAAGCAGCAACAAACAACAGTAGAAACAAAGTAAGAGTTGCAAAAAGAAACAATAACTGATTGAACCTGGTGTCGATTTCACACGAAGGAGTTAAGGTGTTATGGTCTAACACTTTTATTAGTAAAACACTATGCTATAGAATAGTGACTCTCAACTAAAAAATAGCCTAGTCATCTGGAAAGGAATATAAAAAGATAAATTAATGGGCAAGAATGGTGTGTGCCAAAGAGGGGCTAGACAAAAGCTACCTCAAAATAGCTAGAAGAGAATAGCCAAGAAGGGTTAGCAAGGAGAGAGAATGAGAGACAGTCTTGTGTGCGTGAGAGAGAGTTTTGCAAAAGAGATCTTTAAAGTTGACAAAAATTTTATATACTAGGTTTTATGTTTTTAGCGATCATGTGTTCTGGGTATATCTTTCTCGAGCAAGAGCCGTCAAGTTGTGTGTTGTTGTCCATCAGTGCCGAAATTATTTACCCACTTCTCACTGTAGCAAGGTTAGACACATTTAGGGGGGAGGGGTCAAGCTACCCTAAATAAAGGGCATTCTGGACATGTACAAAATTTGTCTTGATAAGACTAGTCATCATTTCCCAGTAATTGCACCTCAGGTGAACGACGATACCCCCCCCCCCAAAAGAAGGGGGTAATTTCTGGGAGGATGACCTCGTAGGACAGAATAGAACTATCATTCAGATCCACTCGAGACAGTTTTCTGTTAACTCACTGTTGAATTTATATTTAGGACGATTGCGATGGGCCAACTAGAAAGGAGAGGTGAAGGTAACAGTAACAATATCTGGTTAGCTACAGAATGAGCTGTAGCAGTGATACGCTTACGATCTATTTTCTTTTGAGTAAGTTTATCCTTCCACGTGGAGTAACATATCGATAAACTGTTTGCACATTGTTTTTTCACTTTTTTACCAGTCTGAGTTTTTGACATCAAGCTGAAGAGACGGCTGTGTTCCTGTCTCACCCCAAACAAAGACTTGGCATGTGCGAGACATATGGGCACAAGACCCAATAAAGTACAGATGTCCGCTTGTCTGCTGACTTTTATATTTCTAGATATGCAACTCATTCATGGTCTGTGGCTGTTTGGTTTGTGAAACTATGTATGAATAACACTGATTAAATATGTAGAAGAAGAGTCTGTCCTTATAATGAAGCTAACACCTTTAAATTTTTACCTAACGAGTCCTACAAATTGGACACTACATAAAACACCTATTACTACAGAGTAAACAGTCCACGACATAGTCACCCTGACAATTAGACAATTTTAAACAATAACGAATTCGTTTTTCTTTCGTTCATGGTGAGTATATAGTAGAGAAGCGCCCTCCCGGAGAGTCCACAAATAGTACTCAGCATTTATCATGAGGATTTATTTTTAGAACGTAAACAAATGATCCACAAATTTATTCTAACAAAACTACATTTTGAGAATTATTTTTCTCGTTTCTTGCATAATTCATTACAGGCATTGGTGTTCGGGTTCAGTTATCCGACTTGCTATTTGCCTTCTCACTTCCCTATTACTTTTAACCACTTGAAAAGGCAGTTTTTTACCATTTCGGCGGATTTAATAAGATATTATTTACAGACTTTAAATATTCTGTATAATTTGGATTATTTGGACTACTGTTCTCACCTTGAGTGATATTCTCACAACGTTTCGGCCGATGTTACCTCCGAACCTCTACAGGTGTATCTTGTCTTGGAACTTTCAGTACTCCTGATGCAAGATTTAACCACATTAACATTGACTTAGATGGACCTTGACAGGTCAGCCAAGACTACTCCTACATTTTTCTCTTTTCAACAAAAGAACTGACATTTTTCTCTTTTCAACAAAAAAAACTGACATATTTTTCTCTTTTCAACAACAGAACTGACATTTTTCTCTTTTCAACAGAAGAACTGACATTTTTTCTCTTTTCAACAAAAGAACTGACATTTTTCTCTTTTCAACAAAAGAACTGACATTTTTATCTTTTCAACACCAGAACTGACATATTTTTCTCTTTTCAACAAAAGAACTGACATATTTTTCTCTTTTCAACAAAAGAACTGACATTTTTCTCTTTTCAACAAAAGAACTGACATTTTTCTCTTTTCAACAAAAAAACTGAAATATTTATCTTTTTAACAGAAATTTTTCTCTTTTTCAGCAAAATAACTTACATTTTTGTTTTTCAGAAAAGAACAATCATTTCAAATCGAAATGAACATTTATTCATCCTCCTGTTGCCTTTTGCATCTACGTTTAAATTTATTCTCATGTGCTGCTACCAATAAATAATCTCGGTTTATCGGCTACAAGCTTAAGCAGGGGGTAATGTAGCAGTTACATGATTAAGATCTATTTTCGTTTGTATAACATGTAATATCTTGCATTTCCAAGGGAGCAATCACAGTTATTTAACGAATGTCAAGCTGCGTTTAAATTACTGCTGCGGTCCAGCAACCTCGCATGGTCTAGAAATACACTTTATTAGGAGTTAGTAGTGGGAACCGCTTCAGATCAACTCATAAAATGGTTGAGATGGTCGGAGGAGGAGATCCGCTCTCAGTGGAGTTGGGTGCCAGGTCGGAATCATCTCAATAACGCTGAGTTTTCTCTGACCTGGCGATTAGTCCGGAACGCGCTGCTCCTTGAGTACAGATGCTTCAAAGCTCACTCTGGAGAAAACCCCTTCTGTCTGCATTGCATAAACTCACACGTCAAAGAAGGAACGGTAGAGCATGCCTTCTTCGAATCCATCAAATTGCGCGAGTTTTGGAGTATGTGAATGAGGTGACAGCTTGCATCACTTCTGAGAAGCCACTACCTCTGGACGTAGCATCTCTAGTGTACAATGTAGTGCTCAAGCATTTTTTGTAGGCCAGAGTGCTCCGCTTCTTGGGTGCTGACTTTTCAATCCCCACCTTCTGACCTTGTGTCACTTCTTCCTGCGGAGGGAGGGAAGTAAATACTAGCTTAGGCATGGAGTCAAGAGACTCCTAGAATCCAACTAAGACTCGCTCTTGTCTAGTAGTCGAGCCAGAAGCACAAGAAAAAGAACTCAGCAGTACAACAGCAATCAAACAGCCCTTTTTAGGGCTAATTCAAACTACTATGTGATAAGCTTTCACTTTGCTACTACCTGCTCCCTCCAGTTCCTGCTTCTTTTTCTGACTCCAGAAGCTCCAGCTCTCCCCAGCAGCTCCATCTCCTGTTCACGTACCCTGTGGACGTCCAGCTTCAGTTCCAGTACCCTGTTAACGTCTAACTCCCTGTTCCAGTTCCACATGCATTGACGTCCGGCTCTCTGTTACAGGGCTTGTTGACGTCCAGCTTCAGTTCCAGACCCTGCTGACGCCCAGCTCCCTGTTCCAGTCGATGTCCAGCTCTTGTTTCTAGAAGATCCAGTCTCCAGAACACGTTTCTACGGACCGGATCGACCTGAGGCACTGTACTATACCTCAGAGACGTCTAGATTAAACTTTGTGAGACGTCTTATCTTCTGTTCCAGTGACACCACTCCAGCCTTGCCAGTTTTTCCAGTGACGTCACACAACTAACTTTACACCAGTGCAAATACTTGTACCTATTGTGCAATATACACAACCTTTATTTTTAAACTGTTCATCTGTGTTTGTCATCTTTACTTTGTCATTGCCGTTACCTTTTTGCCTGTGTCTCCTTTCTTAGTTGTAAGGATGATCACTAAGGACCTCCAAAGCTAACCATAGAACTTATTCTCCCTTATATGTAACACGATGTAACTTTAATATATGTTTATATGATTATTATAACTTTTTTACCATTCCAAAGAAGAAACATAATAAACTGCTGATGATTCTTTTTTCAATATAGCAAAAATCAAGTAATGGTCAGATTTTCACGAAATTTTCGATACTTATGCATTATTAAACTAATTTATCTTTAATATGCTTTTTTTTATTGTAAAATATATTAGGAAAAATATTTTTTCTACGTGATTCCCCTTATTTCATTTTATGAAATTTGAACAAAATATATTCTGATCGATCGAAATTTTAATGTTATTGTAATGACGGCGTGGAAGAGAAACAATTGTCACACGCAGGCCCATTAAATTATGGGAAGCGATATCCGCATTACGAGAGGGTTGCATCATGCAAATTAGGTGCGGTTAGCGGCAAAGAAGGGTAAATAAAAGGAGGGTTTTTTGATCGACGGTGTGAGTTTTTGTGGTGAACATCGCATTGTTAACATGCATGCCAATAGAGAGGAAAGGAAAAAAAGAAAAGAACAGAACGGTATTTTCAAGGAACGAAGGAACAATTCGGCGTCATTTTATCACACTCGGCGGTTCTTTGATACGATAGAGGCACGTTCAAGCTATTTCGGCATCTTACTATGGCAAAGGTACGTATACACAGTGATATGGTAAAGTCATTTACTGACAAGGGAGACGTGGTAGCATGGCTGAAGAAATTGATGTTGGTGGCGAGACTTCAGAAGGTGGATGATGTGGCAAGCCTGCTCCCATTATATCTGAGGGGGATGCATTGGCCCTCCCTCTACTTGGAGATGGACGAGAGCGGCCAACTGGATGTAAAGCAGATAGAGGCCCGGTTAAAGGAGGCATTTACAGATGGCGTGTTCACAGCCTATAGAAAGTTGACCATGTTTAGATGAGCTGGCGAGCAGGTGGACGTTTACACGAACAACATCAGATGGTTGATCGGACTAGCTGGGTTCGAGGGCGTTAGACTGGAGAGACTTGTCAAACTGGCTTTTGTCACGGGATTTCCTGATGCCATCTCCATTAGACTCCAGCAGGTGCTAAAAATTGAGACTCGAACCATGGGAGACCTAATAGCGAGAGCAAGGTTACTAACAACAGTTAGTGACCAAAGCCAACATGTGGCCGAAGCCGTGCGTACACCCCGCAATAAAGCTGCAGTTCCCACCAAGAGCTGCCCCAGCGCTGGTATAACCTGCTACAGATGCAATAAGGCAGAGTGATCCAGCTTGTGGAGACTGGTGCATGAACGGCTGGGAAGTGAATGTGTGGGTCGATACCAGCTCGCTAGAAACTTAGGTGGCATTGGAAAGACACGGGACAGTGTTGGAGGATGCTTGTTGGCTACGACCTGAGAATTATTCCCAGCATATTAATTTAGCCGAACCGGACGCCGTGTTGAAGGGCATCAACTTGACTTTGCAGTGGCAGAGCAAGGTATTGCACATAAAGACCAACTCTGCATGTGTGTACCACTGGGTGTCAGACACTCTAACTGAGAAAGAACGAGTTTGCACAAAGGCAGCCAGTGAGATGCTAATTAGGAGATGGTTGAGCACACTCAAGGAGCTGGTGATGGAGTACAAGCTCTCGGTGGACGTAACGTTGATTGCATCGATTCAAAACATGGCTGACCAACTGATGCGCGTGCCACAGAGGTAGTTTGACGCAATGAAAAGGGAAATGGTGCGCAAGCCCCTGATCAGTGCTGTACATGTAGATGAACTAGACATGGCCCGGATCAGCAGTGGACACCAAGGAGTGCAACGCATGACTTATTTTGCCAGAAGAGTTTGTCCCACAACGACGAAAGCAACAGTCAAGTCGGCTGTACGGACGTGTGTGGAATGCTAATCAATAGATCCAGCACCGGTTCACTGGGAGAAGGGAAAACTGAAGGTGAGCAGCAACTGGCAGAGATTGGGGATGGACATTACACATTACGGTGGTTATCATTTCCTAACTAACACAGATTGTGACCTGTCACTGTTTTCTGTGTGGAGGCAGTTTGCACGACACTACTTGGCAAGCGTAATTGGTCAATTGAAAGTTGTCTTTTTTTAGCGTGACCCACCGCTACTCAGATAATGACACAGCTTTTTGCAGCAGGGAATTCAGGTTTTCGCAGATGAGTGGGGCGTGAACCTGAGATTCCGTTGCACATATGCCCCAGCCGGGAATGGAATAGCAGAGTGGTGCTACCGTACCATAAAACGGATTGTAGCTAGAATGTGCTGTTTCATACAAGAGGCTGTCTACTGGCAAAACGTGACCCCAAAAGACGATGATGAATGGAATGTCCAGACATGTGAAGGACTTGCGCCCCTGCTACAGTGTCCTCTCGCTGGAGGAAGATTCTGACAACACAGCATCTTGAATGAATCTGATAACTGACGACACAAAGTCGGATGATTCACCCGAGACGGAAGTAGAAGCCTGTGTCCCCGAAGAGGCTCATGCCTCTGAAGAAGCCCCACTTTTGAGAAGGAGCACTCGGCAAAGACGACCGCCGGGTTGTCATCTTTGTGATCAGGAGGGAGTGTAGTGGCGGCGCAGAAGGAAACAGTCATCACACGCAGGCGCGAACCCACGGCCATTAAATTACGGGAAGTAATATCCGCATCACGAGAGGGTACGGTTAGCGGCGGAGAAGGGTAAATAAAAGGAAGGTTTTTTGATCGACGGTGTTAGTTTTGTGGTAAACATCGCGTTGTTTACATGCGTGTCAATAGAGAGGAAAGGAAAGAAAAGAAAACAATGGTATTTTCAAGGAATGAAGGAACAATTCGGCGTCATTTCATCACACTCGGCGGTTCTTTGATACAATAGAGGTGCGTTCAGTTATATAAAGCGAAAGAGTCTTAAAAAGCATATCAGATTTTTTTTTTTATTATTGGTAAACACTTTTGGGTAAAGTATCCGTGAATTCATAAATAAAAACTGTAAAGTTTACTGTAAACAATGCCCCCCCCACACACACACACTGTAGAAAAAGTTGAATTTCGTACTAAAATCTCAGGATAAAAAATGGGTTTCTTTCCCAGTTCGATCATTTAATGTTTAAATAAACTATTTTACTTTAAAACAACTTCTTATATATATAACGTCATTTTGGGGGGATTTTAAATAAAGAATTAAAACGTATTTAAACATCTTATGTAAAGTACGCAGATAATGATGACGTCATCGGTTTTGTGGTACGCTTTGGAGGTCCCTAATGATCACACATCAACGATCGGTCCTACAACAATTTTAAACATGGCAGCAAGGCTAGTCAGATGAATACCCACACAGTGACGATTGTACAGATTGGCCATCTCTGACAAGGTAACCGGAGAAAATTATGCCAAACGTGCTTACGTCCCCTGATTTTGCCTCCGATTGCGTTAAGATGGCGGTCTTCGAACATGTCAATTAACTGTTCCAGAAAAATGGGTTTTGCTTATAATTAAAGTTCTACTTGATAATTTTTCCTACTTTTTGGTGACGATACTTATTTAAATCTGCTGCGTAAGTATAAGATACTGTTTTTTTTGTGTGGTATTGATAATTAAATACGCACGCTTCTCTGTACAAGCACCAAAAATATTTTGTTGACTTTAAAATTCTTATCAAATAGAGTAAAATAAAATGTAAAAATATCTTATTTAGGGGTGGCACTTTTACCCCCAGCCCAGGCCGCCCAACGCCGCCCAGGCCATCCACCACCGCCCAGCCCCCGGCGCCAGCATTTTGGCTCACGTGACTCAATCGTAGTCACTTATGAACAGAATAGTCTTCCGTATTAACAATTAGCATGTATCCCACCATCAATACATTTTTTTTGTATATTTATTATTTACCTTACGAAATAGAATGAAGATTGATGGATTTTTGCCCACCGCCGCCCAGCCCCCGGCGTCAGCATTTTGGCTCACGTGACTCAATCGTAGTCACTTAAGAACAGAATAGTCTTCCGTATTAACAATTAGCATGTATCCCACCCCCAATACATTTTTTTTGTATATTAATTATTTACCTTACGAAATAGAATGAAGATTGATGGATTTTTGCCCACCGCGGTGGGCGACGGTTGGCAAAAATCCATCAATCTTCATTCTATTTCGTAAGGTAAATAATTAATATACAAAAAAATGTATTGGGGGTGGGATACATGCTAATTGTTAATACGGAAGACTATTCTGTTCATAAGTGACTACGATTGAGTCACGTGAGCCAAAATGTTGGCGGCGGTGGGCGGCCTGGGCTGGGGGTAAAAGTGCTGCCGTTATTTAGAAATCTAATTTAATTACGAAATTGAATCCACTAGAATTCATTTCGTTTTAAATTAATTAATGTTTTGGGCGTAAAAATTGTACACACTTCCCCCCACCCAAATGTCCAGAATTTATTTCCCAGAGCAAAAAAATAAATAAATACTATGGTTAATTGCCCTACAATGCTAGAATGGCCCGGAAATGGGGGGGGGGTAATTTTACATTAAAATTATATACGAAACTGATCTCCCACTTGGAATTCTAAAATAATTTTTTGTTTCTTTCTGCCAAATTTTTAACTTTTCAGGGTGTTCATCTAAAGGTGTTAATCTTAAATAATACTCAAGATTATAGTTTTATAACAATTTGATTTAATAATTTGATAACAAAACGCTACCGTAAAAATTAAATTTAACTTAAAATCCTATTTAAAAATATAATAATTTGCTAAAAACAACAACAACGCAATAGTTAAAAGTAAAAAGCGAAATAAAAATGAAAATAAAAACACTCCCGGGTAACGTCGGCACAGCTAATTTTGAATGAATTTGACGTTAACTTTGGTTTGTTTCATGTTTTCCCCCAACACCGGTTGTAGACTTTGTTCTTTAGGAAACATTTTACGCTCTATTTTCAAGGTTTTAAGCCGTCAATCGTTTGAAGGTAAGTTTTATTTATTAAGATAAATATTCTAGACAAAAAAGTCTCTATTATTGTTAAATAAAACAAAAGGGCGGAATTAGAAGAGCTTTTCTCGCTTCTTTGTTTCATTTATTTGAGTGTGGAGTGGAAACGAGGACAAACATGGCCCCTTCTCGTTGTCTTCGTCAATTCAGCGAATCTCATAATCTTTGTGGTTTTCTGTCTATTCATTAAGGTGTGCGACTTAAAAATGGGAGCAGATAAAAAATAAACTTTCCGGAGATGTTTACAAGTTTCGCCGAACGTGACTATGACTTTTTTTCTACCGGATAAAAAAGATTAAATAGTAAAAAAACAACAAAAAAAAATACAACACTTTTAATGCATTTTTCGGCACATCTTAGTTTAGTTGTGAATCAGAATTTGTTTTCAATTTTGAAAACAGGGCCAGTAATATAGAATTAGAAGGTTTTATTCAAAACAATTAATAAAGCGAACAATAATAACAGCGGAGAGTGTTGTTTATTTAATGCTGTAACATTTTATAAAACGAATAGTCTACAATGAATTTTATTTTGTATAATTAAAACTTTATAAAACGAAAAGTTATCATTTGTGCGCCTGCAGTGATATTTTTTTGGTATAATTTAAAACTTTATAAAAACGAAGAGTTTGATTTTTTTATCAAACAGTCAACAAAGATTTTTGGTAAGACTGCATAACACTGGGCCCCCATGGCTGTGCGCATGCGCCAACAAACGGAAGCGCAAAATTTAAAAGTCTATAAGAATAAAAAAACACACGCCTAAATTTAAACTGGATACAAATTGTAGATTTTATTTACTGATGCAGTAAAAACATCTTTGTGTTCTTTTCTAAGCAAATTCACAAATATACTCCATTGATGAGGAATTCTATTAGCGCTTCCGTTTGTTGGCGCACAGCCAGGTGGCCAGTGTTATGCAGTCGTACCAGATTTTTTTTTTGTATAATTTAAAACTTTTGAAAACGTTATTATTTAAAAAAGATAGCAAAAATCCATTTTTGGATAAAAAATTTAAAATCTGAATTACTGCCGGTTGATTGGGTTAGGAGTGAATGTAATTCTTGTGGGGAACGTGAAGGGGGCTTACCTGCGAAACGTCCTCGTGTTTGTCCTGTACGCTGCGGCTGAAGGAAAAGAATTCAACATGGCGTCCATGAACCTTTATTACGTACGGTTCACGCGGAGTCTCGCGAAGTCACATTGCACGCATGCAAATTAGGTGTGCCTCAGCTTAATAAAAGCGGGTCTCTTACCGTCTTCAACGAGACGGTGCGAAGTAAGTGCACGTGTGACGAATGTAGAGATCTTCTTTGGAAGCTGACAGAGGACTTTGTGATCTACGGACGGAGTGATTTGCATTTTGTTGGACCTTCGTTATTACTTCAATTCTTAAAAATTTATTTCTGATTCACAGCTAAACTAAAGAAGTCGCCATTTTTTCTCTGTTTGTCTTACGGCGTCAACTTCTTTGAAAGATAGTTATTTTATGAGGAATTTTCTACATTGGAGGAAAAGGGAGTAATAGTTTTATTTATTTATAGGTTATGTTCCCCTCGACAAAGGAACTTTATTTAACAATAGCACTTAGTTATGTTTAGTTAATAAACACTACCTCATACTTACAAAAGGAAACGTCCCCGTCACGTGTTTAAAGGCTGAAAATTTGTATAAATGTTTGAGCTTTAACAGTCTTGTAGACTATAAATTGACTTTTAACGGTTCCGTTACACTCACGTCACGTGCACTTTTTCTTTTTTTTTTAAATGTTAATTTATTTTTTCCTATTACAACCTGGACTGTGACAATAAAGAGGAACACTCACCGTCAGGAAAAAGAATGAGGTGCTTCGCATGTCGTGTCTGCAGGGTAAAGAAGAGTTTCTCTTCATAAGTGCAGGTTTTTTATAGTCGCAGAGAGAAAGGCATTGTATCGAAAAATCGGGTGGAAGTTGAATTACGGTCAAAGTTTTTTAAAATTATTTATTTATTTATTTTTCTGGCACAGTTAGGTAGGAAACAGGACAGAAGAAAGGCATGTGTTTATAATACCTATTGTTAAAATTTTTAAAAATTGGAGAAATCTGATTTTTAACGAAGAGTTTCCACCCCTTTTTACAAAACTTAAACTAAATATAGCCCACATTACAACCTCTACACCTAGCAGTTATATTCGAAAATTCATAATGGTCGATTAATTAGTTTAGGAGTGGATCATGTACAAAGAAATTTGAATAAGAATTCTAGGATTATATCTTGATTTTAATCTTCATAAGAGGACATAAAAGTGATTCAAAACTGTTCTGTCCTGGGACAGCATTCGTCTAGTTTTAAATAAATTTTAAGATGGTAATACAAAGTTAGTAGCATATGTGTCAAAGTCTTTGTAATCAGCATAAAAATTACAGCCAGATAGAGAAAGTTTAGTATTAATGTTTGCTCTTAAAAATTCCATAAATTTGTGAAAGTTCTTGTTACAGATTGATCACTATCCTCTATTGTCCAGATATGGATTGAAAAAAGTTCTTCCTACTCATACGCCCAACAGATTGGAATTCCATTCTGGGCACCCAGTGAAGATCTCGTAAGAAATCACTTATGAGAAGCTATAGGCATTGGACATTGAAGAACTTGTAAAAACAAGCCGAAGTTGTGTTCTTGCAGCAAAATCCTTACTAGTGAAATTTCAAACATAGTCTAAAACTGATATTCTATGGTCCAGACTACATATAGATGTTGCGGTACCATTGAATAAATCATATCTTGTAGTGATACACAGCCACCCAAGATGGTCCGAAGTATTCAAATTCAGAAGACTCATTTCTACAATTACGATAAGCTTTCTTTGCAAATTTTTGCTCGATTTGGTATCTTTGAAACGATTTTAAGTGCCAATGGAACATAATTTATGGGGAGTGTATTTAAAACATTTTGTAAACCCCTGACCATTGAAAATATCACTACTGCCTCATATCAACCTAGATCCAACAGAAAGTATGAAAGGTTCAGCAATACATTCAAGAGGGCCATTAAAATTCCCAACAGTATGGAGTGAGAAGAGGGTAGGAAACAACAATTTGTAGGTGTTTACAAAATAATATAAAACGTGGTGGCAGGTACTGTGTCTTCTTATTAGACACAGAAATACCTCAGGCCAACCATTTTACATATTAATAACAAGAGCATAAGTCATTTTTGAGAATACATACCTCTGCTTGACAATGTAAGGATGGGCCAAAGTCATCTGGGCTTTACTACTTAATACTGTACTAAGTATTTCTGATGTAATATCATGGAAACGTTGATAACTTAAAACTATTTATCTGATCAGGCTTAAGTTTTGCATAGTGGTTACTGTTATAAAAAAAGCATCAGATCCATATATTAAATTTGAAAAAACTGGAAGTTGAAATTCCCTCAAAATTTCGACCATGAGCAAACTGGTTAAGATGCAGGTTTCTAGATGCTGGTGATGCTTTTGCTGTCATTGTACAGCACATACAAAATTTCACAAGATCTTCGATTTCTTTATCCATACCAGGTCATTAAACAACTCATGAGGGCTTACATCTTCGTGATTCTGGGATGTCCCATATAGAAATATTTCATTATTTTTTTCTGTAGTGATATCGTATCACCACATGATCACCATATAACAAAATATCATCACAAGAAAAAAGATTTGTTCATGATTTGACTTTTTATTTTGCCAACTCATGATTTCTATTTTTCCTGTAATAAATTTATCAAATTTAGCTTTGAATAACTGGCAATTATTTTACTGTATTGCAAAGTACACTTTTTATTCTTATTCTCTACTTAATGATTGTTACTTCTTGAAATTCACTCCATTTGCTATTTTCTTTTGATGGAAAGAAATTCAATTCTGAATGTATAATTTAAAAGCATAATTGTCCATCTTTGAAGCCTTTTTGGGCCCAAATATTAATAGTAATGGACGATGATTTATTTGCAAAATAAATCTTCATCCATGGAAAATTTAGCATTTTTTACTGCAAATATTATACCAAGCGCTTCTTTTTGGCTGTAATTGTTTTCTGCCAGCAGTTGTGCAACGCCCCTTTATCTTTAGTTACTAGCATCTTTTGCAACATATATCTCTTTTTTAGGATCCTAATTCATAAGAGATAAGATGTAAAGTCTTTTATAATTTCTTTAAGTCACTTTTGATATTCAGAAGACCAGCTCCATTTGTATCTTTCTTAATAATTTATTTAGTTTAAAGCTGTACCCTTTAATTTGATGACTATTTTAACATGTTCAGTGTTATGTTTTCGATTTTTGCTTTTTATCAAAATGTCGTCAATATAAGTGACTGCAAAATTCAAGTCACTCAAAATGGTGTTTTTATTTGTTTTATACTAAAAGGCAGTCCATTATATTTGTACAAATCTCTGTATGTCTATAGTTAATAATTCTGTACATTTTTACTCTAATATTTGCAGGTAGATAAATTGAGTTTTGAGAATATTTTTCCTCCATTTAACTTGGAAAAATATCTTCAGTTAATTGGTAATTGTAAGATTTTAAGCAATCGCTTATTCTGGTTTCATAATCCACACAATTTTGTTCTTTTTGTTAAATAAACTGTTGGACACCTTCAAGCAATATAGTCTGGTTTACTGAGCACTCAAAGTTTCTCTATATGATCCAATTCTTTTTCAATTATTTCTTGAGCTTTAAAGGATACTTGTTTTTTGTTTAAAAATTGGTTGATTCAAATGTTGCTTTTGCTTTTGAACACATTCTTAAACTTTCAGAAGAAATGTTGGGAAAACTTTTTTTGAGGATGCATTTATTCCTTAGTTTGCTCATTTTTCCATGTTAATTCATCTATTATTGTCAAGTCTAATTTATTATTGTCAAGTCTAATTTATTATTGTCAAGTCGGACTCCATGTCAAATTTAAATTGAACATTTGTGTCTTCTATATTTACATTTACAAATTTTCTTTTAATTGTAGTAGATGAATTTTCTGTTGTGGTAGAGGTAACAATATTTTATAATTTCGGATTCTTTTCTTTCTGAGTTATTTTCGACAATCTGAAAATGTATGTCCTTCATTGCCACAATTATCACATTCTTTATTTTTAAATGGATAATTTTCATACAGGTATTGAGAGAAATTTGATATGTTTCATATTCTTTTGAAGGATTTCATTCCATATCAAATCATCCAGAAAAATGTGAAAATGTCACCAATACCTCTCATATTTTCTTCAAACTTCCCCCAGTTGTTGGTATCATAAAACCTAGACAATCCTGAAAATTTGAGCTTGTAACTCCAAACGGTTTCCAAAATATTGCATTTTTAAGATTTCAGGTATGTCATGAAAGGCTGCGAAACTGCGAAATTACATCTTTTTTGCATAAAATGAATTTTAGATAATCTAGAATGTTAAAAACAGATGCAAGCATGGTCTTTTACACAAGGAATCCAAAAATCGCACTTAAAACCTCTAAAAACACAACGGTTTGTGAGTTATTGTACATGTTTGCCTAAATTTGGGTGTGGGACTACGAAGTCTCAAAATGTATGTGGAAAATGAACATTTTCTTTTTCTTTAAACTATTTCTCATCCAAAAATGAAGTCTTGTTCTTTCTCTATTAGCTCACAATTTAACTTGAAAAACGGACATTTGTTTTTCGTATCAAGACTCGTCACAACTGTACGGTCTTGCTGTTTCCACTGAAGGATAAGTAAACCCAAATCCAAATTTATCAGAAAAAAATTAATTTTTCGGTATTGATATAGATGACGCGCTTGATTTCCATGACTTTGCATTGAGAACAATCGGGCAGATCACGGAAGCGCTCGAGTGCTGACAGAATAATATCATTTTTTCTTTCTTTTATCTTATAAAAACATTGACAAAATTTTACCCCCCCCCCCAAAAAAAACATTATTTAAAAAAAAAAATGATTTTAATCTATGTATTTTTCTTTGACTTCATTCGTCTTATATTAGCGTCTGTCAGTCTTTCCAGTTAGAGCTTGCCAGTTTGAATGCAGGGCTTGGCTATCGCTAAGAATGGGAGCCCTAACCCTAAACCCAACCTAAACTCTAACCTTAAACCTAACCCATTTTTCTTTCTTTCCTTGTTTTATGTTAGCAAGAAGAAAAAGAAAAACAGCGAAACAAATGAAAAAGAAGACATTGACAAAATCCCCCCCATCAAAAATGTTTTTTTTCTTTTTACACATTTGATTGAAAATGGTTCATTTGAACCCCCACCCTGTTCGGTTTTTATCTTTTTATCTATGTATTTTTTCTTTGAATTTCTTTGTCTTTTATTAGCGCCTGCAAGTCTTCCATTAATGCTTGGCGTTTTCGTCTCGGCAATTCTCGGGCGCTTCCGCGACCTGCCCGATCGTTGCTGACGCGTAGTCATGGAAATCAGGCGTGTCATCTATAACCACCCATTTTTCATTTTGCTATAGTTAATTTAATGCATAGACAGAAAATTAGAAGTTATTTATAGCTGTTCACAAATGAAGTTTTATCATAATCTTCATCACAGATTCTGTAAGTCTTTCCAGTGGTTGTAGTCGGTGGCTGTATAGCACATATAATGTATTTTTATAGGGACATAACAGCTATCACCACTTTCTGGTCAGTTGAATGTTTTTTATAGTCCATAGCGGTGCATGAATTGAATATCTACCTTGCTACTCATAAACTATGTTCACCAAACCGACCCATCACAACAAATCGTACATGCAAGAGATGTAAGATGATTGTGCAATGTTGCCAATATCAACTCGAGTTGGATTTTTGAAGTCATGGATGTCCACAAACGAGTCATCCTCACTGCATTTGTGATGCTGACTGGGGAATTAAATGATGACTGCTTCTTGTACCGGGAACAGTTTTGCCTTCTTTCTCACCTTCTTCATCTTCTTTCTCACCTCTTCTTCATCTTTCTCACTTTGGCCATGTCTGTATTAGATAACTAGTGGATGCAATGTAAAATACTGTTTGTTCCAGTGGAAGCTTTGTATCTCATCCTAGATCAGATACTGGTAGTTCTCCGCAAAGTCCTCTAGCACGAAAACCTCGTTCACACTGAGATTTTCCTTCATTAATTTCACGTATCTTGCTTGGGATTTCGCCAGGTACAAGTATTGAGTAAGGTTGTTGATGCTATCAATTTCTAACGTTCTAGATTGTCTAGAATTCATTTTATGCACAAAAATGTAATTTTCTAATGTTGCGATTTTGCAACCTTTTGCGATATACTTGAAATCTTAAAAATGCAATATTTTGGAAACCGCTTGGAGTTACAAGCTCAAATTTTCGGCATTGTCTAGTTATTATGATACCAAAAACCGGAGAGTTTGAAGAAAGTCTTAGAAGCATGGGTGACATGGTCTGGATGATTTGACATGGAATTACCCAGCAGTAATGTGTATTATTGGTGGGTTTGATAAGTGAATCCCGGAATATTCATTGATTCATGCTAGATTAAAAAGTTCAGAAATCTTAGCTGCTGCTCATTGTTCCTTGAATATTTTGAAGGGCTTGATGTGAGCTGGAGAATTATACCATAAATGTTGAGGCAATAGCTAACAGGAACACTTATAACCGGTGTTCTAACTGTTCTTGCCCAATGAATGATCTTCATTTCTTCTGATACAAGAACCAACTTACTTACACAAAGTTTCAAGAGAAATGCTTTATGAATGCCAAGAAACTCAACAAGGTACAAACACCCAGTCGAGTTGGGGATCTTCTGGTTCTTTTTAGGATCAGTTGCACATAACAACGGGTGGCTAGCTTACAGCCTACATAAAGTCTCATGTGTCATGAAGACCAAATACCCTCACAGTGTGATAGTCTTTGGGTGTGTTTACTGGCCAACATATGATGCTTTATCTTTCCTTACTAATTTTTCTTGAACATCCTATAAATGTATTTGACCGCATCCATCACAAGGATTAGTTTTAAAAGAAAATCTTTCTTTACCTTGGTATCTTTTGTGTGAAATATCGCTTTCCTCAATTTATGCAGTATCATGTTGTAAATTTAATATCCTTTGGCATTCTTCTGCTATATTTTGTAATGTTAATTCAGAATCTTGTTCTAATTTTGATAATGATTTTATATCAGTTTCTTTTGGAGACATAAGATTTTGCACAAATATTAAACATTTGAACATGCCTGGAACAAGTTTGCTGATTTTTAAGTTTTCACGATCCTTATTCACTCTACTTGAAAATGTAGTACAATCTTATGAATTCTTTTTTTGTTTAGATTAAGGAATTTCCAAAATGTGTCGAAAAGTAAATACATTTTACCAAATACTTTCGTTAATAGCAAAGTAATTTCCAGAAACAAAATATCTCCTGGGTTTTTTGGTAGTATGTAATTAGCATGCTTTTCATGTTCAATAACTCCGAATTTTCCAAACAATAGAAAAAACATTTTTCTCATCTGACCATGTAGAACAATCTTAAACACTTTTCCCATATCTTCGAAAATATGCTAGAAATGTGACCTTTTCTGGCTTGTACCTAATCTCTCCAATTGAGTTGAAAAAAAAATAGTGTTAGAACTTTCCTAAGAGTCTTGAAAAAGATTTCTCTTGTCATACAAAGTTTTCTGTATTCTGCTTTTTGAGTCTTTCCATATCTTTACTATGCTGTGTACCGAATGCTTTAATATCTTGAAGACACTGTTTGTCGAGTTGTTTTGTCTTGACTCTGCTGTTTTTCTTGTTCGTTTAAGAATTCCAACATAAAACTTTTAAAGTCATCCATATTTTTGTTTTTAAACTTAGTGAACTTTCTTTGCATTTTGGTTGTAATATTGTTATTACTGCATAGGGCAATACAAAATTCTTTGTTTGTCTCATACACCAACAATTAAGAGAAATAATACACTCGAACACATAGGAAATAATTATATACTTCGTTTATTTTCTACATAGGTGTAGTCCTTTCTGGACAGAGTTTGCTATTTCACTCTACAACATGATGTAAAAATTATGCGACGTCAGATGATTCCATACTTTGACTTCTAAATGCGATAAATCATCTATGAATAATGGAGCTCTCTTGTTTGTTTCTAACATACTTTATTGTTTTAGTGCTGCATAGACTCTTTTATTGATAAGGGAAGCCTGTTCCCATATCAAAGAAGGCCCTCTACTTTTTCCTATTTTTATTGAAATAGAATTTGGCAATTCCATCTGATCAACTGTGCCGGTTTATTCTTTGTCCGTTCATTGGATCCCTTGCAAATGACCGCTACCATTTCCCCCAAAAAATTTACATAACCACAATCGTGATATGTCTCCCTCTCTTTCAAGTTACAAATTCATGACTATGTGTTATAACTCACCTCTATCCATAATATAGCCTCTCTGTGATCCCTTTTACCATATTTCCTTTAGTAATGTTTGCCCTATATCTCTTTACTCGGACTCTGTACTTCTACATAAATCTGTTTCCTAGCATGACAAATATCCATTGGCTCCTGATTAACATTTAGAATTCAGCTTGAGTTGAATTGTCCATTTTGTTTCCAGGTAAGCTTTTCAATATGCTGCTTTAATGGATAATAGCTCGTCCCTTAATACTGTTATCTTTATGTTCACCTTCCTTACCCCCACTATAAAAAAGCCAATTACTTATTTACCTACGACTGCATTTTCACTATCGATTCATGTATATTGCCTCTCTGCTAACCTAATTACTTTCTGCATGTAATCCTGTATTCCCTCCGACCTGTCCTGCCTAATGCCAGCCAACTTTCTGAACACTATCGTAATATCCCTGTTAGTTCCACCCATATGTATTGGATAGTGGTAGCACCGGGAGGAGACCCCAGAAAGTAGTGGGAGGTGCAGAGAATAGGAGAGCTCCCTGAAAGAGATGGGAGGAGTGGAAACAGAAGTCAAGTGATGTCACTTCCGTTGGGATGATATTCTACCCTTTGTTCCTAAAACTCGAACAAATAAGATGTGAAATGGGCCTGTCCCACTGAGGAGTGGGTCGTGGGCGCAGTAGCCCAAAAGGGCCTGACTGAGATCTCTCTTCCCAAGTAATTTAATTGTTCTCTCTCTCTCTCTCTCTTGCACACACACATACATGAGTCCTGTGGCAGTTCTGTGTGTCTGAATAAAAACTTTTAAAGCCAAAAATCAGCATCCATGTGTTTTTGCTACCTCATGCTTTTATCGACAGCCTTACAGCTCAACAGATGTGAAGCGGCCTAATCAACCAACCAACCAACAGCCGACGAACGTCCAGAATTCCTATTGGAACAGGTAAGAAGGTATGTAACATCTGCAATTTGGTGCCAAGTGATCTGCTATTTCTACAATAGGATGAGATTTAACCAAAGTTGCCACAAAGGTAGCAAGTGGGTCCAGCGAAAAGAGGAAGAGAAAGCACAAAGAGAGAGTTAGAGGGACAAAGGAAAGAATAGAAAGAAAGAAAATGTGAGAAAGACAAAGAAAAAAAAACAACAAAGATTGTAAGTAACTTTTCTGTTTGTTTTTCGAGAGACTATTGCATTTAATAATTAAGTTAGGAAGAAGAAACAAAGAAACTGTTGAACAAAACTTAGTAGAAAAGAAAAGAGACGGTAAGAAAAAGAAAACAATTAAAAGAGGAAAACAAAAAGAAAAAAACAAATGACTTTTAATTAAGACGGAATGGAAAAGGAAAATCATCGTTAGCTGTTGTAAGAAAAAAAGGAAGATATCAAGCGAACTGGTATTCTGGAAAGTAAGAAGAAAAAAGAAATAAGAACAAAACTTAGTGGAAAAGAAAAGAAATAAACGAAATGACATTAGATTTAGAAAAGAAAAAAAAGAGGCTCATGCACATACACAGTTTTCGTGAAACATTTGTTAAATGTTTGTGGATGAACACTTTGTTCGTAGCATATTGTTTTCAATACAGACAATGATTTTGTTGTGAGAATGATGAGAACGAAAGAAAAAAGAGATACTCGAGTGTAAACTATGTTGGTAATTTTTAAAATTTGCACTCCATTGTAAATGTGAATATGGGACAAGCAGTTGACATTTTATTTTTATTTTTTTAATAATTTCGTTGTCCATATTTAAGAGAGACAGAAAAAAAGAGAAAGAGAGAAAGTGTGCATGGGAGACAGAAATAGAAATGGTGGAAAAGGAAAACAAATTAAATGTTTGTATGAAATCCTGCAGACTGAGGAAACAAGTTTTTAATCACTTGTTTACTGTTAATTTTGCCACAGTTAAGGAATGTCTGTGAATGATTGGTTGAATTTTTGTTTGGGTTTTTTTTTTAAACTTATTTTTGTTTAATGCATTGATTGGTACGTTTTTTTGGTTGCAAAATGTTGCCGTTTTTGTGAATTGACGAAATCGTACGTACTGAGGAAAAAAAGAAAAAGGTTTTAATCTCTTTTGTTTTAATTATCCTACTGTTAATTTTGACACAGTTTCATGAATGTTCGGTTGAATTCAGTGATGTTTTTTTTTAGTTTTTTCTTGAAACTTATTTGTGTTGAATGCATTGATTGATACGTTTTTTTTTCTGTATGAATTTTGCTGTTTTCATGAATTGAACCTTTTATTGGTGGTGTTGCGTGAGAGAGAGACCCATAAGTAAATTATTTATTTTTTTGGCTTAGCCAGAAGGTCCCTTTTCTTCCTTGTATTAGAATAGTTATATCATTTTTAAAAAAGGCAGTAGCTAATGATAAATGAATAGTAAGCTAGTGGTTGGACAAGTTATCAAAATCAGAAAAAATCCCTGGATGTGAGATCCTATATATGCTGGCGGTACTTATTTTTATTTTCTCAGAATCAAGCAAATTGTGTAGGGTCAAAGGTGTATTACAAACGACGAGGGTTAAATTGGAAAACTACCTCCTAGTAGGTATTTTGAGAAAATAGATGGAAAGGAGTGTTACATAGTGAGGGCGCTGGGAGGAGGCCTCAGAAGGTAGTGAGAGATGCAGAGAGTAGGAGAGCTCTCCGAAAAAAGATGGAAGAAGTGGAAACGGAAGTTGAGTGATGTCACTTTCATTGGGAGGATATTCGACCCCTTTTTGTTCCTGACACTCAAACGAGTCAGACGTGAAATGGGCCTGTCCTACTGAGGGGCAGGCCGTGGGCATAGTAGCCCAAAAGGGCCTGACTGAGATCTCTCTTCCCAACTAATTTAATTGCTCCTTCTCTCGTGCACACACACATACATGAGTCATGTCGCAGTCCTGTGTGTGTCTGAATAAAAACTCTTAATGCCAAAAATCAGTGTCCATGTGTTTTTGCTACCTCGTGCTTTGATCGACAGCCCAACATCTCAACAAATGTGGATTGACCGAATCAACCAACCAACCAACAGCCGACAAAGTCCCGAGTGCCTATGGGAACAGGTAGCTGGTATGTAACATATAATGTGGAATATCTCTCATCAATTGTTTTCAACTGTATCAATATTGGATATGAGTGTGTAAAAATAATGTTAAAACGTTATTTTCCATTAAGCAAAAGTAACAGATCAGGACTATATGTTAGGAAATAATGTCATTAACAGGAAATCTAAAGTGATACATTGCAAATATAGCAAAATATTTCTCCTCTGAAAGTGAACTGATTGGATTTATACATCTTTTTTAAGCTCTATCCTTGGTTGCCACCCCCCACTGGAAGATTGTGATGAGAAGCTAAATTAATATTTTATTTTATTTTGCTATAAAAATAAAGCAACAAAGAACATGACGTCATTGAGCAAGTTTATAGTTTGCATTTTTTATTTGTTGAGGAAAAAAGAAGAGGAAGACAGGAACCTCTTCTGCTATATGTCAGCTACAATGACCACTCCTGCCACTACTACTGAGAGATGTCACTACCCATTAAGCTGACTACTTAAAACGTGTCAACAAGACAATTTAAAATATCTATTCATTCCATCACATTAGCCTCTGAACCACCCATTTTGTCTTGTTAGTAACATTTGTATGTTCTTTAAAAATGCTTTGATTAGCCTCCAATTGAAAATACATGAAGTAACAGAAGTCATCTGCCTTTGTATTATTATGGCTGTTGGCTGATCCGTGAACGTCTCTTAAACATGTTCTCTCATAATTAGGACCTTTTTTGAAGTTTTTAGTTGTAATTGGCAACTCGGATTTTCGTTAATCTTTATTAGTGTTGATGCTTAAAACTCATATGAATCGCCATATTTCAACGATTGTTTATAGCTAAAGTACATTCAGACTTACAATACTCCCTATTTTAACATTGATCGCTAATTAATTTGAACATATTTATATTTAATTTAAAAATAAATCGAGAGTAAAAATTATAATTCTCACTTTAAATTAAACTTTACACGTAAAATAAAGTTTATTTTCTAGTTTTATTCATAAAATACTTGATTTTTCAAATTAATTTGAAAAATTATTTTACTGTTCAATTTGATAGTGAAAAAAGTTGAAGTTGAAAAACTAAACTTAACAAAAACTCACTACCTCAATTGCCATTATATGCTGATTCGTTGTTATATGAGCAAAATAAAATCTCTATTTTTGTGTCTTAAATTTTTAATTTAACAAAAACCTAAATGTATAAATTATATTGATTTAACAATAAGTAATTTATCATTGATTTTCTTGTAATAAAATCGTTTACTAATTAAAAAGCATATATTTTTATTAGAATTTAACATAAAAACATTTTCCAATTGAGTCCATGTGCAAAAGTGAGAATTTAAAGAAACCTGGCATACACTGGTAAAACATAAACAAAATATGTATCTGTAGAATTAAAGTGTTATTCTTTTTAAAAAGTGTAATTTTTCAAATATCTTATATTTATGTCAATTAAGGATTGTATAAACATTTATTTTCACAAATAACATGAATATACGTTATATTTTAGTTAATTGAAACAGGGATTGACTTATTAAAATTTTTTTCCTTTATTTACAGATATGATGTCTATGCCAACTGAACATAAACCTTTTTCCTGTACATTTTGTGGATCAACCTTTTCTTTTCAATCAAAATTGACAAGACACATACGAATACATACCGGAGAGAAACCATTTTCCTGTGAAGTCTGTGAATCTTCATTTTCTCGGCAAGCACATTTGAAAGATCACATGAGTATTCACACTGGAGATAAACCATTTTCCTGTGGAGTATGTGGATCTTCATTTACTCAGCAATCAAATTTGAAAGAGCACATGCGCATACACTCTGGGGAGAAACCATTTACCTGTGTAGTTTGTGAATCTTCATTTTCTCATCAATCAACTCTGAAGAAACACATACGTATACACACTGGAGAAAAGCCATTTTCCTGCGAAATTTGCGAATCTTCATTTTCCCGACCATCAATTTTAAAAGAACACATGCGTATACACACCGGAGAGAAACCATTTTCCTGTACAGTATGCAAATCTTCATTTTCTCAGCCATCAACTTTGAAAGTACACATGCGTATACATACTGGGGAAAAACCATTTTCTTGTAAGTTATGCCGATCTGCATTTTCTCAGCAATCTCATTTGAATGTTCACATGTGCAAACACACTGGAAAGAAACCATTTTCGTGTACCATTTGTGAATTGTCATTTTCCTATAAAACCACCTTTAAAAAACACATGCAAACACATACAAAAAAGAAAGAGGCTAAAAAAGGGGGCCAACGTAAATCCTTAAGAAAGTCATCAAATATAAATGTAACTCATAACAAAATCAAGTGTTAGCCCCAGGAAGGGGCCCCTTGATCTCTGAGAACTAACTGAACTAAAATCTAAAAAAGAGAGTAATCATTTAAGTATAGAGTTTGTGTTGTGGAATATTCTTGTTAGCCCAAGATGTGAATAGACACAGGAGAGAAACAATGTCTTTGCCATTGTTTTTCTAAATTTCTAGCAATATCTTAAAATAATTAAAAAAAAGAATCTCAATTTAAATAAAAGTTAAATTAAAACTATTTTTCAAGTGAAAGCATTAAGTGTGAGAAGATATATAAAATGTGCATTCTGGATTAGAATAACAACTACATTTAAAAAATGAAAAACAAAGAAGTTTCAGTGAATTTAAAAATGAAAACGAAAAAAAAACAGTAAATATGTTAAAAATTTCAAAATTACATTAAAAAAAGAATTAAACTAAACGAAAAAAGTTGTTCATTTTTATTTGTGAAGTTTTACTGCTCCTGGTTTATTATTACATATGGTGGCTTAATATAACCTGTTGTAGGTTATTATAACCTTTCTTGGTATATTACTAATTTTGTAGGTAATTATTGCTTTATTCTGCTGATGTACTTCATGTTTTATTTGGCCTTAGATTGTGTAGTTCAATCACTTGCATGAAGATTTCAAAAAATCGTCTTTTATTTCGATTTTGTAATTCCATAATAGAAAAATTTTATGTGCCTAATTTTAATAGACATGTAGAATCACAATTAAAATAAGATTATTTTAATTGGCAATCATTTTGTCGCCAATTACGCAAACTTATAAAGTTCATGTATGCAGACAGACATATTTATTATTGTTTAAATCATTCAATAAAAATTCTGGAGAAATGTATGAAAATCTGAATTGTTAAATTTTACATGGAAATATATTTTACTATGTTAATTTTGATGTTTTGATTTGACATGACATTTTTGCAGATTTAAAACTTCCCATTTGAAATTTTTTTTTACTGATCATTAATCAATGAGAATATCCAGTATAAGATTTCAGTCAGAATTTTGTAGATGAAAAAAATCTATTTTTAATCCAATTTTATTCCATTTTTAAATAAAGACAATTGCAAAAAATTACTTAAAATTTGCAATTATGTAGAAATTCTATGGAAAATATTCTTGTTTGAAAAGAAAGCAATGTTAAAATATCTTTAACAACCTCATCATGTTTGCCGATTTTAAAACTTTTAAATACTTATTAAAATTGATTAGTATGTAGGAATGTTCAATGCCCACAGAGCTGTAGAATTTAAAAAATGTCAAGACAACGTGTTCTTCATGTGATGGTGCTAAAATGCAGTGGATAAAACAAATACTGTCTGAGATGAAAAGGATAACTTTTTCTCTTCTAAGTCAATTAAAGGTGTCCTCACATAGGAGTAGCCATTTTTTAGCAGTGTTAATAATTAAAACTTGTCGATAGAACTTCCGGGTATCATCACATTCAAACGGTAGCAGAAGAACAACAGTAACTTCTGACTAAAATCATTTTATAAAGAATTCGTTTGACGATTGCAATAGATGGAGTTATACACTGGTGTATGTACCCCCAAATTTAATCAATCTCACTGTGTACTAGAGTTGGGCGGTTTTGAAATTTTGGTTTCGGTATCGGTTTCGGTTTTTTTCCCTTAAAACCTCGGTTTACGGTTCGGTTTTTCGTTTTTTTTGAAAAAAATTTTTTTACTATGGAAGCTATTCATTCTCTTGTGTGATGATTAGTTATTATTCAACGTTTAGTTGAATTATGCCACTGTTTCGATAATTTTTTGACTGAATCATTCTCCATGATATGAATCATATAAGTTTTAAGGTGTTGACTGTTGTAATCAAATTTCTGATACCTTTTCAACAGTTAACTCGTTAAAACAGTGACCAAAGATCGTTGCATAGTCTACTTTTTGAATAACCCATTTTGGGGAGAGAAAACGGTATAGTTGAGAGATAGTTCTCTAGAAATGACAATTTATGTATGAAGTGGCTTTTAAAATAATTTTAAAAATCCGAATAAAGTGATACTAGCATTGGCAACTACTTTTTTTTCTTTTTAAATGTTTATACTCGCTCGCTGCGTTTATTTACTTTTACAACAAGTATTTTTTTAAAATTTCATTTTAATAACTTATTTTTTTAGATAACTCTGAAACAAACATAAATAATTATTTTACAATTTTGAGTTGAATCAAATAGATTTTCGACATCATACGGAACGCGTTTGATTTTTTCTTTTTTATTTGAAAATAGTTTATGCTAAAAATACGATGTCATGTTGTCTGTCGTATTTCTCTTTTTTTCATTTGAAAATTCAAAATGTTAATGATAAACAAACTGTAAACAAAGATTTCTTCCTACAAGTCAATTAAATGTCAATTAAATGTTTTTATCATATATTTGTCCAATCTGTCCTCTTACTAATATAACATTTTTTGGTAATATTCAATTTTATTCAAATCGGAAAATCTTTTCAACCGTGTTTCCTTGTATATGGTGGCTTACTGTAGTAAAAACACAATACCGAACGGTTACGGTTTAAAAAAAAAACCGATTCGGTATTCGGTATGGAGACAAAACCGAAAAACCGCGTTTTTTCGGTAAAACCGCCCATCTCTACTGTGTACTCTCTTCTTATTGATCTAAAATGTACTCTATAGGTCCTCCTAAAGTCTACCATCAGGCAACTCTGCACAACATATACATAGACAATCAACTGTACTCAATCATATTTATTATTAAAATAACTGATGTTAAAAATAATTATTTCCGATTTTTATTTAGTTCCTTTATCACCTTTGATGGAAAAATCCAAATGATTAAATAGTGAAACTGAAAAATAAAATTGTTCTCGTAATGACAATCATTTAGATATTTGCTTACATAATTTATAAGTTAAACAGAAAAATAATTTAAACCTATAAAAATTTTTTTTTTTTAAAGCAAACGGATATTGTGTAAAAATATCGACACTTGATTATAAAATCTGATTTCAGCCAAACAGAATGTGATATGCTTCAGCAATATTTAAAAAAAAAACATTTCAATATTTTGCGCCACCCACTGGGAGCGGATAAAATTCATATCTAGAACACAAGCCTAGTTCCACAGTTTTCTCTCAAACCTTCCACAAGAGAGCATGTAAGAATACCTATCCCAGTGTAAAGGACATGAGACACGAAACCTGTTAACACGCATAGTCACACTGACGTCTACAAACCAAGAACAACAATTTAAACAGATTCAATCACATTTATTAAAATAATTGACGTAAAAACAACCAAATTATTTTTTTAATTGTATTTTAAAAGTTAAATTTATTATTGTATCATTTGATTATTAAATTTAAAATTCTTATAAAACTATAACTTAAAATGATTAATTTAAACACGATTATGTCCATGTTGTAATTCCTTTATGATGTTTGATGAACAAATCCAATTTATTAAGAATATCAGGAAGGGGAAAAATTAGTGAAACTGAAAAAGAAAAGTAAAGGCAATCATTAAAATATTTCTTACATAATTTATACTGGTGATACCAGATCAGGCTGCCCTGTGGCTCCCTGAGACGAAATTCACCTACATTGACGTTTTTTTTTTTTTTTTTTTTTTTTTTGTAAAACTTAATTATGTTCTACAAAACCAAAAACAAAAACAACAGCCCCTCTCCCTTTCTCCCTCCCCTTTTTTATTTTAATTTTAGAACTTGAAGCATAAATCTTTTACTATAATGACCAGATTCGGCATTAAATAACCCAAAAAGGGTTGATATGCCGTAAAACAAAACTACCAAACCAAACCATAATTTATAAGTTAAACAGACAAAATTGAAGTTGCCTTTTTTCAATCAACCTGCATCTACTTATTCATCCACACACACAGATGCAAAACTACACACAAAATTTCACAAGTCAGTCTCAAACTGCCCTTTCAATAATCCTTAGTTTCTTATTTCTTCAATTAAATGTTCCAAACTCAAAAGAAGTCGCCTTTGTCATCATTTGCATAATACTTTTTGTATTCTTCTTCAGTAAAAAAAAACATTAATTTCTTTTGATACTGTGTTGTTATCTCATATATCACCACTGTTAATGTTTTATGCCTCATTTAAGCACAATCACATTGAAACACTAGTTCTCATTAGATCACCGAAGTAAAGTGATGCTGAGCCTAGTCAATACCAGATGGGTGAACATTTGTAAATATGAAGAGCTGCATGTGACAAGATGGTGACATCTCCTTGCAAAAAATAATATCCTCAAAATCATCTGACTGATGACCACTTGTGAAATTGATATATTCCATGGGGTGTGCTGTATCAGGACAAAAGAACCTCATTCAAGTGTTTGTTTTCTAATGTTACAAGCATTTAACAAGAAAATGATAATTATATGAATCTGATCATTTCTCTCTGAAAATTAGGAGAATGATTCCAGCGCACTAGTATCCTACTTATTTTGGGTCAGATGTTTTGTGATATTTCACAAGCTCACTCGTCAGTCCACATAGTTCAGCAGATCTACTGCATTTCAACTAGTAAAACCTTTATTTAAACTGATAATAATTAGCAGCATTCTGTAGAAATTCCACAATGCCTTCTACATCAATCTGTCTAATTTATTGTTAATCATAATATTCCTTTTGAAATAATAAATGTTTGGCAGGGGCAATACTACTGAGAAAAATACTCTTTCTTCTTCCAGAGTTATTGCTATTTTTATTATGTTTAAATAGTATTACTACTTGTAGTAATATTCCGTTTGTTTGTGATGGACTATCTAAATTGAGTTCTATAGTTAGTTTTATTATTTTTGACTCAATAAGTATGTATATATATATATATATACATATATATGAGAGAGAGAGCATATAAAGTAAGAATACAGTGAGAGTGATAGACAGAAATTTAGAGATGGGTCAATTGGTGAGTTAATTGCAAATTACAGATAATTAGAACAATTAAAATGAAAGTTTTTTTTTAAACAACTCGAGCCCCAAATTGAGCAATATTTTAACATGTCTTTTGTGTGATTTAAAATATTTAGAACTTTTAATAAAAATTTTAAATAAAATGAATATCCCTCTTATAGAAATAATTGTCAGCTATATATTCTTCAAATCAGGAAAACAAATGTCACTTTCTGAAATGTATTTATTTAAAAGGTTACTGTTTTCGTAAACAGGCCGACATGATTTGATTTTGGAACAATTCATTTTAAAATGGGTAAAGTCGGAATTTTTCATTTTAGCGACATCAGATTAATCGCCAAACATTATTTTGATGATCAGAAGAATTCATTTTTTAAATGAGTTAGAAAAGTGATAACGTATGTACGAACATGAAATGTCTTGACGTATGATCAAGATGATAAAATTAAAAATTTACACACTCATTTAATAAATCAGTTTTCCAATAATGATTTTACAGTATAGCATTTAGGTTTATCACTAAATTTTTTCATATGAAAAAGACTTGAGAAAATCCTTGACGAATATAATAAAGTTGTTTATGTTTTTTCCATTTCAAACAAATATTCAAGAAAACAAAAAGCAGGAGATTAAAACTTTAATACATATTAGACATGAATTAATAAATATTCCATAAATTTCAGTTTCTTTTGAGTATTTTAGAGAGTTTTAGGAAGCATAATATTGGCAGAACCTCCCATTTGAAAATTCAAATATTTGCATTGAATTTGACACCAATTTGAATTTAATTTTAGTTTCTTAGAACCCTTAAGTTTAAGTTTTAAATTTTAGACAAGTTTTAGAATGCAAATTGGAATAAGGATTATAGACATAAGGTTTAGCATCATTATTTCTTGATTTTAATCTTTGTAAGGGGACATAAAAGTAGTGCAAAACTCCCCTGTTTGGAAATAATTATACCCGGCCTGGGATGGGTATTCTAGTTTGAAATAAAGTTAATGGTAGGGAAAACACCTGTTAAATATCGAGTCTGGTGTACCAGACATAAGATCTGTCCGGAAGAAATAACATCCGGCTTATTTACACAGCCACCCACCTGGCTGGAAGTATAAACATCAGCTGATTTGATGCAGAAACACATGCAAAGGTCACTTGCAAACACAATGAACGAAAATATACCCATCGTTATACAATAACTTGCCACGTGCTATACACAGAATGGGCATTGTAGATGTGTGGGTATTCAAAAATGTTATATTAATTGGGCCCCAATTGAGATCGGAACAAAAACGGCTGGGTAGCGAATTTGAGAGATCAATTTCCATCAATTCTTTTCCACTCTTTACTCTCCTCATTCACCAAAACTACGAAATAACAATACACCATTATATTTTTATATATGAATTTTTATCATTATTCTTTTAAGCACAGCAGAAATTTAATCTGCTCATTCAGCATTGAAAATTCTTTTTCAAACTTTAATATGACAAACGGATAGAGAGAGCCTATTTTTTAAATGTGTGGACACATCAAAACTGCTATTTTAACTTAATCATGACAGACCAAGATAAACTGCTACTTTGAACTATAGCATGTCATACTGATGGACGGACAGAGCCTCTTATAAAAATTCTTGAAAATATCTAATATATGAAATCGGATTTTCAAAGTACGATTCAAATAAGCTGAGAAATGAAACTTTACTTCGGAATGGTCGATTTTTATTTGTTATTGCTGTACTGTGTTACTGGCAATAAAATAACGTACTTATTTAAAAAATTACTTCATTTGGCCCAGACGACTGCTAATATTAAAGCTAAAAATCAGTAAGGGGATCACTCATATTAGATTGAAGAATATAATCGGAGTTGTCTACCTTAAGTTTAAAAATGTGCAAACAAATAAAAATTAAACTGACTTCACTGCTGTTTACATCAAAAGAAAATAGTAAATCAAAACATGACTGCTACAAAAGTGATTTAATTATTTTATTTTTTATTTTAATTATTTTAATTTGTATAAACACTTTATGCTTTTCTTATGCTCTAGTAATTGTTGTATATAGCGACTTTTGAACTTTCTTGACTGGAGAAATTTTGTTTCAGTTAATTTGTGTTTTTACTTATTACTACAATTTTACATAATTTTCTTTCCCTTAAAAAGATAAGACTGTGGAAAGAAGAAAAACAAACATATAAAGGCAATTAATTTAAAACGGAGGATAAGTTTTGTAGCAGAAAAAAGTTATTTTCCCTGTCGTACGTTTAGATGCCAGTGTTTGCAGCAGAAAAATCTCAACGACGGTCGAAAACGCCCAAGAAACTCTTTTTAGTAGACACCAGAACCACACTCGCAAGGGACTCTGTATTAGTGCACACCGCCTTCTTCTCCAACGTCTTCTTCTTCCACTTCTTCTTCTTCTTTTAAAGCGTCGTCGTCGTCTTCCGTTGACTACGTTTTTCCCTCTGCCCATCTTGCCTCCAGCGATTCGCTTTTATTTCAAACCGAACTCTCGTGCGCGCGAGAGAACACGAGATTTCACGTGATCACCTGGTAATATTAAGCCACCGACGCCATCTTGCCATTTTTTGGGCGGTCCAGCCCTGCAAAGCGTGCACCAAGACCGTTTGCCACGTAATCCCATGTTTTCGCAATTTCTTACACAAGTTTCGTATATAAATTTAACATAAAATGATTCCAAATTTTGGGGCCATTTTAGGTTTTTAGGGCAGCCAAGCCAATTTTTTGACTACTTTTTACTAAGTTCGAGTAGTTGCCAGAATTAGGTTAGAAGACTAACAAGTGTTTAAAAAAAAATAATTTATTGGAATGTTTTGAAAAATTATCTATTGGGTGTAATAGTTTATACTTGGTCAGATAAGAATTAATACTAACACATGTTAAGCTTCTATGTTTTTTATTTGCCATGTTGAAACCATGCTTAACTCTTAGTTCAAACGAACTAAGAGTTAAAGGTAAGTAACTCTTAATCTTGTCACACTCCTGTCAATAAAACGTTATTTTTTATTTATATATAATGAAGTATTTAAATATTGTTTGAGTCTTTCTAGGACGGTCGGATGGTGATGGTAGTTCTTGCATTTGGTCAGGTTATGTTTGCAGTTGTAGGGGGGGTGTTAACACTTTCTTTGAGGTCACTGCTCTGTTGTGATGGTGATGCTGGATCATCTTGTCTCATCCCTTGAGCTGGTAGTTGGAAAGTGACCCTTCTCTTTGGTCTGTATAATTCCTGCAAGTGTCTTCTGTTGTGTCTTAATAGCTTTCCATCGCTGTGCATTTTGACGATGTAGCTATGCTGTTCAGTGCATTTGTCTATCACTGTAGTGTGCTGCCATGTGTCCTTTTCCTGAAGAACAAACACTTTGCTGCCTATAATTAATTTGGGAATGTCTTTCCAATTTCTGTTGAAATACAGTTGTTGCTTCCTGATTTTGACGCTCATCCAGTCCTAGATTTGGTTGTCTTTCAAGTGTTTTAGTATTCAACAAGGTTGGGATTCTTGTTCTCATTTTCCTATTGTATAAGATTTCTGCCAGTGATGGTAATTGGCTATCAAGTGGGATTGCTATTAGACATAGAAGAGCCATTCGGTAGTTCATCTTTGACTGTTTTGCCTTTTTCATGTTTTTTTTTACTATTTAGAACGATTCATTCAATGAATCCATTTGACTGTGGGTATCTCTGACTGGATGTAATATGCATGAATTCCCATTCCATAGCGAAATTGTGAAATTCGTATAAAACAAAATACCTGGCATTGTCTGTATATAGGCATTCTGGTATGCCATTAACAGCAAAGATTGATTTGAAGTATTCGATGCAATTTGTGCCTGTGACGTTCTTCATCGTCTTAATGAATGGCATTTTACTGTTAAAGGAAAGTAACTATTAATCTTGTCACAGTAATATGCTGACTTTTCACTGCCATCTTCCATCCTATCAGCCAACACAGCTCCAAAACCATAAGGAGAAACATCCACTTACACTTGTGTGCTTGGACGGGTTAAAACTAGTCAGAAGGGGTGCTGTACACAGCATTTTCTTTGTCTCTTCAAAGGCCTTCTAGTGGCAGGCTTCCCACTTCCAAACTGCACCCTTCCTCGTTAGACTGGCTCAAGTCGTGTTGACAAATTTGATAAATGACTATGATAGTAATTCACTGCCCAAGGTAGGCTTTCAGTTCTGTAACATTCCTGAGTGTGGGTCTTTTGTCATTGCAGCCACTTTCTTTGATAGAGGAGCTGTGCTGTCCTTGCTAACTTTGAATCCTAGATAGGTTAATCTTCAAGGAGGAATTCACACTTGCTTTTCTCTTCAATTTGAGCCTAGCTTTGTTCAGCGTATGAAATACTCTCTTTCGATTCTTTAAGTGACTGTCACCATTGGGACCTGAAATTAGTGTGTCGTCCACTCATACCTTGCAGAAAAGAACAATCTTTCAGCCTTTTGTCAATCTCTTATTGAAAAATACTTGTAGCACTGCGCACCCTGAAGTGTAACCTTGTGGCTCGGTACAGAACCCTATGTGTTTACAGTTTCTTTTATTTTTTTTATTACAGTTTTTGACTGGCAATCTTTTATTTCGTGTAAATCAAAAAATCTTGTTGTGTAGTCAATGATTGTGACATACGAATTTCCATATAGATGAAATATGTCTGTACCTACTTTGGTCTATGGTATGTATTTCATGATTTATAAGTGGTTCGGTTGGTTGTTGATTTTTATGAGCACGTGTTAATCATGTCTTTGATTTGAGCATTAATTCCGGGCCAGTACATATATTCCATGGCTCGCTCTGTGCACTTTTCGATACCCATATGTCCAGTATGTATTTCCTGTAGAGCTTCTCTACATAATAACTTAGATACAATGATTCTTGAACCTTTTAAAACGAGACCATTAACGACTGATATTTCATCATGAACAGAGTCGAATGGTGTAATGTTTTCTGGTATCTTATCCTTTGAGTGCCATTCTGTTCTAGCATATGTGATGAGTGTTTGAAGTGACGGGTCATCTGCAGTGGATTTTTTATACTCGTTTAATTTAGTGTCGGTTATGGGGTAATTTGTTATTACTGCATGTATGTGCGATTTCATATCCTTGTCTGATATTTCTGGAGTCCTTTGTTCGAGGTATGCACGAGATAGAGTATCTGCAATAAGGGATTCTTTACCAGGTATGTAATTCAGATCTAAATCTAAAGATCCGGGGGGGGGGGGGATTTAGTGATTGATTTTTTGAATATTTGTTTCAAAGGTTTATGGTCGTTTTCGATTGTGAAATGAGTTCTATATATAAACTGATGAAATTTTTTTGCATGCAAAAACTATACTGAGAGCTTCGCTCTCTATCGGACAGTAGTTTTTTTCCACTTGCGTTGTTGCATGAGATGCAAACAAAACAGGTAACACATCTTTCGTCGTGTTTCTGCTCGAGCATGCTTCCTAGTCCATGCTTACTAGCATCTGTAGATCAGGGTCATAGAACAAATGCCTCCACACCATATCAATTCTCAACTCAAATGCTCGTACAACTACACACCCTGACAAAAGGCATTACACTTACATGTTCTAACGCAAAGCATCACACAAATGCATAGAACTGGTAGATCAGGATCATAGAATTGTAGTACTGGTTTTCTGGTAATCATTTCTTTTATCTTTTTTATTGCTTCGATTTGTGGTTTATCAAATGACCATAACGTATCATTCTGCAGAAGCTGTTGTAATGGTTCTGTAACTTCGGAGTAGTTTGGTAAGAATTTACATATGTAATTTGTCATGCCTAGAAATCTTTGTAGTTCTTGTTTGCCTGTAGGTAGTGGCATCTGAATGATCGTTTCCACTTTGGTTGGATCTTGTTTTATCCCTTCGCTGGTTAATAGAAGTCTAAGGTAGGTTATTTGTGATGCATTGAAGATACACTTTGCTTTATTCAATTTTAATCTGTGTTTTCGGATTCGTTCGAAAACTTGTTGTAGTCTATTTGTGTGTTCTTCTAAAGTGATAATAATATAATATCAATCTGTGAATTTCGTACTCCTTCTAAGCCTTCTATTATTTTTGCGATTTCTTTTTGGAAAACTTCACTGGTGCTGTGAATTCCATAAGGTAATCGAGTGAACCGATATCTTCTAAAAGGTATGTTAAATGTTAGTAGGTGGGAGCTTTCCTTGTCAACTGGAATTTGCCAATATCCATTAGATGCATCGAGTTTCGAAAAATATTTTGGAAGAGAAGAGGCTATTGAAACGAACCGGGGAAAGAAACAGGGTGGCTATTCAAGCAAGTAACTTTTTGGCGACTGTTCGAATTGTATCTCCCTTCACTCTACGACTCAATGCTTAACTTTGTCTGTTTACATCAAGAGAATATAATTCACTTTGTATACAGATATAGAGTTGCTAAATACTTAAGCATTTAGCAGATAAATGTCAACACAATATTAAGACATGTTACAAAGATTATCGAACAACTTGTAGCAGTGGGTGACCGTAGCTTGCATTTAATAAAAATGTTTAAAACAGAGAAATATGCATGAAAGTTGAAATGAAAGAAGGACGGAAAAAGGAAACATTATTTGAAGAACACAATATTTATATATATATATATATACAAATTACAAGACATTAATTGTTCATTTGAAACGTTCAGTTAAAGTAATAAAATTTTATGCCTGTAATTTATTAGTGCATATGTGGGTGCGACGGTGTAGGCATTTGTGTGATGCTTTGCGTTAGAACATGTAAGTGTAATGCCTTTTGTCAGGGTGTGTAGTTGTATGAGTGTGTAAGTTGAGAATTGATATGATGTGGAGGCATTTGTGTGTGCCGCTTTTTGTCAGCAGAGTGTGTAAGCAGGTGTGGATGAGTTGAATAGTGATTGCCCAAGCTTTAAAGTGGCGAGGGAGTGGAAACGTTGTCCTCTGGTTCCGTGTGCTTATTTTTTCCAACTCTCTCCTCTCGAGGAAAACCTCAGCTTAAATTACATTTTATCGGCTCCCAGCGAATGGTCTTATTTTAGCGTTATAATGAGATTTTAATCACATGGTATGACGGACGTAGGTGAAAGCACCCTACGTGACAGCTATTTTTGCTTTTTCACTGAATATGCCTGTGGGAACCAGTTTTTGAACTAAAAAACTTAATTTATTTTCTTAGCTGGAATGTCGTGGCTTGTGTGTTTTAGCTCACACTGTCAGACAGTCAACATTGGAATACATATCAATTCCATAAACTTATAAAAGAAATCTCATCTTAGATTTAGAGCATACTTGTTCAGATGAGATTTGTTCAGCTGTTTTTGTCTTGTTCAGTCTGCCCGCTGCATAGGTTGTTGAAAACGTCTCAGGACTGGCAAAACATATTCTCATGATTAGAAGCTTTTTGACTGCCTTTTTGTTTGGTGCCTATTTTTCAAAACAACCACTAAAGATGGTGTATGCGCATAACAATATTTAGTCAATATAATTAACCGGAGTGTGATGGCCTTAAACTCTGACAGTTATTTTAACCAAAGTAAAGAATCGTCTCTGTTACTAATAGAATCTCTTTAGAACCTAGAAGCAAAAACCTATGAGTCACATAGTACAATTCACTCAGAAGTTAACGCTGGTTAAATTCTTGAAATCCTCACATTACCTTTATGTCACTTCGTCTATTTTACCCCCTCTCTCATACAAGTATATATTCCGGATACCTGGTCACGTGACTATTTCCGAATAATCAGTTTTGGACATGGCACGAGATGAAACAATATCTTTGAACTCGTAGATGCAAAAATTAGGGTTTTCCAAAGTCCCAGACCAGTAAACATAGAATTCATATTATTTCGTTTATCATTTTGATTTTCAAGACATACTTTTTCAAGTTTTTCATTTTTATTTTCAGGTTGACCAAATATAAATATCTTATTGTCTAGTACTTTTTACCGCATTTTGGAAATAAATTATACATACATACATGTATATATTTCTTTTTCACATGCATTAGTCGCCTCACTAATGTATATATATATATATATATATATTATGCATACATTTCACATATATAAGATACTTTAACATTATTCAATTTCACTATTAATGTTCTAATGCCATTTTTACACTTGTGAATATATATATATATATACCTTTTGTGTATTTATAGGACACTTGAAATTATGCCTTTCACCTCTTAGAACATTGAAAACACGAATATTAGTTGATATGTAAGCTAGGAAATATAATAGTTAAAAATATATTGTGTAGGGCTAAGAAAAAAAAACAGGATGTATTATAGACAAAAGGGTCAGGCAGGTAATTGTTACATTACAATGTATTTAAGAAGTTAACAGAACACAAGTGTAGGAGTGAGATAAGACATACTGGCCGAGCGCAGGCTTTATTCCAAGACCGCTAAACAAAGCACTTAAGCGCGAGCAATACCAACTACCTATCATAGAGGAAGTACTACCTGAGTTAACAAATGCAAATACTCAGGTAGACGTTACATCAACATACTGGCATGTAGTGCTAGACAACGAATCAAGCCACCTCACAACTTTTAAAATGGGGTTCGGTCGATACTGGTGGCTGAGGCTCCCCTTCGGAACTTGTGTTAGCTCTGAAATATTCCAAAAGTGTATCCATCAAGCCATAGACGGTCTAGGTGGAGTTGCATGTGTCGTCGACGATATAATTGCATTCGGTTCAAGAGATGACCTAGAACAAGCCTCAGTAAACCATGATACAAACCTAAAGGCACTCCTACAACGGTGTCGAGAAAAAGGAATGAAGCTGAACCGTGAAAAGGCAGAAGTAAAAAAGACTGTCATAAGCTTCATGGGTCACCTCAACCAGTGATGGGCTACTCCCAGATCCTTCTAAAATTGATGCTATCACCAAACTAAAGCGGCCCATATCGACTGAAGAGATACAGACTTTTTGTGACAGTCAACTACCTAGCAAAGTTCCTACCAAGATTGCCGACCATCATGCAGCAACTGATGTGCAAGGATGTCCCATGGCATAGATGGATACTTGCGCCGCGCTAGAGAATGTGTTTTCTGGCCAGGGATGTCATTGGAAATACGTGAATACATCTCCACTTGCGAAACCTGCTGTAAGTTCGCCACAGAGCAACCGAAAGAAAACTTAATGCCACATGATATACCTGATAAGCCATGGCAGAAAGTTGGCATTGATTTGTTTGAAAATGAGAGGGTGGAGTACCTCATAACTGTTGATTATTTCTCAAAATTTTGGGAGATAGATCGATTAGAAGACACAACAACCTCCACCATCATCCACAAGTTGAAGGCACACTTTGCGAGATATGGGATCTCCCGCCAGGGGATCTCTGACACTGGAACACAGTTCACCTCATCAGCTTTTAAACACTTCTTGGAGAAATGGGACTTTGAACATCTCATGGCAAGCGCCAGAAATCAGCAAGCTAACGGAAAGGCGGAATATACTGTGAAAAGTGCAAAATGCCTCATGCGAAAGAACAAAGACACTGGCACCGACCAGTTCCTGGAACTACTCGACTTCAGGAATACCCCTACACAACAGATGGGAAACAGCTGCTCTCAGCGCCTGCTGAATCGCTGCACATGCTCACTTCTGCCCAATAGCAGCAACATGCTGAAACCCAGGTTCACCAACCAGAGGGAAAAAGCTTTCAGGCAGAGTACTACAATCGTCATACACACAACCTACTGACACTGCTTTTTGATTGCAGTGTCGACCGAAGCATTGACATTAGGAAGTCAGGCAAAGAAAAGTAAGATATGTTTTTTAAGCTCGAACTTTCCATTCTTTAATGACTAAAATATTATATTCAAAATGTTGAAATCCAACATTTGCTGATTTGATGCTGTGATATTCAGCACAAACTCTGCATTAATATATCTTTTGTTGTTGTTTCGAATCATGTTGGGGGTCATCATTTTTATAATGGGTAGATGAATGAGGAATAATTTGGTATCTATAACCATCATAATTAAAGTTTTAGTTAAAATCAACGGTCTATCGAAACAGATAGAATGTTCTCTCGATTCACAGCTGAAAATAGACAACGCCATTGTTATTTAACAGAAATTCTTTTTCTATTTTGGCAATAGTGAAAAGCAATTAAAACATTTAATAGTAATCTTTACAAAAGGTGGGTACCACACATCCTTGTAAAATTGATTCTTGGAAGAGACCAGACTTTTTCAAGGAAAGGGTTACTTTGTTGGTGCAATTTATGTTTTGTCGATATTAGTTGTGGTGGACACTCGGTTTTCCTGCACATGTGTGTCCAGAAGCATCTTCCTGGGCTGTAACATTCATATTGTTTTAGAAGATATTTGAGCTGTTGAGAAATTTTAAAAAATGGTAGAATTATGAAAAAATGTTTTGGAAAGTTCGTGCAAGTTTGCAGAAGATATTTGGGCTGGTGAGAATTTTAAAAATAGTATAAGTATGGAAAATATTTTCAGACAGTGTCCTCGTCAGACATGTGATGGATATATAGAGCATTCCAACCAGAGAAGCGTAGATGTTTGGGGTCTTTAAAACATATTTTTCGAAATAGTTTAATTGGGAGATGTGTTTCGAGGCCAGGAGGATGTGCATTAATTGAGAATGTGAGTGGTCCTCCTTCTGCTTATGTAAAACATGATAAATTATACCTTGCACATAAAAATAATGAATTGTACATTGCTTATGAGAGTGGTAATAGAGAAATTAGCTGAAAATTTGCTAACTCATTGGAAGACAACAATAATAAAAGCAATAATAATATTGGAGAATACTATCTTACAGCAAACAGTAGATATATTCAGAATTGAATTAAATGAAGGGGAGTGGCCTTAAACCAATTAAGATCACATCGATACATAATGTTGAGATGGTGGAGAGTAGCTGAAGATGAACTGGACCTTACCAGTTGTAGGAAAATGTTGAGTGTTCTCATGAGAAATTAAACTACAATATAACTGAAGTGAATTTCTAAACGAAATAAATAACTGTTGTGTATGTGCATGATTTTGCAGCTGTAAGTGTACAGATTAAAAGAAAATAATAAAAAAATTGATTAAATAAAAATTTAAATGGAGAAACGAAAATGTAGACAAAAGGAAAAGACAATTTTAAGAAAAATGAGGCATTCCGTAAAAAACACATTACATCCTGAACTTTTATAAATGTGGAAATTTACAAATTAACTTTTTTCTCTTCTCTTAGGTGATTTTGTTATTTTTCAGAAGAACTGAGTGACATGCTGCAGGAGACATCATTTTCCACGCGGGAATAGATAGGGATGTAAACATGCACAAGGCAGTATGTTTAGTGGGAATGCATGTCGACCACAAGCTTGAGAGAAACCAATCCCAAAATGAGAAATATATGTGTTTTCCACTTGAAAGGATTAGGGTTAGGGTTAGTGCCTCTTTAAAAAATGGTTCATGCTGAGAGATGAAAACATTAAAAGTACTCGAAAAAGTAATGTCCATCCAGATACAGGTTCCCCTGGTCAATAGGTTTTTATGTTCAGTAATAACGTAGATTGGCTTTTTCAAGTGGATAGCTGGGTGGTCTACAACAAAGGACACCAATATTCCAACAGAGGAAGTCAGTTGATTTTGTGTGCCTCTCAGAGAGAGATGGGCCTTTGGGATTTAAGCTAATGGATTGTGTTCGGTTGGAAGATATGCTTGTCTTGATTTGCATGCCTGTAGTTCAAGTGTAACGTCTCTCTAAATAAAACGGTGTTACTTATTTTAAATTTTGTTTTTAGGGAGAATCCTTCTGTTACAGAAGCGACTGAAACTACATGATTGACACTGTGTTGGAAACGAACACCGAATTCAGATAAGACCAATGAGTAGATGATCACGGCCTGTGCAGTGAATGCACACAGATGCACGTTCACTCATAACATGTTAAATTCCTTAGGATTAAACTTACTCATAGCGGAGGATAAATACACACGCGTGTGGAGGATGAGTTTTACTGTAACTGATTAGAAAATACAATATTTTTCGCTAAAACACTGCTGTCCGTAATACAAACAATAATACAAAATCTTACACACTGATGTTAGGGCTTATCGGTGCTTGTTTATATCACGGATCACACATGAATAAACACTAACATTTATTTACCAGTAATGTAATACACATTACCGCCACTGCTGTCGACATCGCCGTATTCTTTGCATACACAACAAAAACAAAGGTTCATACATTCAAAGTATATATCAGTAAATAATCCAACAATTATTCAACAAAATCAAAACAAGGGCATAGCCAAATTAATAAACCATAAAAATAGTATAATTAAACTTAAGTAATCGCAAACATATAATTTTAAAACATAAATGCACTCATAAATAATAAATGAGGTACAATCCATTAAACCGCACATGAAAATAAACACAAATGACAGTTAAAGTTAAAAAATCAGAAGATTGGATATTACATTGTATATATGTCCATGACGACTCACATGGTGCATACCTTCTTTATCACGGTTGCTGTCATCTTTGATAAGTATTTTCTGGGGTAAACAAAATGGTCAGAAATAAATCGAATATACTGAGCCAACAATACTCCCTCACCAAGAACTTTGCTAAGGCTGAAATAAACAATATCAACTAAGGATTGAATGTTAGCAATGCATGAATTATAAAAGAAAAACATAGGGACATATTTGTTCGTCCTTAGTGAGACAAAGAAAAAAGGTCCTGAAACATAGAAAGTTAAAAAAATTATTTTGCATAAAAATTTAAAAAGAAGTCCCTATATATATAGACGAAAAATGCTTTTTGTCTGGTCCTTTCACTGCTTGAATTTAACATTTTAGTATCTTTTGAGTTGCTTGAAAGAGTTCATTTGTAGTTAATTATAAAGTCTTTTTTAAAATGAACCATGTGTTTGTATTTTTGTCCGGTTCGGAAAAAATGTGAGCCTCTGTTTTATCTCCTGAACAAACGAAAATTGTAGTAAGCCATCCGCTGGTAAATTCTGTAGGCCCCAATGCGTGCTGCAGGAAGCTGGTGTCTTAGTCTTGTGAAATCTTTGTTGCAGTGGGTGAAGTTCCAGGGAATCATGGTCGATTTTTCTACTCTGCTACTTCCAAAATGCTGAGGGATAGATGTATATTGCCACACTACACAGCTGAAACGAAACATGCCATCTCGACTCCATGGGAAAATAGTGCAGACCTTTCATTTGCGGTCACTATCAATAACATTGCTATAAATATAATGCAAGAGTCCCTTTCTGTGATAGCATAAGATATAAGTGCTCAAATCCCCAAACAACTTAAAATTACATTACTGATAGTGGACAAAGCATTCTATAATTAATAGCAAAAAACATAACGGTTATCAAGAATAAATTTGATATAATCTAAAACTTGTAAAACAATCTTTCTTGTATAACTATTGCCAATTAAGCATGTATCACTTGACTGTATATGTGTGTCTTATCTGTTAAAGAATGAAAACGGGTTCAGCTCTGCTGCAATTTTTTGATTTCATCATGATCTTTATTTTCAATAAAACAGTGAATTTCCTGCATTTTGTTGTCTTAATGATGTGTTTAAAAAATAAAATATAAACAGCTTTATTATTCAAATATTTTCTCAGATAAAAAAACATTATTGTAAGTCATTTATTAACTAAGTGTGTAAATAATCATTTGCATAAATTTTCATTTTAAAGATTATTATTAATTTAGATAAGGTTTATATTCTTTTAAGAGCGCAAAATAAAAAGAGAAAGACACATATGATACTAGTTTGCTGAAATCATTCTACTAATTTAAAGAGAGAAATTACTTTATCCATATAATTATCCCTTTGTAGCTAATTGGGAGATTACAGATCCAACATTTTTCTATGAGGTGCAAAAGATTAACAGTTCTGATATAAGATAACTCCATTATCAGGAAAAATTAATGTTTTTTTATGAAAGAAAGTAGAATGCAAAAAGTATGAGTTTGTTTTTACGTTTGCATTCTTTCTTTGCATTTGTTTAGTCTTGCATGTAAGGTTAGTTGTAATTGCGACAAATCAAGTTGGTTGCCATGGGTGATGAGACAATGTGTTTTAAGCAGTTTGTTTAAATTGTTGTTCTTGGTTTGTAGACGTCACTGTGACTATGCATGTTAACAAGTTTCTTGTCTCTTTCGGCTGTCACTGGGATGGGTTTGTAAACATACTCCCTTGTGGCAGATTTGAGAGAAAACTGGGTGACTGCATTTGTGAACCAAGCTTTTAATCTGAATATGAATTTTATCAGCTCCCAGCAGGAGGCAAAAACTATAGTCAAAATAGTGTCTTAATCATGAGTTCACTGAAGGGCTGTGTTCTTGTTTCATTGTGTACTACATGAAGACAGAGAGAATAAATCACATATTTACTTCTCAAAAGTGATTAAAGAAATTGTTTGAAATCTTTGAGAAAACAAAATTCATTTTAAATGAAAATAACTGAAATGTTAATATACAATATTTTGAGATAAATCTTTTTGAGGAGAATTAAGAATTGTGATTGGAGATTTTGTTTTACATAGCAGTTGTTATGGATATGCTATTTTAAATCACCTGAAATTTCATAATAAAGATAAAATTTGTAATCATCTGGTTATGGAAGTTATTGCTAGAATGATGTTATAGATGTAAGAGTGATATTTTTTTAATTAGATAAGGACTTAGAAAGAAAGTACTATTATATGCTGAATACATATTCCAATTTATATATATATATATATATATATATATATTTTGTTTCATTTTACTTTAGTTGATCTCTATATGAGATACATAGATATTCGAATATTTCATTAAAGTTCTCTATCAAACGTTGAGTTAGTAAAGAAGTTAAAACATTAATTTTCATCTCTCCAATTGACCAGTTAACTATTTTATAGTATATTTTTGTGGTCACTTGGTTCTACCGGATACCAGGACAATAATTCATCTAGTCTGGTGGAGTATCCAGCTAAGTGCTGTTATTTGAGGTAACATTATTTGGAGAAGTGTATAGCTGTGTCGAGGGGATATCTGGGTTTTTAATACTATGTTATTTTAAATATTTGGTCAGGGTTTACTTGTAGCGTGAAATATTCTCATGTCATATTCGTGACAAACACTTGTACAGAGAGACTGAAGACACTCGTAGGTAATTCAAATCCTCTATAAATATATATCTATGTGCGCATGTGGGAGTAAATATAAAATGAAAATTTCAGACAAAATGGAAAATTAGTTTATTTTAGTCGATTCATTTAGTAAATGAATTTACCAAATGAATATGGTCGAGCAAATCAACCAAAATATTTTGGTTCAGATTTAATCATGTGTTTGTGTCCTTATTTCTACTAGTCTGGTGTCATGGATATCCACTATTCCATAAACTAATTTTCCATATATTTATGTGTGTGTGTATACATATCATATTAACCAAATAGATCATTAATTAGGTACAATAAAGCTATTTACAATTTTGTTGTGATTCACTGAATTTAGTAGAAGCTGACATGACACAGAATTGCCCTGAAGTATTTGCCTTTTTTATATAACAAAATATTATTACAAAATAACATTCTTTTTAATGCTTTACTTATTTTCTATGAACATTATTATACTCAATTTATTTTGTACCTATGTAAATTACAGCATTTCATGTGTATGATGGAACTTGCATTAAATTAGTGTATTTAATGTTAATGATTTTTTTTTTACTAAATAATTAAAATAAGGTGTTCTTGATTAATGTTGAAACTAATTTTAACCGAAAATATTGTTATACAAGAAAAAATCAGAAACGGCATATTCAATGAAAAAAAGTGAAACAGACAAGAATTTAAAAGACTTCAGGATAATGCCTGTACAGTTTGTGAATTATAAAAATTGAAAAAGAAATACCAATAGATCCACCAGAAAATTATATATAGTCCATTACATATGATACAAATAATTCAGAGAATTACAGGTAAAGGAGATATTATATAAAGTGTGGTTGCTGTCTCTCTCTTTTTCTCTGTTTTAAGTTATATTATTATTCTAGTATCATTAGATTGAAATGGGAGAAGGAATCACACCAAAATTGTAATGAACATCCGGAAGAAGGAAACAGTAAAATAATTAGAGAGAGAGAGAGAGAGAGAGTTAAATTGATCTATTACTATCTCTAAAAGAGAGAAAGAAAAATGTAACTAGAAGTTTTTTGGCGACATGTGCTTGAAATAAATAGAAATAGGAAAGAAATAGCATTTTTTTAAAATTAGAATAGCCGCTTTTTCGATGTTAAACATCTTGCTATAGCCTACATTGTTTCGCTCCAAATTGTTTATTTCCTTATAAATTAAGAATAAACTGTTGGTCGACCATATTACTTTTTAAGGTCTATAAATTTAAACTTTCGCACCAAAATATTATTTGTACTCCTTTCAAGTATTTTGTAATTAAGTTTAAACATTGTGATTACACAGAGTTTTTACTTGAATTTTTGTTTAGCATTTTTAAGCTAATATTTTAGAAACATATTTAGAAAGTTAAATTTGATAAATATGGCATAGCTTGGTCAGTAATGTATAATTTTCAATTTTTACTTGGAAATGATATTCTAACGACAGTGTGAAGTTTTCAAATTGACTTTCCATTTCTGAGCAGTCACAAATAAAAAGAGAAGTGTTTGATTTTAATTCTTAAAAATTAGTCTAAATGTAAATAAATTGAAAGTACTACCCATTGATTGTAACCACCATATTGAAGTTTCCATTTGTAATCAATAAGAAAGAAAGCGTTTTCATTGAATATTTTATTTTTGATAATGCAATGAAAATAGTGGATTTTGCAAAATGTATGCGATTGAAAGAATTATGTGGCTGGACAGAATATGTAATCGAAGAAATCGATTGGAATTTCTTTTCATGTAAAGAACAGATTGAAAATTTCTGTAATTTACTGGCTATCAGTTTGTCATATGCAATACTAGACCAGTCTACTGTTGAGAATCCAACTGACTTTTCTTTATATATTAGATTTAAAAATGTTATCAAATTTAAAAATCAGCAAACACAAGGTTTTTGAAGATTTTTTCACATTGGTTTATTTACAAACACGAATATTTTCATTAGAATTTTTATATAATTGTAAAGTTAAAGTTGTTGGCAATTGGTATTTAAAAGTGAAAAATCAATTTCTATTCAACCACAAAATATCACGTATTCTGACTGAAATCTCTATGGGAAATTCTCATTGATTAACGATTAGTAGAAACATTTTCAAACGGGAAGTTTTACAAAGTGCATGAATATTAAAAAAGTCATGTCAATATAAAAACATCAAAATTAACATGCAGATATATTAAAATATATTTTCCACTCATAGAAATTAGACACAAACTTCCAAAAATTCACATTTTCATAAATTTTTACTGACTTTTCATTGCATGATTTAAAAAACAATAAATATGAAGTTATGTGCTTGTCTGCATAAATGAACATTGTAAGATTTTATAATTGCTGACAAAATAATAGACAAAATGATCTCATCTTAATTGTGATTCCGCACGTCTTCTGAATGAATGAATGCAAAAGCTGAGCCCATTTCTCACACTAAAGATAAAATGAAAAGGCGCTATTTCAACTTTACACAGTAGACACATTTTGTTTACATACATTAGTCACAATGTTAACTTACTTGTATATTAGTTTTGAAAAATTTTTTTTTATTAATTAACTATTAAAAGACGATATTTTGAAATGATCAGGCACATAAATAATTACTCAATCAAAGGCCAAATAAAATATCAGCAGAATAAATCATGCAAAAATGATAAATCCAAATAAGAAAAGAAACCACAAATGGAAATGATACCCACAAGAATCAATAATAAACCCACAAAAGTTGTAATATACTAAAAAAAGGTTACATTATGTATGAATAAACCAGAGATAACTTACAAAGAAGGTGAAAATAAAATTCATATATTTCTTTATAAAAATAAACTTACATTTTTTTCTTTTTGCTTAATTCTTTTTTGATGTAATTTTTTGAAATTTTTAACAAATTTAATGATTTTTCATTTTAAAATTGACTAAAACTTTAATTTCTTTGTTTATCATTTGTTAAATTCAGTTCTAATCAAGAAAAACTAGCATTGTTTAGTAAGTAAAATAGTTAAGAATAATCAATTTTTCTCCCCAATGGACTATTTAATTGTTATAATTTATTTTTCTTATGGTATTTGCTTGGTTTTGCTGGATACCAGGACCAGAATCGGGCTGGTCAGGTGGAATATCGAACTTTGCATTGTTCATTGTAGTGGCATCACTAGAAAGTGCACCATTACTTTTCTCATATGAGTCAGGATGTAGCCATGCCTAAGGGATCTTATTTGAGCTATGCCGAGGGGATTTTTTTACGCTCGATGAGGTGATCTTGTTTGGGCTTAACAAGGGCATCTTGTTTGTACTTGACGAGGGGATCTTTTTTTGGTTTGCTGAGAGGATCTTTTTGGGGTTTGCTGAGGGGATCTTTTTGGGGCTTGCCAAGGGTATTTTATTTGGGCCTGTGTGAATGTGCATGTGAAGTTTCAAATGGGATCGCGTAGAAAATGAGGATTTGCATACTTTACAGGAAAATGCTTTCTCCCTAGTGTGTATACGGGTGTGTTTCTTTAAAGTTGACTGATGGGAAAATGAAGATTTACAGACTTCACAGGAAAATGGTTTCTCCCCAGAGTGTATGCGCATGTGCTCTTTCAAATTTGATTGCTGAGAAAATGAAGATTTGCATATCTCACAGGAATATGGTTTGTCTCCTGTGTGAATACGCATGTGATCTTTCAAATGTGATTTTCGAGCAAAGAAAGATCCACAGACCCCACAGGAAAATGGTTTCTCTCCAGTGTGTGTACGCATGTGTTCTTTCAAAATCGATGGCCGAGAAAATGAAGATCTGCATATTTCACAGGAAAAAGGTTTCTCTCCAGTGTGTATACGTATATGTTTCTTTAAAGTTGATTGATGAGAAAATGATGATTCACAGACTTCACAGGAAAATGGTTTCTCCCCAGAGTGTATGCGCATGTGCTCTTTCAAATTTGATTGCTGAGTAAATGAAGATTGACATATTTCACAGGAATATGGTTTGTCCCCAGTGTGAATACGCATGTGATCTTTCAAGTGTGATTTGCGAGAAAATGAAGATTCACAAACTTCACAGGAAAATGGCTTCTCTCCAGTATGCATTCGTATGTGCCGTATCAATTTTGATTTTACTGGAAACGGTAATCCACAAAATGTACAGGAAAATGGTTTAAGTTCTGTTGGCATATGCATTATACCTGTAAATAAAGAAAAGATATTTACACAAATGCAATGCTTTTTTTAATAAGTCATTTTCTGTTTCAGTTAACGAAAATATATCATGTTCTGTGATAAAATTAATGTTAATACTAATGGTAAACAAATATTTTAAACATTATGCTTTTTACAAAGAATAATACTTAAAATCTACATATACATGTTTGGTATATGGCAGGTTTTTCAAAGTTCTGATTACTGCATATCAACTCAACATTTTATGACAAATACTAATAAAATATAATTTCGCTTTTTAATAAATGAACTTTTTATTACAATAAAATTAATTATAAAATATTATTGTCAAACAAATATAATTTATATGCTTAGGTTTTCGTTGAATTAAAATTTAAGGGATAAAAATAAAGATTTTATTTTGCTCATATGACAGAACGAAACAGCATATAGTGAAAATTGAGGTGGTGAGTATTTATTAAGTCTATTTTTTTAACTTTAACCTTATTCACTATTAAATTGAACTGTAAAATAAATGTTCAAAATCAAGAATTTCTGAATAAAAAGAGAAAATAAATTATTTCATGCATAAAGTTTAAATCTCACAATTATCTTGCATCCTACACAAACTTCAGGGTTATGGTATTGGTGGTGAGGTTCTTGACATTATTACATCTTTGCTTTCTGATCGAAGCTTGCGAGTAATTGGACGGTGTCTTCTTTCTCTTGTCCTATCAATGCTGGTGTTCCTTGGGGCTCTATTCAAGGCCTAACACTGTTTCTTCTCTATATAAATGATCTTCTAGAGAATATTGTTCAGAAAATTAACATCTATGTTGATGATACCACTCTCTATTCTGGTGTTGCTTCTTGCCCATCTCCCTTGGATCAGTCAAAATATACAGCTGATCTAGAGGTTGACCTGTATTCAGTTGTGGATTGGGGTACAAAGTGGCTTGTTTCATTTAATCCAGTTAAGACTCGGCTCGTGTTTTTCAATCGTAGGCATGTTCATTTTCTTCCTGAGATTCTTATGGATGGCTCTGCTCTTGAGGAGAAATCGACTCTAAAACTTCTTGATCTTTCTCTCATCAAATCTTTCTTGGAGTTCATACATTAGATCCACTGCTCTTTCTGCTTCTCGTAAAGTCAGTTCTTTCTATTGCTATAAACACTTTCTCACACCTGAGGCTATTCTCTATCTCTACAAATCCACAATCAGACCATGTATGGAGTACTGTTGTCATACTTGGGCTGGTGAATCTCTGCCCCATTTGAGGGTTTTTGATAAGGTGCAGAAACGTATCTAAAATTTGATTGACCCAACTCTTTCTTCTTCTCTACACCCCTCTCTCACAGACGTGATGTTGCTAGTCTCAGTCTTTTCTATAAATACTATTATGGCATGTGTTCTTCAAAATTATGTGATCTATTCTCTGCTTCTTTTGTTCCAGCTCATATGACTCGTTTGTCTAGTGGTCTCCATGAATTCGCTCTTTTGATACCTCATTGTAATACAGCTTCCTATTCCAGTAGTTTCTTTCCAAGAACCGCAGGCTTGTGGAACTTTCTTCCTGCTGACTGTTTCCTCTTATCTATAATCTTGATCATTTCACGACTACAGTCAATAGGCATCTCCTGTTTTTGCGATAATTATATTTCATTCTTGTTAGCTCCTTACGTTAAGTGGCTTACTCTCGATTTTTTTAAAAGTCACACTCAAGAATTTAAATCGATTATCGATCAATGCTAAAACAGGGGCATTGTTAGTCTTAATGTAGTTTGGCTATAAACAAACGTTGAAGTATAGTGATTTATAAATTATATCAGCTTTAGACATCATCACTAATAAAGATAAGAATAAATAAAGAAAGGAATTTTTCAATTCTTATGGGAATCGGAGTTGCAAATCACAAGAAAAATTCAAGAAAAGGTCCTAATTGTGAGAGAACAATTTCATGAAACATTTGAGAATCAGTCAGCAATCACAACAATACCAATACAAGGTATCTGACTTCTGTTACTTCATCAATGAATTCATAGCAAAATTGAGCATTTTGGTGAATTTATACAGTTTAGCATCCGAGATAAAAAATGTTAATTCCGTGACAAGTTTGTTGAGAGACAAAACATTATTTAAGAATATACGAATATTGCTAACAAGAAAAATTGGTGGGTGATCAGATAAAATGTATAGGTATTTGGAATTAGTGGGTAGACTGTAGAGGAAGAGAAATGTAGGGCGGCTTTAAAGACAAAATGTAGTGTACTGGTGTTATGTTACAGTTGACCAATTCTTTTCTTCTATTGTAAACAGCGAGCCAGACTTGTCTTGGCAGAAAACAGCTGTTGTTTTATTTGCATGGGTAGTGGTATCTCTCAGTAGTAATGACAACGGTGGTGTAGTGGAGATATAGCAGCAGAGGTTTCTTCTTTCCTTTCCTTTCATTTTGTAATAGGGTAACAAATAAAAAACTTCAACAATATACTTGCTCAATGGCATCATCTTATTTGTTGCTTTATTTTTTTACAGCATTGTAAAATTACATATTATGAAGTTTCTGATTATCCATAACCAGCGAAACGTGTGTGGGGGTTGCAGATGAAGACACAGCTTCAAATAACATGTCCAAATCCAATCAGTTCGTCTGTCGAAGAGGAAGATTTTCTTCTTAGCTACATCTTTTGGCTAAGATCAAAGTGTAGTATCTGTTCCGATGGATACTGCACCCCATAGATTGGTATTATCTTGGCCTTCGGGGCTTGATTTACGCCGATCTATGGGTCTGTCCTGTGCAGTTCTAGGAGGTCCACCCTCCCAGGCTTCACCTCCCCTCTTTGGGGAGGAGTAAGTTTATTGCTTACTGCCTGAGGCGCCTCTACCGGGGAATGCCGACGGGGCTGCCCAGGCAATTTTTAAACCCCACTTTCCCGACCCGACCTTGGATCACATCTTACTTGTGGGAGTAAGATAAAAACTGGCCTTGTGCCTAACTCCTGGAGAGGAGTAAATCAATACATCACACTTTTAACTTTGTGTCTATATCCTGACATGTAGCTTTAATTCTAATGGAATTTTCCTCTTCTTTGTTTATTCTAAACTTATGTGGAAAATACTGTTTTTAACATTATTTTATATACACCCAATATTGCTACAGTGGGAAAGGAATGTCTATAGATTGAAGAGATAATACACAGAATACATGGGTGGAATTAACAGGGGAATTATGAAAGTATTAACAACCCATAGTTCAGGTAGTTGGCTGGCATTAGACAAGACAGGTTGGAAGGAATAAACGATAACATGCCAAAATAAGTTGGTTAGCAGAGAAAGAATATACAGGAATCGATACTGAGGATACAGAAACCAAAGCCATAAACAATATGATCAGTCATGAATGTGTTGATGTTCAGCTCTGAGTAATTCACTACATGCCTCACTTTTTACTTGTTCCACTGCAGAATTGCCATCAATGGAATCAAGCCTTTAGCAGGTCCTAGTTTTCTATGAAGGTGGAGAATTAACTAGTCATCTTTGATGTATGTGCAGAACTTTTTTTCATATGTGACTCTTATTTGGCTGGATATGGTTTCTTAGTCAAAGGTCTGTGTAGCAAAAATTGTTCATAGGTAATTCAAGCCGTCGATATATAGTGAATGCACCATCAGTCAATTGTAGAATAATCACTTGCATTTCATTTCACACAGACAACAAAGTAACTTGACTACAGTAGAGCAATGCAACTTTGGATGAATTTTAAGTCAAATTTTTCTTACATATAACCGAAATATCTTGTGGTACAATAACAAAAAAGGGGTTTCTCTCGGCAGAACATACTAACCATTCGAACTTTCACGGTGCACTTTCTCGGACTGCCAAATGCTGATGAGTTCTGCAGAGCTTGAGGCACATGATCATCATGCATAAATGTCCTAGACTCAGCATGCTCCATTAAACTATTACCCGGCATGCCAGACAAAGACAAACTCTCATTCATTGAGAATATGATAAGTCCTCTTCACCCTATTCGCTGTTAGACTCCAGTTCTGATTCACTTGAGATTATGCAGGTTATTTTTGTTCCCGATCTAGAGTGCTCCTATTTGGGAGTTTGATTCTCCACATTAAAACCAAAATTCTATTTTTGCCTCTCTAGGAAGACAAGTAAAAAAAAAGACTATTATAACAAAATCTAGTACAAACAGATCTTAATGGTTTATCAAATTGGGATGATAAATGAGAATTAAAATTTAATACATGAAAGTGTAAAATTTTACACATTCGACCAAAAAAATAAAATATAAGAATACAAATTAAACAGGATTAAAAAGGAATGTAAATTAAGAGTAAATGATGAATTAAAATCTCATAATAATGTCATAGCAACTGTCTCAAAGGGAAATTAAATTATTTGTAGGATAATTACAATTTGTATTTCAAATAGAGTAATATATTTTTGGAACAAAATGTCTAATCAGGTTAAATAAGCTCAAATATAAATCAATTTGAGAATAAACTGAGTTTCGAAATAATGGTAAAAATGAATTTACATCACTTATGAAATATTTATGAGAATTTGATATATATATTCTTATTACATATTGTGTGAGATATTTCTATTTGAAGTTTAATGGAGAAAGTAATGCTTGGGAGGATGTCCTTTTGAGACTGAACAAATACTACAGTTTGATCCAGAGTTTGTTTACCTATCAACCACAAAGCAAGCTTAGACACAAAATCCGGCTTGAAAAATAGCTTAGCCGGTTCTGTTAGCATTCGTTAACAGATAAGGGTGCCATGTAATAATCCCATTCCTCCTGAAAAGAAGAAACGAAGATAATACCCACTTTGCCACAACTGAAAGGAGAAAGTAATGCTTGGGAGGATGGCTTCCTGAGACAAAAAAAGATATTAGTTTGATTCTAGCCTGATGGCTGGACAAAAATATGTTTCTGACTTTTTAGTTTATATACAGGTATAAAGTACACATTTCTATACAGATTCCTGAGTATGAAATAAACATTTCTGAGTTCAACAGAACACACCTGAAGAAGGTCAGAAGTTAAATTGGCCGAAACGTTGAGAATAACATCCAAGATGAGAACAATAGTCTGAATAATCCAGACATAAAGATGGTTGCAACCCATAACATTATCATGTAGTAAGTCAAATAAAATAAAATCTATTTGTTTGTTAATAAAATGGACAGAGATTCTGAGCAGTTATGACTACTGGAGTACCCCCACTAAAAATTAGACGATTTAAGAAAAATTATACGGCATTGTTTTCATGGCAAACTTATAATAAAGATGCACCTGAATGTGTTCATGCAGATTCAGATTTGTCCAATGTTGAATTATTTTTACATAAAATTAATTTGTTTTTGTACAAATATTTGCACAAAAATGGTCTAACTTAATTACATGTGAGAAAAGGTTTGAAAGTTCTTCATAACTGGAACTATAATGTGCATGATGGATTGATTGGTTCTTTACAAGAACAGTGATATCATTGCTAAAGAAGCTTTTTTCAAAATAAACTAAAACACTCAACATCTGCTTTTATAAACTTTAATTCTAACCAGAAATATCTATTTGCCAGCTTCAATGCCTCAAATTCATTGAATAATTTCAGTATTTCCAGAGATTTACGAATCGTGATTTACATAGCTACCTGAACCCTTGGTGAACAGAACACAATTTTTGGGGGCGAGTGGGTGCAAACAATTTATCGTATATTTTTCTTGTTTTGCCAAAAAACGGGAAATCTTTTTAATTGATTTTTTTGTTTTATTTTACCAGTTTTCTTTTGTGTGTAGAGGAAGAAAAACGGCAAATGGAAGAATAAGGCTGATAAATTATTTTATTTTTATTCTCTAAATTTATTATTCTTTCAGTATTTTTGAGAGGGGATCTATTGTTACCTAGACTTAGGGGTAGTCTTAGGGTTCCAGTGTTTTTGTTTTATTATGGGAAAAGAAAAATGTAAATGGAGAATGAAGTCTGATAAATTGGAATTAGACATATTTATGAAATATTAGAAGGCAAAGAAGTAGTAGGAAGCAATGTTGTCGAAATAGAAGGTGGTTAGGGTTAGTAGAAGGTGGGTGGTTCTTTATCTGAAAACAGGTACAAATCAGAAACATGCGAAAATAAACAGAGGAAATGGTTGGGTTTTCTAAATATTCATCTCTAGAATTTATCGACAAAGTCTGCAAGCAAAACTTGGGAATTTACGTTAAATTCTTAAATGACTAGTCTGCATTTGTATCAACTCACTTTCGAATGTCAAAGTATACAACATAAGATCATGTTAGATATTAATTTCTTTTCATTGGCATTAAATATTAAAACATGGTCAACACAGTAATTTCTTCATGGCCATGGGAAATTATAAAGTGTTTTTAAAACCTTTAAATTGTCAATTCAAAAGAAAAATCAGGTTAGAATTACAGTTTATGGCTAAAGTCAGCTATTTTTCGAGTGTGCCCCTATTCTAGAAAGTAACTGATTAAAAATAAACGTGTTCAATTTTGGCAAAGGTAATATTGGAATATATTCCTTATTTCGGCTTGTTTTTTCTCAAATTTTAGATAAAATTGACTGCTGGTCTTAACTTGTCTTAAATTAATTTTAATTCACTTATTTAAATTGCGAAAATCAAATTTTAATTCAATGTTTTTATTGCTGGAGGAACTTTGTTTTTGTTTTATTTGTTATTTTTATGCCAAATCTTTTTACTTTAAAAAAATTGTTTTTCATAATAAAAACAAACATTTTGACACAAAATAAAATCCACAAATATCTCATGTTAAGACATATTACCCATTTCTAAATTTAACTAAACTGTGATAAGAAAAACAAAAGAAGACACTTGCAAAATTTATTATTAATTCTAAAAAAATTGGTACTGTTGAAGAATTGTCACTTTTAATGGCGGCCGAATGTGACATTAGCACTTTGACACAAAAAAAAAATACACTGGATTATTTTGAGTCATCAACCAAAATTACCATAAAAAGAATAACTTTTAAAACAATTTAATTAAAACAAATTGTTTCTGGTTATTTCATTAAGTTTATAAATGTGTTTTGTATTTATTTACTTATATAATAAATTAATATTGTTGTATTAAAGACAATTTCTTTGGCAAGTACTCTATTGGATACATCATTATTATGAGATGTAAATTTCTAATATATTTTGTAGTAGTGAAAGTTAAAAAACGTGCACAAAAAAATTAAAAGTCCGACTCTCAAATTGTATTAACAATTCCTCAAAACGCACAAATCTCGTCAACAGAAAACCCTGACACAAACGACGGTAAGTATATTTTTTCTCTTTTTCTCTAGCTTAACACTCAACGTGGTCTCAACTCGTCACGGAAATTTAACCGTCTTCCCTGGGAGGAAAGTTCCTACTCTTTTTATCTCACTGAGAATTCACCCATGCAAAACAATGCTCATTTGCACAAAAATAACAAGATTCTATTTTGTAAGCGAAACGCTCATGGTTCAATCCTCGATGAACGACACATGGCACAACTCTCACTCTTTTTCTTCTTGGACCCACATGATGGCTGCTACATATTTAAAAAAGGTTTATTGTTTGTTAAATTGTAATATATTTCAAATACATTTATATACATTGACTTTATTATTTGTTAATTGATTACTATTTGAACCAAAGAAATTTGAAAAAAATGTGTAAGAATTATATTTACTAGAACTCGATGTTGAGGGGAGTGATGGAATTCTGTGTCACACCAGTAAAGTAGAAACATAAATGAAATCTGTAACTATTTTGCATATTACATTGACGTTCTCCCAATTTGATTGAATGGGGGGGGGGCTACTATAGGGATTAGGTGGAGGTGGGGATAGAGTTTAGGTTACTATAATTAAGGCGAGGCTGACCTCCTTGGCTATCAAGGAAAACCAAGCTTTCGTAATTAGGGCTAAGTTAAATAGAATGCCTCAGGAAGCAACAAATAGCTGAATTGCGTGCAGAGGGGTGTCAACATACTACTGCTCAACACATCGCACCTGACCACAACTGAAGGTATTCTGTAGGCTTTTCTTTTCATTTCCAGGATCTTTTCACCAGGTAACCCAGTGTGTCTTTAGTGCATTTCGATCCCTATTTAGTCGACTTTTCTCACCTTGAAGCAATCAAAGTGGCTAGGTGCAAAGGTGTCATAACAGAGAAAGTTCTGGGAGCTTTAAAGCAGGTCAACCTTAATAAGTCTTCTGGGATCGATGGTTTGTCTTACAGGGTGTATTTGAGGATGTTGCACATTTTTGTTTTCTTGCATACAGCTGTAGTTAACTCGTGGTTTAGGAACGTGTTTTGTTATGCAAAAGCAAAAATGGTGTGGATGGGATAGATAATTTTCGGCCCTTAACGATGCTAAACACTGAGTTAAAGATTTTGTCAAGATTTAGCCAATCGTCTGCAGGTTTTTTGGCTGGTCTAATTAACCCTGAACAGACTTGTGCTGTAAAAGGTAGGACCATTCAGGATAATTTGCACTGGATACACTTGATCAGAGATAATGTCAATACAGAAGCTGTGCTAATCAATTTAGATCAGACCAAAGCATTCAAAAAGGTGAACCATCGTTACTTGAAAACTGTTTTGTCCGAAGGGAGTTTAGGCCTGCAATTTTTCTCTTGTATGTGAACCCCAGTGTGCTGGTGAAGGTGAGTGGTCTCAGGTCGAGGCTCTTCAGATTATCCAAATCCATTCTCAGGGATGTCTGCTTTAACTAATGCTCTATGGCTTGTGTTGGAACCCTTCCTTAACTGGCTGAGGGTGAATCCGATCTACGTGGGATTACTTTTACAGGTGTTTGCACCACATTAGTTAAAGTACTCCACTTTTGCCGACGAGTTGACAGTGCTTGTACGAGCAGTATCGAGATTAGTGTCGGCGACAGAAATCAGAATGTATGAAACGGTAGCATGAGCCAAAATTTACTGTGACAAGTCTGTGGGCTTGCGCATTGATGCCTGGAAGAATATATTCCTACAGCGACGGACCTTTCAAGCTACTCAGTGTCTGGTTCGGTTCTGGAGAAAAATTTGTTTGGAAGTATTGAAAGCAATACGGGCCGCAGCTGGTCTGTGGACCTGTAGAAATCTTTCATTAAAGTCAGGTGTTTGGCTCTGACATTTACCCGATCATCCTATATCATTTATCAGTTCTTCCACTTTTGTTAAATACACTGCTTGAAATGCAGCGGGCTTTTTTCAAGTTCTTATTGCTTGATAAAACCTTATGGTTTGTCACAAGTTTTTTATCTGTATCCTTTTCTGAAGACAGTCTGGGTATGGCAAGTGTCGCGAGTCGACATTATACGTTTCGCCTATTCTACCTGGATCAAATGAGTTCATGAGGGAAATGTTGGCTTCTGGAAGGAAGACATTAAGAAAGCCTTTCTGGCTTTAAAAAGTGCGCACTTGGATGAAGGGGAGGCACACAGGTTGGCCTGCTACTTTTATTGCAAGCGGCTTTGAAGTTCCTCTTGCAGGTGAAAGAAAGCCTCTCTCAAAGGGCATTATATTAGGTTATAGTGAGGAGAAGTGTTCGAGATTATAGGATTGAAAAGCTCGCTTTGGTGAGGAGGAGATACACTCAGTCTGGCCTTGGGCGCCTGGGTTAGGGTATTTTGATAACGAGGCATCTCTGTCCTGGCTGATGATAAGAAATGCACTCTGGGTCAGCAAGAAGCTTCATTAAGCTGGCTTGGTGAATTCACCGATATTTGTTCAATACGGTGACGAGGACAAGACTTTGAGTAACGCCTTCTTTTATTGCCGTATCATAGTTCCACTGATTAGGCTTGTTGCAGGTTTCATGATTCGCATACTGAAGTGTTATCTTTCAGCCTGGAACCTATCAATGTATGTAGCAACTTGGCTCCAACAACAGATAGGCAAAAACGTGTTGTGTTTCTTAGCTTACTAGTCGTTATGAGAGATGCAATATTGAAAACATGTATGAAAGTAGTCTACGGAGGTGAGACCTACACCTCTCTTGACCTTATCGCAATTTTCAAATATTACCTGAATGCCTGCATCAGGGTTGAGAGGGTGAGACTCTCTCTGGCAGATTTTGGAGAAAAGTGGGTAAGAGTTATATGGCTGTACACAGCTATGCAACTCTCATCCACCACAGGAGCTAGACTGGAGTGGTATTTAGACATACCTTAGGTAGAGGATTTTGCATACAGAAACGAATGTTAATTATGACACGTTTAGGAGACCTGTTATTGGGTAATTTTAGTTCATAACTTAGCTAGTGTATGAATGATTTCATTAAGCCATTTTTGTCCCTCCCACACTCATGTTTTACCCCCAATTTAAATTGGTAATTCCCCAATCCAGTCTCCAACTAGGTGACAGATTGATTGATTTGCTAGAGTTGCAGGTCACCCATCATTATTTTTTAAAGTGGTGTAAGTTAATAAAGCGTTGGGGTCCGCATCACCTTTATTTTTTGACTGGCACATTTGCGTATCTGCCACAGTTTAGGAATTGGGGGGGGGTCTTTTTAATTACCTTGGGTTATTTTTCATTGTAAATAATTTTCATATTTATTTTTGTACATAAAATGTTTATTTCCCAAATTCCCCATTCATTACATATCATACACACATGGGGTTTAAGTAGGTTTTTCATAGCACACATTATTTTGGTGATTGGAGAAGGAGGTATAGTATAAATGTGGTATTTTGGTGAATGATGGTCGTGAATGAAACTAGCCAAGTTACAATAGTTAGTCTTTGTTAATGAAAACCGATCTTTTCCCCTTGTGCTGCTTTTGTTTCACATTAATGAATAATTTTTTGTTGCAAACTTTTGTTAATAATACAAGGATGATTTATTCACTTGTAAGCAGTGGAGCATTTCGTTGCAACTCAACTATACGCAGATTTTTATCGTTTTTTTCCTTTCAGTTTTCTTTTTACTTTGAGTTGCTAAAACTGTCCCACCTCCCCTCCCCCATTCCATCGAATAGGAAAATCCGACAGTTTGTTCAATTGTAAATTTGTAATATATTTCAAATCCAGTAAAACAAACACCGATTTCATTTTCAAAATAAAAATGAATAAAGAAAATTTGTAATATATTATTTTTTACTGCAAAAAAAAACAACAAAAAAAAACAAACAAACAGAAAACAAATTATTTGCCAAGTTACTGCCAAAAAACAAACCAAACCTAAATAATTCAGCGATTTTTTTTTCGGGGGGGGGGGTATTATTGGTGTCAAAAGTTATTATTATTGGTGTCTGAAGTCACATTAAGCCGCAATTGAAAGGTACAATACTTCAACATTACCAAAATGAAATATAAAAATATAATAGTTTCATAATTTAAAAAAATTGATTTGTTTTGATCGTGGTGGAATTTTGTTCGTTTTTTTTTCCCAACTTTTGTTCAGAGAGCTTATCTGGTGAGCATTTGTCATCCACATCTTATTGTTTTGTAAATATACTGTTAAAATTTTCCTTTATTAAAAATGTGATACTTCTACAGTATTTGAACCAAGCTGAACCGACTTTTGCTGAAGCAAAGTTCTGGAACTAGTCGGAAATGAACGAAGTGATTGTCGAATCGGCTTGAAAAAAAAAGTTCTAGCAGACAACAATTTAAGATAACTTCAAACGTAAAATGATCAAACCGAAAATGAATTTAAAAGTTATGATAGGCTATTCAGTTTCCCTGAACGAATAATTGAATTCTGCTAAGAAAAACATTTTATCAAAAAAAAAAAATGTACACAGGACGACTGATTGACTGTTTTTAACTCTAAACTAGGTACTAATTGACTGTTTGTCGACAACGGAATCCTTTTCAAAAAACAACCCCATAAATAAGAACGAGTGATGTTTTAAATGACTAAAAAAAAAAAAATGAAAAAAGTGGCTTCATTGTTTACTTTCGTCCGAATTAACCCTTTTTCATAAAATACAAACAAATTACATAGGTAAGTAGAAAAATGTCTATTCTAGACATAAGTCAACTTTACTTGTTGCAAATTTATGTTTTTAAACTCTTTCTGGTTCTTTTTTTGGACCCCGTTCGCGCCTCTGCTGAGCGTCGTAACATATACCCCATTCAGGTGAGTTTTTTGTTTATGTTTTTAAAAATTGACAGTTTTACGACGACTCGGCTTTATCCGACTGTTTACGTAAATCTCATTCGACAAAAGTCGGTTTAGTTTGGTTCAAATCCTGTAATAGCATGAAAAATACTTGGTTGTTGATTTGAATAAAATGAATTAAAGACAATACGTTCGTCTCAGATTATGATTGACCGATCCTTTTTATCTTTCAATAAAATGCGATATTTTTAGAATGTCCACAGCATACGTTTTACAAAATCGTAAAAGAAAGAAGTTCAGGTAATACTTACCTTTTTATAATATACTTTTAAAAAAAGTTACGATAATAGTTATAAAATGCTATATCACGCTACTGTCGAGTTAGAATAGGCCGAAGTCAAAATTCAAGATGGCGACCGGAAATGCAGGTTCGCAGAAAATTAAAGGGGAAGAAACAAAGACATTTCGAAAAAGTACTTTGATGATTACAGGTAAAATTATTATTCATTTATCTTAATATTTTGCTATCAAAATTGATATTATTCTTTTTGTAAATAAAAGATGCCGTCTTGAATTGAACTTACCATTTTGTAAAGGTTCACAAACCTTTATAGTCCAGTCAAATAAGCCTCAATTTTTGCAAAAGATCAAACTAATTGCAACACAAAGTTTTTTGCAGAATGCATTTCTATGAGGTCTCTATTTTAACATACTAAAAGTCTAGAAATATCTACCGATGCGAAATATGGGAATTTAGCATTTTTTTACCAACAGGTACCCTGTATTTTTTGGTGAACATGATGTATGCCTTTAATCGCGCCAAGGCATCATTTGAAATTTATAAGTAAAAATTAGTATATGAAATGTAGTATATGGAATGCTTCTTTAATCTCACAGCAAAAATTAACCTATACAAAATGTATTTTAGGGTAAATCTTAAGTTTTGAGACAATTTTTTTCATTAAAATACACCGTTTTTCCGTATACATTCAAAGAATATTCTCCCATCTCAAATTATTGGGATATTTTATGGAATTATTTTATTAGATATACTTCTACATTATTATTTTTCAATTAAAACATTAATATATTATCAATTGCACCCTCCCCCACACACAATGAGGTAATGTTTTAATCATCGTTTATTTATTTGCTTGTTAGTTTGTTTGTATGTTTGTTAGCAACTTTAAGCAAAAAATAATCACCAGATTTAATTGCCTTTTTTACAAAAGCTGTATCTTGGCCCAGGGAAGTCCAATAATAAATTCTGAATGTTATCCAGTTCAATGTTTGAATCCAAGATGTTTTTGAAAATTCGGAAAATCCCTATCTTTCATCATTGTCAAACTTTCAAAGAAAATCACATCTCAGTTAATTTCTATAGTCTATTTTTTTTTCAAATTTGAGACATAGGTACCAGATAGTATTATATAGCACCAAGTCAAATTTCACCTAGATCTAATACAGATTCAAGATTTGGCAGCATTTTTATTTTAACATAGACCATCCCATTTAACAACTTCAAATGAATCTCTATCAATCTGGTATTTCTCAATCATCAATCTGTGTAAACTTTCCTATGTTTATGTATTGTCTCATTTTCAAAAACATTACCAAGTTTTACCTGCATAGTAGGGTAATACAATAAACCTTGGCGGAGGGTTGTGCTATTTTAGGGCTTTTGTTATTCAATGTTATTTTCAGGCACTGACAAATAAGCACAAGCTGTACCGCAACACTCTTCAACAATTTTTCAGTTGCACCGGATCAAGTTAAGAAGGCTCTCTGGTGCTGATAGCATATCGGTAATTTCTGGTATAATGACACCATTGATCTCCTGCCATCCCGAATTGATGGGATTTAGAAAATAAGTTACTAACCATATCTGTGCTTATTAGTATATAGGCATAGAATAAAAATTTGTGATTATGTTTTATGTATCTTTGGGGAAAACCGAGGATAGCACAATTTGTTGAAGTTCCCTTCTGGCGTTTTTCAGATGCAATCATGCTTTCTTTTGATGCTTTACTCTGACAAAAGACCTCTGCACAATACTTTAAGTCTTTTTATTTTCATAGCAACTGCTTTGCCTACACTGAATAAGCATGCAGCTGCGTCATATCCAAGTAAGGCATGAAAAAATGGTAAATGTAAGCACATGCTTGGGCCCAGACTAGATTTTGAACTGTATATTTTAACAGCACTTTCAACAATAAGACAGCATCACCATTGGTGTCGATACACCGACATCCTACTTATTCCAAACATTCAATACACATCTTGATAAGATTTATGTTCATTAGATTTATTTACCAAGAAAATGTCCTTTTTTATTGTTGGAATCATAGTTAATTCACAGTGTACAGATATAGTATTTACTACTCTTCTCAAAGGAATTGTCTTTTACTAAATATTGTTCATTGTAACCATCAAATACAAAAACGCATTTGCCATATTTAATATATACATAATATATTTATTTAAATGTAAGACCATGATGCGAAATGATCCGATGTAGTAATGCTTCTCCATCCAAAACAAAGTGTCTACCAGTGGGAAGTTTGCATTCTTGGTATCGAAGCTGGCTCCATAGGGCACTTCCTAGAATTGCTTTGCTTGCAGATCTGGGAGAATCAATGGAATCAAGCAGATGTTATATAGCTACACAATTCATATTTAAAGACGTCCTGTATATTAAAGTTTTCTTTTGTTGAAACTAATGTTAGGCATTAAAACAGTGTTTGTGGATGAATATGCACTGCTTTTATGTCTATAATTACATCTGTTTTTGATTCAAGGGTAACTGCCTGTTTTATTTTCACTTGAATGAATTGTTAAATACCTAATTGCCTTCCATGGATTAAAGAATCTCATAGCCAACCTTTTTCTGTTTGATCTGCATTTACTGAATCCTGTACAACAAAACCTGAGATAATGCTGTGCACTGACTTATCAGATTTACTGAAGGAATTTCTTGCTTTCAAAAAGCTGATACGCTTTTTTGTATCTGTGCAGTCTCTGTTTTGTCGTGTGACAGTTACTTGTGCTGTTCACTAATTTTATAATTGACACCAGTAAACTGCTGCATAACTTGATTTAGTTCAGAACAAATCGGTAAAGATTTAATCCACGTGATTCGCTGCATTTCTATCCCTGCCAGTGGATTTAATACCTCACATAAACAATAAGATCAGTGGAAAGTTCTGCTCAGTATGGCAAACAACATGTAAACTATTTTTAAAAACAGAATACAAATCGGGATGATAACTTGATTAGGTAGCCATTTGTTGAAGATCTACAAATATTGTCTTAGCGTATAAATTGTGACCTGCAGCAACAAAGAATGGTAGCATGTCATACAATGACGCAAGATGGAAACTCCAAAATGTTTAGAATTTTCATATATTGCAACTACAAGCAGCAAGTACAATTAGTCAAATTTTCCTTTTTTTCATGTTCCAACTCTTCATGGATAACCATAGCTTATATCATCGATTATTTATCTACCATCGTATCACGATTAACAATAAGTTTTGAAAATATTTTTTCGCTGATATTATCCAACTTTCTGTTAAATTAGTACCTCTCACTTGAATTATATTAGATGTCTCTGTTAATGTGTGGGTCTTTTTATTCACTTTGCGTTTCATTGTCAGATACAGAAGTATGTGATGCAGTAAATTCCAATGTGTATGCAAGAAGTAATATATTAAGTGCACCATCTATTAAGAAATGGCCTCTTTATACGCTAGCAAGGACATTTCCACTAAGCATATTTGATACTGAGCTGTGGCTATATATCTCTTCCAGAACTTCTGATAATCTTGCCTTTCCCATTAGGTGGCCTATACACCAAATAAAACTCATCTCAATGTGTAATCCTCCAATTCGAAGCACTACAAATTTCAGACAGCTACTAGATGGCTCATTAACTATAATAGTTTGAGCTTTCCAATACAGTGGATGGTCAAATTCTGTAACAGGAGTTGTGTTGTTATAATGTCACTTTTCAACCAGAAATATCAATGTAGAATAGATACATGACATATTTGATGGATCTAAGTCAATGAAAGGCAAAATCACAACAATTGCCCTTCCCGGATGATTTCCTGTGTATACCATTTGCATGAATTCTGACAACCCTGGGCATGGCCATTGCAGAAATGGGGAAACTGTCCACATGATATCAAATAAATATGGGGATTTAGGAAAATGATCACAAGACTTAAGATGGGTAAGTTCACCAAAATGATATATATTATCTTTGTGATAATGGTAATAATGAATTGTTACTTGTTCAAACCTAAGTATTTCATTAGTCGTTACTTCATGCTGGGAAATCACATGAGTGACAAATTTACCTGATGTTAATATGGCAACAACACCCATCCCATTAAAGGTGCCATATCCATCAAGGGTTTGTATATTGTGGTCAATGTTGTCTGTTGCATATAGCATAAATTGACCTTCTGTAACAGTGACATAACAGTTACAGAAGCGTTTCGTTCAAATGTTTGGACTTTGTCTTATGAGCTACAAAACCCATGTTGCTGTAATTAATCTAAAAAAAAAAATAGAACCGAAATAGTGATGAATTTGTATTACTAACAATAATTGTAAAGGAGAAATCACCATACTTGATCGAATAGCTTAAATGATAGCATGTCCCAGGGATGTCTGTTTCTTCTCTGTATTTTTCCTGTTGCAATAATCTGCATGAAGTAAACAAAACTATCAGGAAGAAATGACAAGGTTTTCTCTAAACTAAGTTCATATGTGGATGGGTAATTTTAGTTTGGAGTCATATCTTTTATTTCATTGTTTGCCTGTCCTACAATTGATACTGCACCGTTAACAATAGACTGCATCCTTCGCATGTAAATCATTTGCAGAAGATAAACTTTCTAACACTGTATCACTCCACTCATCATTCTGGGATTTACATATGTTGTCTATAGTGCAATCAAATGTTAATGTTTTCACAAGATGATAACCCCGACTTCTTTGCTTTTCTTGGTATTTGATTGATGTACCACAAAAAGGCAGTAATTCTTGAAATCAAAAGTTCTTGTTCGGGATTATAACCTACAATTAAATGTTGATACATCGACCCATTCCACGTTTTCATCTGCTTTTATAATGTTAAGATTTCACTATCGTTTTCTACAACTCTTACGAGCACGTTGCCTTGCACATATACGAAAACTACTTCCATGTTCCTCACATGATTTGTTGATGCTATCACTTCCTTTTCGGTAATTGTCACTGCATCCCCATCATTGTTTCCCATTACAAAGTATGCACATGTCTCCAATACTTGCATTAGACATTATTTAATTTGTAACAAAAATAAATTAACAGTAAAAAACAGCAGTGTATAATAGACTAGAAATTTATTTCAGTAAGTTATCCTAAACTTTTGACCTATGATATATATTCTAAAGAATTCTTTAAACATCAACCAATATGTTTTAGTTTTAACCTCTTCATTTTGTTTTACATAAGTTTTTTTGTGTAAAAAAATGTTCAAATTTTATTTTGAATCAAACACTTTGTTTTTTGTATATAATAAAACTTTTACATCGTAAAAATATTTCGGTGCATGGAAAGGATATATGGTCGCCAGCGATTAAAACATTGAATTAAAGTTTGATTCTCAAAAATTTAAAAAGTAAGTTAGAATTTTCTTTCAAGACAAGAAATACATTTCATCCAAAATTTGAGCAAAGTATTGATTTACTCCTCTCCAGGAGTCAGGGACAAAGCCAGTTTTTTTTTATCTTACTCCCACAAGTAAGATGTGACCCAAGGTCGGGTCGGGAAAGTGGGGTTTAAAAATTGCCTGGGCAGCCTCGTCGGCATTCCCCGGTAGAGGCGCCCCAGGCAGTAAGCAATAAACTTACTCCTCCCCCAAAGAGGGGAGGCGAAGCCTGGGAGGGTGGACCTCCTAGAACTGCACAGGACAGACCCATAGACCGGTGTAAATCAAGCCCCGAAGGACAAGACAATACCAGTCTATGGGGTGCAGTATCCATCGGAACAGATACTACACTTTGATCTTAGCCAAAAGACCAAGAATAAATTGGTTTTGACTTTTTGACAAAGTAGGCAAAATGAAAACGAGGTTGTTTACATTTTTTTTTGTCATAAACATACACAATTTTCGCAGATCGATAAATGTAAAATGTTCATATTTTGCATCGGTCAATTTTTATTGACTTTTAATATGTTCATATAAACACCTCATAGAAATGCATTGTGCAAAAACACCTTGTGTTGCAATTAGTTTGACCTTTTTCACTGATTTGACTGGACTACACAAAGATGCTGAATTGGCTTTGTTTTGCTTGCTGTTCGTGTTAGTTTTTGTACATTTTTCTTTTAGTTTTTAAAGGAATTATTTTTTTAAATAGGAATTGTTCGAAGGTAAGTAGATATTAAGTTGTTAATACGCACTCAACCAACATGATGACACTCCTGGTCGATGTCATGAGTCTGTAGCAGTTATCTCCTCCTTTCAAAACATAACTGCACCGGTTGGCCAGTAGGCGTCGCTTTTCACAGTCAGTTAGCGCTGAAAGCGGCTAGAGTTATCTGCCCTTTTCTCGATATGTAAACGAAGGCACAACGAAAATAAACTCTTTTCTATTCAATCGGCGTCGCGAAACAACACTCACTACAAACGCTCCATGTCAACACGTGTTTTCCCCGGTAAGAAATTATGTTTCTTCGTATACACACTAAGAGACTTTTTACTACATACACCTTCTTGGGAAGAGACTCTATTTCTCCGTATACACTCTCGGAGACTTTTCTACTTCAGACTTTATTTCCTTGTATACACATTCAGAGACTAACTACTCTCATTTCTTCGTATACGCAATTCAGACTGTTTTCTGCTCGATATATGTTCTACATACAACACATATTTACACACAGCAAATCTCATCATTCCACATACACTCGTTCAATAAACGTCTTATTTAAAATACCCCTTTTGTTTGTAAATTATTAGGGTATATGTTACGACGCTCAGCAGAGGCGCGAACGGGGTCCAAAAAAAGAACGAGAAAGGGTTTAAAAACATAAATTTGCAACAAGTGAAGTTGACCTACGACGAGAATAGATATTTTTCTACTTACCTATGTAATTTGTTTTTATTTTTACCTATTATAAATGGGTTTTCATTAGATGTAAAAAAAAAAATTCTTGTTTTTTTTTCCCACCGTTTTCACAAAAACAATATGGCGCTCCTAGTGCATTTGTTAGTAATCCCCCCCAAATCGGCCATGTTTTTTTTTCGAAGTTACGGTGTCAAAACTATTGATTTCTAATAAATAGCACTTCAAACGGGTTTAAAATACAAACAAATAGCACATGCAAGTTTGAAACTAACTTTTACAGCTTACAGTTACTTTTATTTGTTGTAAATTTGTTTTTTTAGCGTTTTTACTCTGCTGAGTCTCGTAAAAGATGCCCAATTATTAATTTGCTTTTGCATGCAACATTGCTTGATTTTATGAACACATATAATCGTGATACAGCCTAGAACTCCGACAAGTCGATCCTCACAAACACTATCTCCTGCTTTGGAAGGGGTTGTTTATTTCCAATATCTTGGTGTGCCCTCGCCGGGCAATACCGACAGGGTTGACCATGACAGATCTTGCAGCCGTCCAGGGTGTCCCTTTATGGGGAGAGCTGAATTATTCATGTAGCAGTTAAATGTTGATGAACTATAGCAACATCCAAAGCGCACTATAGGGTTTCCCTTAAACGTAACACTCTAACTTTAATATAAGTTAATATTATAATCATAACTTTTGTACCATTCCAAAGAAAAACCTGAAATAAACTGTTAATGATTAAAAAAATATTTTTAGCGTACAAAAATAATGAAAATGAGAAACTAAAAGCGTGTTTACGTAATCGACGCCTTTAAACAACGTTCCTCATTTTAACGTGCAGACATACCTGGCACTTTTGCTAGGTACCCCATAGACTTGTATTGTCTTGTCTTTCGGGACTTGATTTATGCCGGTCTATGGGTCTGTCCTGTGCAGTTCTAGGAGGTCTACCCTCCCAGGCTTCGCCTCCCCTCTTTGGGGAGGAGTAAGTTTATTGCTTACTGCCTGAGACGCCCCTACCGGGGAATGCCGACGGGGCTGCCCAGGCAATTTTTAATGGTCAGAGTGCCCACCTCTCGGGCGCTGACTTTTCAACCCCCACTTTCCGACCCGACCTTGGGTCACATCCTACTTGTGGGAGTAGGATAAAACTGGCCTTGTGCCTAACTCCTGGAGAGGAGTAAATAAAAGACATACCTGTGTTTAATAAATCTAGCAAAAATCAACTATTTTCACAAAACTTTCAATACTTATTCACTTTTGGATTAATTGATATATAAAATGCAATTTTGTAAAATGTATGAGGGAAATTTTTTTGTATGTGACCCCCCCCCCTCTGATATTTCATTTTATGAAATCTGAACAAAATATATTATAATCGATCGAAATTTTAATATTATATAAAAAGCTGAAGAGTCTAAATAAAGATGCCACATTTATTTTTATGTTTAATCAAAACTTTTGTTAGCTCACCGTGAATTCGTAAATAAAAAATGGAATTAAATTCAATATTATTATGTTTTGGGACAAATACTGCCTTTTCTCATTAATATATTCAATAATCTGTTGAATTGCAAAGAAAAAAAATTCTAAAAATAATTTCTTTTTAAGAGATATAAATGATTTAAAATGATCCCATCCTTCGAAATGCTGAGTTTTAAACGTCGATCTTAGAAAAAAGGTTTCCCAATTTGTCAAACTATTTTAATATAATATAAAAGTGACCCTTGTAAATTATCGAGATTGACATCGTTTTAAAAATTTGTGATTGTAAAAAACGTCTTTTATTTGTTAGTGGCTAATAACGTTTTTTTTTCCTCTTATCACCGTTTTGACTACAAACATGTAGAGACAAAGTTTACCTTTCGGTGCCAAAATGAAAATGCTTAAACTCGTCTCTGTGCAATCGTCTCGATGTTAAGAATTATTATCGTTATAAAGCCAAGTTCACACGAATGTGAGACATACCTTTTGATCTCAGCAACATTCAGACATTCTTCATGGCAGGACAATTCAGTTAACAAGACAAACACATTTTGTATGTTTCCACGCGAGTCGTGCGTTTATTTTTCTACGACAGAACAACAACAACCAGAAAAAAGAGAAGAAGGGCAGATAACCCCAATTCTTACAAGGAAAATCTCGTCCCCATATAATAATGGAACAAGGGAGATAACCCTTAAAATAGATTTTAACAGTCTGACAAAATTTATAATTCAACACTCCTCCTCAATTGCTGTCAGACTGTTCCATGACTTCCCTAACACCCAACAGTGCTCTAAGCTTAATAAATTGTGCGCTCACAAGTCCTTTCGTCAGCACATCAGCAATTATGTCTTTACTTTGACAGTATTCCAATTCAATAGTTTCCATCTCAACTTGCTCTCGGATGTAATTAAACTTAATGTCAATATGCTTCGCCCTTCCATGATGTTGTGGATTCTTTGCCATACATATTGTGGATTGGTTATCCTCGTAGATGAGTGTCGGTCCAACCGAGGGTTCATTGAGACCACTTTGAAGATGTCGCATCCATACTGCCTCCTGTGCTGCACTTGCCAATGCCATATACTCTGCTTCAGCTGTAGACAATGCAACACAAGTCTGCCTTTTACTTTTCCAACTGACAGCCGCTCCACTTAATTTAAACAGGTAGCCTGAGGTTGACCTGCGGTCATCCAAGTCACCAGCCCAGTCTGCATCTGAATATCCTATCAGATTTGTTGCATTCTCCCTGTCATACAGTAACCCATAGTTCTGTGTGCCATTTATATAACGCATGATATGTTTCACAGACCTCCAGTGTTCCATGGTAGGTTGTGAGCAGAATCTTGCTACATTGCCGACAGCATAGGCAATATCAGGTCTTTAGTTAACCTTGCACCAGGATCAATTGGAGTTGTTGTAGGTTTTGAATTTTCTATTTGGAATCTTTTCAAAACCTCTGCTGCCTATGCTGGTTGTCCGATCCATATCTTCCCTGAATCTGGATAAGCGATTTTAACACCCAAGAAACTATGTAGTTTATCCATATCCTTGATGTTGAAACTTTCGGAGATTCTTTTGATAAATTCTTGGATACGTGTCAAAGACTTACATGCCAGAATGATATCATCAACATACACTGCAGCTATGAAGATCTCTCCTCCCAAGGAGAGTGTGTAGATACACAGGTCATTTTCCAATTGCTTGAAATGCATCTTTTTTAGCTGAGCATCTAGTGCTTCATTCCAACATCTTGATGATTGTTTCAAGCCATAGATGCTTTGCTTTAATTTACAGACAAGGTGTTCTTTGTCTTTGACCTTAAATCCTTCTGGTTGCTTCATATAGATGTCTTCTTTCAGCTCACCATTAAGAAATGCAGTGGTTACGTCCAACTGATGCAGGTTCAGGTCATGTTTTGCTGCTAATGCAATGACAGTTCGCACTGATTCGAACCTTACTACTGGACAAAAGGTCTCGTCGTAGTCAACTCCATGTTTCTGAAGAAATCCTTGAGCTACCAGTCGAGCTTCATAGTGTTCCATGTTTCCATCAGCGTCATATTTTTGTTTGAACACCCACTTACTACCAATAGCCTTCCGTCCACTAGGTAAGACAGTAAGGTCCCATACTTTATTAGTATGTAGTGAATCAACTTCACTTTCCATTGCTTTTATCCATTTATCTTTCTCAGGGCTAGAAAGTGCCTCTTTCATTGTTAATGGGTCATTTACTCTGTGAGCAATGTAGACCCATTCACCATACTGATCTGGAGCTTTCCTAATCCTTGGTGATCTTCGTGGTCCTCTTGCCACTTGTGAATTGTAATCATCATCATCATCATCATCACTGACGTTATGGCATTCAATTTTCACTAGAGGTTGGTTTCCAACTTCCTCTCTCCCTTGTTCACCAATGGATGCCGATTCATTAAGGATGACATCTCTGCTATGGAAGACTCTTAACTTTTCTGTATCATAAAGTCTATAGCCCTTAACTCCAATACCATATCCGAGCAAGATGCTCTTCTTTGCTTTAGGGTCCATTTTGGATCTTTCATCTTTTGGTATATGGGCATAAGCACTACATCCAAAATGCGTAAATGGTTCACATCTGGTTTGTAGCCTTTCCAAGCCTCGTATGGTGTCATACCTTGTACGGCATTTGTTGGGCTTCGGTTTCGAACGTATGAAGCTGTTGATAAAGCTTCTGCCCCAAATTTCTTAGGCAGCTTCGAGTCCGACAACATTGCTTGCACTGCTTCCATCAACATCCGATTCATTCTTTCAGCTACTCCATTTTGCTCTGGTGTTTTGGAAATAGTGCGTTCATGGTGTATGCCCTCCTTCTTTAGGTAACCTTCAAACTCTCTTGAAGTGTATTCCCCGCCATTGTCAGTGCGTAAAGTTTTTATTTTTCGTCCACTGGAATTCTCCACCATGGTTTTCCACTCCATGAATTTTGCAAAAACTTCTTCCTTGTCTTTAAGCACATATATCCACACAAATCTTGATTTGTCATCAATAAATGTAAAGAAGTATTCGGCTCCACCAAGCGATTTTGCCTCTAGCCTTCCACAAACATCGCTGTGCACAATTGCGAGTAGTTGTGTAGCTCGCCTTCCACCTGATTTTGGAAATGAGGAACGATGATGTTTGCCATCCACACATGATTCACAAAAGTTAATGCTCTTTGTCACATCATAGTCGTGGCCAGTCACCAGCTGATCTCTTGCTTGTTTCTGCAAATTCCCTGCACCAAGATGACCAAAACGTCGATGCCAGATCTCCTTTGTGTTACCACCTGAACATGTAGATGCTGCATGAGCTGCTTCTTGTTTTTCATTACAGTTCAAATAGTACACGTTTCCAATTTTTGAACCTTCAGCTACTATCCTCTGTTTTTCATCAAGAAGTCGACATCCTGATTCAGTGAATATGAACGACTTTCCAGATTTAGTCGCCCTAGACACATTCAATAGGTTGTAGGATAGTTTGGGAACATAAAGTGTTTTATACAGTCTACATCTTTGCTGTTTACTGTCTGGCACACTCACATTCAGTTCTATTGTCCCCACTCCTAATGCTTCAACTGAGCGTCCATCACCAAGTGTTATTTCCTCTACTAAATCCAATTTCCGGAAATGTATAAACCTCTTCACATCGTGACACATGTGACAAGTTGCTCCAGAATCCACAATCCACTCGTTCCTTTTGTTATTAGATAATAACGCATGGTGTGCAAATAGTCCAACAGCGTAATCGTTTTCAGAAACATTAGATTTTCCTTGTGTTTTTCCAGTCAAAAAAGCTTTCTTATTGGGATAGTTTCTTTTAAAACATTCTTTTGCATCCTCACTAAGCAAGCGACAGTCACGTTTAATGTGGAAAGACTTGGGTCCCTTTTTAAAAATGTGATATTTTGATGTCATCGCTTTCGAGTCAGTAGCAGTGTTTTCCTTTTCTCTGACTTTCGTTTCTTCGTAGAGCAGTCGTTCAGTCACTAACACCCATTTGGGCACATCCTGACTTGCTTCGAGCGCTGTCACTAGCATGTCATAGGAATCTGGGAGGCTAGCCAAGAGGTGTATAACTCTATCTTCCTCATCAATTGAATCGCTGATGACTGACAACTCTTCAAAGATTTCTGTCATCATTTTAATATGTTTATGAACAGAGTCACCTACTTTCAAGTTAAAGGAATACAAGCGCCTCCTTAATGCTAATTTATTAGCCCACGTTTTCTTCTGAAATTGATCTGCCAATTTTTTCCACACCACTGCAGGGTCGTCAGGATCCCCTATTTAATACAAAAGTGACGGTTCCACTGACAAAACAATCGTCGCCAAGGTGCGATCTTTCCACGATAAATACTTTGCGTGTTACATCGCATCTGTCCTAGGATCTGGGACGATTTCCGTATCATTTACTATGTACCATAATCCGTCCCTAACTAATGCCATTTTAAACTGAATTTTACAAGTGGCGTAATTTGTCCCATTCAACGGTACAAGATTAACAAGTTTTGTTTCCATCGTAAAGGTCCAGATATAAAACGATACAAAACTTCTTCCGTGAACGAGAATTTCAAGATGGCCGAAAAAAATGTCACACGTTGCTTTATTATTATATCGAGCGTTCATCTGGGCCCATAACCTTTGTTAAGAATTATTATCGATATAAAGCCAAGTTCACACGAATGTGAGACATACCTTTTGATCTCAGCAACATTCAGACATTCTTCATGGCAGGACAATTCAGTTAACAAGACAAACACATTTTGTAGGTTTCCACGCGAGTCGTGCGTTTATTTTTCTACGACAGAACAACAACAACTAGAAAAAAGAGAAGAAGGGCAGATAACCCCAATTCTTACAAGGAAAATCTCGTCCCCATATAATAATGGAACAAAGGAGATAACCCGTAAAATAGATTTTAACAGTCTGACAAAATTTATAATTCAACACTCGGCGCGCGTGTTCGCTTGAATTAATAAAAACAAATAAAAAGATTTTAAGCCAATCAAATGCATTTTTCTTGATTTATCAAATTTGCCGTTTTGATCCACCCAGAATGCATATAGAGCCAGATTTTTCCTTCAACAGAATGTTTAGCCCAAATCCACGATAGAGCTAACCTCAACATATCTCCAGCCCCTTCGCCCCTCTGTCTTGGGAAAAATAAGAATGCATTTTCTAGACTCACGCACACATAGCCACACTGACACAAACTCACACACATACACAATGCATTAACTCTTTCACTGTCTGACGCATACGCACACTAAAGGCGACGCACACACTGTTTGCATCCCCTTCCAATGTCGTCTGCTGATTGAAAACATAAATTATCGACTCAAACTTCCTCGATATCTTAACTAATGAATCCCCTTTGTTCTGCAAGGACACTCAAATATGAACAATTATTTTATGTTTTCCTATCTATGTAGACTTTCATTTTAAACACATATAAAATACGTCTTTTCTGAACTTATGCTTTTGTACTTTTTATTTTGTTTGTTTATCATATGGCATTTCTCTCATACATTTGAATATTACTTAAAACTGTTTTCTATAAAATGTTTCTAAAAAACTGGTTCTTCCCAAAATCTTCCGCTAAATTATTTACGGTTTTCTCGTTTTCTAAAGAGTTTTATTCAAGAGTTCAAAGTCAGAAGATTTGCGGCACGCTCGTTCTAACTCACCAGCACCATGCAACCATTTCTTTTGAAGATGTGAAATAAAGCTGATATAAAAATGTTAGAAGAATTTGTCATTTTAATTAACTTGTGATTAGACATCTTGTGACAATAAAGAGGAACACTCACCGTCAGGAAAAAGAATGAGTTGCTTCGCATGTCGTGTCTACAGATTAAAAAAGGGCTTCTCTTCATAGGTGCAGGTTTTTATAGTGATCTCTGATTTTCATATGTGGAGATCAGCTGATATAAATGAAGAGGACAACTGGAGAGCAAGGAGAAGAAATTTGGATTGAAGAGAGAAAGTGGGTTGCACGAAATTCAGTTGGAAATTGAATTACAGTCAAAACCTTTTTTTTATTTTTTATTTTCTGGCACAGTTAGTTAACACATCTCTTTCTTATGAATTGGCTTTATGTATAACCTTGCTAGAGTTGGGGGTAGGTAAATAAACTTAAATGAAAATAAGTTGTATGGTCAAATCCACGTCTCATTATTTACAAAGTATGGGTAGAGTTTCATAATAGAAAAGCCATATCGATTTTTAGATTTGCCGTGGGAGAGGACCTTGTTGTGTGCTTTTTACAATCATCAATCTGTTGGTATGACACTGGATACTATTAGTTGGCGTGACTTTCACCTTTCCTTTCTGGTTGAGGCAACCGAATGTGATTAGCCTTAGGAACCAAAGATTCAGCACCAAGTGAACCGATAATGGCGCTGATCGTCAAAACCTAAGTATAGTAACTGCCCCACCCCCGTTCTTCTCCATCTGTTCCAGCTTCGTTGATGGGATTTCTAATAATGGCTTGTATAGGATCGCTCACCCCAGAACAATATTAAGTTATGGGCGCAATTTATTTTTCTGTATTGTAATATTTAATCGTACATTTTGGGAATGATAACAGTTATCTCCCTTACACTGTAATCATTTGTAATCTGTAATTATCTCCCTTGTTCTTTCTTTTGTATATAAACATGAAAGCCCACGCGTATCGTTCTTATGCACCGGACGACCGATCAAGTAACATCGTGTTGTGTCCTTTTTGACCTCTGTCTTCCTTGCTCGTATTACTTCTTATTTCAGTGAATGACCACGTCATAACAACTGGCGACGAGAATTTAAACGAAAAAAAAAACTCACAAAGTGTTCGAACATACGAGGTAACGTTTTTTTTATTAAAAAAATAATTTGAAGAAATATCCACATTTTTTTTTATAAAAAAAAACAAAAACAGAATGTCTCCCAACGGTCCAATGCATTTTTTAAGTTTTAGCGTCCACAAAAATCCGAGTACTAACGGTAATCGTTGGCAAAAGTTGTTGGACAAACTTGAGAATCTGTTCATGGCTTTCGATATTCGAGGTGACGGTAAGAAGAAAGCGTGCTTACTTCATCTTGCCGGTGGCGAAGTTTTTAATATTTTCCACAATTTTACGGAGATACAAAAAGGCGTTGGTGCAACCGTCGAATCGGATGGATCAAAAATACCAAACACATACGAAGTAGCAAAGAAGTCACTGACTGACTATTTCACACCGCAAAGAAATGTCTTATGAGATCAAATTTCGACGCGCATCGGAGAATGTTGACGAAAATCTAGACTCATTTCATGTGAGATTGAGGACATTAGCGTCCACGTGTGACTTCATGGATACAGATCAGGAGATACTCGCACAGATCGTCCAAGGCTGTTCATCCTCTAAGGTCAGACGAAGAGCACTACGAGATGACTCCACACTCAAACAAGTGTTAGACGAGGCCAGAGCAATTGAATTAGCTCGCACACGTGCCACAGACATCGAAAGACAAGAGGTGGTTAGTGCCCTGTCATCACATAACAATAAACGAGACCGCAGGCAGTACACACGCAGAGAAAAAGAAAAAAAATACCGACGAAAAACGTAACTACGGACACACACAAGGCAGTAATCGCCAGTTTACTCCGAGGACCCAGCCACATGGCAAAGACGCCGGACATGTCTGCCACTACTGTGGATACTCAGCAACACATGTGAGGTGTCCTGCTAAGGGACAAGAATGTAGGAATTGCCGGAAAAAGAACCATTTCGCAAAAATGTGCAATTCAAAACCGGTAAGACAAATTTCTTACTCATATCGAAATGATATTGAATCCCTTTCTACGTCGAGTGATGAGTCTGTCTACACAATAAAAACTCCCACGCCGTCAAAACACCCACTGCCACCATCCTCGTTAATGACTCCCCAGTGACCTTCGTTTTGAATACCGGTGCCAGTGTAAATATAATGTCTGGACGCACGTACGACGGTCTTCAGTACAGGCCGAAAATACACAGCACTGCTACACAGATATTTGCCTATCGGTCCAGAAAAGCCATGCCAGTCCGTGGATTTATCATTACCTCTATCGAATTTAAAGGAAAACGCTGCAAAGCAAAAATGTTCGTCATCGACAATGAAAACCCCTTGTTCGGACACGATTTACAAAATCTACTCGGTGCCCACTCTGCTGAGGCACTGGATATGATATCCTTTAATTTTACGTTTAATGTGACAACATCTATTCCAGATGAATTCCCCTCATTATTCGACGAAAAGATGGGAAAGATTTCTGGACCCACTGTTAAGATGCACATTGATACTTCGGTCCCACCGGTGACACACAGAAAACGGAGAATACCATTCCACGTGAGGAAGGACGTTGAGTCGGAACTCAAACGCCTCAAGGAGATGGACGTGATTGAGGATGATACTGGGCCTACCCCCTGGGTAAGTCCCGTGGTGATAGTCCCCAAAAAACCGAGTGGCGTGCGAATCTGCATAGATATGCGAAAAGCAAACAAAGCTATTCAAAGAGTAAAACATCCCATGCTGACCGTGGATGACTTGTTTGCAGATTTAAACCACTCAAAGGTGTTCAGCAAGCTAGACATGTCGAGCGCGTACCACCAATTTGAGCTGGGGGAGTCCAGCAGATACATCACCACGTTCACAACACATGCTGGACTATTCCGATACAAGAGACTTTTGTTCGGAGTAAATGCAGCCTCTGAAATATTTCAAAAGGCCATTGCGGATCTTTTGAGAGGCATTCCAGGAGTCAAAAACCTCTCAGACGACATTATCATCTACGGACGTGACCAAGCCTCACATGATGCCAGTTTGAGGTCCACGCTGGAACGACTACGAATGTTAGACACAACGTCGGTTTTTAATGTAGGGAAAATCCAGCTCCCCCAAAGGACCCTCTTGATTACGACAAAAATTAAAATTGACTCAGCCTAGAAGGATTTCTTCACTAACTGAGAAAAGGAAATATGAAGTGTAGCATCAGAACAGGCAAGTTAATAGGGAGACGATTTAAATGTTTTTTAAAAATATTTGTTTGCATCGTTGTTTTTTTTTACAACACTTTTTATAATAAGCAATGTATTTGTATGATTTTATTTTATCCTGCTTGTAAATAAATATTTAATGTAACTGCCTTTTTAAAAAATGTTTTCTTTTCCTACATTAAAAACAGACCTTGTGTCTAACTCTGCCCTCGTGGGGAGGCAAGTAAATAGCAACGTTTTTTATATTTGTTTGTTTTGTTTTTTATTATAAAAAATTTTGTAAGTAAAATTATGTATTTTTAAAAATGTTATTTCGTTTGTTTATACATTTTGCTTTAAAAAGTTTGTAATTCTTTTTAATTAATCTTTTTAAAAAATCTCTAAAGTTAAAAAAACAAGGCAATCAGAAGTAAAATAAAAAGAAACCAGTGTCGAGACAACATGTGTCCTTTTGGTCGTTTCTGAAACCGGCAGAACAACGTTACAGCACGTTTGGCTGTGAACTACTTGCAATGTACCTCGCAGTGAAACACTTTCAGCATTCACTCGAGGGCCGTCAATTCGTGATTTACACTGATCACCGTCCACTTACATACGCACTGCGTGCTAAGCCGGACAGATATTCTCCTCGTGAAACTCGCCACTTGGATTTTGTTTCGCAATTTACTAACGATATCCGACATATATCTGGTGAACAGAATGCGGCGGCAGACGCCTTGTCCCGCCTTCTTATAAATTCTCTGTCTTCACCTTCGGATATCGATCTACAACAGATGGCTTTAGGCCAGCCATGTCTTGACACTCTGGATCTGTCGTCACCTTAATTTTCAACTTGCAAATTCAAATACCTGCCTATGCCCACTTCGGACACGCAGATCATCTGTGACACTTCAACAGATTCACCTCGCCTTTTTGTTCCACTGACTCATCGTAGGGTTGTTTTTGATACCCTTCACAAGTTGGCACACCCCGGACTCAAAGCCACAGTGAAGCTGATTTCAGCTAGAATTTTCTGGCCAAATATGAGGCGTGATATCACTGCCTGGACACGTTCCTGCGTATCTTGCCAAAAGTCAAAGGTGCACAAGCATATCCGTGCACCCCTTGGAACATTCAGCACTCTAGACGCTCGGGTCAGCCATGTTCATATTGATCTGGTTGGACCATGGCCTGTCAGTCAGGGATTTATTTATCTCCTGACCTGCATAGATCGTGTTACATGGTGGCCTGAAGCCATCCCTGTAAGTGACATTTCGGCTGAATCCGTAGCGCGAGCCCTTATATCGGGCTGGATATTGCGCTATGGAGTCCCCTCAACTATTACCACTGACCGTGGTGGACAGTTTGAATCCCACCTATTCCAGGAACTTTCCAGGATTGTATGGATTAAACGTACCTGTACGACATGCTATCATCCAGCTTCCAATGGGATGATAGAACGCTTCCATCGCCAATTGAAAACCGCGTTGCGTGCTTATCCTGACCAGCAGTGATGGAACGAGTACGTACCTGTTGTCCTTCTTGGCTGCCGCGCCGCGATCAAAGAGGACCTCGGATACTCTTCAGCCGAACTTGTCTATGGACAACCTCTATCGAAAGCTAAATCTGTTCTCTTGAAGTGTCATGTACGCCGAAGCAAATACGAATCCCTAGTCAAGACTGTTGACGTACTTGAAGTCAATTTTCAACTATGTTCATGTGTGTTTTAATAATGGACGAGACACGACAGTGTTCTTGTGCCACATATCTCCATTGGCTGATAGAAGAAACAGTTTGGATACAGAAATTTATCCTATGCCGAAGAACCAACAGATACAGAATGCACCTCTCCAGTCTAGCACTTCTCCTCATCCTCTGCCGAGTGCTCTAAGATAGTTAATCACTGAGAATTCGGTTCCTACTCTTCCTCCCTCCCCACACAAAGGTGATTGCTATATGAAATTTTACGGTCATAGTCCTCAGTATTTAGCTAAAAACTAGTGTAGTGGATGAGATGCGACCCGAACGAACGCCCAAAAGCAAATGGCGTGAACTGCTACCCATTTTCTTTCTCTGCATCGTGTGTTCCTTGAAGATCCGTCTCTTCGGTTTGTCTGGGTGAAAAAGGAATCTGCGAACTCTGTTCGTTCTTTTATAAGGGTTATCGATTTCGCGTCGCTTGCCAATTTAACATAGACGTGTTAGTTTTTGATTGGTTGCAATTCCTCAGTCAAACATTTCTGTCACAAAATTTTGCTTTTAGTGAGTGAAAAGAAAAGTGTATCCCAACGACGTAGAACAATTAACAGGGTAGCAATTAATGCCATTTGCTTTTTGGCGTTCGTTCAGATAGCGTCTCATCCACTACACTATCATCTTTTAACTGTTATTTTCTCTTTTTCAGTTTAAGCAGACCCACCACTGAGAGTCTATTGAACCCTACTTCCCAAGATAAACATACGGCCTTGAACTTTACTCGGTGAAGGAGAATGTGATGAAAAGGAGAACAATTCTTCAATCTTCCTTTATGCTTTTCGGAAGGGAATGCTTTCCCTTTGTTCACTTTTCTTTAGACAGCCATCGTTCTTGCAGAGACTTGATTTCTGTGTAGTTCTTGGTAGTATAAAGCTTTTTCAAGCTTACTCTGACTTCCTATACGTCTTCATTACTATATAGTGTAAGGAAAGAAATATATGATAATATATACGGGCGTGCATGCATATTAAATAAATGGAAAGGAATTAAGATTGATTTGAGGGAATAGGTCACCAACTAACAAGTGCTAACTTAACATGAAGAGTTTTGTAAATAAAAAATCAAGGAAAACATGATTAACAAAACATTTATATAACTATAAGTTTACATAAATATAAAAGTAATTCTTAGTCAGTAAATATTCATTTAGTTTATACAACTCGTGTTTTTGGTAGGAAAATATTCAGTGAAAATCAGACACAATGGCTAAATATATGTATGTCGCTATATATTTGTTAGTGTGACTATACGTGTGTGAGTAATAGACAGTGTATGTGAGTACTAGACAATATGGTACTGTGTAACTATGCGTAAGTTTACCTTGTTTTGTCAGTGTGTGTGAGTGGGTGAATAGTAGCGATTCGTTTCTGTTCGCCTGACCATTTGTTGTTTGTAGATGTGCACGAGATGTGAGTTTTGAAGTGTTCTTCGTTTCGCCTCCCCAAGCCAAAGGAGTGGGGGTGGATGTTGAGCGTACGTTCTTGGGTATTTCGGAGGGGCGCCGGGTTTGATTTCTGTGGAGAACTAACTTTTCTTTGACCAGGTCAATGTTTTTATCATTTTTTTTAAAAATTGACAGGCTTGTTAAATTTTGAGTATAAAACGATTTACATTGGTTGAAAAATATTGATTTAACACTTTCTTGTGAAAACTCTAATTTTCTTTTGGAAGTGAAGAGGAAAGCGTATCCAAACGAATCGGAGAAAGAAAGAGGGTCGCTTTTTGACGTTCGTTCGAATCGCATCTTGATCCACCACAACTATACTCCGACTTATTTATTACAATAACAAATACGGTGAGAAATATATTAACATATTTCATTGCCTTTTAAGGCACTCTAAACCATTACCGATATAAATAAGATATTCACTTAATGTGGAATTTTATTTTTAAATAATGAACTTTCAAAATATTTGTTTTAATTAATTCTGTAAATAACAAAACATGATGTTAAAATAACAATATTCTACATTTAATATTTTACTTTTTTGAGATTTTAAAACATTTTCACAAAAATCAAATTTACGTAATATAAAACATAAATTCTGATGCGATTGCAAATTTCAAGATTATTAACGTTTTGGTATTATTGTTGATGAGGACCCTCAGTTAATGTAGTGATAAGAAGAACTCTTCAATCCCTCCTCCTGCGTTCCGGAAGTGGATAGCTTCCTCTTTTATCTATTCATTCATTTATGGCGCTCTTTTAGCCAACATTACTTCTGTTCAGTTCTTAGTTGAATAAAGCTTCAACAAGCATTCTCGACTCAGTCTTCTCTCACTCAACTCACAACAATTTATTCAACTAAGAACTTGCTAATATCCTAACGTAACGATGGAGAAATACCTCAGACCAGAACGACTCGATTTAGATCCCACTAAACCCCGAGCCGCCGACGCGTGGGGACACTGGAAAAGTACCTTAGATATTTTTGTTGGGGCGGTAAACGCATCTCATCTACAGACACCAATGACCGACGAGCAGAAACGAAATCTACTTGTAAATCTTGTCTCTCCGGCTGTTTTTAAATACATCTCGGATGTAAAGGAGTACGACTCCGCTATGACGGTACTCGAAGAAGTATTCGTCCAACCTAAGAACAGCGTTGTCTACAGACATTTTTTGGTCAGCCGCCGGCAAAAAAGTCGACGAAAATGTTGATCAATTCCTGCAATCTCTGAGGAGACTAGCGAAGGACTGCGACTTCCAGGTCGTTACGGCAATTCAATCGAGCGACGAACACATAAGAGACACGTTCATCAGCGGGATCTCGTCAAATCACATCCGTCAGAGGCTTCTAGAAAATAAGACGCTGAACCTACGCACAGCTCACGATCAAGCCCTTACTCTGGAAATGGCCCTAAAGCAATCTGCGTCTTACGCTCAACCGAACTCCATAACGGCGTCGGTGTCCACTGCCCAGATTGAAGAAACGAGGGAGGACCAGTCTATGTGTGACGAACAGCCTACAGTGGCCGCTCTCCCTGGACAGAAATGCTTCTTTTTCGGAAACCAGAGACACGACAGATCGAGATGTCCTGCTAGAAATTCGATCTGTAAAAATTGCGAAAAAAAAGGACATTTCGCTCGCGTCTGCAAATCGTCTACCGCAGCTGCTATCAACTACGATAAGTCTCTTCTTGCTACGTCTGTTTCCTCTTCTGGCTTCTCAGAGAGTCTATCTCGTTCGTCCTTGTGTGGGAAAATCAAAGGTCAGCCTGTGAAAATACTCGTTGATACAGGGAGCACGGAAAACTTTATTCATCCTGATAAGGTTAAAAGGCTCAGATTGGCAGTCACACCAAGTTCTGAAAGAATTTTAATGGCTAGCAGTTCTCATTCGTCCTCTACTCTTGGACATTGTGTTGTATCCCTCAGCCTGAGTGGTAGAGAGTACAGTAAGGTCAAGCTATCGGTTATGGCTAACCTATGTTGTGACATCATTCTCGGTCATAAATTTCTATGCCAACATTCTTCAGTAAAAATACCTTTCGGGGGACCACTCCCGCCTCTCACTATTTGTAGACTGACCGCAATTAAAAATGTCCCTTATCCCTGTCTGTTTACGAATCTAACCTCAGACTGTCATCCAATCGCTGTTAAACCCAGGAGACATAGTATACCGGACGCTAAATTCATCCAGTCTGAAATCTCCCGGATGCTAAAGGAAGATATTATAGAGCCTTCTCAACCCCCTTGGCGAGCCCAAACACTCGTAGTATCTCTCGAAAATCACAAGAAGAGACTTGTTGCGGATTACTCCCAGACGATAAACCAGTTCACTCTCTTGGATGCTTATCCTCTTCCTCGGATAGAGGACATGGTGAATGAGATTGCCAGTTACCAATTATTTAGCACTCTTGATTTAACCAGTGCCTATCACCAGGTTGCTATCAAGCCAGAGGAACGAGGATACACTGCATTCGAAGCTGCTGGGTTTCTGTACCAATTTTGTAGAATCCCGTTTGGAGTGACCAATGGAATAGCGAGTTTCTAACGAGTGATTGATGACATCATCAAGCGAGAAGAGCTCAAAGGAATCTACGCCTATATCGACAACGTTACCATTTGTGAACGAAATCAGGCCGAGCATGACATCAATCTGAAAGAATTCATGGATAGTGTGACAAAGTACGGTTTGACACTGAACCAAAGCAAATGTCATTATTCGCTTTCTTCCGTAGACTTGCTCGGGTATACGATAAGCAAGGGCTCAGTAAAACCCGACCTAGATAGACTCAAAGGACTGATGGACTTGCCAGTACCCCAAGACCTTCCTTCTCTTCGATGAGCAATGGGGATGTTCTCTCACTATTCTAGGTGGATCTCGAACTTTTCCGAAAAATTACATTCCCTAACACGAGTGACCCATTTTCCCCTCACTGAGGTACAAACGGATGCCTTCCAGTGCCTTAAGAAGGAGATTGCAAAATCATCCCTGGTAGCCATAGACTCTTCTCTCCCACTTGAGATCGAAACTGATGCCTCGGAACATGCCATCGCTGCTTCTCTAACCCAAAACTGTCGGCCCGTAGCTTTCTTTTCTAGAACTAACTTCAGCCGAGCAAAAGCACTCATCAGTAGAGAAGGAGACCTATGCTATTGTAGAAGCGATTCGAAAATGGCGACACTTACTGCTTGGGAAGCACTTTAAGCTGATCACAGATCAACAATCTGTCTCCTTCATGTTCGACCCTAAAGGTAAGAGCAAGATCAAAAAGGAGAAGATCACCAGGTGGAAACTGGAACTTGCCTGTTTCAGTTATGACATAGTGTATCGCCCAGGAAAACAGAATGCTGCTGCAGATGTCCTATCTCGAAATTGCTCTTCTACACACCTTGCACAACGATTTATGTCATCTGGGAGTAACCTGAATGCTACACTTTGTCAAGAATAAGAATATGCCATACTCTGTGGAGGATGTGAAAGCGGTAACCAGAGCGTGCCAGTCCTGTTCCGAGATAAAACCTAGATTTACTAAAATATCACCCCAAACACTCATAAAAGCGAGTCAGCCATTCGAAAGATTGAGTGTCGACTTCAAGGGACAACTACCTTCCAATTCCCGCAACCGCTTCATACTAACGCTTTCCCTTGTGTCGATGTCTCTGCTGCAACAGTCAAGAAACATCTGACCAACTTATTTTCTGTTTTCGGAAATCCTTCCTTTGTACACTCTGATCGTGGAGCGGCTTTCATGTCTGATGAACTATGGGACTTTCTGTGTTCTCGAAACATTGCTACCAGTCGAACGACCGCGTTTAATCCTCAAGGCAATGGACAAGTAGAGAGATACAATGGTATCATCTGGCAAACAGTAGGTCTGGCCCTACGGTCGAGAAATCTCCCTATTGTTAATTGGGAGAAGGTGTTAGATGTAGCCCTCCACTGCATTCGCTCATTGCTTTCCACTTCCACTAACTGTACTCCCTATGAACGGCTATTTAATTTTCAAAGGAGATCAGCTACTGGCAATTCCATACTAACTTGGTTAACACAATCTAAATCTGCTCTCCTGAAGCGTCATGTACGCGGAAGCAAATATGAGCCCCTAGTCGAAACCGTTGACATACTGGAAGTCAATCCAAACTATGCCCATGTGCGCTTCCATAATGGGCGAGAGACAACAGTGTCCCTACGCCATATAGCTCCTTTGGGTGATGGAACAAACTGTTTAGATACAGGACCTGACACTATACCGGATGGCCGACAGGAACTAAATGTCCCTACCCTGTCTAACTCTCCTCCCCCTCTACTGAGAGACCCCGAAAATTCCGCAGATGAAAATTCTGTCCCTACTTCTCTCTCTCCAAGTTGGGATAATCCTCAAAGGACCTCTCCCGGAGATACGTAGATATCGGATCTTTGACGCTCCTCTAGAATTCATCGGACTCCCCTGTATTTAGCTGAAAACTATCAGTTTTGAACTTTTGTTTTCTTTTGTTTTCAGTTTAATCGAAGATACCTGTCTAGGAGTCCTTGGAACCCATCCTCCCCAGACGGATTTAAGGCCTAGAACTTTCCCGAGTGGCGGAGAATGTAGTGATAAGAAGAACTCTTCAATCTCTCCCCCTGCGTTCCGGAAGTGGATAGCTTCCCCTTTTATCTATTCATTCATTTATGGCGCTCTTTTAGCCAACATTACTTCTGTTCAGTTCTTAGTTGAATAAAGCTTCAACAAGCATTCTCGACTCAGTCTTCTCTCACTCAACTCACAACAATTTAATCACCCAATTAAAAATGATATTCTCCTTTTTTTATGCGATTATGTATGAAAACACTGAAAATCCTCGGTGTAAAAAACAACAATTAGTTTAGAATTTAGATTGAGGGATCAGTTTCACATATAAAATTAACGTAAAATGATCGCCCATGTGGTGGACACCACAATTAGGTACTCTCTCCCTTTCTTTCTTTGTTTACTTAAGCCTTCTTTGTCTCCGAAGTAGGGAACATACGAAGTCACGCAGATTCACGTTTGCCGTAAGATTCCGGCCAACTTGACCACGCATGAGTTGGGGTCAATAAAAGAACACGCGTTCCTTTCCTCATGCTTTTTTGTTCCCTCAGCGTTCTGAGACGAACGAACGCACACAAAGAACGCTCGTCGACAAACTCCACCCCCACAGACGGCATCAGTCGAGAAGGTGGGGGAGGAAGAGAAAGGTAACCCTTTTCAATTCAATAAATCTATCTTCAATCCCAACGAACTCGTGTTTCTTCAAACACATATTACATTCTACAATCTTTCAATTTGACAAACATTTCTTCGCACATTCGCCATTCACAAATTGCAACACAAAAAGACATTCATCTTGCTCGTATATATATCGCTTATAAAATATTAAGTAAATAAAGTGTTTTTGTTAAGTATAAATGTTTTACGTTTTATTCACTTTATAAAAATGCCTATTCATATATGTTGTTTAGCTTCATCTTTCCTTCGCTTTCGTTTTTAATATAAGTTATTAATAATAATCTTTTCTTCCTTTCTCTTTGTTTGTCTTAACTATTTTATTTAATCTACACGTGGTCCGATGGTGGAATACTAACAGTGAGATTACGTGCCGTTACAAAGGCATCTATCACACCACCTATGGTTGGGGGATTCATTATCACAAAACCATAATCCTTTGTTCTTTCCTTCGAATCTCCCGCCATAAACACTTCCACCCCCGGCCATACCCACTTCCCAATGAATGACATGTAACCGTTCTAATTAAATCTTAGATGTAACATATTCTTCATTGTTTGGGGTATGCCATCTGGACTAACGGTTAGTGACAGGGTTAAGGGAGATTTTCGGCGAGCGGGGAGGCTGTTGCTCTTTAGACTTAGGGTTAGTGGTAGGGTTAATTGAGTCCTCCCCACAAAAATACACACACACAATTTATCTCCGTTAGCAAAAACAATTTTTGTTATATTCTATTAAAACGCTATCCGGATAGACAAAGGGTCGGAAATTGGTGATAATTTTGTTGAATTATCAATTTTGTCAGACTGTTAAAATCTATTTTACGGGTTATCTCTCTTGTTCCATTATTGGTGCTACGGTAGGAAACGGGTACCCAGATTTTTCGTCTGCAAACAGGAAGTCGCGTCATATTAAAGGCACCGCTTTTTTGTCTCATTCCCCAAAAATACCGGGCGGAAAACTTCGACAACGAAAGAATCTTTTTTTCATGAAACAATTTATTAAAAAGCTCCCACTTTTTATGGATATATGGTTGCCTTTATGTGAAGGTCATCTCCAAACAAATGTTTCATTTTTTTTTTTACCTTCTCACCTCTGTCATCTGTCTACTGCATACAGAACACAGCGGACTTTCGGTTTTAAGTATATTTTTGTCCCTTAAAAAATCTTTTGCTTCATTATGGGTTCCCCAAATCTTAGTCATGGTTGATATGGCCATGTTGCAAAATAAGTTACTAAATCAATGTGTTCCCCTGACCCCCCCCCCCCCAACAGGTAGAATTCGTCGGGAGGAATTTTTTTACGGGAGGAATTTTTTTATTCATTAATTTTTTTATTTATTTGTTATTTACTTAAAGAAACCAATAAAATACAAAAAAAAACCCGAAAATACCGCTTCTGTGATATTCCCGGTAGATGGGCTTTTCCGGGGGGTGGGTGGGTGGGGGGGTGTTTCAAGATACACATTCTGCTACATTCTCGGTTGACCGGAACTTTTTGGGGAAGGGGACAAAAAGCGGTGCCTTTAATATGACGCGACTTCCTGTTTGCAGACGAAAAATCTGGGTACCCGTTTCCTACCGTAGCACCCCATTATTATATGGGGACGAGATTTTCCTTGTAAGAATTGGGGTTATCTGCCATTCTTCTCTTTTTCTGTTTGTTGTTGTTCTGTCGTAGAAAAATAAACGCACGACTCGCGTGGAAACCTACAAAATGTGTTTGTCTTGTTAACTGAATTGTCCTGCCATGAAGAATGTCTGAATGTTGCTGAGATCAAAAGGTATGTCTCACATTCGTGTGAACTTGGCTTTATATCGATAATAATTCTTAACAAATTTTACGTTAAATTTATATGCAAAACTGATTATCCACTTTAAATTCTAAAATAATTGTTTTTTTTTTCTCAACACGTAATCGCCTTGAAAAGGAGAATTTCATTTTTTTGTTTGACTAGTTGAGGGTATTCATCACGACCATCGTAATAACCAAGGCCAGTTAACTGAGTCGAGTTTTTCTGTTGACATTATTGATAGTGGTTAGTAAGAATGAGGACTGGAAGTGCCGGAAGTGCCGGAAATGCCGAGGCGCATGCACCCATCAGAACAAGCAGACTCACGACCATAGGATTATTCATTCACTTGGAAGTCATTGTTAACTTGTTCCTTTTTATCAAACGTATTTCCTTTTTCATAGATGTCAAGCGCAAAAGAAAATAAGATATTACAACATAGCCACATTGAATTAAAGTTCGATTTTCAAGACTTTAAAAAATAAATTAGAATTTTATTTGGGGATGAAAAATAAAATTTAATACTAATTAATAAATTTCATCCAAAATGTTTGCGAAAATCCAACGAAATAAGCGAGATATTCAAATAATAATAATATATTGTAAATAAACCGATCGTTAAAAAAAACATATTCAAAGAAACTATTCACTTTCACAAATTTGAATTTCTTATAAAAATTGTCTGTTTGGACCCCCCCCCCCCGCAAAATTATTTTTATTTATTAAAATTTTTTACTATACTGTAAATAAACTGTTACTTTTGCAAAAAAAAAAAAAAATGAAGACATTTTAATTTATTTTATGTTCTATTAATTATTTTGAATTATTAATTTTGTGTTACTTTACTGAATTCGTAATATTTCATGTTTGGTTTACTTTTAAGCTAAAAAAAAAAAAAAAAATCAATATAATTTTTTTTTCGAAAGTGAGAATATAGAAAATGAGACGCAGTCCATTTCTATTATTTCTAACAACTTTGTTGGTCTTCGTTCACAACGAATAAAAGGAGAAATGACGTAATACAATTTAAACAACACAGTGCACAGACGGGTAGTAGTTTTATGTGGGAGAAACATAGGAACAAATTGAAAGATAATACACTAGCTGAGATGTAGACAAGGTGAAATAATCTTTCTCCTGTAGTTCGTCGATTTTCTGCCGGGCTGACGGCAGAGGATCACATCTTGTCTGTTTGGGAATAAATCAGGAACTGACTTGTTCATGTTGATCACGTAATCCGGCCCCAACGCCAAGGTGATTAATCGCGCATGAATCTCGTCACATGCAAACGTGCTATACGCGCACCTGTTGAAGAGGCGAATCACAACTCAAGTAGATCGACAGAAAATAGTTCATTCATGTAAGCTGCTACTAGAGCAACTCTTATCAGAATAAAACTGCCTAAAAATAGAGATTTATCTTCTTCTTCTTATCAACCAAGAGATATTTCCATGCAGCATAACTTATAGTCTTTTCATTCGATCTAGACCAGGTTGTCATAAAAATCAACTCAAACATTAAAAATAATCCGGAAAGAATGAACTTATTTAAAAAATAAATATTAAATCAGACCAATTATTTTTTAAAGAAAGATTTTCATGTTTTCAAAATTCAAAACTTTATGACAACACCATTTTATTAAGTATTAATTTAATGTTTGCTGTCTAGCATACGCAAATTACACGAAATAATATATTTGCACTAAGATTTCTAATAATGTAATGGCTTAATTATATTCCGTGATCGTTAATTAAGAAATACTGAAAATTTCATTTAAATTGTTCTATTTCCTGAATTTTGATGAATTTTTAAGTGAAGGAAAGGATCAAAATGCCACAAATCTGATTTGTTACTTTAGAGCATTACGTAATTTTCCAGTGCTCTGGCCTGGATATATTACTATTGTCGTCGTACTCATCAACACATTTATCAACAATTATTTAAATATAACATTTTCAAATATTCTTTAAAGTCCTCCTGTACGATTTAAAAAATAATATGTAAAACGTATAATTTATTATTCATGTTCCTTAGTTCAAGCTAATTTATCTAAATATATATTAATTTCCCCCCAAAAACAAATATAAAAAGGCCACGATTTCAATTTTCATAGGGAACGTTTTTGTTTCATCACCGCTAAGAAAACAATACGAAACTAATAGAAAAGACGCAAACATTTGGGAGTTAACATTTTCAATATAGCCAATTTTTCTTTATTTATTATTAATAAAGAGAATTTTCAATTTGGCATTCTTTTCTTCTAAAACTGTGGCTACAGTTTTTAATGTGGCTTTTATGGGCATTTTTTTTTTCTTAAAGTTTAGTTTTAAACATTTATTATAGTCTGGTGACCCTGCTGCGGAGCTGCTTTTCTGGTTGCCATCTTGAATTTTGTCCGTTACTCGACACTCGTCACAAATAGTAAATCTATGTTGTTCTTATTTCTTTGAAGCATGTATGTCATGCTAAGAATATCGGATAAAAGTAAGTTACTTGCATTTCTTTATTTTACGATTTTATAAAGCGTTTATTACTAGTTTAAAAATATATATAACGGTTCATTTTGAAATCTATTTAAACCTGAAAGATAACAATAAATGGTAGTTTGACAACCTAAACAGTTTCGTTAAAAAGTCGAATATAATTAGGGTACTTCGGCAGTTTACGGACCTCGCGACAACTGACGTTTCGCCGGCATGTTCCAGCAGAGTAACGTAAACCGCCGGAAGGTGCTGAACGAAAACTTCATTATTTTTGGAGACAAAAACTCTAACAAATATTAAAAAAAATAAGGAAAACACATTTAAGTAGCGACGAAAACACTCATCGTATGGTAATTTCAATGCCAAAAATGTTTTTGTTCTTTTACGAAGAAAATATGAAAAATTAATGGAAAAATGTATTTTTTTAAAGAAACTTTAAAAATTAAAGAAAAAAACATTCAAATCAAGAAAAAAAAAAAACGGTCATCGTATTGTAAGTTTCATGAAAAAAAATAAATTTTTTAACGAAGAAAATATGTTACAACTGATAGTAAAAAAAAGTTGTAAATTCGTCGTTTCCCAGTCAAAATAGAGGACTATGAATCGGCTGCATTTTTCTGATTTTTTCCGACCTCACAAATGAGAGTAAATAAACCCAAATACATTGTTTTGGATTAATTTTCCAACTGTATTTCCTTTAAAATAATTTAAGGTAAATTTGAAATTTGTCCCAAACAATTTATTTGGGTTTACTTACTCATTTATGCAAAATGCAGACGATTCATTATTCGCCATTTTGGCTGGGAAACGACGAATTTACCAAAAATATTTCTTTTTTTTTCCCCTACTCCTTTTTTACTTTACCGACTAGGTTAGGTTGTTTTTATTGTCAGATTTTTTTGCCTACTCCCTTTCAATCCTCCGACCAGGTTAGGGTTAATTGTTTTTTTTTTTCTCCAAATTTTGAATTTCTGTCTTTACATAATATTTGCGCAATGTCTAATCTTTACCTGGCAAAAAAAAATCCCATTCCTTATCGATGTCCAATGCCTGCATTTGGCATTTATGCACCGTAGGGACCTCCCATTCGTTGTGAACAATTTATCCCCCCCCCCTATATGTAACACGATGTAACTTTAATTTAGATTAAGATTATCAACAAAACTTTTTTACCATTCAAAAGAGGATACATAAAATAAACTGCTGATGATTTTTTTAGAATTTTTTCCAGCATACGAAACTCATGAAAATGTGAAGTTAAAATGTTGTTTACTTTTTTTACGTGATAAAATAACGTTCTTATGTATAAGCATTTCTGCGCGCTCTGATAGGCATATTTTTAATAAATCTCGCATAAATCAAGTTATGGCCAGATCTTCACGAAATTTTCAATACTTATTCACTATAGGACCAATTTATCTTTAAAATGCTGTTTTCCTAAAATATATTAGGGAAAATATTTTTTTCTACGTGACCCAGCCCCCCCCCCCCCCCCCATTTCATTTTATGAAATATTGAACGAAATATATTCAGGTCCAGCGGTTTTTTTTTCTTATATAAAACTAAAGTCTTTTAAAAAACACATTGGATTAATTTTATTAAATTTTACGTCCACATATTTTAGTAAACTGGTCCGTGAATGCACAAATAAAAAGTGGAAATAAAAGCAATATTATTATGTTTTGAATTTTTTTTTACCTTTTCTCAATAAAATATACTGTGATTTATTGAAATGCCAAAAAAAAAAAGTTTTACGAAATAATTTTTATTTTCAGAGACATTTATTCATTTGATCGAGTTTATCGGTTAGTCAAAATGTTTAAAAACATTTTTGAAAATATGTGTTCTAAATTTTTCAAAATATTTTAATATAATATAGCCCGAAGTATTAGGAATCGTAAAAGACCAAAGTTGTATACGACCTGAGGTCGTATACAACTTTGTATACGTCGACCTCATATGTACTTGGAAAAAAGTCCTTCATTTGCTAGAAGTAAGAAAACCTTTTTTGCCGTAGCTAGTTTTGCTGCAACTATGGAACGCAATACTAGCCGTAATTAACGCGGTTCATTTTTAGAGTGAAATTGACGCACGCTAATTAATTTGTAGAGCTAAGCTCATTCTAAAAAAAAAAAACCGTTGACAAAAGTAAGTATTAATTATATTTATTATTATTATTATTTTATTATTATTATATATTTATAATACTTTTTATCATTTTTCTTTTTTCAAATTAAAATGTTTATCCATTCAGAATTTTCTTTCGAAATTTCGAAATAAAAACTTATTTTTACTTTGAATTTTTATTATTCAATGGACGAATATTTTTAATCATTAACAAACCACAATACTTTCTCCATTTTCATTTTCAGTTTAATTTTTATTATATAAAATTTAACCCAAATTTAAGTCAAATGCTAACAAATGTGCAACTCACGGAAAATGTAAAAAAAACGTTAATTTTGTCTACAACATAATGAAAGTAATTAATTCTATCACTTTTGGACATCCATAGGTACATAACATCTGGCAATGTCGCACATGATAATGCTAATTTTTGTGTAAACAAGACATCCAGCCGTAGAAAAAAAAAATTTTGTACTTGTATCGCAAGATAAAGAAGGGTTTCTTTCCCAAATAGATAATTTAATCTTTAAATAAACTATTTTACTTTAAAACAACTTCCTATAAGTATAACTTTATTTTAGGGAGATTTTTAAAAACACTACATGGAACGCGAATGTATGAATTTCTTAAAGAAAGCAGAAACCGGTGACGTCAGCGATTCTGTGGCTGCGATTGGAGGTCCCTACTGCACCGCCAAGCATACTTGTCCTTTAACTTACTTTTTCTTTTTTAATTGCATATATGTGTACATATTCTGTAATTCTTCTTTTCGCCTAACAGTTTCCTTTTCTGACAAAAGTCTGTCCTAACTCGATTTAATTCATGATAACCAATTTTCATAACTTGTTGAATTTTCCGCAAGTAACCCACCCCTGATTTATACGTGTAGCTTTTGTAAGTATGGATGGTCGAAAGAATAATAATCTCGGTAAAAATTTAAAAATCTAAAAATATTTTAAATTTATATTACAAAAATTGGCATAGTTTAAGTACGAGTAACTCTAAGAGAAGTTTCTGCGGCGCTCCTACAGTGTTAGGCCGCGATCCATACCCGATAATAAACTTTGTACTTAACACTTTAGTTTAAGTTTCTTTGTATTTTTTGGTATTCTGTAGTTCAATTTTCTGGTTTTATTTCTTCTGTATTTACTCTATATATATATTTTCTTGGCCTTTTGGCTAAGATCAAAGTGTAGTATCTGTTTCGATGGATACTGCACTCCATACTGGTGTTGTCTTGGCCTTCGGGTCTTGATTTACGCCGGTCAATTGGTCTGTCCTGTGCAGTTCTGGGAGGTCCACCTTCCCAGGCTTTGCCTCCCCTCTTTGGGGAGGAGTAAGTTTATTACTTACTGTCTGAGGCGCCTCTACCAGGGAATGCCGACGGGGCTGCCCAGGCAATTTTGAAACCCCACTTTCCCGACCCGACCTTTGGTCACATCTTACTTGTGGGAGTAAGATAAAAAAACTGGCCTTGTGCCTAACTCCTGGAGAGGAGTAAATCAATACTCTATATATATGATAATGAATTATATCGTACAAGACGTACTAACCGTAGATGAAAATAAAACAACCTATTTTATTATTTTCCCTCCCCCAAATCAAAATTATTTCATTAGCAAAAAACATTGCATTTTATTTTCCGAAAGAAAATCAACCTGTGTAAAAAAACTAATCTGTGATTATTTACTTTTAGTAACTGTGATTATTTATTTTTGTCAAATAAATTATTTGAAATAAAATTTTAATAGTTATTTATTTTTGTCAAATAAATTATTTAAAATAAAATTCAGTACAAAACTTACATTATATTTTCGTAGAAAACATAACACCTATTCGACTAACCAAAACAGGAAGTTTTTATTATCGGAACCAATTCCGAACGGACACCGTTTCCGGTTGGAAACAACTTTGCTTAGAGTTACTCGTATTTAAACTGTGCCCAAAAATTAAATGTCTTATACTATATCCGTTTGTATTATGAAGTTTAATGAAATAAATTATTTGTAAATACAGAAAAAATACATAATTTTTGGAAAAAACAAATTATTTAAAAATTCCATGATATTAATTTTATTAACTTTTTTTAATATTAATAAATAAAAAAAATTCATATTTTTGGACACATGCAAATTTTGTTAAAGAAATATGTCTGTAATCAAAAATTTCCCTGACATTGATTTTATTTATTTTTTAAATATAAATAAAATAAAAATTGTATGCAAAAAAAAAAGAATTCCAAGACTTATTTATTTTTTATTTTAACATAATGTTAACTTTATGTAATTACTTTAAAAAAAAGTCATTGACATATATTTTAGATTTCTACTGAGATTACTGTCCTTCCGAACATCCATACTTACAAAAGCTAAACGTAGAAATCAGGGGTGGGTTACTCTTCTGAATAACCTCTTTTTCGTCTTGAGCAATACAAAAAACAGGGTGATATGAGGTAAAGGCACTACTTCCAGTTCACTTTTGTTTAAATCTCGATTATTCTAGCATATTTACATATTTAAAACGATGAAAATAAATTATCTGAAAACACTTTGATATACTTACATATCAGGCAAAACTAGGTATCTACATAAAAAATTAGGAAAAATTATCGATTAGAATTTTAATTAAAAATATGAATCAGTTTTATCGTATTTTTTGGATTCTCTATTGATAAGGGCGCAAATACACATAAAACAGGGAAGATAAGTCAGTCTGTCATTTCGCCAAGTAATAATGGAGAATTGAAAAAAATATGATAAAACTGATTTATATATTTAATTAAAATTTTACTCAATAATTTCCCCTAATTTTTGGTGTGAATACCTATGGGAATGGTACGGTGGCTAAGTGGTTAATGACGTGGACTGAGGACCTGAATGTGCTGGGTTCGAATCCAGTTCGTTCCACAGAAACACTACTTTTGTCTGATACGTAATTAATTTATTTGGAACTGCAATATTTCATTTTTATGGACAAGCACCTTTTATTTATTTACGAATTATTTGATGGTAAGGGGGAAAAAATCAACAAAACAGTTTCCTAAATTTACATTTGAAAATAAATTAAAAAAAAAAAATTGATTTTTAATTCCAAATCAGACTGGCTATTTTCTTGAAATCGTTCTATTTATTTCCAACTTTTTTAGATTTCTGCAAAACTGCATTTTTCGTCGCCATCTTGAATTTTTCCTGTAATTCTCACAAATTAAAGCTATGTTTTCTATTTTTCTTATTTCGTTAAAGCAGGTATTTCATGCGAAGAAAAATCGGATAAAAGTAAGTAGTATGTTAGTTCTATTTCTTTATTTTATGATTTGTAAAGAGTTTATTACGAGCTTTGCAAAAATATCTCTTTATTTTGTAATCTAGCCATAACTGATTTATTTAGGCAAAATGTACATGAAAAACTGAAAGATAACTCTTCTAAACTTGTATTGAAGTTTTTAGCTTTAAGATGGCTTCCATAGCAAAAACACTGTTAACCAAATTAGTTTGTTCTATAACAATTTGGTTCAATTAATAACTAAATAACTAAATAATACCTTAATAATTAAGTTATACTATAAAATTATAATAATATTATCAGAAAATATTTTGTCTTATTTACACAAATGACTGGTGAAAAATCTTTGCATAAACGTTTTACAACCAAAAACGTGTAATTATTTTATGGACCCCCCCCCCCCCTGATATTCTTAACATGTAAGCACCTAATGAATTTTTATTTATCTTTCGTTTTACTTTTATTCACCCCAAACAAAGCATATTGTCACTGACTGTATTATATGTTGATCCATATTTAAGCGTTGCCCGGAGAAAATATAAAATATTGATTTAATTTGAAAAAAAAAAAATTAGAAAAGAACCCATTTCACTGTACTTACAGTGAAATGGGTTCTTTTTTTATTTATTTTTTTCAGAATTGATACTCTAATATATTTAAAAAGAAATAACATTTATGTAATTAAAATAGGTTTTAACCATGTCTTTTATATGAAGATAAAGAAATAATTGTTCATAAAAATATTTTTGTAAATAAGTAAATAAAAGCAATTTATCTAAGTTTGGAGCAGAGGCTAGGTTTCCTCCTTGATAGTTTTAATAACTAAAGAAAAAAAACTTTGTTCATGGAAATTCCATTTAGTTTTAAATACACAAAGAAAGAAAGGAAAATTATTTACAGTGGTTGCAGCTAGACGAGTTTTTGTTGCGAATATTTTACAGGGTGGGACCATATATTAAAGCTCAGTCGAATTCTTCATGCCCGATCTGAAAACTAAAACCTTTAATAGTATTTCTAAACCCTCCATATATGTTAGGTACGTTGACAACATCCTTCTATTAATGGGAAACTTAGCTAACATAACATTAATTAAAAGTACATTTAAAAGTAATTGTATTAAATTTCACACACAAAATCAAGCCTACTTAATTTTAAAAGTGAATGCTCTTACAGATACAAAATGGCCGTAGTAAAAAAAATGTTATTTACTAAACCAAATGCAACTCATATACTAACAATATATTCTATACGGCACTTGCCGACATTAAACAAACCCTAATTAATAACTTCCCAAACATCGTCGATCAGCAGATTAAACACTCTTTAGCCGCTATAACTAAAAATACTAACAACAAAAAAATTATAACAATAATAATAATATTAAAAATACCAATTTATTTTATTGTAACCAGATGCACCCTAATTATAAAATGACTAAAAATAATTACACAATATCATATAAACGTATTTCCCCTATTGACGAAAACTATAAACTTTGATTTTCCATATATTATAAAAAATCTAAAACAGCTAACTTATTAATATGAAATAATCTAGCATCCAATAACATTTACTAAAAACTAGTAATGCTGTAATGTGTTCAAATGCCTAATGGGATAAAGTGTCTCTACAAATGATACATATACTGGCATGAATAGAACAAGTATCTCTCGCCGCCTAACATGCCACCTCATTTTTCCTCACAGCTCCATCTACCAACATTTAATTGCACATGACATTCCCAAAAAAAGACTTCCGAAACATATTAACAAAAAACAATGCCATTGTTGCTGTTTCAAATTGTAACCTTCACCTCCCCATCATCGAAGACTTAAGCATTTGAGCACATAAACCCACCATCAACCAAGCTCAATACAAGGGGTATATTTAAATGTTTTTAAAACGTTCTTAATCGATTTTTATAATAAATTCACCAGTTTTAATTTTGTAACTTCATCACCTGCCTGATAACGACTCATGAGAGTCTGAAACATTTGTAAATATGGCGAGTTATTATTCACACTGGAGCACAACATTAGATTGTTGGCCGGCCGACTCGAAAAATTGGATCAAAAAAGGAACAAACAGGAACTTTCATTTGTGTTTTATCAAATATGTTTTATCAAAGAAAAAATACTGCCCAAATATCTATATATCTCTCTTAATTTTGTTCGGTTGCATGCTGCAATTTAGAATTAAATAGTTTTTATGATGTTTGATAGTAATGAGAGAAAAAGCAATTAAAGAAATTTTAAATGTTTTTATATGGAAATTTTATAACATTAATAACAAACTGACAGACTTTAACACATTTCTACAAAATTCGAAAAAAATGTTTCTAAAGTAATTTCATGTAACTTGCAAAAATGTTTTAATTTTTTAACATATATTGTTTTTGTTTCTGATAAACATGTGGCACAAAGTATATAGACATGGTAGCTACTTTTCCTGTTTATGGTAACAGCAAAACAATAATAGTTAAATAAGTCAGTAAATGTTATATTTTGTTTTAATTTAATGAAAAACAGTTTTGAACTTTTATAAACTAATTACGAAATTTCGATAGAAACTCCCTCAACTTTGTCAGGTTGTATTTCGCTGTGAATGGGGCATAGAAGTAAAATATAAACTTATTGTAGTTTAATCTGTTTTCTGAATGCTTATAAAATTTAAAGAAAGTTGATAAAGATTTGCATCTTATTTTGCAAAACAAATAAACATGTAAAAATAATTAGGATTATTCAAACTACTGTTCTCATCTTGGAGGTTATTCTCACAATGTTTTGGCCAATGTACCCTTTGGCCTATTTCAGATTCCCTAGTTCGGCAAGATACACCTGAAGAAGGTTGGAGGTTTCATTGGCTGAAACGTTGTGAAAATAACACCCAAGATGAGAACAGTAGCCTGAAGATTATAAATAATACAAATTATCAATCTTCATCTCTGAAACGTGTAAAAGTAATTTAAAAAAAAAAATAAAACAGCATATTTTGCATTTTCGGCTGTCGAATATTTAGAAAGATTATTTTCTAGTTTTTGTAACCCATGAAATTTTTTTAAAGATTTGACCAGAAATATGTGAGAAATTTCAAGTTGAACAGGTTAAGGTGCAAATTTGTAAATGTCATCACAGTCATCACTGTTTGGGAAAGTGTTAGTTTAAATTTAGGTATATTATGATAACAGAATAGTTCTAACTAAACATTTAACAATATTTTTGCGATTCATATTTTCAGCTTCTAAAATTTGTTCTGGAATGCAAATAAACAAAAATTTCTGCTTGCTACTTGTTGACTATTATTGTTGATACTACAGTCTCACTCTCAAAAGTCAACAAATGGAAACAATTTCTTTTTTAGATATAGTAAATTTTTGGCAAAATAGGTCTGATTCAAACTGCTAATCTACGTTTGTTGTGATGACAACTGACCCCCATCCTTGCATGTGGGGCATAGGCTACTGATGTCCACATTACATGCATAATATTCCCCACCAGAGTCAGGAAAGAACCAGGAAAGGTGCAAGCATATCTTGGCCTTTTGACATGTCATATAATTGTGACCAACATCGGATTTCAGATTTCATACTGGGCCAGACAAATCTGGTGGTGAGCAAACGAATTGATGCATTGGTTCCAAGATAAGGCAGATTCTGAAAAGAGAAGAATGGTGTCTACTGTAAGAATTCTTCCAGTGCTTGTGTTGCAAATCCCTTCCAACTTGATGTCTTGAACAAGTATTTTTGATAATTTTAAAGATGTAGACTCATCCTTTTAACATTTCTATAATTGCTGATCATTTTTCTGCTTTTTTACAAATGACTTGTAGTCCCCACAGAGATCTAGCAAGAGAGCATTTATACAAGACATGGTGTGTCCCGGGATGCTGTCAGTTCCTTTGATGAACTAGACATTGTAACAAGTAATCCAGGTGTCTGGTTTTATGTGTGGAGTAATTATTAGAATTTGACTTCAACATGTGTAGCAAAAAATTGTGGTCTGTGTGTGTGTAGAACGTTTGCCTTTCTAATAAAGGTCCAAAATGGCAGACAGCTGAATAAGTTGCAATAAGTTAATTTCCAAAGGTGCCGTACTTTGTCTCATTTGGGGAGGGCGTAAAATATAATGAAATTGGCCTCTACTAGTCATCAATCTTCTGCTCTAAGACTGCTCCCATTCTGAAAGAAGAGATTAAATCAATTTAAGCAATATGTTCAGCTATTCAAAGGCGACACAGGAAGTTGAGAGTTGCAACAAAAAAAAAATCCCTGTGTTGTGGTTTGTTCGCCGAGTAGAACTGGTTCTCCTTTTCCCCCTCTGGCGCATTTTAACAATGAGGAAGGCGGTTTCAGGATATCATGTGACTATAAAAGACACATGGTATTTCTTTCAAAACTCGTCACCTAAAAATATTAATTTTAACATTCTCCAGAGAGGCAGAAAAAAAAAATTTTTTTTTTGCAAATAAAAGAATTTAAGCCTTGCATACGTCGCAAACCTATGGGACCTCACAGTGCAAAAACAGAACAGTCAACAACTTCCCTCATGCCAAATGGCCTCCAAATGATCCAGCTATCACTTAGAAACCCCTCTCCAACAGGGTGCTGAGGTTCCTTTGGTGTTCTCAATAGTTCTTTAAAACATGAACCTGGCACAGAGTTAGATAATGCAACCGATTTCAATGTATTTCAATAAAATCAAGCCCGCATCTGTTGGTCCCATTTAAAATACTTCGTCTTATCACCAGTGTACAACTGATATTTCAGGTTATATTGTCCAATTATTTTACATGTTACGAATAGTTAAATCCTGCATCATATTCCAGTCAATTTAAGAGACTTCTATAAAAGTGAAATACTTAAAAGGTGTCAGTTAACGTGCAATCTTCATTGCTACACTAAGAAGAAACGTTCAGGATTTTTAGTTATCCGACTGAACTGCTTATAACTTAGTGTCACAAGCATCATGGATGTATGACCAAGCAATTAAAAAAAATCCATACATCCGGGATGACTAAACTATAGAACTTATTAATAACTATTAATATAATAGGAGGCTGCTAAATTACATGGTTACTTAAACTTTAAGACACAGGATCACCTATGTAAGCATTAATAAAGAGTGAAATGAAGTGTCTATAAGAAGGCTATAATCATTTAATATATTAGGAAACATTACTAAAGTTGCCATGATATTTTCTGAATAGATTTAATTCATTAAATTGCGTCTTTTCTCTTTTGTTTAGTTGACATTCAGAAAGTTCAAAAACTAGGTTTGGGAATAAAGTCGACAAAAAAGAATCAGTCGAAATAAAAGAAAATATTTAATAAAAACGACAAATAAAATCTAGTTTGTGCCTAAAAGTTTCTGAAAACATTACATTACATTCAAATTTTACTAAGAAACATTTGTTTTACCATTACTGGATACTTTAAAACACAATTTAAAATAGCCCGCAGACGTGGTTTTAAGTTAACAAGTTAGAACCATCATTTTCGTAAAAACAAAATTGTCTGTTTGTCGATAGGAATTGTAAATCACATAAAAAATTAAAATAGAAAATTGACTGAGTATTAATCAAAGTTTGAGAATAACGTTGGTTGAGTGCTGTCTTGCTTAACGGGGAAATAAGTCACTTAGTAGGAACAGGTGAATGGTTTCAAAGACAGAGAACAATCCTCAGGAGCAGCTGTGTGCCTAACAGAAGAAAAAGTCATAGAAGGAATATGGTAACTGTGGAATTCCTTCAGAGTTTCTCCTTTAAAAGCTGTTGTCCGCTTCTCCTGATGCCATGAGCCTCTACTTGAGGCTCCCTGTGACACCAACCTCTCCTTGAGGCTCCCTGTGACACCGACCCTTCCTTGAGGCTCCATGTGACACAAGCCCCAACTCGCGGCTCTCTGTGACACTAACCTGTACTCTAGGCTTCTTGTGACACTTTAAGTAACCTTGTTTTTTAATAATCGAGTAAGAATTTCTTGGTATTAAATTGCTGAATTATAAAAAAATAAAATGATTGAGTTTATAGAAGTAAAAGGAAAGAGAAAATGGAGTTCAATTCAATTGTTTATAAGTTAGTCAGCCAAATGATTTTGAGGTTTGAGCTTTAGAAATTGAGTAAATGTCAAAAGCCAATATCTAAAAATATCCATTTGGACATTTCATATTTTTTAAGTTGATTACACATTAAGTCAAAAAATAGGCTTAGCTTATCCAGAAACGTTGGCTTCGATTTAAAATACATTAATAGAAAAACAACAGGCTTTGACATAGTTGCTCATAAACGTATGAAGTTGAACTTATTTTTTAGATTACATTTGGTAATAATGATTTTGCTTTAATGCCAGTAGCTACCAGCTATTCCAGTACAAGTACTACCATCTATAGTACTATACCATCACAAGGGCCAGATGCTCACCGTGAAAATCCTCCTGCACTTTGAGGTCTGCCACCGGGTCCATTTGCATAGTTAGAACCGAATCCATTTCCATTTCCATAACCGCAGCGGTCATTACCTCCTTGATACCAACCACCGCCATTGGAGTTTTCGTAACCTCCATAATTAAAGCTGCCCTGGTTCCAGCCACCTGCATAACTGTTGGAATTGTTGCTAAACCCACCACAGCCTCCAGGTGTGCTGCCTTGGCCATTCCTGGAGCCAGTCATTTGGACAGCTTTTTTCACCTTGATACTCTTGGAGCCACGAGGGAACCACTTGCGGATGATGCACTTGCCAACAGTCGAAATCGAAGCTAATGAAGCAGAATCGCTTCTGTTTGTCTTTAATCATATCAAGTTTTTCGACAGTGCCAAACTTGGTGAAAATATCACAAACCTCATCCTTGCTTGTGGTTTCTTCCAATCCACTAGCAAAATCTTTTTTCACAGGCCTTGCTTTCCTTGCTGCCATCGTGGGGAATAACCTTCTTGGTGACTAACTTCTCTGCATTAAGGTCGACCTTGTGGTATGATATACCGTTTTCCATAGGCGTTAACTCCTCGCACTAAAGCGGCGCATAATCCCTTTGAAGATTAAATGTGGTTGAAGAAAATAGATGTTTTTTGTCTTATTTTATTTGTTGCAAAATAAAGCAATATGTTAAGTTATTCAAAGGCAACACGGGAAGTTAAGGATTACAACAAAAAAAAATCCCTGTGTTGCGGCTTGTTCGCCGAGTAGAACTGGTTCTCCTTTTGCCCCCTCTGGCGCATTTTAAAAATGAGGAGGGCAGTTCCGGGATACTATGTGACTATAAAAGACACATGGTATTTCTTTCTTCCAAAACCGTTGCCTAAAAGTATAAATTTTAACAAGATGTTAACTGTCACACACAACTTAACCTGAAACATGTGATAATTAAGCAGCATGGGACAATGTAAATTTAATTCATGTGAAAGCTGCTAATGCAGACTACGACAGAATTATATTGCAATAGTTCAAATATCTGTCCATGGTTTGATAATAATCAATTAGGCAGAACTCTGTCAAATGTTTATTTAATATCGAAAATTGTAAAATAGCTGCTACTTTAGAAGGGCAGAAGAAAGTTCAGCAGCTCAAAGAGGGTGACCCCGGAAAATTACCTGGTTTTCTGAATTCACATTTTACTGGGTTGATCACAAACCCACATTCTTTTAAATGCTTTAACACAAGTTCTACATTTTGCATAGAGGAACTGACTATAAGGACATTGTCCACATAGATAAAACCAAAATCTAGGCCATGAAATACATGGTCAATAAATCTTTGGAACGTCTGTGCAGTGTTTTTAGTCCGAAAGGCACATGCAAAAATTTGTATAAACCAGTGTTTATAGCTGTTTTGGGGATGTTGTTAGGCACTACCAACATTTTGGGGTAGGCCCTAATAAGATCTAATTTCGAGAATATTGTTTTATCTTGGACTATTGTTATGGTGCCGTAACCTATATGATGAACAGTTGGACTCGTCCATTTCTAATATAAATACTGGAAGCATTTAGCCTTCTCATAATTGGATTGAACTCCAGTCTACCCTGAAAGTCAGGACTCATATACCACTTCTTCTGTTTTCTGTAAATATCTTTTCTTCAATATATATTGTTCACCTTACCCCGTGTTTCATGTCCTCTATTTCGGCCCCTAAACAGGGTCACAAAACCTATGCAAGCTATATCATGGATGTAGGAAATAGGGTAATAGCATGTTTTAGTTACATAGTTAGATGTCCTATAATTACCTCATGCCATTCATGTGCAATCACTCTTTTGTACTAAATGTAATAAAGAACCCCAATTTGTTTTTGGTGGAAAGAGAATACCCACTTTCAACATGTGCTTAAACCTAGCTTTACCTAAGCTTAATTCTTCTGGTGCCAGCCTTCTGTGGCAGCTATGCATTGGGGACCACTAGTGTCAGCATAATGAGTGACCTGTGGAAGATAGGTTTTGCTATGCTTGTTCATCTCTGCAAAAGTCTGAAAAATAGGACTCTGTTGAACATCGTGAGGCACAGTGGGATGAAGTTTGAAATTGATTCTGCTGATGTCACATTAGTCTCTGGGTCAATCAGACAACATCTGTGAACGTTCATGGAAGATTATATTTGTTAAAAAAAAATCATTTGAACATAAAGATAAGAATAAGGTATTGCATGAAAAATAAATATCAGTTAATGTTATTAAATTAATATTTTTTAAAACAAATACATGAATCATGATTCTTTTTAAAAATAAATTGTTTTGAACTAATGACCAATGTCAATTAGATATTCAGACAACTGTAAGTTAGCAAATTACCCATTGTTTTCGAGACCAAATGTTTGATCTAAACACATAAACTAACCTTCCTTCTCCTTTGGTTTATGCTGTAGTAGATGCTGATTATTGTGTTTACTACTATCTTCCTCTGTTTGTCGACAACAACCAGCAAATATTTATGCATGCATTTAATTTTTAAAAATTTCTAAGCTCGATAATTGATGTCGGTCTTGTAACTTTTTTATGATATCCTGCCTACATTTATGCCAGGTCATGTATAAGTCTCTGAGGTAAGATCAGTACCTGTCAAGAGGGTGTATAACTGGGAATATTTTTGAATTTATGTGGATGGAACACTTTCTTTGAAATCTTCCTATCCAATAAAAAATGTCTGTATGCTGACACTATTCCTCAGGGAAATGTGGTTGGCACATCCTTGGGTTGAAATGTTTGCACTCATAGATGAGTTTAATCAATTTAAATCCGGTCTTTATCTCAATTTTGATATTGCAGACGGATTTGTTTCAATAATGTCATAATTCACATTTCGGTACATGTGATTGTATTGACATTTCGGTACATGTGATTGTATTGACATTTCGGTACATGTGATTGTATTCACATTTCGGTACATGTGATTGTATTCACATTTTAGTATGCAATATCCCAGTGTTTAGTGAGAGTTCTCCATATGCTGATAATTTGGTGTTGCTATACCTCATCAGTTTTGTCACTCAGTGGAAGTATATCATATATTAGTTTAGATAGTATATTTATCTAGTAGCCATTATTTATTTTAATTTTCACTCTTGGTTTGTGGATTCATTTAATATCTAGAGAGCAAAACACTTGGTCATCTATGGTTATATTTTTTACAGATCATACATGATGTAATCACCATCGAACCACTGTCCTTGTCTTGTTTAATCTATTCCCAGAACTGCAGCATGTGTATAAATTTATGCACGTTTTTCTGGTCAATTAAAGATAGTGTCTCTTTTTACATATGAAGGCGAATTTAGACACGGTTGATGGCTAGTGAAAAGATTTTCACAGCAATACCAGTTTATGCACCACAATGTGAAGATGTGAAGGATGAGTTTTATGACAGACTTCTTGCAGTAACTTGATGAGAAGGAATTACTTATAGTGGCAGGAGATTTAAATGAATATCTTCGAAATACATGATTGTTTTGAGGGTCTTCATGCAAATACTGTTTTTAAGAAAAGGAAAAGCCATCACATTATTTATGAATCTGGAATAGCAATGACTCTAATGTTGGATAACAAAAAGAACTGAAAGCTCTTCAGTGATGTAAAAGAAATATCTAGTGGACACAGCATAAGAGTTATTTGTAAGTTTAAGGTGAAGAAAGCTGATGAGGTAAAACGAAAATTTATCTCCAAGAAAAAGATGTGAAGGTTGCATGAAGAGCATGTGGAACACAAGTTTACAGACCAAGTGAATGCCTGTTTGGTTACCAGATCCATTTCAGGAAGTGTGGAAGAGCAGTGGAAGAAGGATACACTGTAAGGTAACAGAGAAGACTTGAAGTGGGAAAAAAGAACCTCCAAGACATAGAGTAACAGAGAGGTGGAATGAGAAGGCAATAATTGTATTAGAAAAAGCAGAAACGATGGAGTGAATAAGGACATGTATGTCGTGGCAAAAGGGATAGCAAAAGAGCAATCTACAAAGCCAAGGTGAAGGCCAAGCAGATATACAACAAAGGGTTTACCAAAAGAATGAAATATTCAGGATAGTTAAACAGATGGCAAAGACAAATATGGATATTTTCAGTGAGAAGTTCATTCGAAATGGTAATGGACAAGAAGAATGCTTGGAAATGTTAAGAGAGATTTTTGAATACTGAGTTTTCATGGAACCAAGAAAATCTTGAAGTTGCAGAAGCCATATGGAAAATATAGGTCTGAGAGTGAATCTTACCAAGACCAAATTAGGATCAGTAGTTTTAGTGTTGCAAATCCCCAGAAAGAAGAAAGTTATTTGCTCAGTTTATGGAAAAAGAGTTGGGAGTAACTCCATTTTTCTGCTAAGTAGATACAGTAAGGGACATCAGAAGTCCAGTGAAATTACAGGTTGGTTGAAAGATGATAACGAGTTTGTGTGCAAGAATTATAAGCTAATGAAGATGGATGAGAACTCAGATGTGGAGAAAGTATATTTGGATGGCGAGGCTCTTGAGGTTGTCATGAAGTTTTATTATCTTGGTGATACCATTGGAACACAGGGAGGAGCTGGTGCTGGTGTGATAACAAGAGTTAGGAGTGGATATAGTAAGCTCAGGGCACTTCTGCCATTATTAACCAGAAAAACGTAACCACTGTCAACCAAAGTAAAAATCTATCAGGCATGTGTGCGCAGTGTGATGAAGTATGAAACTGAAACATGGCCAGTAAGAGATATAACCATTAATACAAGCAGAGATAGGTTTAAGTAAAATAATTTGAAAGATTCTCAGATGATTTTATCTTAGATTTACAATTAAAGATAACTTCGTAAATAAATATTGTGTTTGAATGAAAGATTACCCCTTTTTAGTGCTTATTTATATCTGATATCAATCGGAAGGTTTAATAATTTGCATATTGGTTTGAAAAAGGATATTCTATTAATTAACTATTTGTTATTGTTTTCTAATTCGATAATTTTGATTTCAATATAACAAATAGTTCTGTTTCACAATATTATTTTATTTCCTAAAATAAATCTTTAGCATTTGTGTTCCAATGTTTGTTTCATTAGGGGAATCGACGTGAATTTCAACAAGTTTTGATCTATTTCTAAATTGTAAGTGAAAAGGCAAATTGAATTCTTTCTTTTCCTTTCTTTATGGTCACAAAGATAAATAAATTTGTATCGAAATAATCAAAATGTTAATGTTTATATGAGTAAATGAAAGATTTTGTTTCATGTTTACAACAAATTTATGAATTAAATGTTTATTATTTTAAATTGATGTTTCAAGTAGCGAACTTTGCAAAGTTATAGTGAACCGGCAAGCCAGCTACTATACAACAATATGTTCGCTTCTTTGCTACAACAGTCAAGAAATGTTGTTTTTCTTTGGCTTAGAAATAAACCAAAATACTTAACTTTTGTCCACTGATTTATCAAGAGTTACTTTTGAATTGACAGCTTGAAGACTTTAAAAACACTTTCAAATTTCACATGGCCATAAAGAAAACCGATTGACAATTATCTATAATAATGCTGGGGCGTGTGATAAAGGTTTGACAATGTTTACTTGACACTCAAAATGATTTTGGATACTAAGATTTTCATTCATAATATTCCATTTGATTTGAATGTTGATTTGACTGTGAAACCAAAGAAAAACAATATTTTTTGATTGTGCCACTATTGTATCAATACATCATATTGTCTTTATTTAATAATTATTTATTATTGTATTGTTTTATGTGTTTATTTACTAACATTTATTTTATTTAGAAAATTAACAATACAATAAAACTGGCATACTTTCTTTAATTCTAGGTCACACTATTCATGAGGTAATTGTCTACTATTTACAGAGTCACATCTACTGATATTTTGTTGCACACATCTATGTGAAAGATGCTTGCTTGCCTCATTGTATCCACTGGCTACTTTTAGGACATTAGATCTAAGAATATGAAAGTTGGTAAGAATGATATTCTACCTATACAAATTGTTGTAAAGGAGTCATATTTGTTTTTCCAATAAAGGGTCCTCGAAGAAATCCTGAACATTTTAATGACACTGAATATGTTTTGAAAATCTCCTGCGTTTTCCAGATGAATTAGACTAATTTTGATGCTCTGAGTCCGAAAATGACCTTGGTTTTGCTCAATCAGGTCAGGTTTTTTTGCTACAGAATTTAAAAAAAAATCGATTTTTCGTAAAAAAAAAAAAAAATTCTGCGGATCATCAGCTGAGAAATCCCTGACGATTTTTTCCGTTTTCCTCAAGAAATAAAAGTTAACGTATCCAAATTCATTCAGTTTTTATTTAGTCCATCAAATTTGATAAGCATAATTATCATAATATTAGTATAAGTATGAGCGTTACATGACACAAAAGTTCAAAATTCACGCCATAAATCGGCGTTTCTTCGATTCCCGTGTGTGAGCAGCTGCTTGGTTGTCTCTCTTCAGCGACCAGCAGTAGTCCGTCATCATGACTGTGTCCCACCTCCCCTGGTACCTCTCCTCCATTTGGCGCATGTCCTGATGGAACCTTTCTCCCTGCTTGTCACTCATCGCCCCCCAAGGTTTTCAGGAAACTTCTCAATGTGTGAGAACAGGAAGTGCATCTTTATACTCAGCAAACACCCGAGTTTTTGGAAGGCCTCTATCATGCTGCTGATGAGTCTGGCGTGGTTTTCTGCCTTCGTGTTCCCCAGGAAGTTGTTCACCACCTGCACAAACGATTTCCACGCGGTGCACTCTAGGGTGTTCATGGAGTTTTGGAACTCTATGTCCTTTATGAGCTGCCGTATCTGTGGGCCATCGAAAATGCTGGTCTTCAGCTTCTCAATGGTCAGTCGAGGAAAGGCTTGGCACAGGTAGTTGAAGCACCTCCCATCCTTGTCCAGAGTACGCGTGAACTGTTTCATTAACCCAAGCTTCATGTGTAGAAGTGGGATCAATATCTTCTCCCGGTCAACAAGAGGTTCGTTTATGATGTTTCTAGCCCCAGGTACTAACTGCTCTCATGCCGGCCACTCTTTACATAGTGCTGGGCTCTGTCTCGACTGTCCCACATACATATAAAGCATGGGTACTTCGTGAACCCGGACTGCTGACCAAGTAGAAAGTTCACCATCTTTAAGTCGACGCAGATGATCCATTTGTACTGCTCATATTGGATTTTGTCGAGCACGTACTTCACTGCTTCATATTTCTCTTTGAGAGTTGTGGAGTGCGCAAGAGGGATTGAGGCGAACTGGTTCCCGTTGTGGAGGAGCACACACTTCAAAGAGCGCCTGCAGCTGTCAATGAAGAGTCGGCAATCTCTCAGATCGTATTGAGGAGCGCCGAGTTTAACAAGAAGACCGGCGATATCTCGGCAGTACACGAGGTCTTCCTCCTGGCAGAAGTAGCCCATGTAGTCCTCATGCCTTCTACGAAAGAAAATGATACACGCGTCCTTGCCAAGTAGATTTTTCTCTTTGAGTCTGGAGGCCAACAGCTCAGAGAAAGTCTTTGACAAGCTGAGATCTCGAACCAGATCATTAAGCTCACATTGTGAAAAGAGCTGCGGACCATCTTGTGCTTCATACTCGAACTCTTCTGTATATCCTTGCTCGTCTGTAGTGGTGGCCTCGTCGTCGCAGTCGGGAAGCTGTGTGAACGCTGGTACAGGAATTTCTTCACAGTGAGCCACTAGACGGCGGGCAGATGGAAGGTCGGGGTACTGGAGGCTGTGCCGATTCTTCCTGTTGATGCCAGTAGTATTGATGGCGCAGAAGTAACAATTCGATGCATGGTCAAACGGCTCCCTCCAAACCATCGGAATCCCAAACTTCAATGAAGTTTTCGCTCCCTTCGTCCACCGCTGGAGCTATTCCATTCCTTTTTCGAATTCATCGGGTTTTTAGAACAATAAAGGGAATTCCACAATTAGCCAATCAAATCAATTGAAAATAAACAAATATAAGCTGAATCCCCCGTTTACTGCTCTTTAAATACGCTCATACTGAAACATATAAATTTAATAAATTAGTACTAGGATTTATAGCCACTGAATATGCCATAATTGTACTATTTTCTCAGAGACACGAACCCGCATAACAAAACCGGCGTGCACCAACTTCCATGTCTAAACACACACTGAGCTCACAATGAGTTAATTTAAGGCAAAGGCAATGAATGTTAAGGTAATGAGAATATGAGAGAGAATCTAAAGGGCAATATTGTCACTACGGAGTCCTTGGGAAGAATGACCCAAATTTGCTAAAGTATAACCTTTGTTAGCCTAAATTCACACAAAAATATATTAAATATTAAATAAATTCTCTACATATTTATACACATAAATTTATGATAAACACAAATATATTAATTATTTATAATATTATTCGTGTCTGTGCATTGTAATTCGATATATTCTTCAAGAAAAATATGATTGAACTCAAAACCCCTGATATTAGCATATGTATAGCTCGTCAGGTAGGCCTATGGCTGTATCTCAAAAAGTTGACCTGATAGAGCAAAATCAATGTGATATTCGGACTCAGAACAGCAAAATTAGTCTAAATCATCTGAGAAACCCCTGACGTTTTTTTGGCTGTTATCCAGTGTAATTCAAATTTTAATTAAATTTAAATCATGGTTTAATTATACAAAATTAAGCAGATTCTAAATAATGTAACACTTTTCTAAGCTCACAAATTTTGTCCTGTAATTATCTTATTGATTAAATATTTTTACATTGGCTCTTCTGGTCAGTAAGTTCTTATGTCCAGTAATGAAACAGCCATTCATGTTCGAGTAGGCTGGCTGTTTGGTCTCCTCCAAACGAAACCAATATCTATCTATATATATAATTCAGCAAAATGGGCAGAGGAGGTAAGTTTAGTTTCTGTAGATCAGATATATGGGCCTTAAGCTGATGAGTTGTTTGCATTTGGTTAGAAATATGTTTGTCTTGATTTACAGGCCTGTTGTTTGGTGGATTCTTCCACCAAGTATCATTGTAACTTCTTAAAATAAAACATTGTTAATTGTTTTAAACTAGAGTTGCGGTTTTGTTTGGAGAAATAATCCTTTTGTTACAACAGTGACAAACACCACATGATTGACTTTGTAACTAGTGTCTGAATCAAGCACCAAATTCGGAGAAAGACGAGTAGACAATCACGACCTGTGCAAGAATGCATACAAACTCAGGTTTATGATAGAATATTGCCCCCAAATTCAAGTTTTAAGTTATTTATGCCAGGTGATGTTGCTGGTAGAAAATTTCTATAATTTACATGTTTTGACCAATTATTCTCATGTTTACAATGTTTCAGTCATTGTATTCTCTGACTTTCTTCACGTGCATTTTGTCAAACTAACCTCTCCACTGAGTAGACTGTTTTCATCTCATGTTGCATTTCATTTTTGGATACCCAGTCTCAATTAATTTATATTGAATTCCTTCATCAGGAATTGAATTCACATCCAATTGTTTTGGATTTTTTTAGATGAGGATTGATATTTTGAATTATTCAGATTACTGTTCTCATTTAGGATGTTATGTGTAATTCAATCAAATACTAATCATAATAATAATAATAATAATGAATTGAATGTTCGCATGTGTGTTCAAGTGTAAACATTAAACTTTGATTTCTTTATTTTTTATTCACAGATGTTCCTACTTAAAAGCATTTAATGAGTGATTGATCTACATTTTTCTGTGATTCCCTGTAACGAAAATATATGTTATTATATGGAAGAAAAGTGAACTTTCTTGCTGTAAGTTGTTGTTAACTTTAAAGATGAACTTTAAATGATATATTGTGAAAAAAATTTTCTTGTCAATTCTCTGGATTATGTTTTATACAAAGTTTCTAAAATGCTGGAGAAAAGTCTCACATGCTGAATGCGAAGATCTCTTTAAGAAATCTCATTAGTTACATATCAAGTTTGAAATTGGACAAATATTGCTAATCTCTTGTTTATAGATTTTTCTTTTACATTGGCAGCAAAAACCTATGCAGTTTAAATGCAGGAATTTCCTTTTCAAGAAATGCTAATGCTACAGTGTTATTTTTTAAAACATTTACAACTAACTTTTCTCTGGTATATAAAGTCTCAATCAAGAAAGAAATTACCATAATCTGTTGGATATTTTTATGAACATGAATTTTATGAATCTTTGAGAGAATAAGAAATTCAGGTATATCATTGAATTTTCAACTTTAACACAAAAACTTCAACATCAATGATGTAAGATACTATATTTTTTATGACAAGTGTGATTTATAACTTTCAAGTAAATTTGACCAAGAAGAAAAAATGGAAAAAAACACCAAAGATAATCCGTATATTTGTAAAATATGTGGTGATTCTTGTTCAAATGCACCAAATCTTACGAAACATATGCGAACACACACTGGAGAAAAGCTATATCATTGTGAAGTGTGTGGCTCTTCTTTTAATAGGAACTCACATTTTGTTGAACATATTCGGACACACACTGGAGAAAAGCCATATATTTGTAAAGTATGTGGATATTCTTGTTCACACAAATCAGGTTTAGTTGTACATGTTCGAACGCATACTGGGGAAAAACCACATTCTTGCGAAATATGTGGATATTCTTGTTCCCAGAAATCAAGTTTAATCGTACATATAAGAACACATACTGGCGAAAAGCCATATTCTTGTAAAGTATGTAGCTATTCTTTTACTAGTAAATCAAATTTAGTTGTACATATGCGATCACACACTGGGGAAAAACCATATCTTTGTGAAGTATGTGGATCTTCTTTTAATCTGAAACTTAGTTTAGATGGGCATATGAAAAAACACTGAAAAAATACAAACAATTGTGCTTAAAGGGACGGTTAGAATCCTAAAAAGATCTCTTGGTTAGAGTCTCTGGAATAGCGAGTGAATATCTGGCATCCAGTAAGATGCCCCATCCCCAGAAAAACAAAAAGATAAGAAAATTGAAAAAGAAAGAGAAAAGCACATGTTAAAATGTGTAGCACTTCGTTTTCAAGTAAATCAGCTTGAGTTGTGTATATGTGAACACATCAGATGAAAACCATATTATCTAAAGATTTGTATCTGTTTTAGTCAAAAACCAAGTTCAGCTGTGCATATGCAAAGTCTCACTCGAAAGATGACAAAGTTTAACTAATGGTAAGTATAATGGGGACAAGAAAAAACTGTGTTGTGCATAACTGAACTGAATTGAACAATTTAGTCTGAGAGTCGACTATAAAGTTAAATTTGCCTTCTGCCTTTGTTCATGGTTAAGTACACAACAATTTCCTCTACTTTCCATAAGACAATGTGTTATCATAGATAAATACTTATGCATGTCAAATGAGTTCTCTTTGCCATACTTTTACTAAAGAATCACATGCATATATGAAACAGCACTTCAAGAAAGCTTTAAAAAAGTGTGGCTTTTCTGAAGTGTGCAACTTTTTTTATTCAAAAATAAACTTTGTTGGATGATATTAAAACATACATTCTAGAGAAGTCATATTTTTATGAAATGTTTAGCTCTTAATTTTCAGAAAAGTCTAATTTTAATGGCGCATATGCAAAAACTTTCAGCAGAGAAACCATACGGTTCGTAGTTTTTGCCTCTTCCTGAAATAATTTTTGATTAGTAAAATACTAACAATTAAGAGAAACCATATTTGTATGAAATATGTGCTTTTATGTTTAATTCTGGTGAAAGACGGTATATACAAAAATCTTTTCAAAATGGCAACTTTTCATAGTTGTAGTGATCTTTCCTTTCATTGAATGAATGTTTAATTGAGAAAAAAGACAATACAATTTATGAAGACAGTAATGACTATATTCTGTGTACAATATTCAAAATATTTGACATTTCATAATAAATCAAATAAAATTTATTGGCATAAATGGCAAAGTTTAACAAGACATGTAAAAGGACAATTAAAAGATGTGTCTGTCTATATACGATTTGAATATTTGTCCAAGGCGACTTTAAACGTGGATATGATAAGCATCGTCATTACTTCTGGTAGACTGTTCCACAGAACAGAAACATAGATAGAGAATGTCGCTTTTCTTCTAATGAGACAAAAGTGCCTATGGTATATCTTTTGCTGACCCACGTGGAAAGCACAATTTGGTGCTAGGGTGAAAAACTCCTCAAAAGTTATGTTTAAATTCCTGCTGATGATATTTTATGTCAGAATCATGTCTCTCGCATTCTCCACTGCTCAAGTGAAAAGTAATTATCCAAAGATCAGCAACCATGACGCGTGCAGCATTGCTTCAAACTGTTTGGTCATCTGCAGGCTGAGCACGGCTTCTGGCAGCCTGTTCCACGGTGCAACGACCCAAACAAAAAAAGACGCCTTCACACGATTAGTAAATTAAACTGTGAAGCAATACATTCCACACATTCATGAGGTAATCAGTATTCTTGTGTACTATCTTGACTTTCATTGTGGAGAATTATTGATTTGAGAAAAGAGAACAAATCGAAAGTAAATTCTATTCTACTTAAATGCTGGAATCTGGAAGTGAGTAAATCCACCAGCAATCGGAAAACAATGATTTGACATGATCTACTAGAATTTCTGTCTACCAAATTAACAAATAACAATGAGCATTAACAGCAGAGAATTCTACAATGGAAATCTCTTGAGAACTGTTATTTAAATCTCAAAATAAAATTCATTCTTACTTTAATATTTTATTTTTCTGCATTACTTGTTTGTAAAATATATGAGACTTTTTTCCAACATATTCATTTTCTCAAACTTATCTAAAATATTTTATATTTTATTTATCAGCTGAATAATCAGCATAATCTAATTCAGCTTGTAAAGTATGACATTTAGAAATATTATTAATCCACTGTTGGTACACTTTTCAGTTCACAGCTGAATAGACTTTCACTGTTAAGTTTCTCCTGAGTCATTTTTCAAATTACAATAGCAATACTCTATAATTTGCATGTAAGTTAAACATCTTATATAGAATAGATATAAACAGTTATAATTTTAAAAAAATACTTCATGCTTTATGATTTGCATATAATCCTTAGACACACTTTTTATTGTTTCATAATTAACTAATCAATTAATATTGCACCAGTAAATTGCCTTATTCTGTCACAGACATACATTGTGGTGGACTTGAGGTGAAATAGCCCCATCATATAGCAATTGAATGACGGTTCAGTGGACTAAAGAACTAGTCCTATCATACGACGGTTGAAGGATTGGTAAAATTAATGGTTGGATAAGTGGAGCTAGTCGCCAGATGGACAGTGTTACTGGAACATCAGCCGGAGTAACTGATGGTCAATGATTGAACCATTGGTGTTTACATCTGGACGAAGTAACAGCAACTGTGACTGTAACAGCTGAAGATGTAAAAAGCATCCTGTTGGAAGACAGAAAAATAAATTTGGCCAATAATTTAGTACAGCGTGAGAAATCAGACAAACCGATATCTGAACAACCCTGTCAGCAGGGCCACAAATTCATCGGCATCAGCCACATGCATAGGGGTACCTACCGAAAATGAGGTTACCTGTAGGCTGTGCATGGCGATTTATGATGCCTTAGGATGGGATCCTGGTGGCTGAGTGTTCCATGGCCTGGTTGCATAAATGATTATGTGACTTGTAACACTACTTCAGCCCTTACTTTGGCTAGATGGGAGGTTGGAGAAGCCTGATCCGATGAATCGGCTGGTCATGCCATACTCAAGTATCTATAACCGTATTATTCAATCTGATTCTTCGAAAAATTAAAAACCTTCTACTCCAAATAGATACTAGAAGGTGGTTGCTGAGGATCAATTGTGTTGTAAACAAAGAAGATTACCAATACCAAGGAGTAATGTTTTCCAAGGTATCCTACGAGCAATGTATTCTGAGAATATAAAATAATTATCCTACTTATAGAATTACATTTGATAACTCTATTTGGCATTAAATAACCCATGGATGGTTGATATGCCGTAAAACAAACCAATATCTGAAATGTTATCAATAGAGTTCCTGGAAGCTGGAACTAGGGCCTAGGAACATACTACACTTTGATCTTAACCATTAGTGCCATTTAACTGTGGACTTGCTTCTAATTGCCGCAAGATGTAGCACAAGCTCCTCTGATGGTGAATTCTGGTTGTGTAGAAAATAGTCATGAACAAATCTGTTAGCATTCCTCTGTAAGAGCACTTCAAATGATCGACAATAAAGCACCCCTTATTCCAAAAGTAGGAGATAATACTTGGGAGGGTGCATTTCCTAAACCTGAGCTGGAGCATACCTCATCATGACAAAAGAACCTGGTTTGTCGAAATGATTGCAGAAATGAACCCAGGCTGGTATAAAATATGCCATGAAACAGCAGATCTGAAAGCATTTTTTTCTTTGCTCGTTGTTGAATTTGTGCTTTAATAGACTGACAACATTGATGAGCCAGTTAGAAAGAAGAGGTTAAGGCCACATCAATTAACAATATCTAGTTTTTTACCAAGGGAGTTGCGATTGTAAACAGCCCACAACAATGAACGTCCTGCACAAATGAAAACCCATGGATACTATTGTACCCCACCAGACATTACCTCCGCTTTTCTTAGTAAGCTGGATTTAATTGCCTATGCTATGAGGTTCCCTCATTCGTGAGGAAACACCTACAGGTCTATATAGATATATTATCACATCCACTATGCTCCTTACAGAAGCTGAATATTCTCCACTTTAAACAGTAAATACAGACAATTTCTTTCTTTAAAACCTTTCTTTCTTTTACTCTCTTTCTTCCGACTTCCTCTTCTCATTCATGCAAAACGAAAGAAAGAAAAACTACTTTAGTCAATAGTTCATGTTGAAAAGAAAGAAAGAAATAGTAGTTTTTTCATCCAGGAAATGTTTTTCATGGTCTAATTTAGTGCTTAACACTCCTTGTATGAAAATCGGATGTTATCTTTCTACAGATTCGCGACATGTGGCAGAGATAGACACAATTTTGTTTCTTTATAAACACCTCTATGTTCGCTAACTAATTAGGTGACTGTTCAATCAGGAGCAGCTGATCAGTCTGTATAAATAGGGTGCCCACTATCATCATCACAGGATCTATGATGTCTCTGTTTCTTCTACAACTAGCAACCTCTCTCTCTCTTGTCTGCTTTCATCATCATCATTTCTCTGTTTATATCTACAACTAGCAGCAGTTTCTGATTCTGTCTGCAGCAGCATCATTATCTGTAGCAGCTATTTCCTAGAGATTTATTTTATTTCTCTTAAAATGTTGTTGTACGTACAACATCTGGCTTCCTTTTGTTGTTGTCATGTTCATCACATATCTTTCATTTATTTATTTTTACTTGGAAGTGGGCGTCATAGTACACTAGACAACCATCCATTGACTAGCTCGTCCATGCCACCGCTCCTGCTACAATTCGGTGACTCTGACATGATTATGACACCATAAACAATTGCATGGATACAATTTTGTACGTAACCACTACAAGCCAATCCACCTGACCAGACATGATCCATTACAGCTAAGAACAAAAACCCAGCCAAAAACGAGTGGCATCTTTATGAAGTCATTGACTTAATACAGACGGTTTAAAGTCAAATTCACTCAACATCTCTATGAGCCTTCAAGGATCACCAGCGCTCTCATTTAACAATATCACAACCAACCATTCCCGAACAATTATCTAGTCAGAAAATTACCTGGAAATCTAACCAACAAAGTCATCACCGGCAAGACCATAGAAAAGTTTCAACAGCTAAAATTTGCCGCTTCTTTTAGAAAACAATGGACTGCTACATCAATCTTATATAATATTTTCTAACAAAACGGTTGTCAAACAAAAAGGTAACAAAGCCCTCTTATAAACAACAATATGTTTAGTTGAGTGACCTATACCGTTGGGCATAGGTTGCCAAAAGTTAATACACAGTGGAGAAAGTAAAATAGGAAAGGGTCGGCTGCCGTATTTCTTCAAGCAGTGGGGGATAGCCTTGCTCAAGGTCGGGTTGACCGAGGTGAGAGAGGAGACGTCTTTCTTTATTGGTTCCTAGGAGCTCTCTGTTGATTCTTTGTAATTCCCTAAGCGTCTGGAAGTAGTCTTTAAAAGGTCGGTTAGAATTAATATACCCTCGAGGCTGATTTTTTATTGTGTGACCCAACCACCATACAGACTGCTTTACGTGAAAGAAAAGAAATGTTAATGTATATTACTGCTACATGACCCCTGCTTAGGCAGAAAGCCGGCAGAGAAAAGAAGGTAGTCTATTGGTAAGTGTAGGAGTTTGAAAGAAAAAAAACAAAAAAATTGTGAACTTAGTCTATAGAAAAATTGTTTGTTCTTTGATGAAAATATATCTTTGCTTTTCAGTGAAAAGTATTTTTAGTAGGGACAGGAATTTTTTAATGTTGATATTTTTCATGTAATAGTACGGAAGAGTACAAGAACTCAAAAAGCTATATATAGTATATATACTTAGAGTTTTTTTGGCCAATTTACTCACCAACCAATACGTGTGGTGGTGACGTGTGTAATTTGTACATGTATTCAATTATACAGGTGTAGTAAGAGTGGGTTGATGCAAAGTGTATGTAGAGGGAATATAGTTCTCTTGTATTATGTCTAAAACGACTCATTTTACTCTATCAATCGATATGGACTTTTTTCCCACCAATATCTAGGGTGAACAGTTTGTCAGTATGTGCAAGCATGCGATAAGGACTGGTATGAGGTGGAGTGTGAAGGGGCTTTCACAGCATCCTTTCATAAGTAAACATGGGTCCATGTTTAAGTGTCTTTCAGGACCAAACATTTTATGGTCTGTTGCTGAGAGTTCATAAATGGGAGCTTATTTAAAATAAGACAGCAGTCTGTTTATGTACACAGCTAGATCTGTTGCCGTTAAATTATCGGTGTCAGCATCTGACCTGGCAAAAATAGAGATACTCTATAAATGAGTTTGGCTGGGGAGTATCCAAGATCCTCTTTGATAGCTGTATGACAGCCAAGAAGGACAATGGATACTATGTAGCATCGGTACAATACACAGCAACTGCCGCAATAACCGTAATTATCGATATTTTGAATCTATGCTTGACTTCAAAGCTGGACGATGATTGCAGCAATTTGCTCAATCAGAGACAATCTCATATGAACTGAGATGGGTATCAGTGGTAATAAAAGACGGCACTTGCAACATCCTACCTTTTTTTGGCCACGAGATGGCACAGTTATCTTGTTTATCCACACTGCTTCTCTCAACCCACAAAATTCTCTCTTGGGATGCAACCCTCCCCAGGCCGTCTGGCCCTGGGTTTAACAAGAAGACCCATGGATCCAACATGGCAACAGCCACACACATAATGTAATACAAACACACACATAACTACATACATATGGACATCGCCTGACATTAATACATGCTTACATAAAGACTTTCTCTTTATAAGAACATTTTTCTGTGCTCTACTAATGGGACATTTATTCAACAACACATCGACTCTAACCTTTTTCCTCATCCAAACTTGTGGACACATTATTCTACTCTACTAACCCGTATTCTTTCTCCTGCCGTTATCTACTTGATTCCTGAGCAGATAAACTGCTTGTAAACTTTAAGCAGCCAACAAACTTCCCTAATTCCTTTCCTTTACATGTCAACGAAGTTATTTTAGATATGAGAAATTGACTTTTCCCTTTTCTATACATACTCACTCGATTGCTGTTGGTCAGGATAAGTACAATTGGTGATGAAAGTGTTCTATCATCCTATTAGAAGCTGGGTGATAACTAGTGGTACAAATATGCTTAATCCCCCAAATTCTGGAAAGCTTATGGATTAGTTGGGATTCAAACTGTCCACCACGTTTGATTATAATAGTTGTGGGAACTCTGTAACGTGATATCCACCTCGATATTAAGGTTTGCACTACAGATGTAGCCTAAATGTTGTTTTGGGGAATGGCTTCAGGCCACCATGTGAAGCGGTCTATACAGGTCAGGAGATAAGTAAATCCTGTGGTCGAATGGGATCAACATTAACATAGCTGCACCGAGCATCTGGAATGGTGAATGTTCACAGTGGTGCATTGATATCTTTGTGCACCATTGATTTTGGCAAGATACAAAGGAATGTGTCTAGGCAGTGATCGCACCTTATATTTGGCAAGAAAAAAATGTATCCGAAATCAGCTTCACTGTAGCTTTGAGTCTGGAGTGTGCCAGATTGTGAAGAGTTATTGGAACAAGAGGTTGAAGTGTCACAGACGATCTGCGTATCTGAAGTGAACACAGGCAGGTATATATATTTGCCAGTTGCAAATTCAGCTAACGACAAATCCAAAGTATCCAGACATGGCTGGTCTAAGGCCATTTACAGTAGATCAGTGTCCGGAGGTTAGAACAGAATTAATATGAAGGTAAGACAAGGTGCCTGCCACTACATTGTGTTAACTGGAGATATGTCTAATATCATTGATAAATTGCGAAACAAAATCCAAGTAGTGAGGTAGCAAGGAAAGTATTTGGGTGGCTTCGAACACAGTGCGAATGTAAGCTTACAGTGATCAGTGAAAATCACAAACTAATGGACCTTAAGTGAATGCTAAAAGTGTATCACTGTCTCAAACAAATATGTGAGAGATTTTAGTTGTTGGTGCTGTTATTGCAACACTGTACCTACAGCAGTGCCTGATGCATCAACGACCAGTGAAAACTGTGCACCAGACACAAGATTTACAAGTAAGGGTGTCTTCGCAATTTTTCCTTCACTTTGTTAAAAGCTTTTAGCTGATTATTATTCAGCAGAATCTGCTCATTTTTATTCTTCCTGTTACGTAACAGGTAGGAAAAAAGAGACAGAAGAGCTACACATAAAAGCATCTAATAAGTAAGCAGACCAAGAAGTGCCATAGTTTATGTAGTGAAATGGGTGGTTGAAGGTCTTGTAGCATGTTCACTTTTTCACGTTTAGAAGATATATCTTAAGGGCTGATAATGTGTCTAAAGAAATCAAGTGAAGAAGCACCGAAAACACATTTACCAGGGTTAATCCTAACTTGGTATTGCTGAAACCGTTCAAACAGTACACAGAGATGAGTGACATCCTCCTCAGATACTTGCCAATAGAATGTCGTCTATGTAATTATAGACAAAATCGTGATCTTGCACTACTTCATCCATGAAACTTTGGAAAGTACTAGCCATGTTTCTCATACCAAAAGACAGGAATTCGAACGGTCCAAATGGAGTTGTTATTGCAGTTTTAGATATGTCAGCTGAATTAACTGGTAATAAGCCTTAACCAAATCTAGTTTGAAAAAGTTCTTACAACTGTGAAGAGATGAAGCAAGATCTTGTATATGTGGGTAATGATCAGGTACAGTCATGGTGTTCAGTTGTCGATAGTTCCAAGTCAGATGCCAATCTCTAGAGCACTTCGAAACCAAATGCAAAGGAGAACCCATGGACTTGATGAAAGGCATATCATTCTCAGTGGCACCATATGGTTTAACGTGGCCTTCACCTCTTTTAATTTCTCTGAAGGGAGGTGTCGAGGGCATAAAAACAGGGGCTGGTGCTCAAATTTATGTTTTGTTGAGTGAGTAGGTTTGCCAACTCTGTGTTGGAGTATAATAATTTCTGGTATCGATAGATGAATAAAGAATATCAGGCTGATAGATAAGATGGTGGATTTAAAACCATGACGGAAAGTTCCGTATTAGCATAAATCAGCCAGCGTCTGTGCATATCTCCTAAAAGGTTCAAGTGGTGCAGAAAATCTGTCTCCAGAATAAGGTAAAACAAATCAGAAACAATGAAAAGTCTTTATGCAATTCCAAGTTCAAGGATGAGAAATTTGACCATAAATGGGAATAGCAGAGTGATTTACTGGTGAAATGGATGAAAGTGTCGGCTTCTCAGTGATGAGTTTAAGAGGCCATATACTGCAATTGGTTCCGGTCATTATCAAGCTGCATGCTTGGGATATGGAGCCCATAATAAAATATGCATGATTCTGTGGAGACTGTCATTCTCAAGCCTCGATAATTAGTTTCTGTGGTTAGAAAAATAACAGGGTTTTTTACAAGTACATGCCACTATGCCAAAACGACTATGATAGAAAGCACAGTCCTAGATTGTTAGAGTGGCAGTGATGTGTAGATACAGAACAAGTCTGCAGTTGATGCTGCTTGACGGTGATTAAGATACACCCAGTTTTCTTACCACTTTGGTAAGACGCTCTATGGCTTTGAGTATAGCCAAATCTATAAGCGGTTGACTGGTTTCTGTTAGTGAAAACAAAGAGACTTTCACCTGTTTTTTTTAGAAGTAGCCACCAAGTCAGACTCTCTTGTAAAAGTCGCAAGATGAAGTTAGCCAAACGTGAATAGCCCCACCGAACGCTGGTGCAGCAGTGCTTAACATTATATATATATACATATAGATATAGATAACAGACTACAAAATCAGGGGCCAAACAAAAAACAATTTTAAAGAAACACATTTGAGATAAAAAAGAGGGAAAATGTGTATGTGTTGAGAAAGCCAATAATGAAATTAAAGAAATATGTTTTAGCAGACAGAAAAAAGGATATGTATGTCTGTATGTTGCTTTGTTTGTGCAACAGGATAAACAAATGTATTCACTTTTGAGGGGTCTTTGTAAAAATAAATATTGATAGAAAATATTTTTAAACTAAAAAATGTGATATTGCTTCTCATAATACATTAAATTGTGTTGTCTGCAGTCTTGTAAAGTTGGAGGTTTGTAGCGTTCATCAGTCTTCATTATTTAAATTGGCTGAAAAAGTTTTCTTCAAAAATTGTTTGTTTTTCCTCATGTAATAATTATAGTGTTTCTGAGTTTTTCTCTTTCAGCAAATTTTTTTCATCAAAAAATGTTTTTTTAGAACGAAAATTTTTTAAAAAGTTTTCTTTGTTGCGAAAAATGTTGCTTTTTTTTTAGAAGAAAAAGGGGTTTTGTGACTTACTATTTCAGTTACCCAAACTATTTGAAACGAAATAAGTTGAAAGAAAGCTTTCTTTGTTGTTTTTTTTTGTCTGTGAGTGCAAGTGTCCGTATTTTTGTACTTGTGTGATATTCTTGTCTGTCTTTTTTTCTGCTGCTGACTGGGGGGCCGAGTTACATACTTTTTTTCGTTTTTCTGTCAGATGGTTTGCATTGTTTTTCTTAAAATTCGGGAGTCAGCATTTAATAGGAGCCTATCTTCGCATGGACTGCTACATCAAACTTATAATATTTTGTAACAAAACGATTGTCCGACGAAAGGAAAGCAACTCCCTTTTATAAACAACAACGATATGTGCATTGAGCCACCTACACCATTAGCCATATGTTGCCAAAATTTAGGAGAGTTTCACAGTGGAGGTAATAAAGTAAGAAAACGGTCGGCCACTGAAGTGTAACAGCACTACTACAAATGGCAGCATTAACAGTATTTTGAATCTATGCTTTATTTCTAAGCTGAGCTTTGATTGGTGCAAGCATTTAACTTTGTTTCTGGTTTGCCCAATAGAAGTAATCTCTCATGTGAGCAGAGACAGGTATCGGAGCTTATCAAAGACAGTGCCCAATACATTTTTTCCTCTTTCTAGCCACAAAACGGCACTCCTACTTACTCATCCACGTTGCTCGGATCAACCCTAAAAACTTATCTCTTGGCATGAAAACTTGCCGTCGAACAACCCAACCCAGGCGTCAACAAAAATACTTTCAGTATCAAACATGGCAAGCAAATGGATGCACGTTGACTGATATTAATATAACACACACATGCATACTTACAAATATACATGAACTCGACGTTCCTTTAAAAAACGTACATACAGACATTCACATTATAAGACCTCTTCTTTCTTCTCTACTAACGGAACTTTTATGGTCACCCCTGACGTTTGATTTGAACACATAACAAAATTGTCCTTTTTCTATACTACATTTATGGTGACACCCAGAGCATACAGCCTTCTGACAAGTTTGTGGGTCGTCTTCATTCTTTAATATTTCAAACCATCTTTTGGAACCATTAACACTTAATTTCGCTTAAAAATTTGTTACAACAACAAATTCTGTATCAGCCAAGTCAACTATCAAGCATCATATAAAAAATACCAGTTTTAAAAGTGTAAACGCATTCTAGTGTACGAAAATACTGTCATAGTGGACGGTTGTTTATTTTCAAACTACCTTTTTTTCTGCTACACTCTACTTTCATAACACAAAAAAGAAATATGCTGTTATTCTTGTATTACAAAGCATGCCGGAAAGAATAAAAAGTGGGTCGTCATAATACTATGAATGAATGCATGTGCGAAATATTCTCATCGACCTCGACCACAACCTTTGTTAAGGAGGCCTGTTTGATCGAAAATGACGTCATACATTTTGCTGCAAGCGAAACATCTTGAAAAGTCAGGTTTTTGATAATGAATGGTAGCTTTTGTAAAAAAGTATTAGAAAATGTGAAAAATTGCATTAATAAAGAAAAGAAAGGAGCACGATCTGAAACTGAACTTATTTAATATGAATTTTAAAAAAAATCCAGAATTAATTAAAAGAAAAAAGGTAAGTTGTGTGTTGTTGCTGCATTGAAGTAAATAAACATTGATTTTAAAGACTAAAATTCGTGTTATTATCTTGATTGTAAACAATCTAAAAACAATTTTCTTTACAGAAGCTATTGAAATAAAAACATGCAAAGTCAAGCAAAGTCGATTATACTTCTGTTAAAGTTACAATATCAAACTATTTGTTTTATAGAAAATATTGTTTGTTACGATGTATGTAATTACATGTGTTCCTATTTACTTGCCTCTTCATGAGGGAAGAGTTAGACACAAGGTCGATTTTTTAATGTGGGAAGATCCAATTCCTAAGAAAGGGACCACGGAATTGGGACAAAAATGAAAATGGTCTAATCTAGAAGGATTTCTCCTTCACTGACCAAGGACAAATAAGATAAAGTGTAGTACTAGAACAGATACTACATTTTAAATTATTTATTTGTGAAAAAATACAAAAATACTCTGTAAGATTAGAAGGCCAAAGAACTGTAATTATGAATTTAGTAAACAAAAATGCAGTAATCAAATAAACTAACAAATTAAGAACAAACAATAAATAATTTAAAACATGAAAACGATAAATAAATAAATAATGAATGTAATAATAGTAGAAAACAATTTGGAAATAAATATATGAATATATAAACATTTGAACGGAATTTTCGGGGTCGTCACCGAAATTCGTCGTATGTTACTACAAAAAAGAGGGAATAAAATAAATAGACAAAAAAGGGAGCAAATAAAAAAAACCTACCCAGAGATGTAATTCAATATGGTTTATTAGTAACAAAAAAGGACTAGTTCCTGCTTTTGTTTTCAAAAGCAGGGTTAAAACAAGTTAACCCAAGGTAACAATAAAATAAAATAAGGGAAAAAATGGAGTCTCTTCAAAAGACTATTCCCAAAAAGGGGCTTGCCGTTTCAGACGATAATAGGAGAAAAAACAAGTTACTCCAACAAATATCGTCCCAAACGACACCAAAAATACCAGGGTGGATCGAAAGATCCGTACAAAAAAGATTATTGCCTTTGGCAACAATAAATACCGGCGATAAAAATAAGGTCTCGCCTTAACAACAAATATACATAAAAAGAGAAGAAGACGTCTTACTTGAAAAGAAAGCATACAAATATAACAAAAATTGTCCTTAGATGGAAATCAAAGGTTCCTATTTTTTTTCAGTTTCTTTCCTTCTTTCAAGTAAGGCCCACAAAGGGTAACAGTCTTTGGGATTTCTTCGCCCGAAATCTGCGAATACGATATCCGTTCAAGTATATCGTAGCCGTCCTCCTCTTTGATTTTAAACCCTCAAAGGGTTCAAAAGTTCTTGTTGGGTACTTTAGCTCAAATCCACAATAAATACTATCCTTTTCTAAAGGATAATTGTCTCAAAAAAGGGGTCCTTCTTCAACGTGGTTTTCTTCCATATAAAAATAGCCTCTGGCCTTCCACAAAAAGGTTTTTTTCCTTAGAACGACCCTTTCAAAGTTTAACGTCGTACGACGGAGAGCGAGTTGACTGTCCGCCTCGGACTCTGATCCTGGCTGCTACTAATTTCAAAAAGGCTCGAAGAAAAAGGGAAATGGCCTTGACTTTCGGGTTTCTGAGTACACTGTCAGTGTAGGTCATGACCCCTGTAGTCGGACTACTAACACCAATGCCAACCCTGAGGCAGGGGGATTAGGGCAGGCGTCACACATGACAACGATGCTGAATATGTCAAGCTAGAGGTGGGAGGGCAACTGGAAAGGAAAGGACGAAGCTCTCGTAGAGGCAACAAGATTAGTACAAAAAAGGAAGGGCTGACCTCCCCCACCCCCAAATGGCCAAGCAGATACAGAGGTGGGAAGAGCAGACCCCCTTCTCACTCACTGCCAAAATGGCTAAGAATTAAAATGTCCAAAATTTAGCTTTGTTTAAGTTTCATTTCTTGTCCTGAAATAAAATTCTTTTTCAAGTTTTCAGAATGTAACTTTAATTTAAAAAAGAAACAAGTTTTAACGGAATTTCTAGTCTATTATATTTTATTGCTAACAAATTGTTAGAAAAAATATTGTTGACAGGTTGACATAAAAGTTAAATATCATGTATGTTCAAAATTAAAAACAGAATTTTGTATTAGGGCAAACAATACTTTTTATGTTATACAGACCTGTTATTGTGTAAAAAATATTATTTTACAATTTGATATTTACCTATCAAGACAGGTTTGTCATCCATCTTGAATTTTAGTCTAAACGAATTTTTGTATAGTTTTATCTTCAAATCGCTATCAGACTTCAACCTTGAAAACGACATGAACAAAACCATCAGTATCCTTTTTTAAATACCAAACAATTACTAAATCAAAAATGAAATCATTTAAGAGAGAAATTACCACAGTCATATGTCTATATATAGTATGATGTGTAATTGTTCCCTCTGAATTGTCTTGTTTATTTTCTTGGCATCACCAACTGTGACGTCAGCAGAAAAACAAGATTCAATGGAATGACTTCTTTACGAAGACCACACCTCAACCCTTTATCCTTCCTTGGCAACTAGCTGACAAAAAAAAACTTCACTGAAAAGCCAACATTTTCTCATGAAAAAACTCTTCACTGAAGATTATCTGAAGTAACATTGTCAACAAATGGACTTTGGTTTACTTTCGGCAGCTTCCCTTATTTTGTCCTTTAGTCCTCACATTCCATGAACCATGTTTCTGACAAAGGGGGAAGGATTGCTGTTTTCTGGGTCAGAATCTATCCATCTAGCACTTATCGTTGGTTAGTTTTTGATTTGAAGTAGTATTTTTTTTAGTGGCTTATTGCCTTGTCTGGAGTGACTTCCATAAAAGAATCAATTTGTCACTGATGAAAAAGTAATGAGACACATCCAACTCACAACCTCAAATTCCACTTTGAAATAAATGGTTTTCAACAATTTTACAAAAATAAATTTGAATACGATCAATTCGCCTCGTGTTCACAATGCGGATTTACAAAACCACTGTCACAGACGGATTTATATTTAAAACGAATCCTCTTCAGTTAATAATACGGATTTATGAAACCACCGCCACTGGAGGATAAACAATATCCTTATTACTGCACATTCTGTCTGCAAACGAAACGCAAATTCAGACTTGCAAAACAACCGTCATGGTCGATCGTAATACGATTCGAGTGAACGCCAAAAAGTGAATGACTTGAATAGCCACCCTCTGTCTTTCTCCGGTTTGTTTTGATACGCTTTCCTTTTCACTTCCAAAAGCAAGTGAGTTTTCACAGGAACGTGTTAACTCAATATATTTTCAACCAATGAATATCCTTTTGAACCTAAAATCTAGAAAGCCAATGTCAAATTAACAAAGCTTATAAAAGCAGTGACCTGGTCAACAAAATTCGAGTTCTCTACAGATCTAAGCAAGCCACTTTATAAGGACCCAAGAACGTCTACCCCCTCTCGTCTTTGGCCAGGAGAGGCAAAAAGAGGGGAACACTTCAAAATTCAAATGCAAGCTCCATCCTTTTGCACACATCTACATGCACACTAACAGAACAAGGTAAACCTACACATACTTATACAGTACTACATTGTCTAATACTCACATACGCATATTACACATGCATATGTACACACACAAATATATATAGACATACACATCCTTAGCCCTCGTGTCTGCTAATTCACGGAACATTTTCCTACCAAAAACACGAGTTGCATGAACTTTATTAAATAAACATTTACTGACAAAGAATGCCTTTTATATTCATGTAAAATTATAGTTCGATAAATGTTTTATTAATTAATCATGTTTTCCTGAATTTTCATTCACAAAACTCTATTCATGTTAAGTTAGCACTTGCTAGCTGGTAACCTTTATACTCCCTCAAATCTTATTCATTTCTATTTATATTTAACATTCATGTTAGCACTTTCTAGCTGGTGACTTCTAATATTCCTCTATTTCATTTCTTTCCATTTATATTTAATAGGCATGCACACCCGTATGTATCTCCACTTCCTTCATATTCCTTCCTTTGCCATATTGCTACTAATGGATACATTGAAAAAAGAAAAACCTTTCTTTTATTTTGATAAGCTATTTTTATTTTCTACCGAAAATCAATCCAACCGAAGGGTATTTGTACCGCTATTACTACAAATGGCAGTAGCGGCACAAGCCACCATTAATTGTATTTTTAATCTATGTTTGACTTCTAAGCTTGGCTATGATTGGTGCAAGCATTTAACTTCGTTTCAGGTTTGCCCAATCAGAAGCAATCTCTCATGCTAGCAGAGATAGATCTTGGAGTTTATAAAATTTTTCCTATTTCTAGCTATGAAAGGGCACTGCTACATACTCATCCACGTTGCTTAGATCAACTATAAAAACTTATCTCTTGGTCTGAAAACTTCCTGCCGAGCCACCCAGCACAGCTGTCGACAAGAATACTTTCAGCATTAAACATGGCAACCAAATGCACGCACGTGCATTGATATCAATATAACACACACATGCATACTTACGAACGCACATGAACGCGGCCTTCCTTTAACAAAGATACATACGGACATTTGCATTATAAGGACTCTTCTCTCTTCTCTACTAACGGAAAATTTATTAAACACATGAACTCTATAACTTTTTTCTTTATCTAGACTTCTGGACATATTATCTTCTTCTACTAACCCCCTTCCTATCTCCTCTGTTTGTCCACTGGATTCCTGAGCACCGGCTATCTTCACTCGAAGATAAACTGCTCGTAAGCCTTTCGGTTGCCAACAAACTTTTCTAATTCCTTTCCATTTACATGTTAATGAAGATGCCTAATAAATTTGTTTTAAATGTTAGAATGAAATTTTGTCTTTCTATTCTACAGAAGTTCTTCAAGCAGAATATCTCCCAGTGGGGGATATTCTTTCTCGAGGTCAAGTTGACCCGGGCAAGCAGAGAGAAGTCTTTTGTCATTGGTGCCTGGGAGCATTATATTGACTCTCCATGATTCTCTAAGCGTGTGGAAGTAGTCCTTTAAGATTTGGTCGAAATTAGTATGCCCTGGAGGCTGATTGGTTATCATACGATCCAACCACCTTACAGGATACAGGAGTTGTTCTTTGTGAAAGAAAAGAAATGTTAATGTTTATGACTGCAATATACCGAGGTCAGACAGTTTCCACAAGAACGGTAAAGATTTCCATATGATTGCAAATACTGCTTTTTCACAAAAGAAACTAATAGCAACTCTACTATAATATGTTGCTCCAAAGACCTATGCAAAATTGCAATCTCTTTTCATCTCCTGAGTTTACTCTGACGATTAAAATCCAGTTTTATTGAACTTTCTTGACTAGAGCAATTTCATTTTGGCTATTCTGTTTTGTATTGTCTCCTATTATAGATGTTTATTCAATTTGTTTTATCAGGTATGAACTTGTTCAATCATGAAGACAAGAACAATGTCAATCAAATTTGCAGTGATATAGCTGCATTTAACCAAATGAATTTATTTTCAAAACATTCTTTCTCCTCAATGAATTTATTTTCAAAACATTCTTTCTACCCAATAAATTTATTTTCAAAACATTCTTTCTCCCAATAAATTATTCTTTGTAAAACATGTCAAAAATTATGTTACGGCAACAAATTATTTTAAAAAACATTCCAATAAATTAATTTTCAAAACATTCTTTACGCTATTCTAACCTATTCCTAACCCTAACCGAACTCTCACTGGTAGCCATACGAACTTAGGATTATAGATAAAAACTTTATTAACTGCCCTAAAATACTAGAATAATGATTTCTTCTCGTGTTATATTGTTTTTCCTTTTTTCTCTTTTTCATACATCCTGTTTCTACAGCCTTTCATTTTATAATATATATGTCTTTTATCTTTATACTTTGGACATGGAAAACAATCACAGGACCGGGAAATACAAAGTTTTTCTGCCTCTTAGCATAAAAGGAGACTGAAATCCGGATTAACTTTAACTTTGCATAAAATTAAAACTATATTAAATTGTTTACTTTTCTTGTTTCAGATTTGTATGACAAGCTGTTAAGTTAAAAACAAATTAAGCAAAATGTCCAGCAATTATTGTGGCCATACATTGTGATCGTGCACCAAAAGAGATTGTTGATTTTTTTTCATTTTCCAAAATAGACTGTGTACGACATTGCGAAGACCATTAAATAGTTTGGTGAAAAGAGAAAAACACAACAAATCTGAAGTTCACAAGAGGAACAAGGACTTCCTAGAGCAACTTCAGGTCCTTATCGATGCAGACCATAGCTCGTTCATGCAGACATTGGCGACAAGGCTGAATATACATAATACAACGGTCTTTTGTGCCATCTATGAGGATCTCCGATACAACAGCTATGTTAAGCCGAGACAGATGGCATCAGAGCCCATGAAAATTGAGAGATGTGAGCTGCTTATCATTTTCTTGAAGCACAGAGCTGCTGGACAGATCTGCTTCTTTTCTGATGAAAAAATCAATCGTCAGAATTATAGATGGATTTGAAAGGGCACATATGATGTTTCTCTGATTGGCAAAACCAAGTTTCCCCTCGGATTCTATGTTCTTGAGATGATCTCCAGTGAAAGAAATGTCATGCCTTCCCACTTTATTGGCGAACGTCAGACTGTGATGAAGATGTCACCAGCCGACGCCAACCCCGCAGGCAAAACATTCGGAATCCAGGGTTCGGACCTACGCATTTACATCCCATCATGGTGTATTGACGAAATAGATGGGTCAACACTCATTCCCGAAACACATACACCTCAGAACACTCGCCACCACAAGAATATTGCGGATGCGTTCTTCGCCTATCATTCTACATCGACTATCCCCACTAAAAACAATTGCGACCATATCAATATCGCTGCTGAACAGTGCACAGACAACACACTGTCGAGAATCATCAGAACCCTCCAGACGAATGACTCGAACAAAAACTGTGAGATGGATCCTAATGACCATCGGGCCCCCATACTCAACAAACACATCCACCAGTTCTACTGTGAACCCGGCACGTCTGTCTTAATGATTAGGGACAACAATCATTCACCAAAACTGGTCGTACCGTACAAGCTCCGTCCCAAATACCTGCACCAGGCTCACGACTGCGTCAATCATTCGGGTATCACCCGCATGCGCGAGCATCTATCTAGTTACTGGTGGTAACACAAGGACCACGACATCAAAACATATGTCGACTCCTGCGAAATATGTGCCAGGCGGAAGGGTAACTATGGCAAAAATAGAGACTGGCCCACCGGACACTGCAAGCGTGGAAAAAGGTCATTCGAGATCATCTACATCGATTTCGTCACAATGCCAGTTTCAAAGGGAAAACGCTACATCCTAACCATGTTGGACAGTTTTAGTAGACATCTTACCGTCGTACCGTGTTCCAGAGATCGCGCGATCGACGCCGCCCGCGGACTTTACAGTTTCTTTCTTCGCTACCGGGAAATACCACGCATTGTATCATCCGATCGCGGAACCCATTTCACGGGGGAGGTATACAAGAACTTCTGCCAGCTCACATCAATCACGCAGGAATTGCACTATGCTTGGCGACCACAAAGCTCAGGCAACATTGAGCGACAGCACCGCACAATGAAAAACGCCATCTACATGCTGTGCGAGGATAGAGACTGCGAATGGACTGACGTCCTTGAGTCCGTTGTCTCATCAATGAATGCTACCATCAACAGTGCCACCGGTGCGTCACCACACTATATAATCACTGGTCGACAGCCCAACATTGGTTTGCCAAGGTTACCCGACAACAGTCTTACAAATCACAGCCCCACAGCCTACGGCATGCAGGTCAACGCTCTGCTGCGGCAAGTCCATCAACACGTCGCGTTGGCCAACAATGAAGCCGATCACATCCAAAGTTCAAATTTAGACAAAGGCATGAACAAGGAACCAATACAAGTCGGTGATGAAGTACTAATCCACCGTCCTCAATCGGCTATTGCTCACGCATCTCACCTACCCTGGATCGGTACCTTCGAGGTTGCTAAGACCAACAGCATGGTGATCCAGATAAAAAAAACGAGGACTGCGAGAGTGAATGGGTTCACCGGGCACATATCCGCCGACTAATACCATGACCAAAACATCTGTCCCCCAATCTACCTCTTCTACCCTGCACAACTCATCAAACTACCGAAGAAGCAATGCCTCCACCCATGGCTGGGACGCACAAAGTATTACAAGACTCCAGATACATAGAACCCCATCAAACGCCATCAGGACACAGACCAAACCTGATCCCGAGACGATCGACACGAGGCCAACTTCCCGCACGTTTCAAAGACTTCTTCATGAAATGATTTCATTCACATGTGCGACTCTAACCGTGCCGGACAATTCAAATGGAAATGTGATCTGGGGAAGCTGTTATGTTTTAGATCTCATTTTGGTTTGAAGACGCCGCCATACTGTCTGGCACATGTTACCGTGACGACCGCCACCCAAGTGAGCCTTGTGTACGTGATTCCCGACCGCTTAAAAGTGGATTCAGCTGCATTGGGACTCGTTCTGTAATCGCTGTGGTGGCACAAAAGTTGCAGCACATGATCATGCTGTTACCATAGCAATTACACGCGGATTGCTCATGTGCCATTCTCACTGTGGCAAAAAAAGCGACCCAAAAGAAACACAATTTTCTGAATCAGGGGCCATCATTTCATCCGAAGACATATGTCTACTACTACGTCCGCCACTTTTGTATAAATAGTGGGATCAGGCAACATGCAAGCAGAGGGACCGCTAGCCACCGAGACCTACGGCTGTTACGACAATCAGCACTGCTGCTTCTACTAACGACAACAACAACAACAGTCATCGCTGCTTCCACTCCTACCACCACCAACAACAACAGTTGTCGCTGCGTCTACTCCTACCAACAACAACAACAGTCGTCTCTACGTCTACTCATACCAACAACAACAACAGTCATCGCTGCTTCCGCTCCTACCAACAACAACAGTCATCGCTGCGTCTACTCCTACCCAAAACAACAACAACAACAGTCGTCGCTGCTTCCGCTCCTACCAACAACAACAACAACAACAGTCATCGCTGCGTCTACTCCTACCAACAACAACAACAGTCATCGCTGCTTCCGCTCCTAGCAACAACGACAACAACAGTCGTCGCTGCGTCTACTCCTACCAACAGCAACAACAAGTGCCGCCGCTGCTTCCATCACTACCACCAACAACAACGACGACGACAATTCTTGGTAATTTCCTTCCGTTGGTTTGGAAAATAAATGATTGAATTGTTATAATTTCCATCCCGTGTTGTCTATTCCTTTCTGCTTGCCACCATACGCTTTAATAATATAACAACTTTGTAGCAGTTACATTCAAACATAACTACACCGGTTGGCCGTTAGGTGTCGCTTTTTCACCAACAGGTGGCGTTGAAAAGTGACACCAGAGTTATCTGCCCTTCGGATTATAAAAACCGGGGCAAACGGAAAATCACTATCTTGTCCTTTCAATTGGCTTCGGTAGAACGACACTGACACCAGCGTTCCGTTTCACTCTCTTGTCTTTTCAATTTGCCTCGCAGAACGACGCTGAAACAGCGCTCCGTCTCACGCTCTTGTCTTTTACAACTGGCCTCGGCAGAACGACGCTGACACCAGCGCTCCGTCTCACGCTCTCTTTTCTCTTCAACTGGCCTCGGCAAAGCAACAACCAACACACGTTTCTTCCGTCAACACGTGTTTCAAACAACGGTAAGAGTTCTCGACTCATTTTCTTTGTGTACGGCTATCAAAGACTTTTTCCACGCCGGACTCATTTTCTTCACATACGCATCTCAAGAACTGTTTCTTATCAACATACATACACCACACACCTCATTATTCCACGTACACACATGTTTAATAAACCTTATTTGAACTACCTCATTTTGTTTATTAATTATTACTCTGTCTTTGCATGCCACATTGCTTGATTTAACGAACACGCTAATAGTCGGGGAACACGACCCTCGATCTCAACAACTTAGATAATGTATTTAAAATTCTTAGTAGCAATAACTTAAAGATTTCCTTAGCTAAGAGTATATTTAATGTAGTAGATTTAGATTTCCTAGGTTTTCACGTAAGCAAAGGAGGCTTGTTACCTACTTAAAAGAAAATGAAAGAACTAGAGGCCTTCCCAGTACGCAAAGATTCGAAAAGCTTACGTAGTTTTTAAGAGATTACAGGTTTTCACCGCAAATTAATCCCTAATTATGCATCTATAGTATTACCACTGTCCGAACGAATGAGGTTAGACCCTAAAGCAAAGCTCAGACTGATTGAGAAAGAAAATGACGCATTCAAAACTATAATTAGTAAATTGTCAGAAATTATAGCATTAGCCCATCCACAGTCTTCAGGCACCGAGTACCACCTAGTAGTCAATACGCAGCTGGCGCTGCATTACACTAACTAATAAATAAGAAGCCGGTACCCATAGGATTATTTTCTAAGAAATTGTCTCAAGCTCAAGCCAAATATGCAACATTTGACAGAGAGGTACTGGCAGCTTATTTTGCAGTGATACATTTCCGTCACCTCATAGAAGGTCGTCATGTAACATTGTTCACTGATCATAAGCCGTTATGTGGAGCCTTTTATAGTCAGACACCGGCAAAATCGGATCGACAGCAACGACACTTGTCAGTCCTTGCCGAATATATTGCTGATATGGCATATATTAAAGGTGATCAAAATGTAGTTGCGGACTATATGTCTGGACCTGCATTAGCTGTGCAAGTAGATGCCTGTGATTTGACAGAAATATCTTAGACACAAATAGTGTAATGTTATCGGCTGGGTATAATAAGTAGTAAGACGGAGAGAAGTATAGGATAACTAACAAGGTTTATTGGCGGTCAATTTACATTCTGAGTCATCGCCAGGGGCCGTAACTCGTCCCTGACCGGTGAATCATCGGTGCAGTAATACTACACCCCCCTTTCGGTTGTAAAGTTCTTTACAATGTAAAGTTCTTTACAATCTTTTAGGTGGTCGAACTTGTCGACCGCTTCTTGTATATTTATCTTGGTCAGAACCTCTGGAACTCTCTAGTGGGATGTTTCTTTGGTTACTGGGAAGATCTGTTGAGTCATCATCACAGCTATACATATATCCATATCGAGGGGAACGTGGTAAGGTGTTTGCTTCCTGTGGGGTAGCCACCTGAGAGAAGCTGGTTTCTCCGTTCCTTAGGCGCAGATTACTTTTGTTGCGTCGGTGTAGTCCTGAATCTTTCTTAACTAGGACTGACCTTGGTGACAAAGGTTTACTTACTACAGCTGTACTGGTCTTAGGTATCTTGACCCAGACTGGTTGTCCTTTTTCAAAGGCAGGACGATCTTTAGCCCGATTACGTTTGTCATAGTTTTGTTTTGTCTGGCTTTGAGCCGAGTGTCTGCCCTTCTATGTTCCTCGATGTTTTGCTGATCAAATGAATTTCTTTGAGGAATGGTAGGGATCCGTGTTTTTAGTTTTCTATTCATTAACAGCTCTGCAGGACTCTTGCCGTGTTGCAGATGAGTGCTGCGATAATTTAGCAGTGCTATGTATGGGTCACTTGCTTTCTTCAATAAGTTTTTTATTGTCTGGACTGCACGTTAAGCTTCTCCGTTTCCTTGCGGATGATGGGGGCTACTTGTGAGGTGCAGGAAGTCAAAAACATTTGAAAAGTTCCTGAATTCACTAGAACTGAACTGGGGACCGTTGTCAGATATGATTGTCTCTGGGATCCCATGCCTAGCGAATATTGATTTGCAATGCTCTATTACGCTGGCTGAGGTGGTTGTCCGTAAATGGGCTATTTCAATCCACCTGGAAAAATAATCGACAATCAGAAAATATCGGTGTCCCATGAATTCGAACAGATCCATTCCTATTTTCTGCCATGGATATGCAGGTAATTTGGTGGGTTGTAGTGGTTCTGGTGGATATTTTCGTTCTTTTTCACAGTTACCACATTTCCCAACTTTGTCTGCAATTTGTTTAGAGAAGCCAGGCCACCACACACTTTCGCGAGCTAGTGCTCGGCATTTGACAATACCTTGGTGTCCCTCATGTATACGCTCTAGAATGTCTTTTTGAAGTATATTAGGAATAACAAGTCGGCTCTGGTACATTAGAAGTCCCTGGTAAACTATTAGGTCCTGGTTGACAAACCAGTACTGTTTTAGTTCGGGGTCCCGCCTTGCTCTTTCGAGCCAGTGGTCCATCTCATAATATTTGATTACCTGACTGCAGACCTGGACAGTATTTTGTTTTAGTCGGATATCCCCCAATCGTTTATCGCTCGCCGAGATATTTCCTATGACTGAGCGGATAAATGAGTCGGTCTCTGTCTCCTGCTGGATATCCTGTATAACGGGACTACTCCCAGGTGCTCGGGACAAAACGTCTGCTGTTGTGAGGTCTTTTACCGCTGTGTATATGATCTCATAAGAGCATCTCATTAACCTCATGCGGAAACGTTGAATTCTTGGAGTCAATTCGTCGAGTCGCTTCGACTTCAACAGTGCCAACAGCGGTTTGTGGTCTGTTTCGACTGTGAATTTTGGCATTCCGACCAAGTAGTCCGCAAATTTTTCACAACACCAAGTGACTGCTAGTGCCTCCTTCGCAACCTGTGCATATCTCTGCTCTGTTTCTGTCAGAGATCGTGAAGCATAAAATACCGGTCTCCAGTCATTTTCTTGCTTCTGCAGTAGTACACCGCCTAGGCCATAGCTAGATGAATCTGCTGATACCCTTGTCGGCTTGTTGGAATTGTAATGAGTCAGTACTGGTGCAGAACTCAGTTGCTTCTTCAAGGTCTGGAATGCTGCTTTCTGAGGCTCATCCCTGATCCATTCTGACTCTTTCCTAAGAAGCTCTCGGAGTGGTTTCGTGGTTTCGGCTGAATTCCTAGCAAATTTTCCGACCTGGTTTGCCATGCCCAGTAAGCGTCGTAATTCGGACACATTCTCAGGTCTGGGCAAGTCCATAATTGCTGCTACTTTTTCGGGATCTATTTGTATTCCCTCTTCTGATATAATGTGACCCAGAAACTTTATGTTTCTGACAGAAAATACACATTTATTGTTGAGTGTAGCTCCTGCAGCCTTCATTTTCTGCAGTGTGGTCAGATTTTTTTAATATTTGTTTTCACGGATTGACCACAAGCTATTTCCGGCAGTAACTATGGCAGGAAAGAGGATCAGCAGTGAAATGCTGAAGACGTTCTCTGGAGAGGGGGATGTTGTAGCCTGGCTGAGCAAGGTTAAACTTGTCGCTAAGTTGCAGGACATCGCGGATGTAGCCAGCTTGATACCGCTGTATCTCGATGGCGATGATCTGGCCCTATATCTGGAGATGCGGGAAGAGGATCGGCTGTCTGCAGACGCCATGGAGGAGAAGTTGAAGGAAGCCTTTACTGAAGGATCATTTGTGGCATATGGCAAACTAAGCCGTATGGTGTGGACCGGAGAGTCTGTCGATGTTTTCGCCAACAACATCCGGAGGTTGGCGGGACTAGCAGGATTCAATGGAGGAGGCCGTCGACAGATGGTTAAGATGGCCTTCATAAATGGCTTCCCAGACCATATTTCCATAGCTCTGCAGCAACTGCCTGGTGTAATAATCATGGAGATGGCAGAGTTGATTACACAGGCTAGGGTGCTGGCCAGGCAAAAAGAGCGTGAGCAGGGAAGCGTAGCTGTCGTTTAACGAAGCAAACTGCAGCAGGAGATTGCGAAGGACGAAGAGCCGAGAGGGCTGTGGTAGAGACCCAGGTTCGCTGGCAGATGCTACCGATGCCAAGGCCCGCATATGGCGAAGGAGTGCAGGGAGCCGAAGCCGGAAGTCACGTGTTACCGCTGTGGGAAAGTCGGCCACATCAGCAGATTCTGTCCCCAGGGAAACGGACAGGGGGAAGCCACTACACCGGTAGCTACCCCACTTATTCGATGAAGGCGCTTCAGGGTACGTCGCCACAAGTAGAAGTGACCTTGAATGGGCGAAGTGCAAAGGCCCTTGTCGACACGGGCTGTACTTCAACACTTGTCACCAAAAACATGGTTGACACATGCAGTGGGACCAGCAGCATTACGGCAGTTGACGGCAGAGAGGTGAAGTGCAATGGCACAAGTGTCGTTCGGTTGATAGTATGTGGGATGTCGCTAACAATCCAGGCGATTGTTATTAACAAAATTGTCACAGGCGTCGATGTGGTGCTAGGGATGGACGCAATTGCTCGACTAGGGGGCGTCACAGTACATAGGAATACCATGAGATTTGGAGGACATCAAGGGGCTGCAGGTGTGCGATCCGAAAAAAGTGGGAGAGGAACAGGAACGACCGGGTCAGACAAAAGTTGCATGATAGAGGCCCAAGATTTCTCTGCACACTTGGATGGTGAGAAATGGACAGTTAAGTGGGAGGATGGAGTTGATAAAGAGACTGTGGACATTATGAGAGAGATTATTGAAGAGGTGAAGAGGGAGGATACAGTGAGAGGTGTTTGGCACGTACCCAATAGTGCAGAAGGTGTTGTGTGGTGTGATGCAAGCACTATAGCAGTGGGGGTCACCTTGGAGATAGGTGGTGCCATTGCAGAAGATGCTGCTTGGTTGCGGAAGAAGGACGACGTGGCTCACATAAATGTGGCGGAACTGGATGCGGTTATGAATGGCATCAACTTAGCCTTGAATTGGAATGTTGAGGTGAGGACCGACTCGGCCACTGTGTTCTCTTGGGTCGAGTCCGAAGCTACAGGAGAAAGGAGGGTGAAGACGAAAGGCGCCGCCGAGATGCTTGTGAAGCGTCGATTAATGACATTAAGGGAGCTGATTAGGGAATTTGATCTTCAACTCAGGATCAGTATCGTTCCCTTAGCAGTAAACAGAGCAGATGTGATGACAAGGGTAAGGAAGACCTGGCTAAAGGCACCGAATGAGGCGGCTGCTGCAATATGTGGCTTGGCTGAAGACACTCCGAAGGATTCGCATGACATGCACCATTTCGCAGTGGATAGAACCTTGTTCTTGGCGAGGAAGGTGGACCCCAGAATCACAAAGGAGGCCGTCAGGACAGTAGTTGAGAGATGCCACCAGTGTCAATCAGTCGACCCTGCGCCAAGTAGACACGAAGGTGGTGAGGTTCAGGTGGCAAAGAACTGGAGCAGGTTGGCGATAGACGTGAGGCACTATCGACAGAGGCCGTACCTGTCAATGGTCGACTGTGGACCTGGAAGAGTGGCCATTTGGAGGGAGATCAAGGCGGAAAACGCAGGTGAGATTGCAAAGGTCCTGGAAGAGGTGTTTTTGAAGAGGGGTCCAGTGACGGAAGTGCTAATGGACAATGGAACTGCCTTTCGCTCAGCAGCCCTGAAGAATGTGTTGGATAAGTAGGGAGTACGGCGCTATTTCAGGGCTGCATATAGACCAGGCGGAAACGGAATTGTGGAGCGGCATCACAGGACCATCAAGGCTGTAGCTGAAAGGGGCCAGATTTCACCATCAGAAGCAGTTTTCTGGTATAATATGGCTCCAAAGTCAGGGCAAAAAGTGGAGTCAGTGCCGCAGAGGGCAGTCTTCAAGTACGAGTGGCGGCATCCCCGAACTGCGCCCGTAGCCACGGAGGAAGGGGAGAAGCAAGCGTCTGTTCGAGTAGGAGAGGAAGTGTGGATCAAACCGCCCGACGCTCGCTGTACCACACGCTGGGGGAGGGGCATTGTGACAAATATCCAGTCCCCGAACAATGTATCCATCAACGGCATCCCTCGACACATCCTTGATGTGCGGCTGGCAGTGGTGTCATCAGAGGAAGAAGACAGCGACGTCGAGCCAAGTCGCGACGTTCACGAAGAGGCACCGCGGAGATCGCAGCGAGAGAGACGCCCGCCATGTTGGTCGAGCGACTACGTGATGGGCTGACTAGTGATGATCGTGTAGATCAAGGGGGCGTGTGGTTAGCAAAGTTGCCCCAGCCAGGAATGGATCCAAAAAGTGTGGTTTGAGTTGCCCCCCTTTGCAAATTGGCTGTTTGGAGAATTTGAAAGCTAGATGGCTCTGGTTGACAGTCAATTTGCATAGGTGGGGCAAAAAGCAGTATATAAACTGTACTCTTTTCATTGAGCTGGCCAGAGAGCGGTAGGGAGAGCAGAGTGAGGCTGAAAGAGGAGACTGAAGTACAAAGAATTGTTCTTGAACTGTTGCTTACCGATTGGACGTTTGAAAGAGATTAACCACTGTGGTTTGCCACCAGATTTTTTTAATATTTGTTTTCACGGATTGACCACATGCAGTACTGCTTTTAGTCGCTGGTCGTGCTCCTGCTGGTTTCTTCCACTTATTAGGACGTCATCTATATCACAGATGACTCCTGGTATTCCGAACAAAATGTGTGTCATCTCCCTATGAAAGATTTCTGGCCCAGAACTTATCCCGAATGGAAGTCGTTTCAAACAGTACCTCCCATAAGGTGTTATAAAGGTGGTAAGGACCTGCGATTTTTCGTGTAGGACGATTTGGTAGAAACCGTTGTTGCAGTCGAGCTTGCTAAACACTGTGGCTCCATCGAGCTTGGCCAGTAATTGGTCTGTGGTGGGTAAAGGAAATTTTTCCCGTTTCACGCTCTCGTTTAGCTTGGTAAAGTCGACGCATAACCTAACTTTACCGTTAGCTTTTTGGACGGCGACTATTGGGGCACACCAATCAGTTGGTGATTTGACTGGGCGGATTATGTCCTCGTTCTCCAGACGTTTCAGTTCTTCCTGAACCTTCTGTCTCATCGGCAACGGCAATCTTCTAGGGGTAGCAATGGAAAAGGGCTGAGCTCCTGCATCCAAACGTATCTGGTACACATGTTCCAGTTTCCCTAGGCCTGTGAACAGTTCTGGGAACTCTTTCTTATACTGGTGCCCTTCGATTGTCACTCTATTAATTGCTTTCAGCAGGTTGAGGGCTTTGATTGCTGGTCCACCCAGTAGAGGTTCTTGCAGACTCTCTATAACATAAAGGTCTTGTTGCGAGCTTACTTTTTCCGTGGCCAGTTTGGCCTTCACACATCCTATGAGGTTTATCTCATGATGACCCGGTCCGTACAGTCTTTTGTTTGTGGGTTGGATTAGTGGGGAATTTTTCCTGAAGAACCGGTCCGGGATTACGGTCACATCTGCACCTGTATCCAGCCTAAAATTTATAATTTTGGTACAGGTCTTAGTGGTGACCTTAATTTTAGCCTGCCAATTTGTATTATCCTCAGTGGTAATTGTACCTATATTTTCGAGAGTGACAGAACCTAAAAAATGATTTTCTTCTTCCTCTCTTATTTCTCTAACCTTCGCCTTATCGGTTCTGCAAAATTTTGCATAATGCCCTTTCTGCGAACAAATTCTGCAGCGTGCATCTTTTGCTGGGTAGTCATTTCTATTGTGGAATGGAAATTTCCCGTAGCGTGTGCATTTGCTAGGCATTTTCGATTTCGGATGTGGTTGTTTGGTGAAGTTTGTCTTGTAGGTTCGCTTCGTAACCCGGTTGATTTGAGCATTCGCTGCATCGGAACCGGGAGAAATGGTCTGCGTCTGTTGTTTCGAAGTTTCGTAGGCTCTACCTATTTGTAGGCACTTGTCTAGAGTAAGCTGTTTATCAGACAGTAACTTTTCTCTGACGGTATCGCTTCTGTTGGGATCGAGGGTCGTGTCCCTCCGATTATAAACGTGTTCGTATAATCAAGCAATGTTGCATGCAAAGACAGAGTAATAATTAACAAACAAGATGAGGTAATTCAAATAACGTTTATTGAACGTGTGTGTACGTGGAATGATGAAGTGTGTGATGTATGCATGTGTGTCGATGGAAAAACTGTTCTTGAAAACGTATGAGAAGAAATGAATCCGGTGTGGGAAAAGTCATTGAAAGCCGTACACAAAGAAAATGAGTTGAGAACTCTTACCGTTGTTCGACCACGTGTTGACAGAAGAAACGTGTTTTGGTAGTTGTTATGCCCAGGCCAGTTGACAAGAGAAGAGCGTGAGACGGAGCGCTGTGTCAGCGTCGGTCTGCCGAGGCTGGTTGAGTAAAGAAGAGAGGGAGAGAGTGAAACGGAGCGCTGGTGTCAGCGTTGTTCTGCCGAGGCCGGTTGGTAAGAGAAGAGAGAGAATTTCCGTTTGCAACGGTTTTTATAGTCCGAAGGGCAGATAACTCTCGTGTCGTTTTCAGCGCCACCTGTTGGTGAAAAAGCGACACCTAACGGCCAACCGGTGCAGTTATGTTTTGAAAGGAGGAGGTAACTGCTACACTTCGAACTCCGACAACGACTTGGTCTCGAAGAAACCTATCCTGTAGCTGTCTGAAATTACAGTTCTTTGCAAGTTGTCGAAGAGCAGCTATATAGGTCTCGATACCTTCCGATACTTCTTGGTTGCGAAGATGGAATGTATAGGATTCGTAAGCTTCGTGTGTTTCGCCCACGAAAAAATCCTCAAACTTCTTCATCACCTTCTCTAGTCCGTCTTTTCTTCCTCAGAGTTAAACTTCAACCCTTCATATATATCGTAACTATTCTCCCCGATAGTTTCTAAAAATACCGATGTCTGATATGAAGTATCTGCTTCTTTAGACAATCTATTAGCGATCGAATAATTGAGAAAATTTCGTTTAAATTTTCGCCAGTTATTAGCAACATTTCCAACGAGAGTTATTCGTTCGGGGGGTGGTATATTAGCAGAATATTTCTTTATGTCCGTGTGAGGCATTTTTCAAAAGTATACGATATATATGAAAAAAACAAATTTCTGTACTCACTGTTCTCTCTTTTCTTACTTTTTTTTTGTTTGTGGGACCGTTTTCCGTAAGTCGTTTGTTTATCGATAGTAGAATTTTCTTTCTCTTAGAAATCCTTTGTTTTTCTTACTACGATATCCGTTTTTGTTTTTGTTTTTGGTCTCCACAAATTGTATCCTACTTCTGACACCATGTAATGTTATCGGCTGGGTTAAATAAGTAGTAAGACGGAGAGAAGTATAGGATACGTAACAAGGTTTATTGCCGGTCAATTTACATTCTAACTGAGTCATCGCCAGGGGCCGTAACTCGTCCCTGACCGGTGAATCATCGGTGCAGTAACACTACAAATAGGAGATGATGAAATAAAATCATACCCAGACTTAAAAGAATATTTTGTATCAAATGAAGTAGGCCCTGTCCTATGTTATACTTCAACTATGTACCCCAGACCGTTTATCCCGAAAAATCTTGGTAGAGCTATTTTTGATAGCCTACATTGTAGCAGTCTGAAATAGGACCTATTTCTTATAACGTCCACTGTGGGCAAGTTGGTCTTAAACAAACCAATCGGCTCACACGGCGTATTGATGTCAGCTAGTCCCTTGCGGACTATTTGCACCCCTGTTGAACGGTGGAACGGATCGCCAGAGAGACCCTGGCCGCAGGGTTGCCAGTTTGGCCTTTTTAAGGCCAAACTTTCACGAATTTGGCCTTTTTTAGAGTAGTTTGGCCTTAGAAAATTCTGTTTGGCCTTTTTTCAGATTTGGCCTTAATTTTGGCCTTTTTCCGATTATTTCATATAAATATTTACTTGATGGTAATTATTAAAGAAAACGTTAAAATTAAGTAACTTAAAAGCAGTTTGTATTTTAAAACTTTGGCCTTTTTTTTTCAAATCATGGATCTGCATGAAAAAATAGCTCCAGTACCCAGAATTGACATAAATATCTGCTAACATTTGTCATTTAAGGAGAAAAAAGCAAATATTTATCTTCTTCTAAGGAAGGGTCACTCTGAAAGGAATCCCATTCGCAGATTGGCTTTTTCTTTTGGTAAACTATGATTTAAAAAAATGTAATTATTCTAGAGTTCACTTATCAGACCTTTTTGACACCTATTTGTTAAGTGGTTATATGGCACCTCTTAGAGACTTTATGATCCAGTGACAACTTGGCCCTGTCCAGTCAGGTCACCCGGTCACTAAGTATATTTTCTCTGAAATAATTGATGTTTGAAGCAAATTTAAGTATTAATGCCAAATATAAATGTCGTTTGCTAAAAGAAATGCTGGCAGATAGGATTAATTATTTTTATTTTTTGTTTGCAACTCCTGTTGTTCAGGAATTTGAAATGATAAATTCATTATTTCAAAAAGAAAATATTGACCCACATGAACTGTCAAAACAATTGATAATGCACCATCAGAGTTTGTACGAGAGACTTTACAACAAAGACGGGACATGTAAAACTTTTGAAAATATTGATTTTGGTAGCAATTTCAATCAAGAAATCTATAGGTTTACTGCTGCTGGACAAACAGAAGAAACCTGCAAAATAAAAGAGATGAAATTAAGGTGCCAAACTATGTTGCAAGAAGCCTTGCATCAAATTGAGAAAAGACTTCCCGAAGCTGGCAACATGTTTAAAGGGCTCTCACTTCTCAACCCTGATAAAGTACTGAGTCAAACTTTAAGAAAATTTGAAGATTTGCCATTTCCACATCTCATGGAACATAATATAATTGAGGCACAATACAGAAAGGTTTGTCTGGTAGAATGGTGTGAAGAAACATGTTTTGCAGAGAGTGGCATTCCTTTAGATTCTCTGAAATTCTGGCATGGTGTGGCAAAACACGATAATTTCAAAGAACTTGCAGCATATGCCTTAACAGCTTTAATAACCCCTGCAAGCAATGCAACTGTTGAAAGAATGTTTTCTTTAGTCACTGCGATAAAAAACAAACCTCGTAATAAGACACAGATTAAATTGCTGGATTCTATTGTAAGAATTCGTTCTTACCTTTTATATAACGGGATTTGTTGCAAAGACTTTATATGCACAATTAACATGATAAAGCTGCACAACAGTGACAATCTTTATGGTAAAGAAGAAAGCAGCAGCATAAATAATGATGAAAATATGTATTTAGAAGATGTCCTCCACTATCCGCTATGAGTAATGTAATGGCTCCACCATTCATTTCAAAGAACTTTCAACTTATTACCTTGTATTTCATTTCCATGACCAAATTTGGAATACTGTCTTTTTAACCATTGTAAATAATATATATGTCCATATGTAACTTTTACACAAAGATATTTTACTCCATTTGTAAATATTCAATTAATTATTATACATACATTCAATTATACACCTTCGCAAACAAGTTATATTTCTGTTACTGTTCTACCACATTTACCTCTATTCTGATACCCTTATTATCGTGGACAATCATGAACATTTGTGCATAGCGGCATTTCAATTCAATATTCTTTTGATGTTTTTCATATCTTCCAAAAATAAACTGAATAAATTAAATTTGATTCATGTAAAATCTCAACTTCGTTCTCTTATATTTTGTGTGTTTGTGGATAACTCCAATCTTTAACAGTAATCAATGGAAAATATTTTGAACACATTGAAGATGTTAACTCCTACATGTTTGCACGTTTTCTCTATTGGTTTCGTCTTGTTTTCTTAGCGGTGAGGATTCAAAGTCTTTCCCTATGAAATTGAAACCGTAGGCTTTTTGATATCCTTTTTGTTTTAGGAATTAAAAAAATATATTTAGATAAATAAGTTCTTGCTAAGAAACATAAATAATCTACAATTTACATACTATTTTTAAATCATACTGGAGGGTATTAAAAAAAAGAATAATATTTTAAAGTGTTATATTTAAATAATTTAAGTTAATAATCTTGTAAAAAACTCACAATTTATCTCTTTTGGAAAAAAAGTCTGGTTATATGCCCTTAAAATGCTATCTAATTAGACAATGGCTCGGAAATGGGTGATCATTTTACGTTAAATTTATATGCGAAACTGACCCCCACCCTAATTTTTAAATAAATTGTTTTCCCAAAGTTTTTCAATGTATGCACACGTAATCGCCTAAAAACATTAGAATCTACAAATTTACCAACTTTACCTTAAATTATTTAATACTAAAATATTCAAATTATTCTTTACGGTCCTCTGGTACGATTTTTAAAGATATATAAACTATAGTATGTATTGAGTTTATTCATCTAAATATTATTCCCCCCCCCCCCCCCCCCCCGGCATATTTCTTGGTTTCAATTACCTCTTTGCTTCATCACAACTAAGAAAACAATACGAAACTAAGAGACAAAAACATGCAAACATTTGGAAGTTAACAACTTCAATATGGTCATTTTTTCTTTATAATATATATCATTTTCAATTTGGCCTTTTTTTGGCCTTTTTTCTCCTAAAAGTGTAGCTTCAGTTTTCAATTTGGCCTTTTTTGGCCTTTTTTTCCGAAAAATTTGGCCTTAAACATTTATTATAGTCTGGCAACCCTGCCTGGCCGTCATCCTAGAAGGAACTCTTCTTCACCTCTCTCCTGCCCCCTCATCCACTCGATTACCGAGCACTGCTCCCCTGGCAGTAAAAGAACTTCGTTTCCTTCCACCGGACACCAGTCGTACCTTTTTCTATGCTATACCACAACGGTATAGAATATCCAATAAAGATTTGTTAAATGTTAAAAGAAGCGTTGAGTTTTCCTTTAACAAAAACAAAAAAAAGACGCACGCCTGCTAACAAACAACAACAAAAAAAGTTGACGCGGAAAACAAACAAACAAACATCAACAACAACAACAACAACAACAACGGAGAAACAAGAACGTCAACTACTAGAGAACACAGTTTCGTGTCTAAAACTGTTACAACGAATATTGGACTCAAATGAGAAAGAAAAATAATATTTTCCAACCCAGACTTTCAAGATATTATTTATTTGCTTTTTTTTCTTAAAGCAAAAAGAAAAAAAAACAAAAAAAAACTGTCATCTTCTTCTCCTAATTGTTAACGCTCGTCGCAATAACTTTTTGCTTCTTTCTATCCTCCGCTATTTTCGTGACAGAGAAAGGATTTAAAATACTCTTACGGACAAAATATCGAAAACGAAAATTCTTTTTTTTCAAATTTAAGATCTTTTTCTATCAAAAAGTTGGCTAGAGATTCTGACGCCACTTAGTTTGTCCCGAGAACACAACTTCTACGAAGAAAAGCAGAAGTCTTGCCTTAACCCCCCCAAAAAAACAACTTTTTTTTTACGAATAATTATTTTTTTAAAGGCCCCTTAAAAATACGTGAGTACACGAGTTTTCCATTTACAAACACACTCACACATTTTTTTCTGTCTGCCATATATATATATTACACACACGCATACATGCACTCGCACAATTTTTCTGTCCGCTAATATATATTTTTGTACACTTTATTTTTTCCATTTTTTCTGTCTTCAACGCACATATATTTTTCCTTTCCTTTTCATTGAAATTTGTTTCCTTGACAAGTGTTGTTTACGTCCCCATTTTTTTTCCTCCGGGGATATTTCTTTTTTGGTCTATGAACAGTATTTTACCTGCTTTCGCCGGTGACGTTCGAGTTTGGTTTGCCCAACTCGAATCGTATTTCGCAACGAATAATGTTACAGAGCAACGGCAACTGCACATTTTATTTAGCGCATTCCCGACGTCACTAACGCCAGTTGTCAAAGATTTGATAACGGATACCCCGCCTTGCTCTACTTATGACAGCATCAAGCGGGAGGTTCTACGTTGAACATCGCTCTCAGCGGAAAAGCGTTTTCAAACGCTGGTTCATGACGAACACTTGGGTGACCGCAAGCCAACTGAACTGCTACGCAGAATGAGGGAGCTGGCGGAGGAAGAGGCCTCAGCTGACAGTACCCTCATAAAGCAGCTTTTCTTCTCAAGGATGCTGAATGAGGTGAAGGCATGGCCATACCCATAGTAAGGATGGCCATGGGTGAAGGCAATTCTGGCGACTATGATGGAGACGAACTCCCTCGACGTAGTGGCTTCGTCGGCGGACAAAGTAATGGATTGTGCCAACAGGCCTACCCCCATTCCTCACCGTCAGCCACAGGCTGAAGTCTTTTCTTTCTCGGCTACGGCCAGAGACGCAAGCCAACAGGCCACACTGGCCATACTTAACGCTATAGAGCGACTAGAGAGAAACATACAATATATAAGTATGTCTAGGTCACAATCGCCTAGACGTCGTTTCCGAAATCGTTCGCCGTCCTCACGCCACCGCCACTCAAACAAGCCAGGATTGTGTTTCTATAACAGTCGCTTCGACGCTGAAACACAGAGGTGCAAAAAGCCCTGTTTGTATTCGAACCAGGGAAACTAAAACCTGGGGACCTGAGCACGGCACGGTATCCACCTAGTTTACATAACAACTGTACTTATTTTATTACGGACTCCATTTCCAAGGCACGTTGCTTGGTTGCCACTGAAACTCCTGACAGCGTCGCCCATTTCACTGCAAGCGGTAAATCACTCCCCCATTCCCACGTACGGTCAAATTTCTCGTCATTTGGACCTGGAATTGCGCAGAGACTTTACCCTACCCAATTCTGGGTTCGGACTTTCTGCGCCACTTCAACCTGTTAGTGGACATGCGCAAACGACGGCTGATAGACGCTAATACGGAACTTTCTGTGGCGGGTTTTAAGTCTAACCCCCTATCTATCAGCCCGGTATTTTTTATTGCCGCAACCGATGACCCATACCAGACTTTGCTATACTCCTACCCAGAGTTAACAAACTTGAATTTTGTTGTGAGTAACCCAACTCACTCAACAAAACATTTCATTGACACCACAGGAGCTCCTGTGTTCTCACGTCCTCGTCGCTTACCTGCAGAGAAGCTAAAAGCGGCGAAAGCGGAATTTAATCATATGTTGCAGCTGGGAATTATACGCCCTTCGCCCAGCCCATGGGCCTTCCTCCTGCATATGGTCCCGAAGCGCTCCGGTGGTTTGCGTCCGACTGGGGACTATCGACGACTCAATGCCATGACGGTACCTGATCGTTACCCAATCCCACACATACAAGACTTCGCTTCATCTCTGCATGGCTGTGAGACCTTCTCCAAACTAGACTTAGTTAAGGCTTACCACCGGATTCTAGTGAATCCAGCCGACATACCGAAAACTTCGGTAACAACTCCATTTGGAGCGTTCGAATTTTTTACTATGCCTTTCGGTCTACAAAACGCGGCTAGTACCTTCCAACGCTTCATGGACGAAATAGTGCGAAACTTTGACTTCATCTATAACTATATAGACGACATTCTCGTGGCAAGCGGAGGAACATGTCACATATCTCCGCCTACTATTCGAACGGTTTCAGCAATACCAGGCGAGGATTAACCCTGGTAAATGTGTCTTTGGTACTTCGTCACTAGTTTTCTTGGGTCACATCATCAGCTCTGAAGGTATATCCCCTTTACCTGAAAACGTGAAGGCTCTACAAGACCTTCAACTACCCACTTCACTTCGCCAACTAAGGCACTTCCTCGGTCTGCTTAATTATTACAGACGCTTTACCCCACACTGCGCGGATCTCCTGTCTCCTCTTTCCGACTTGTTACGTAACAGGAAGAAGAAAAACGAGCAGATTTCACTGAATGATATTAAACTGAATGCATTCAATGAAGTGAAGCAGAAACTAGCTAAGACATCTTTGCTTGCACATCCTGTGTCCGATGCCCAGTTTTCACTGGTCGTTGACGCATCGGGCACAGCTGTAGGTGCAGTGTTGTAACAGTAGCACCAACAACAGTTGGCGCTGCTGTTACAACACTGCACCTACAGCCTCTCGCATACTTTTCGCGATAACTGAAACCGGCAGAACAACGTTACAGCACGTTTGGCCGTGAACTACTGGCAATGTACCTCGCAGTGAAACACTTTCAGCATTCACTCGAGGGCCGTCAATTTGTTATCTATACTGATCACTGTCCGCTTATATACACACTGCGTGCTAAGCCGGACAAATATCCCCCCCGCGAAACTCGCCACTTGGATTTTGTTTCGCAATTTTCCAGCGATATCCGAAATATCTCAGGTGAACAAAATACAGCGGTAGACGCCTTGTCTCGCCTGCCTATCAATTCTCTGTCCTCACCTTCGGATATCGACCTAAAACAAATTGCCTTAACCAGCCACGTTTGGACACTCTGGATCTGTCGTCACCTGAGTTTGCAAATTCACATACATGCCTGTGCTCACTTCGGACACGCAGATCATCTGTGACACCTCAAAAGATTCACATTGCCCTTTAGTTCCATTGACTCATCATAGGGTTGTCTTTGATACCCTTCAATCCTTGGCCCACTTCGGACGCAGAGCCACAGTGAAGCTGATTTCGGCTAGATTTTTCTGGCCTACTATGAGGCGCGACATCACTGCGTGGTCACGTTCCTGCGTAAACTGCCAAAAGTCAACGGTGCACAAGCATATCCATGCACCTCTCGGAACATTCAGCACTCAAGACGCTCGGTTCAGCCATGTTCACCTTGAACTGGTTGGACCATGGCCTGTCAGTCATGGATTTACTTACCTCCTGACCTGCATGAACCGCTTCACACGTTGGCCTGAAGACATTCCTCTCATTGACATTTCGGCTGAATCTGTAACGCGAGCCCTTATATCGGGCTGGATATCGCGCTATGGAGTCACCAAAACTATTACCACCGACCGTGGTAGGCAATTTGAATTCCATCTATTTCGGGAACTTTCCTGGATTTTAAGGATCAAACGTATCCGTACGATCAGTTATCATCCAGCTTCTAATCGGATGATAGAACGCTTCCATCGCCAACTGAATGCCGCGCTCCGTGCTTATCCCGATCAACAGCGATGGAGCGAGTACGTACCCATAGTCTTTCTTGGCGGTCACGCTGCGCTCAAGGAGAACCTCGGATACTCTCCGGCCGAATTTGTCTATGGGATACCTCTATCTCTACCTGGTCAGATGCTGACCCCGATAGATTCAATGGCAACTGACCCAGCTCCGTACGTTAACAGACTATAAGCTTATTTTAATAAGCTACCTTCCATGCGCCCTAGGCAACAGACAATAAAATCTTCTGTCCCAAAGGACATCTCGTCATGGACTCATGTTTTTCTAAGAAAAGACTATGTAAAAGTGGAGTAAGAGGGGCTCTTACTCCACCCTATACTGGTCCTTATCGCGTACTTTCACGCACTAACAAATTATTTACCCTAGAAATTAGCGGCAGAAAAGAGACCCTATCCATAGACAGGACTAAAAAAGCTTTCTTAGAAGTCATTCATGAGCCCCATATTCCCCCCACTGTGCACCAACCAACAGTCACTACACGTGGACTGTTGGAAACCCAAAAAGACAACTATGTCACTACCACACGTAGTGGTAGGCATGTACATTGGCCCAAGAAGCTATGCAAAACTCTATTTATATAGAATAAGCTTTGATTCGAGTCTTTGTACTAGTATACAATTTTTATTGCAAAATAATTTTTTTTCCAAAAAGAACTTTTTGTAAAAAAAACATTGAATTTCTGTGTTAACACATTACTGACACAAAAAAACCCCACTTTTTATGGAAACGCCCCTCAGAAATCTTTTCTGCTTTTGTAACAAACAAACATTTTTCTTAAAATATTGTTCCCTGAAAAACAAAAACATTTTTATTACAGACACTTTTTATTGAAAATACCCCAGAAATTTTTTCTGCTTTTGTAACAAACAAACAATTTTCCCAAATATTGTTCGTCGACAGAGAAATCAGAATGTATGAAACGGTAACAGGAGCCAAAATTAATTGCATGAAGTCGGTGGGCTTGCGCATCGGTGCCTGGAATGGGTGTATTCCTACAGTGACCCTTCAGCTGGACTGACGGGCTTTGCAAGCTTTTCCGGGTCTGGTTTGGTCCGGATCTTCAGCTGGAGAAAAATTGGTCGGAATATTAGAAGCGATTCGGGCCACAGTTGGTCTGTGTATCCGTAGAAATCTTTCGTTAAAGGGGGGAGTGGAGGTGTGTTGCTCTCACATTTATCCGATCATCTTATATTGACTATCAGTGCTTCCACTCCCGTCGGATACACTACTTGAGATGCAGCGGGCTCTTTTAAAGTTTTTGTGGCTTGGTAAGGTCTCTATGGTCCGTCGCGAGATCTGTTATCTGCATCCTTCTGGGGGCGGTCTAGGTATGCCAAACGTTGTGATTCGTCAACATACGCTACGGCTATATTAGCTGGATCGGATGTGTACGCAATGTGAGGAAAACGGTGGTTTCTGGAAGGAAGACACTAAGAAAGCCTTTCCGGCTTTGAGAAGTGTGCACTTGGATGAGGGGAAGGCACACAGGTTGCCCGAGGCGAGTGCTCCTTTTATCGCGAGTGTCGACGTGCCTTTAAGTTCCTTTTACGGGTGAAAGAAACCCTCTCTGACACCCAGCTGTTGTCCCGAAAGGCATTATATCGGGTTATAGTTAGAGGATCTGTTCAATATGATAGGATTGAGGGTCTCGGTTTGACGAAGGAGGAGCTTCGCTCAATCTAGCCGTGGGCGCCTGGGTTAAGATGTTTCGATAACGACGAGGCATCTCTGGCCTGGCTGCTGATAAGAAATGCTGTCTGGGTCTGCACGAGACTTCACGCAGCTGGCTTTACAAATTCGCCTTCTTGCGTCCGATGCGATGATGAAGATAAGACATTGAGTCACACCTTCTTTTATTGCAGCATCATTGTTTCTTGCAGTTCTCATGATCCACATTCTGAACGTAACGTCTTTCGACCTAGATCCAATTAATGTGCCTAGCAATTGGGTTCCGAACACGGATAGGAAAAGACGTTTTATTTCCTAAGCTTACTAGCGATTGCAAGAGGCGTCATATGGTCGACATGTTTGAATGTGCTCTACGACGGTGAGAGCTTCACTTCTCTCAGCCTTATTCGAATTTTTAAATATTATCTGAATATTCGCATTAGGTCTGAGAAGGGTCCACTCCCGCCGGCAGAATTTGGTGAAAGATGGTAGAGAATAGCACGTGTTTGTCGAGTGACTGCAGCTTGAATTGTGTGGTTTTTGGACGTGTCTTAGGCAAAGAATATTGAGTTGCAGAAACGACCATTGATAACGACTTGTTTAAAGACTAGCTTAGGTTACCCGGTATAGTTATGTAAGTTCATAACTTAGCTAGTGTATAAATGATTTTCATTAAGACCCATTTTTATTTTTGTCCTTGCTCCCCCTTTCCCCAATTAGGTGACAGATAGCTTGATTTGCCAGATATGCAGATTACCCTTCGACATTTTCGAATGAAGTGTTGATTAATAAAGCGTTGGGGCCTACATCAACTTTCATTTCGCTTTTGACTGGTAAATCAGCATATCTGCCACAGTTTAGAAATGGGGGGGGTCTTTTTACTAACACGGTTTTAAATTTTTAAAATTTTTACTGTATGTATATTTCATCCTTTTTTTGTTGTACCTAAAATTTTATCAAGCCCCCATTGCATATGATTAATATGTGTTTTAAGTAAGATAGTCAAGGTATAAGTTCCTTTGGTGTATGGTGCATGAATGTAGTATGAATGTGGTATTTTGGTAAATGATGGTCATAAATTTAACTAGCTAAGTTAGAAAGGTTAGTAAAAGTTAGTAATTGACCAAATCTTTCACCGCCCTCTTTTTTGGCCTCGTGCCACATTTTGTATATAATTTTTTTATATATAAATAAATATCAATTGGATTGAACTCCAGTCTACCCTGGCAGTCAGGACTGATATACCACTTATCTTTTTCTTTGTACATATCTTTCTTTAATATATATTGTTCACCTAACTCCGTGTTCCGTGTCTTCATTTCGGCCCCTAAACAGGGTCACAACAGTTTCTTTTGTTAATTTCACAGTTCTTCCAAGAATGTTATTCCAACATTCTTACCAGTCACAGAATACAGAGAGAAATCTATTATTTTCTTATGTAATTTAAGTGGATTAGCATATTTATTGCGAAGCCGACAACCTTTATAGGGTGTTTTTACATTCAGTATTGTCCACCAAATATCTTCATGTATTTTTCAGTTTCGGCAAAGTTGGGAAAATATATCTGTTTTACTAAGGTCGGCAATCCATAAATAGTGTATTCATGGAAAATTTGCAGAACAAATTAACATTTTGTCTTTCAAGATCAGTGGGGAAAATGACCTTTGAAGTCAATTTGTAACAATATTTCAAAAGTGATTGATATTCCAGGTCATAAAGTTTGTGTAAGTTAGAAAATGGAGCACTTTAGATGTTAACTAATTCATGATTTTCATTATGACAAAACTTTGGAAACATCATGGATTTATTAGCATCTTTTTGGCCAAGACAGTTATTTCTAATGCATTTTAATGTATGTACTGAGTCAAATAATAAGAAAAGAGGTCTGGACTTTAGAACTGGATGTGGATATACAATGGAAAGTTTGCTCGGCTACAAAAGAAAGACATAGCCTTTTTATTTATTGCGTTATTATCTGTTATAACAGATAATACTTCAAAGCCTATCTCCTCTAAACCAATTATTAAACGTTTGATTATGTCAAATAAGTTCTCAGCTAGAAGACATTTAGTTGGCATAGCATGCACAACATCCTTATATTGTGAGAATACACTGCTAAGCATATGCACTTGTTGCGGCTTCATTGATGTTATTGGCTAAACCAACATCATTGCCACCCTTATAATCAAAATAAGGTTTTAGATGAATTTCATCAACAAGTAAAGATACTGTGATATCTTCCTGCACTAGTAACTTGAACCTACTTTTAATATACATAAGAAAATTGTTATCATGTTGTTCAACTACAGGATTCATAGAGATTGATAAGGTTAGTCTTCTGATGGTCGAATAACATGGTAAAATTACATTTTTAGTATCACTTAACAGTCTGTACCCTCTAGGGGAGCAGTTATATAACAAGGAAGAAAATATCATCATTTCATTCGAATAATTAACCTTATTCAGTGTCATTGTCTTTATCTGTTTGTATATGAATTTGATTGCATTGAAATACTTTAATGACTCATCCTACACAAAGTAGAGAAATTACAAGATTCATTTTAATATAGAAATGACATTTTGAGGTTAGGTTTGCTGTTTTTCTATGTCCGTTTCTTTCATGTTCTCCATCAAAATGTGTAGAGTATTTTCATCAGTTACATGATTAGAACTCTTATACTCTCCTATAGTATTCATTTCCACATCACTGCAGAATACATGTACTGCTAAACCAGATCCAATTACCAGGGACAGAGTGATTTCAGGACATGAAGATTTGATGATACGTCATATAATAAGTGTATCTTGTTGCCTAAGTATACTCCAGTAATTTCTATCAAGTAAATTTTTTTTCTACATCTTCAAAAGTTATGAAAGTCTTCTCTTGTTTATACGCGTAGTGCCTAACCACAAGAAATATGAATAAATTAGATGTAGACATTTTTGGTGGCCGTTCGTCGAGTCATTGTTTTAAAATTGGTAAATTACTCACAGAGAAAATTGCGGACAATGAATCGGCTGTATTTTCCTGATCCCACCAATAACGGACAGAAAATATCGTACACCAACAATCACGAAAATCGATCAAGTAGTTTTATTATCAAAGAAAATTAAGGTGAAAAGAAATCAGTTAACTTTCAAAAGTTTTAATTTCTTAATGAAATTGTTCGTTTAAAACAAAATTATATTTAATTGTATAATTAAGTATATATTTTTCTTTTATAAATTTAATTGCTCGTTATTCATTGAAAAAAGATGTTTTTAATATACAACATGTATTTAAGACCATCACATTTGTACATTGTTCGTTGAAAAAAGATTCTTTTTATTCTTTTACTAAATTTAGTCATGAAACTCACTTGTTTTTATTTGAAATTTAATTTAATTTCTCTTTACACACAAACATAAATTTCAAGAAAGAATGTAACGAATGTGATTTTTTAAAAATATCTTTAATTAACTATAACTTATTGAATTTAGATAATAAACATCGATTTGAAGATCTTTTGTAATTTTGTGAAAATTAAATTAAAATATGCAAATAAAAACAATATGGCGTCTTCACTTCAAATATTAAAATATAAAAAAACACTTACTCTGCTGTGTTTGTTTGGGTAAGATTTCTCACGTTTAATTGCACGTATCCACGTCTCAATTGATTCCTTTTCTTTGGGAAAACGAAAGACATTTACTTTTTGGTTGTTCTTACAATTTCCCACGCAATACGGGACAACACAGGTACAAGCGAGGCCACCGTAAGTAATTTACCATTTCGACGACCACGGTAGAAGGCATCTAAGCGGTTAACTATAATGACAGCCACGACAACCCCCAGTTAACGACATCACCAGGGGGTCGCGAGTTAGTTAACCGGCCTTGGTTTACTATTACGACGACCACAAGTCAGCTCATCTTGGATCTGCGCCGATCTGCTTCCATCCGCGTTTGACTCCAATCTGATTGTCTTCTCTTCGAGTCGCCAACTGCGGCAAAACTGTCAACCGCCGCAAACTAAATCGTTGCAAAACTCAAACTGTCGCAAAAACTGCCGCAAACAACTACCCCTCCTGAACATCTTAACTCAATCCCATATCCGATCTTTTGTCCCAGTCATCGACAAGCGGAAATGACTCGCCCTCTGAATAATACAAATTGACTACTTCCGCGCTCGCTTTTGTGTGCCTTAGTGAATCATTTCCTTCCATTGTCTTTTGACCTGAATTACTTTCTGATCGCCTTTGTGTGACCTTGTGAATCATTTCCTCGGCTCTGGAGGAGGAGGGTACTATCCATAGTATAACACAACTGCGTTCGTATGTGTCAAGTGACGAAGTCGTGATGTGACTTAATCACACCAGGACTCCGGCACTTGACACAGTATCGCTCACCAGAAGCTAGATAGCAAGAGGTTATGGCAGATTAATAGCTCGATGAGACGAACGGGCATTGAAGGAAAGCGCTAGCCTGCTTAGTTACCCTTTTTATTTCTAGATTAGTTCGGCTTACTCTCTCCTCTTCTTTCCTCTTCTTTTCATTTTTCTTTTTTCCTGCGGTCAGTTAATGCACCTACTTGTTAAAAATATGTGTGAACATATTTTTAACAAGTAGGTGCGAAATAAACTTTTATAAAACCAGTGAATTGTCAAAAAGAGATCAGAGTTCCTGGCGACACAGAATGGCCTCGGCTATCGATGATGACAGCAACAACAACAAGACAGGGGATAAGAGTTAATGGGATAGATAGGTTTTCACTTGAATGATGAAGAATATTATGACAGGATTAAAAATGATGAATAGATTTAACAAACTTTCATTACATTTCAGGACGGTTTATGTGTGGCAAATTGTCATAATCAAGGAAGATAACTTATTTCAATTGAAAAATACGCATACATTAATGTTAACCAAAGGTTTTTACCACTAACCCTAGGTCTGAGTGGCAAGGCCGTAAAACCACGCGATTTTTAGGCGATTACGTGTACCTTTACGATCTTGTCACTCGGACTTAGTGTTAGTTGTAAAAAGATTTCGTTAACATTAGTTGATACGTATTTTCATGCAATATTACCTTATATATAAGATATGCCATTTCTAAGGATTGATCCTATGCGGATCTAGTCTTCTTCTTCTTCTTCTTCTTCTTCTTCTTCTTCTTCTTCTTCTTCTTCTTCTTCTTCTTCTTCAGCATCAGTTTTTGTTTTTATATAAAAGAAAGATTTAGTAGTTTAACGATTTATATTAAAAAATTGGCGCGTTTTCGTTATTTATACACCACGTGTTTTGGCATTTTTTTACGGGCCAAATTCTTTTCTTTTTTCTGTGTACAATTACCAATCATGTCGCTAGAGAATATCATTATTTTTATTTTTTATACTTAAGAGTGGTTATCACTTTCCTATAAAAATTTAACGTAAAATGATCACCTACTTTCTGACCATCACCAATTTGACGATTTATTTCCTTTTCTGTGTGTATGTGGGGGTTAAAGTCATGGCCAGAGCGCATACATTCAGGGGACGAGTGTTGCTAATTCACAAAAAGAAAGAAACACAATGCAATAAAAATTTTTTTAATGTTATGCAGTGAATTTGTAAGGAGGATGATGGGTGGGATGAAAGGGGTTATCCTTTTATCTTCTCGTAAAGAAACGGAACAACGAAAAGTATTTCTGTAACTATAACAAAAAGGGGTTTTCTTTACTCAAGGTTACCTATACCGTTTGGTATAGGTAGAAGAGAGTGGGACAGTGTCCGTCTGAGGAAGAGGAAGAATATAAGAGTTCTTAGGGCCGCCCGTGGATTTCTTCAGGTGAAGATAGTAGTAGTCGTCAAATGGCGACGGCGGTGGAGATAGAGAGAGAGCGTTTCCTCGTTCCTCGCTGGTGCTCTCTGCGATGTGTCCAAGCTGGTGCCAGGAGGTCGTCTGATCTTTTTCCGCGAACCCTAAGGGAACACAAGTAGTCCCTTAGGGAACTAACGATATTACTGCGCCCTGTGATTTTATTGGACAAGCCAGCTTACAGGGACAGTGATTACGCATTCAAAAGTAATCCCTATTGGTGACTGCTACATCACCCCCTGCTTAGGCTGAAAGCCGGCAGGAAATAAAAGGAAGTGTAACAGTGCGAAATAACAAAAATACAAAATTTGTCATTTAGCAAATGTTTAAAAAGTTTGTTTTTTTTGCTTTGCAGGGAAAAGTCTTTTCTGCAAGAAGTATTTTCAGGAAAAATGAAAAAAAAAATTTTTTTTAATTTTTTTATTTAAGAGTTTGTCTTCTCTTTGAAAGAAGTAATTTTGGAGAAGTGTGGATCCTTAATGTGAGAAGTATGTTTTGAAAAATAGGGTACAAGGCTAATTCTATATATAGACAGTTTTAGACAGTTTTTTGGGCCAATGTACTCGTCGACCATTACGTGTGGGTGTGAGATAATTTTCTTTAGGGATTTCTAAAAGTAAATATGTATTTGCAGTTATCTGATGCACAGTAGGGGGAATATGGGGCTCAGGAAAAAAAGAAAAGCTCCTTTCACCCTGTCGATGGCTACGGTGTCTTTTTTGCCACCAATGTCAAGGGTGAAAAGTTTCTCAGTGCGTGAAAGCACGCAATAAGGACCAGAATAAGGAGGGGTAAGAAAGGGTTTCACAGAGTCTTTTCGCACAAAAACATGAGTTCACGAGGAAATGTCTTTAGGGACCGAAGATTTAATGGTCTGTTGCCTAGGGTGCATAAATGGAAGCTCATTAAAGTAAGCTCGCAGTCTGTTTATATACAGAGCTGTATCTGTTGCCGTTAAATCTATCGGGGTCAGCATCTGACCCGGCAAAGATAGAGGTAGTCCATAGACAAGTTCGGCTGAAGAGTATCCGAGGTCCTCTTTGATCACAGCACGACAGCCAAGAAGGACGTACTCGCTCCATCGCTGTTGGTCAGGATAAGCACGCAACGCAGCTTTCAATTGGCGATGGAAGCGTTCTATCATCCCATTGGAAGCTGGATGATAGCTAGATGTACGGATGCATTTAATCCCTAAAATCCTGGAAAGTTCCTGGAATAGGTGGGATTCAAACTGTCCACCACGGTCGGTGGTAATAGTTGAGGGGACTCCATAGCGCGATATCCAGCCCGATATAAGGGCTCGCGCTACGGATTAAGCCGAAATGTCACTTAGAGGGATGGCTTCAGGCCACCGTGTAACATGATCTATGCAGGTCAGGAGATAAGTAAATCCCTGACTGACAGGCTATGGTCCAACCAGATCACGTCTCGTATTTGGCCAGAAAAATCTAGCTGAAATCAGCTTCACTGTGGCTTTGAGTCCGGGGTGTGCCAACTTGTGAGGGGTATCAAAAACAACCCTACGATGAGTCAGTGGAACTAAAGGGCGAGGTGAATCTGTTGAAGTGTCACAGATGATCTGCGTGTCCGAAGTGGGCATAGGCAGGTATTTGAATTTGCAAGTTGCAAATTCAGGTGACGACAGAGATAGAGTGTCAAGACATGGCTGGTCTAACGTCATCTGTTGTAGATCGATATCCGAAGGTGAAGACAGAGAATTTATAGGAAGGCGGGACAAGGCGTCTGCCGCCGCATTCTGTTCACTAGATATATGTCGGATATCGTTAGTAAATTGCGAAACAAAATCCAAGTGACGAGTTTCGCGAGGAGAATATTTGTCCGGCTTAGCACGGAGTGCGTATGTAAGTGGACGGTGATCGGTGTAGATCACGAATTGACGGCCCTCGAGTGAATGCTGAAAGTGTTTCACTGCGAGGTACATTGCCAGTAGTTCACGGCCAAACGTGCTGTAACGTTGTTCTGCCGATTTCAGTTATCTCGAAAAGTATTCGAGAGGTTGCAGTTGGCCTTGGTGCTGCTGTTGCAACACTGCACCTACAGCTGTGCCCGATGCGTGAACGACCATTGAAAACTGGGCATTGGACACAGGATGTGCAAGCAAGGATGTCGTCGCTAGTTTTTGCTTCACTTCATTGAAGGTTTTCAGCTGAATATCATCCAGTGAAATCTGCTCGTTTTTCTTTCTGTTACGTAACAAGTCGGAAAGAGGAGACAAGAGATCCGCGCAGTGTGGAATAAAACGTCTGTAATAATTTAACAGACCCAGAAAGTGCCTTAGTTGGCGAAGTGAAGTGGGTGGTTGAAGGTCTTGTAAAGCTTTAACCTTTTCAGGCAAGGGGCATATGCCTTCAGGGCTGATAATGTGGCCCAGGAAAACTAGTGACGAAGCACCGAAAACACATTTACCAGGGTTAATCCTCACTTGGTATTGTTGAAACCGTTCGAACAGTAGGCGGAGATGGGTGACATGTTCCTCAGGTGAGGCACCTTCCACAAGTATGTCGTCTATGTAATTATAGACGAAGTCAAGATCTCGCACTTCTTCGTCCATGAAGCGTTGAAAGGTACTAGCCGCGTTTCGCAAACCGAAAGGCATAGCCAGGAATTCAAACGCTCCAAAAGGAGTTGTTACCGCCGTTTTGGGTATATCGGCCGGATTCAGTGGAATCTGATGGTAAGCTTTTATGAAGTCCAGTTTGGAGAAGGTCTTACAACTGTGCAGAGACGAAGCAAAGTCCTGTATATATGGGATTGGGTAACGATCAGGTACCGTCATGACATTGAGTTGTCGATAGTCCCCAGTCGGACGCCAATCTCCGGAGCGCTTCGGGACCATATGCAAAGGGGAAGCCCAAGGACTGGACGAGGGGCGTATAATTCCCAGTTGCAGCATATGGTTAAATTCCGCCTTCGCCGCTTTTAGTTTCTTTGCAGGTAAGCGACGAGGGGGTGAACACAGGAGCTCCTGTGGTCTCAATATAATGTTTTGTTGAGTGAGTTGTATTACTCCCAACAAAATTAAGATTCGTTAACTCTGGGTAGGAGTGGAGTAGGGTATGGTATGGGTCATCGGTTGCGGCAATAAAGAATACCGGGCTTACAGATGGGCTGTTTCATTTAAAACCCGGTACGGAAAGTTCCGTATTAGCATCTATCAGCCGTCGTCTGCGCATGTCCACTAATAGATTAAAGTGTTGCAGAAAGTCCGCGCCCAGAATGGGGTAGGGTAAATCCGCGACTGTAAAGATCCGCATAAAGTCTCTGCGCAATTCCAAGTCCAAAGAACGAGAAATTTGACCGTACGTGGGAATAGGGGAGTGATTTACGGCTTGAAATGAAATGGGGGACACTGGTTTTTTTTTAGCTAGTAGTTTCAGTGGCCAAATACTGCAAGCGACCCCAGTATCAACTAAGCAACGTGCTTGTGATATTGAGTCCCTAATGAAATATGCACGGTTATCATGAGAACGTAGTGGAGACTGTTCCGTGCTCGTGTCCCCAGAATTTAGTTTCTCTGGGTAGGGAACGAACAAGGTTGTTTACATATATGTGCTTGGTTGCCATAGCGACTGTGGTAGTAATACAATCCTGGCTTATTTGGGTGGCGATAGTGTGGGGACGACGAACGATTACGACGTCTAGGCGATTGAGGTTTAGACATGCTTAATTTTCGCATGTTTTTCTCAAGTCGCTCTATCGCATGGAGTATGACCAATGTGACCTGTTGACTGCTGTCTCCGGCGTTGGCACATAAAGCGCTCATTTTATTTTAATGGGACCCCAGACCAAGAAATCTAAGTTAAATAAATATTGGACACATCGTCATGGACACACATTTCAGAGAGAAAAAACGAAAGAGGAATTGTGTAAGTGTATAAAGCCAAGAAGTTAAAAAAAAATAATAAGTATGTATTTTTTTTTGGTGACAGAGGGAATAGATATAGTTGAGTGTATGTATTTGTGTGTCAAAGGGAAAAAACTAATGTACTTACTCTTTTAAGGGGGCCGTAAAAAAAATTATTCGTAAAAACAAGAGTATTTTTTTTTGTTGTTAAAGGCAAAAAGAATGCTTTCTTTCTTCGTTTGTTGAGTCCTTTCTTCGGTTGAAGTCAAAAGAAATGGTCAGCGCCATTTTGGAGGGTGGATACGTCGCGGCGTTGTTTGAAACTTGTTTTAAATTCGGAAAATTTATTTTTTCAATAGTTTTATATTTTAAGGTATTTTGATGTATTTGTCTGTCAAGAATTCGTTCAGTTAAAGACAGAAAAAATATTTTATAAAAGAAAAGTTTCTTCGATGCGAAGTACGCCTTTACTGTGATAGAGAGAAAGAGAGAGAGAGAGAGAGAGAGAGAGAGAGAGAGAGAGAGAGAGAGAAAAAGGGATTTCGGTAGTGTTTTCTTTTTTGGTGTTAAAAATAACTATCCTTTTTTTTAAGCTTTTAAAGAGAATTTAAAAAGTTTCCGAATCTCTCAAGGTTGATTTTTTTTCTTTTTCTGTTTACAAAAACGCGGAGTTTCGTGTCTTGCTCAATTTGTGACTGTTTTTTTTTTTAAACGACGGAGTTTTTTTGTCGTCGTGGGGTTGAGTTTTAAAACATTTTCGTCGCAGAAATAACTTTTCGAGGGTTTTTTTTGTTTGTTTTTTATATTCCGTTTTTTCCTTACGTTTCGTATATCAGAAGGTCTGTTTTTTTTTCTTTTAGCGTCGGGTCACCATTTGTAAGGAGTTGATGTTTAGATGAAAGGGGTTATCTTTTTATCTTCTCGTAAAGAAACGGAACAACGAAAAGTATTTCTGTAACTATAAAAAAGGGGTTTTTATTGACTCAAGGTTACCTATACCGTTTGGTATAGGTAGAAGAGAGTGGGACAGTGTCCGTCTGAGGAAGAGGAATAATATAAGAGTTCTTAGGGCCGCCCGTGGATTTCTTCAGGTGAAGATGGTAGTAGTCGTCAAGTGGCGACGGCGGCGGAGAGAGACCGTTTCCTCGTTCCTCGCTGGTGCTCTCTGCGATGTGTCCAAGCTGGTGCCAGGAGGTCGTCTGATCTTTTTCCTCGAACCCTAAGGGAACATAAGTAGTCCGTTAGGGAACTAACGATATTACTGCGCCCTGTGATTTGATTGGACAAGCCAGCTCACAGGTACAATGATAACGCATTCAAAAGTAGTCCTTATTGGTGACTGCTACAAATTCACTACTATACGAAATTGTCGAGCCAAACCAAACTAATTATGTTTCCTGTGCACTGTTCTGGACAAGTAATTTACAATTTTAGAAATAATTTAAAAAAATACAATAAAATAAGTTGATTTGTAACCCCCCCCCAATGAATTTTTATCGTTGTAAAATAAAAGACAAAATAAAAATAAACAACGAAAAAAATTTGGTTACACTTTTTTTTCTACAATAAGTTACCGGAAATTGCTGATGGCCAATAAATGTGTGATCATTTTGCTGCGTTAGATTTATATAGGAAAGTTATCCCCTATTGTAAAATCTAAAATATTAGGTAACAAACTTAAAAATCGAACGGAATTATCTAGCGGCATTATGTTCACACAGAAAATTATTTAAAAAATTAATCCGTAAAAATGCCAAAACATGTTGGGTAAATCGTGTCCGTCGTTATAATAGTCCTAACTACTGAGTCTATATTTTCTGGTGGTGTCATTGGTCGTGGTTCTTAGACCCACGATCAATCAGGACCGGAAGTTAGCCGTGCAGTAATGCGCATGCGAGCGTCTTTAATCAAGATTCATGTACAGCATCGATTATTCATTCACTTGGAAATCATATTTAAATTGTTCCTACTATATTGACATTATTCGCTACCAAGAACACGGCTACCTTCCTAAGGATTATTCATTCACTTGGAAATCATTGTTACCTTGTTCATTTTTTCAACTGTATTTCCTTTTTTAAGCAAAATATATATTTTTTAAATCCATCATGGCGTTGTATTATATTACGACGAAGTTCGAATTTCAAGTTAAAAAAAAATAAATTAGAATTTTATTTCGAGATAAAATATACAATTTTAGACTAATTAATAAGTTTTATCCCCCCCCCCCCAAAAAAATGACTGTTTTAATTTATTACACATTTTACTATATTGTATAGAAAACTAGTTTTGCAACCCCCCCGCAAAAAAAACACACACACATTTAAATTTATTTCAATAAATGTTCTATTAATTAGTTGAATTATTGATTTTGTGTTACTTTAATGAATTCGTAATTTTTCATGTTTGATTTATTTTTAAGTTAAAAAAAACAATTTATTATAACATTGTAATAAAATATAGTTTTATTATTATGTTCGTTTTATAACATTTTAAATTATAAAACAAACATCACTGTCAATTTCAGAAACTATATTTTATTACAACTTTTTGGCCAAAATGTCACTTTATTAAAAATAAACTTCATTGTTTTTCTTTCAGAAACTATAATTTATTAAATAAATAATTTTATTAAAATGTATTAATCTATTTGGTCGTTATTAATACGGAATTCAGGGGCTTTTTTCGCAATATATGAGAACTATATTTTAAAATATTTTTTTTATTATTAACATCTACGATGCTTTATTTTCATAAAAATACATGTATGCGCTTTTTAGTACCCTGTGATATAACTTTAGTAAAGGTGTTTTTTTTTGTTTAAAAAAAAAGAAACCTCATTTATTTTTGGGGGGAAATGTGAGCAACTAATATTATTCAGCTAAAACTAATTATAATGAAATGTTCATATAAAGAATAAAAAAAGGGATTTGTATTCTTGTGTTTATAAACCAAGAGATATTCTCATACTAGTATTTTCATTCGATGTAGAGCAGGTTGTCATAACAATCAACTCAAACATTAAAAATAATCCGGAAAGAATTAACTTATTTAAAGAATGAATATTAAATCAGACAAATTATTTTTCAAAGATAGATTTTCATGTTTAAAAAGTAAAAACATTAGGACAGCACCATTTTATTATTAAGTATTAATTTAATGTTTGCTGTCTAGCCTATGCAAATTACACGAAATAATACATTTGCACAAACACTTCTAATGAAGTAATTGGTTGATTATATTCAATGATCGTTAGTTAATAAGCACTGAAAGTTTCATTAAAATTAGTTGATTTCCTGAATTTTGGTTAATTTTTAAGTGAAGGGAGGAGTCAAAATGCCCATAGTTTGACTGTTCGACTGATATCGTTTGGTACTTTAGAGCATGACGTCATTTTCCAGTGAACGGGCCTGCTATAATGACGACCACGGGTAAATACTGAAAAAGGTGCAATTTTAGTTAAAGGGCGATGCAGTTAATTATTTTCATGTAAAAGCATTATTTTGTACTTACTCAGTCACATTTTATCTCTCACGACACGAAAAATAATTTAAAAATCTCAAGCAGAACTTTAATTAGAACGATTTTTCCATTTCCATAAGGGCGATATAAAACGTCGACTAGCTGACATTTTTTTTTTCATATTTACATGGTAACAGCGACCAAATTATCTGCCCTTAGTTAGCTAACCGGCCACTCCGAAAATGTCAGCTAGTCGACGTTTCATATCTCCCTTATGGAAATGGAAAAATCGTTCTAATTAAAGTTCTGCTTGATATTTTTAAATTCTTTTTCGTGCCGTGAGAGATAAAATATGACTGAGTAAGTACAAAGTAATGCTTTTACATGAAAATAATTAACTGCATCGCCCTTTAACTAAAATTGCACTCTGAAAAATTGTCAAAACGTATTTTTCATGCAATATTATGGTCATTGCTTCTTCTTCTTCTACGATTTCTTTTTAATTAAAAAATAATTGTGTTTTGAATATTTAGTTGGAAAAATTATTAGTTAATTTCTATTTTAGTCACATATATTATTTCGAATGAAATGAGTTTCGATATTCTAAAATAAGTTGAGAAAAACTATCGCTCCGTAATATGACAATTTACCACTCTAAAGTAAAAAAAAGGCCAGATTGATTATTTTATTTAACATTTTTGTACATTTACACATAAAAAAAAAGAACTAGAGCACATTGAAAACCGACCTTATGTCGAACTCTGCCCTCGTGGGGAAGCAAGTAAATAAAAACATATAAAAAAGAAGCAAAAATTACCTAATGCAAGGGACATAACTTAACTTATGAGTTATCTCCCTTGAAATATATGAAACAAGTTTTACCGTATATTTGCCATTATATATTTCCAAGCACAAAATACATTTAGAAACACATTAAAGAGTTTTTCCTATTTTTTTCTCTTTTCTTATTTCTATCATTATTTTAAATGCATAAATATAAGAAATGAATTATTTGGCTGTGATATCTAAGCGTTGCAATGAATTATCCACTCGCAATAAGATAAACTATCGAGTTACCTACCTTATCACCTTTTCTCTCTTTACATCGACATTTAACGTAAAAATAATAAACAGATTAGATTAAAAAAAGAAAAACCGTTTCAAATTTGACAATACTGATATTGTGGTAACTAGAAATGCCACACTTCCCGTAATTTACGTGGAAGGACGGAGGTGATGGAACTGAACTGCTCATAGATGAAATTGAAACCCCCACGTCTCATTGTTAAAACAAAGATTAGTGGTTTATGTAAATAAATAGTTGTGAGACTGCCACGTGATTTACACGTATCTCTCAATTTAACTGGGCCACATTTTCAGTATTATTGTAGAGTATTGATTTACTCCTCTCCAGGAGTTAGGCACAAGGCCAGTTTTTATCCTACTCCCACAAGTAAGATGTGACCCAAGGTCGGGTCGGGAAAGTGGGGGTTAAAAATTGCCTGGGCAGCCCCGTCGGCATTCCCCGGTAGGGGCGCCTCAGGCAGTAAGCAATACACTTACTCCTCCCCAAAGAGGGGAGGCGAAGCCTGGGAGGGTGGACCTCCTAGAACTGCACAGGACAGGCCCATAGACCGGTGTAAATCAAGCCCCGAAGGCCAAGACAATACCAGTCTATGGGGTGCAGTATCCATCGGAACAGATACTACACTTTGATCTTATTGTAGAGTAACACCCACAGTTAATTGCCCCCACCACCCTAACAAAATTAGATTCGACTTTATTTGGCGGAAAGAAGAGAAAAAAAAATAGAATACAAAACACTTAATTTAGAATTTAGAGTAAGGGATCAGTTTCGTGTATAAATGAAAGTTCCGGGCCACTTTAGCTTTTTAGGACATTAACCCCATTTTTGGGCTCTGAAAGAAAGATATATTTGTGCATATTTTGAAGTGGGTGAAATTCTACTTTTTGTGTTATGATTTATAGTTTTATGGAGAGGGTACTATTTTTTTGACGACTAAATTAACACCTTCCGCTAAATCACCCCACCCTAGGATTTAAGATTAGTATTTTTTTAGGCCATTATGCATAATCTGCCGATGAAGTATGGGAGATAACTCTATTTGACTGACGAAAAAGACGATTTCAATTTTGGAAAACGCATATATATTTATTTAAAAAAATTAAATTAGGAAATCGTTTTTTTTTTATTATTGTTAAATTAAATTAGGATAAAAGAAACACTTCTTTATCAGCTTTGCAAAAAAATGTCTAAGTTTCTTTTATTTAAATTAGGTAAACCACTTTTTCATTGGAATTTAAAATATTGTCGATTTCATTAATCACCTTTGAAGGTACGTGTAAAATCAATGGCCGCTCCCCAAAATGTAAAATCATTTTTATCCTCCCTTCACTTATAAATTCACCAAAATTCAGAAAATCAACCAATTTTAATGAAATTTTCAGTATTTATTAATCAACGATCACATAATATAATGAAACCATTATTTTTTTTAAATCATAGCAAAAATGTATTATTTTTTAAAAACAAAATACACGTTTACTAAAGTTATATTTTTATGTATTAATGAAAAAAATACATGAATTTGTAATTTTTTAAAATGAAAATAAAGCACTGTAGATGTTTAAAATAAAAAAAGGTTTTTAATTATTTCGTATATATTACAAAAAATTCCCTAAATTCCGTGTTAATAAAATTACTATAACTCAAAGAAAAATTAATTTCTTGGATTGGCGATGTTATCATTGAATAAAGCATTGTTTAATCAATATTTTCACACAAAAAATATAAATAATTGCAAAAGAAATTTAATGTGATTTTTCTGATAAAAGTTTCTGGGAAAATATAAAATGCGATGGAATTATATTTCTCTTTCATACGTGAACGTGTCATCATCAACGTAACAAATTTCTTTTATAATTTTGAAAATAAACAAAAAATTGAAAAATTTAAGCATCAGGATCATAACGAAAAAAAGGATGAAAAAATTGGATAATTTCTACTAACGATTGACTTGGAGAGGTATGGTAGCACTGTTCTGTAATAAACAGGCGAGATTAGCTCACTAACAACCACTCACTCCACACTGTTCTCAAAATTTTATTTTCAGAGATTCAACAATTTCGTTAATTTCACAATTCATCGTTGGTTATTTGGAAAGATAAAACGTAAGTTTGTAATTGTTTTGTCATTTTTTCATTAATAAATATTATTTAAAAAGTTTAAAACAATTATTTATTAATAAATAAACAGATTTCAAATATGACACTTACTTTCAAAATTGAATTCTATTTATTAATAAATAATTTTTAATGTTTTGACATTTTTCAATGAATATTGTCAGTGTAGTCATTGACTTTAATTTACTTTTTCACACTTAAAATAAAAAAATACTCTTACATGTATCGTAGCAATAAATTAGTAATTTATTCTTTAAGTATTAATGCAATTTAAAATTACATTAATTCTTAAAGAATAAATCGAGTCATGTAATTGTTCAAGATTTTAATCAATCATGTAAAAATAATTAGTAAAATTGACTCAGTTTTTTAGTCGTTTTGATTACATTTTTCATTCTAAATTGTTTTTCACACGTACATATACATTTGTTTCTTTTTAGAAATTAACTTAATGTTTTCATCTTTCAAACACAATCAAAAGTTAAACGAAAACTACTTTAAAAATTTAAGAAAATACACTTTGAAGAACTATAGTAAATCTAAGCAACGGCCATTCTTGCACGTACCTACAAAACGATATGTAAAATTTATCACTATAACTCTGATCACTAAGGATTATATAGTGGACCATCTATTTATTACCGTTGAAATTACAGATTTCCACTAGACTTTTACTTCACTTTAACCAAAGGTAATAGAAAACGCGGTCCACTTCACAGCTTCATTAGATTTGATAGGTAATTCCAGCATGTGTGAAGCATGCGAAAAACCCAATGTTATAATAAGCGTTTGGTAGCAAAGTAAAGCGAAACGAAACAGAATGAAAATTAAACAAATTGCATTGTTTCAAAATACATTAGATACAAAACAAAGTTGTTGTTGTTCTTCTTCCGTGTGTAAAGTTGTTATTATTCGGCCGTGGTAAATTCGTTGCTGTTATTGTTATTGTTCTGTCGTGGTGGATTCGTTTGTGTTGTTGTTCTGCTGTGGTAGAGTCGTTGCTGTTGTTCTTCTTCTTCTTCGTGGTAGAGTCGTGGTTGTTGTTGTTGTTCTGCCGTAGTCGAGTCGTTACTGTTGTTGTTGTTCTGTCGTGGTATTCGTACTTAAAATCTAGATCGCGCATGCTTTTGCTCTTTTGCTCTATACGAGGTTTCCGTCCTTGCTGAGCTCGTCTTGAGACACATGCGTTACCGTTTGACAGACGTACCGACCTGCTGATGACGTCGCTACCCCCGTGCCCTCCCCGAGTCCTGGTACAGGAATATAAACCCGATTCCCTTTCAACAGTAAGCCGGCTGCTGTTTCTGGTGCTGTTGAGAATGCATACACACGGATCCGGCGCCTCTAGGGATGGCTTTTGCCCACGTCTTAAAACCGACTGACCCATACTTAACGACCGTTGGCACGGAACTCTTCTCCACTTTGGTCCTCGAAGGTTTTGCCTGAATCCTAGGCTTCTGTACTCGCTGCGGTGCTCGCAGTAGAGGAAGACCGATAGATGCATACGAGTCCCTCTTTTAGCATCCCATGCTCATCGTATGCAAGCTAAAACAGCCCGCTCTGACCTCTCTGATTTTTTTCAAAGTGAACGTACCAGCCGCTGCGGACTTTTAGTTAAAAGCGCCCTTGTATTTTTTTACCCCAAAATAAAATTCTAATTTAGTTTTTAAAGACTTGAACATCGAACTTTAATGCTTATTATTTTAAATAATATGAATCAATGTATTTTGCTTTAACTACGTATTGCATGTAGTTCTGTCATAATTATATAATACTCCCAACCTAGCAAAAATATGCGACCAGCGTGAGCATATATTTGCTAGTTTGATAAAATTATATTTAGTCAATAACTAATTTTCGACATAATGAAAATTATTTTCATTACTAACTTTTCAGCATGACCCTATACCCCCAAAAATGCGCAGAAGTCATCGCCCGTCGCTTTGCCACGAACATTTTAAAATTATCTGCCCTAAAAATATAGAGTGACCCGGTACTGGGGAATCATTATACATAAAATTTCTACGCCAAAAAATCCCCCACTATAAATTATAAAATAATTGTTGTTTTTCTTTTTTGTTCTTTCCGTCAAGTTTTCGAATGGGTTCATCTAAAAAAAGTAGATTCTCAGCTTTGGGGGAGGGTGATTTTGCTGAGTGTTTTAATTGATTTTGCTGAGGTTGTTAATCTACAAGTTTACTGATTTTTCTCGATAGCAAGGCAAGTTGACAGCTTTAGGGTTCAGTGATTTTATCCATGTTACTTATATGATTATAATTAGAGTGCTCACCCCTTAAGGAAGTAAATAATTATGATTAAATTAATAGTATATATATATATATATATATATATATATATATATATATATATATATATATATATATATATATATATATATAATGATAGAGTTTTTAAACAAAAAATACTATTTATATGCTTATAAAGCTCTACTTTGTACTGATCACTTTTGAAATAAATACTGAAAACACGCACACACACACACACATATATATACAGAGTGTTTGCGAAAAAATTGACACTTTTTGGAAAGGAAGGAAAAATGGCATTGGGGAATCCTTGCCAATTACAATTCACTAAAAGAAGTCGATCTGACCGTCAACAACAACATTCAAGCCTGGCCTAAACATAGAGCATGTGGTATTCGCAGTGTCTCTCGAAGGACGACTAAGCATCAGTTTGATCTTGGCAATCGGCTCGTTCTCGATGTTGCGGGCGGCACGGCGGGTGTCTGTCTAAATTGCACCGTACGCATAATAGTTCATATAGTTAAAACCAAACGAGTTGGGAGAGAGGCAGATGTTGTGACTGGCTAAGTTGTGAGAGTCTTCAGACAGCCATTTTTGGGTTTTCCCAGAAGTGTAACACGGAGCTGAGACCCGGTGCTGCACGTATTAACTTCCCACAATCAGCGCTTGACAACAATGGACAGCAACTGAATATAGCCATCTAGATTTAGTCTGAGGTCCGTTTTCGAAGATGTGGAGCGTCTGAGGGAACTTTGTCTTCATGACGTGAGTTTCTTCGATTTCGTAAGGCAGTTTTCGTTAATGGCCCTTGCGACTCTTATATGAGCGCTTTCTTTATAGTCACCATTCGACGATATCTTTAACCAAGTTTTGTATTGCCTTGCCTCGATCTTGTCCTATCTTTTTTGCAGCTTTTAGTAATTTCGTTGCGTGGACACAATCAGAACGTCCGCTATGACTATTACTGCTAGCCACTGATTCTACATCTCCATCGCAATTCTCAAGCTCAAATCTCACAGCATTCAAAGTATTGTAAAAGATCTTGAATGCGGTGCAAATCATGGTAATGAAAATCACTCTCTTCGAATATTGCGATGTTTTCCAGTTATCCATGGTCTCCAATAGTAGACAGAAACACTTACTATCCTTTGCACTTTACCGTTATTAAATACTCCAGATGGTTTTGAAATTAAAGAATATCAAAGAATGTTATTAAAGCTGAAGTAAGATATTTCGATCAATTCATTCGACCATATTCATGAATATGGTCGAATGAATCGACTCAAATATTATGGTATATAAACCGGCTTTTACACTGTATGTGTATATATGTTTATATTTATGTCGACACGTGTGTGCTAATATCATATATGTATGTATGTATTGAATTTAACCCCAGTTTTTGGCCAAATGGACTTTTTCAGCTTCACTTGCTTCATTCATCTTGTTTTCTTATAAATTTTCATCTGGTTACAACAATGTAAGCTAATTTCCAACAAAAGCGGAATTAAGTTAAGCATTTGAACTTTTCATATAAATAACCAATCACAATAGTACCAAGGTGACCCACAATCTTAGTTTGAAAGAAAACAAACAGCGTTCATCATTGATATCTCGCTGGCAACGGCCGTAGGTCTTCTTTGAAATGTGAGTAGACATAAACCCCCTTGCAAAATTCCAGTCTCCTCGCACGCTTTCAGTGAACGTGTTGTTAATACTCAACCTCCTCGGCCTTTCACTATTCTTTGACCCTTCATATGTGTGTGTATGTGTTTTTCATATGTGTGTGTATGTGTTTTTCATATGTGTGTGTATGTGTTTTTCATATGTGTGTGTATGTGTTTTTCATATGTGTGTGTATGTGTTTTTTATATGTGTGTGTATGTGTTTTCGGAGAATGTAAGTTTATGAGATTTTTGTAAGTTTCAGTTCCTTTTGGCCAATGTGATGTTTTTTTAAAAATTATTTCTATTTCAACTTACCTGTGACTGGTTGGCGTTCGTTGGTTATTTGAGTTGGTTTCCGCATTCGAGGATTTTCCTAAATATTCTGGTCGTGTATATACTTTTTTTGCGTTTCATGGTGTCAATCTTCCCCGTGATTCCGATTTCTTACGTTTTTTTTGTTTCTAGTGCTCCTAAATTTTGTATATTACACTAATTTACGTCCACCATGTCTAATATTCATTTCAGTTCCGTGTCCTTGATCTTCACTATGTGAACTGCTGGGACGGTAAAATCTCAGTTTTTTCTTTCTAGTTGACTATAATCATCTCCAGTCTCCTTGTTTGAATGAGTTTGTTTATATCTTCATGTATCAGTAGATTTCTAGCTTCTCATTTTCCAATACTGTCTCCAGTTTGTAAAAAAATCTTAAAATTTATAAAACATGTATCCAGTTAAAAATCCTTTAGACCTACTTGAAATTCGAACTCGGGTTTTTACATCATAAAACTTATTCCTTATTAATATGTTGTCTGCCTATTTCTTTTGTGTCAACCATTTTTCTGCATTTTCAAAGTGCAGGCATTTGCATAGCTCCCATTAGCCTGCTTTCCTAACATAGCCGTGTCTGTTATTTGTATTCTTTTAGGACCTGTTTGCTGCATTCACTTATTATGTGATTTACATTATCGTCTCTGTCCAAAGAATCTACCTGTATTATTTCTTGGGTTTGGTCTATTTTTGCTTTGATATGATTCGTTCCGATCGCGTTTTTCTCTGCAGCTGTCAGTAGCAATTCTGTTTCTTTGTTCAAGTGCCCTTTTCGTAGCCATGTCAAAGTATTTTCGTGCGTGTCTTCTGTGCTTATTTTTATAAATCGTCCATGTAGCGGCTTTTCTTCCAATTTTCTTTCTCGCCTTTTTGTTTTCAGTTCAGCTACTCCCTGCATTGTTCATTTTAGCAGTGCTTCTTGCAGCGTAATCAGCCTTTCTTTTGTTTTAATTATGTATTTTTGCGTCCTTTACACAGTCTTCTACACTTACCAGTCCTCTTTCCCTTCTCTACTTTTTACGTAGAGTCGACCTACATCATCCTTCGAATGTAGTGCATTGTGCATGATCATTACTTTTCTATTCCTTTCACCCACCTTTTGTCTAGCTTATGAATGGTCCAAAATGTATCACTAACGATACTGCCCGGGTATTTATTTCTTTTTATTACATTTCTACTATAGTTTTGTTTTTCTAAAAGTTTTATTTCCTTCTCAGGTATTTTCTTCCAATATTCTCTTTTATTTCTGTGGATATGATGGCGTCTTCTTTCAAAACTCCCAGATATGTATAAGTGTCATGTTTGCTTAGTGCCCTAACCTCTTCTCGGTTGGACTGTTCCATACACTCAGTTGTCTCGATAGTTATCTGTTCATTTCTAGTACTGCACATTTTACTATGCCGAATACCACCTTGAACACTACTACTACTACTACTACTACTACGCATTTGAGCGGTGTTGGTACAATACCTGGGTATATACATGTTCATCTTTACCTAGTTTCTACCGTTTTATATAGAGCATGAAGTAAAATAAATTGTGAAACTGTTGAAAAATACACTATTTAGTATTTGCATGAGAGTAACTACGATGCATGTATTTACGTATTGTTTTTATTAGCAAAAAACATTAGGAATCATATTTTTAAGTAAAATTAACTTGCTTTGAACTAATACCGAATATCCTTTATGTCGAATTATCAAAAAAGGTCTCTTTGTAGAAAAAATATTTATGTCATGTTTTTTTTTTCATGTTTTTTTTAATGTTTTGTTAATTTCTTTTAATTTATAAAACACGTATCCAGTTAAAAAATTCCTTTAGACTTATGTGAGATTCAAACTCCGGTATTGACACCGTAAACACTTTTGCATTAGTACTGTGTACTCTGCCTATTCCATTTTTGTGAACCAATGGCATGCTTCTATTTGCACACGAACAGACAAATTCCAAAACTTCATAACGTTTTAATACTGTATAGATTATCAGTTTCCCGGTTAAATTTTGATCTTCAGAAATAATCGCTGTAATTAGTAGTTCTCTACCACTTGGAAATTGTGCCATTTCATGTAAAGTTTTAAAAAGTGTGTTACATATGTTTTTAACGTTTGCTTGTATAGTCCTATAATTTGTTTTGAGAAATTTCCAAAAATAACAGCACAAGTCATAGCTCTTCGTAAGAAAAACATAGAGCACTCGCGTTAGCTGATAATGCGAATATAAAAATATGTTATATCACCTGTATCTACCCAGCGTTGGCTGAGACTCTGTTTACACTCAATTTTGTTTCGCTTATTGTCATTCCGCATTTTTTGTTTTTTATTTTATCCTTCATTTACTTTTTTTAAAACAATAATTCAATGAGTATTTATCAAAGTTATGTATAGGCGAGAAACACACATACAGACAAGAATGCTGAAAGCAGTCTATAAATGATTTATATACATAAAATAGGAGAGAAAAGAAAATTAAAGGTAGCTCTCGGTAGAAACCTGGAAATCGGAAGGAATTAAACAATTTAAAAAAATGGAGCTTCTAAATAATGTAAAATTTCCAAATTTTGAGACAGAAACTGAGTTTCTGATATATAATGTTTTTTTGCAACCGTAGATTTCATTCAGAGATGAAAGGCTAATTACTTGTACTTACATTGCCTGTCTGTATATATATATATATATATATATATATATATATATATATATATATATATATATATATATATATATATATATATATATATATTTGTTTATCTACATACATATACGTTTCATTCTTTTCGGGAATCGTCAGTATTGAGATAATTATTCATACCGCAGGATTCGGAACACGAGTCATGTTATAACTCAAATTCCGACGCTTTAACCCACTCGGCCACTATGAACAATCTGATAAATCAGCGAGAGTTTGAACCTGCTATAGGCAGCTATCATCAAGAGTGTTCAACTACTGAAGGAACATGCATTAAAGCTACGATTACGGCTGTGTTAATGATACTCACTACAGTGCCCAGCATAGATTGGGACTGACAAATAATTATAAATATTTGTTTATCTACATAGTATACGTTTCATCCTTTCAGAAATCGTCAGTGTAGAGATGATTATTCATACCGGTTGCAGGATTTAGAAGAAGTTGACTGATATATAGTTAGAAAATTAATTGGAGTCGCATGGAAAAAAAGAAGACCCGAAAATTTTGAAAAGCTGATTTTAAACTTTTACAACTGTTACTGTTGATGTAATTTGTTTCCAGCCTCAAAATGTCTGCGAATCAATGACGTCCTATGCAAAACGAAAAGGTCACTGCCCTTCTCACTCTGTTCCCAATTACAGTACAGCATCCAAGTTCGAAAATACAGACAAACACCAGGTCAATAAAACACGTGAAAGAAGTAATTTTCTGCGTGCGTTTTGTGCTAAAATCTTTTTTTCATGACATGTAAGCAATTACTTTTTTTCTAATACTTTATTGCAAAACTATTCTTTTTCGGTAGGGGGGATTTCTTCTTTTATTTTTTATGCTGAAAATATACATTAAAGCATGTTATAAATAAAATAATTACTTACTTCTTTTGGGGGAAATTAAATACGTCACGTGTATCGTTTTTGTCTGGTTCTTATTTATTTTTCGTTTTGCCACCAGAACTTAGAGTTAGTGGTAAGGGGAGGAAGGGACTGTGTGTTTTATGACGTTTTACATTGGTATTTTTAAACTAAACCTTCTTGGGATTAACATGATCATCACGTATCTTTAATAAAAAGTCCCACCAGAAATTTTCGAATCATCGCGCATTTCTGGGGGTTTCCTTTATATCAGGAATTATCATAGGATGAAACTTGCCGTCCGTTTAAAAGTGCCGCCCAAGACGTACCTCTTGTTCAAGTCCCTAGCTACGCTAGTAATCCTCAGAATTCTTATAAATAGTTGGGTTCAAAGTTTCAGGAATGTTCTCAAGTTCGAAAAATTCTCATCCCTAAAATACACACACACACACACATATATATATATATATATATATATATATATATATATATATATATATATATATATATATATATATATATATATATATAAGGTTTTATCTAAAGTTTTGTGTGTTGATTTGGCTGAGTAAAACAATAAAACAACACAATAGTAGATATGTGTTACTGTTAATTCTGTCATGATCCTTCTTGTAGAATTACGGGCACCAATGCTTTGATTCTATCAGATTTATCGGACGGCGGCTCATCACGTAGACAGCTTGGGGCTTGTTGGTTTGATAACACGTAGCAGCACTTCCTACTCTCGCTTTAACATTTTCACTGTTCTTCTGTCGCGATGCGTGTTGACGAGGTGGCATAAACATCGATTGGCACCACAGAAAATGGTCGTGAAGGTCTGAGAGGATGGAAAGAACAAGGAAGAAAATATGCTATATAGACTTCCACTAAAAGAATACAGGGAGTACTGAAATCCTTATTGCCACTCAAATTATAGAAAAAGTTAACAGTCGTTATTAGCGATAATTCAATGGCAAACGGCTGTTGTGAAAACGCAACGTGATTTGCAACGGTGATCGAAAAGAGTGGAAAATACTGGAATTCATACTCAAGGAAATACCAGCAGGTTTTACCAATAAGCAATCGTTGGTAGTGACTTGTGTGAGCGCTTCTAGTGGATAATAAACAGATAATAATGATAATAATAAAAACGAGACTACTATCACTAAGGAATGAATATTACGAGAAGCTAAAGACAGAAACAGATAAGGTGAATAGACTCCTCCCACACATCGCAACAGACAGTATTACAGACATGTAAAATAATCTACATACGATCCAATAATGTAATTACGAGACTAGACAGAGAATCAACACCCCCGTCAAAAAGAGTTGATCAACAAAGACTGAATGGGTGAATCAGTTTGAATCGCAAATAAAAGATAAAAAGGATAAGCTCTGAATTTGGCTAAAAAGACCAGCAATCGATATTAGAGAACATATAGATCAGATAAAGAAGAGAAAAACATAAAGAAACTAGATACTCCTGAAACAATATATGTGGACAAGGCCCAACCGGAATGCGAAATGGCTAAAATATCATGCAGAAAGACCTCATAAAAATAAAGAAGAAGGAATAGAAACTGAAATTAACATAAAAACAATTTGACCTGCATAAAAATGGCGAACGTGAACGCAACTGACCACAACGGACTCTAGTTTGAAAACAAAAATCAATTATATATAAAAGACTAAGATAATATCTAAAATGTATATGCGAAAAATGATCTCATAGCGATAGCACGATAAACTGCTCACCGGCTATGTAGAAAAAAAATAGCTACAACACTTAGCGAAGAGATTTAACACTTTACAAATAATTCCCACCGAAGAACATAATTTATGCCGGAAAGCGACTTGAGGGAAAATGACCTACTTTAAATTGACAAGAAGATACGGAAGGTAGTAAAGAAAAAGAATATACTCCTGACATGGATCAACTACAAGAAAGCATACAATACACTTCCCCAAACATAGATAATTGAATGCCTCAAAATATATGAAATATAAGACGACATGGAGAAAGCAATCGAAAATAGAGACTGGAACTCGCAGCCTGAGGAAAACATCTAGTAGAGAAAACACGAGGCATTTTCTGTGGAGACTCCCTATCTCCATTACTTTTCGTTAAAGTTTTTATGTAACTTACTATCATACTTAGGACACGCACTGCACGATACAAGTTTACAGAAAGAGAGGAATAAATATATCGGCTAAGTGCCAGTCTGTGGCATTCGTCAGTTCATAATTCATCTGTTTTCAGGGACGTTTTTGTTTGTTTTAGTAAGTGCATTTTTTATAGTTCTATTCATTCCAAACAAGGAACACTGTTACTGAGACGTTAGGGGCGACTGCGAATTAGAGGCTAGAGTTACGGGTGCATCTTAAGTTGAGAGTTGTGGAGCGAGATGCTTGTTCACATATCATGGTGATTGGTCAGTGGGGTAATTGTTGATTTCCTATTGTTTACCACACTAATCGCGAGTTCCTAATTTCTTCGACTCAATGCGTTATACCTACTTTAAACTGCGACCATTACACTCTTACAATGGTTTGTCGATGCTATAAATGTTTGTCTATTTGTATCTGTAGCGGCTGAATTGGCGGAATGCTTACTGCAATAGCAGCCGCATGGGTTGAAGTGAACCATTGGGGAAAGTGGGGCTTATTATAGAATTTCTGCGTGGAGACAACCGCTTCTATGCCTGCTTTAACACATTTAGTATCTTCACACTGTTCAGCACGGAGAGAGAAGTAAGGATTTGTGACGACTAGGAGTACAAAGCTTTTGTCCCTTACGCACTTTGTGTCCTGCGCACTGCTTTAAGGTTTAAGTTTTTTCAGATGATGCACGTTAAAATGAGTTTTTCAAAACTAACTCAAATGGTTTTCAGTTCTAAATTGTTAAATGTTTTTCAATTTCTTTTGAAATGTTTTCTTTTTTAGCTGATTCTTTGAGAAACGGTCAGGCTAAATTGTTAAAGAAAAGTAGTAAAAATTTGGAACAGTTAGCAATAGGCCGACTCTTGCTTTCCACCACACACTTTGTGACGTGTGCAGGGCCGTAGTGCTTTGAACTTTAGTTAAAGTCAAATTGTCTCAATGGATACATCTTAAAATTAATTTACCGAAGGTAACTCAAAAGTTTTTCTCATCAAAACTGGTTATCCCTTCTGTATCAACGCAGATACTGTCGTATACTCCGCTATCCTCGTAAGTTGATATTTCGTCGCCGCTGATGTGTTGGCCGTGACGGTGATAGCAATTGATGATCTCGGCGTCTCGTTGTGATTTGTCTCGTCATGTAGTACATCTCGCCGCTTTCTGGAAAGCACCGACTAAACGGGGTGGTTTATAAGTAGACAAAAAGATATATAAAAGTCAACAAATTCCACTCAATGTAAAAGAAACACGATAAGGATCTTGTTTGTATTTCTGGTAAAACATATTTTCGAATTTACAGAAAGCTTATCTAGGGGTTTATGAGAAACAATCAATACTAAATAGTTAAAAAAGTAGTAAATATTTAGAACGACTAGAAGTAATCCGACCCTTGGTCCCCTACACACTTCATAACATGTGCACTGTCGTAATGCTTCAACCTTTAGTTAAAGTCAAGCTGTCCCAAAGGATGCATGTTTAAATGAATTATGCGAAGGTAACAAACGTTTTTTGTCTTCAGATTATAGAACTTTCTAGCGAAAACATGGCAAAATATGTCCATCAATATACACATATTTATCTCGATATGAGGGGAACCTATCTCCAAGTTTTACGGAAGTGACAGGAAAGCTTATTCTTATTAGTTACTTCACGCGTTTTTACCCAAATGGGGTCGTAGAAATATCTGGCATAGAACCGAGGCGGTAAGATGGACCCGTAGATCTAATCAGATCATCCACTTATAAGAAAAAAAAACTCTTATGTTAAACATGTGTACTGATTCCTACATTTTGGCACCAAATCGCTGCGAGAGGGAAGTCTCCTTAGTCATGGTCGACTAATATTCTAGAGCTGGAGACTCGGGACAAAAATAACCAGTTTGCAAACTTACAATTTCTTAAGTAGATAGGCTCTGAATATCGCCCGGCTTTTAAACTCCTTATTAGTCTATTATCAACCCGCAGATGTACCATTACATGGACACTTCAAAGCTACTCAGTTCTTGACCTTGTTTCCTGACTAAGACATTTAATGCCGTCTCACCATATCTCTTTCTCTCTATCTGGGCAACATAGAGAAACTTGCTTGTCACTTAGTTTCACACGATTAGTATTCGCCGCTTTTGTTCTGAAAAGTTGAGGCTACAGGTTTGACAGATTGTCGGGCTGCTGTTTCCGACTGCTATATCAACAGTTGTGTAATATAGGGATAACTGTAGTATCATGTCGCGCATTGAAAAGGGACCCTACACTTATCTTAGGTTGTCTTTCCCGGGGGCCCAACCCCATAGATAAAGACTCGGCTAATAGTCTACTTGTGTGAACTTTGTTTTCTGACATTCAACAGACACCCACTTTGTCCAACTCACTCTATCTAAAAACAATATAAATAGAAATGACTAGAGCAGAAGAACGATGAAACCAGACGCCCCCAAACAACCAAATCGCCTCCTCTCTTGAATCTCTCGTTTACAAATATCCGATGGTTTAGAACTAACCTCGAAGATGTAGAATCCTTCCTTCTTGTAAACGCTCCAGATATCCCACCACTAAGCGAAACTAATCTGCATCACTCATATTGACCTGCTAGGATACCTTCTGCTGGCTTAACGACCCTGACAAGCATATGCACGGGATCGGAGTCTATATCTGTAACATCCTTCCCTTGACTCGAAAACAGTCTAGAATCAGATGATCAGGCCTACATGTGCTTGAGATGAACCTTACAACACAGTGTTAGTTACCTATATTTCTTCTAGCATTCTACTCAGATCGGTGAGTTAATTTATATTTTCTCTCGATTTTTTTTGCCATTCTGTCCTTCTCTGTGTTTGAAGATACCATGTTCATCACACCGACGTAAAACAGAAAGAGAGCACATATACAAAATTAGTCAATATTAATTATTTGTCTCATAGCTTTATATGAAACAGTATATTTAAAAGGTAATTAAAAAGCGCTTTTAAAAAGCGAAGTTCAAAGTTTTTATTCATAAAATCTATTACTGATGGAGATTTAGTATATGCTATTTCTGAAGCCGAAACTATACTATTACTTCTCTTAATTCTACACTATTGTACTATCTTTTAATGTGCAATCCAGTTTACTATACTATTTCAGACTAATGTACTACATTTTAATTCTCAATTCAGAATGGAAGTAGTGTAGTATCTGTTCTGTTATCATGATACTATCTTCAAAGGCATTACCCCTTCCGTTTTGGAGAGTTGGTAATGTAGTATCTGCACTTTAGTCATGTGATGTTTGGCACAACATTCACCATCTTCTTTAGGAGGTAGTGTATTATATGTTCATTTGTCATGATACCATCGTCACAGACATGGTTTTTTGGGGGGAGGGTAAGGGCAGTGTTGTATCTGTTTTGTAGCTATGATACAATTCTCCCAGAGATGACTCTCTTCGTTAATCGCATATTTTTTGTCAGTGCAAATAATTGTTTTTAATAGGAAAACTGGGGAAATTGTTGAGGTCTATGACATTATAAAAAAGAGAATTAAGAACTTGTTATCGAAATCCACAACTTGGCGTACGATAAAATACGCACGCACAACTTGGCGCTAGCTGTGTAGAAGAATATAATAATAGTTTACAAAACAATATGTGTATTATATCTCGTTAAAATAAATCATTAATTAAAGTGAATAGATATATACCTTATTTTGTCACACCCTTACCTCCCGAAAAACGTCGGGTATTTCTCCTAGCAAAAACTAAACTAAAAATTAGAAAAATATTTGTGTTAAATGCTGTCACAATGCGTTAATTATTAATTTAACGCACTCAGAATAACTGATGTTATATTATATTGAGTCCTATTTGGAAAAATATGTACTTCAACTAGTATGGATTTTTACTGAGGTTGAAATTATCTGGCTAAGTGCATATCGGGCTGACGCAAACTTTAGGGACACGAATCTGTTTTCCCACGAGTGAGTAAAAGATAAGTGAACTTAAGATCAAGGAAACGAAAGATTTGGGGGCAATAAAGGTCAGAAATGGAGGTTGACAGATCGAGGCGCGATGATGTAACTTCTTGTTGTCACACACAAAGGAACAATAGTTTCAAGAGAGACAGCCATGGACCTTAAAGCGAACAGACATGGAAGATATGTATTAAAACTTCAAATTAAGCCGGTATGGACCGCCAGTCTGTAATGGTCCTATAGCAAGATAAGTCAAGAAATAACTAGGTAAGATATTAAGATACGGTCACAGAGACAATTAATTAAGACAATACGGTCTCTCTTCTCTGCATGGTTTTTATATCAGAGGAAATAAACCCCTTGACCTCTCGAAAAATGTCTTAGACTCTTTCTGTCGATAAATGTAAAAATTTGTTCACAACTACCACTATGACGATTACGGTGTGATGGCATGAAAGAGAAGAAAGAATCAACGCGACGATATGACGGTAGAAAGAGAAATCAACGCGGCCACACAGAAAAAGAAAGAAGGAATGCATCTGCGCAGTCACACAAAACGAAAGAGAAAACGAAGAAAAGTAGCAGGTAAATTTCGTTCTAAATTGCCAAAAAGACACAGCACATACTCATACGTACGTTAAGTAAAAATACGCACGCATGATGAAACACCCACATACGTTAAGGTAAAATACGCGAAAAGCGTATACGAGTTAAAAAGAAGAGAAAAATAGTTTCCGGTAACGTTTCAAGTTTTTCGAATTTTCGGAGAGGTAACATTTGTGTTATTTAGCAACTAGATTTAAACGAGAGCATATAAAACAAGTATAAGGCAGTTTAAAGGCTTTTAATGAACTTAAAACAAAATTTCATATAGTTACACTGGCACACACACGCGCATGCAAAATTTATTCTCAAATTAGAATAAATTCTTTTTTTCTGTTTCACACCTATGACGACATGTTGACGCATCTTCAACTAATGACTTTTGACAGGCTCTAAAACAAATATTCTTCTATATAATCACAATGCTTCCATTGAACTACAACAATCTCGTAAAAACCTTCCCCAGAACTAAGGAAACCAATTGCAGAAACTGGAGTAAATTATATTTCGTATATGTAAAGTAAATTGAGATTCCCCTTTATTTAAATGTCCGATTAAGCTTTCTATGCAAAAGTTGCACATACAAATCAGTTTCGGTATCGATTTAGGAGAATCTGTGTTTTTATGAATAATTCATTTGTTTCATTCACTTTACTCGATTTTTATATTTAATCCTACTCGATAAGTTCTCTTAAGATAGTCACCTATGCCACCTACGTACACGGGAAATACTCTCTTTTAATAGGAAACCTACTTTGGTTGCGCCGTTATTTGATATTTTGACTTTGTTATTGTATGTTAAATGTTTTACATTTTCAAACTAAACAAAGGAAGGCTTCATCTACCTATGTGACGTGGTTCCTGTGTCGATAGGGTTATTTAGTCGACGGTCGAATCTTTGGGAATTTCCCAAGAACTACGCTGACATTTAATACAATGTTATAAATCTTATAAATCTTATAAATGGCGAAGGAAGGAAATAATAATAAAATAATAAAAAACACGTGTTACTTGGAAGCCAAGCTTTATTCAACTAAAAAGAGGAATACAAAATGGTGGCAGATATGGCCAGTTTTATACACGTCAGCTAACGACTTCCGGCTCCGGGAGCACGTATGGAAGCCTATACGAATGTAATATAATATTCTTCCTTGCTAGAAAGAAAAAAAGTGTCTTCAATAATTTAAGTTTTACCTTTTTTTTTCAAGTATTACTAAAAAGTAAAACAAGAAATGAACTTGTTTGAAGTCTTTTGCTTTTTTTAATAAATTCATGCACGAATTAAATATCACTAAAAAAAAGTAAAACAAGAAATGAACTTTTTTTTTACTTGCTACTCCAGCCAATCTCCATATCGATTGGGAGGTTTTGGTACCCGACTGGATCGCCTTAGTTCAGGCTGGGCCAATGTATCATCATAGGCCCCGTTATGACATGTCTTTGGTACCTGACTGGATCGCCTTAGTTCAGGCTGGGCCAACGAGTCATAGGCTCCATTATGGCATTGTATATTATCCTGTACAAAGTGGTTCCCTCTCTCTTGTTCCTCAATAGGAGACCTTACAATTGTCTGGGCTTCGGGACAAGGTGCTAAGTCACGAACAGACACAGTAGAGTTTTGTCCATCTGGGTACCGAATGTGTGCATAGGTAGGGTTACTGTTAAGGAGCTCAACTTGGTTTACATAGGGTTCGTTTTGGTTCCTTACAAACCTTCTTAGCAGTACGGGTCCAGGAGTCATTAGCCAAGAGGGAAGCGAGTTTCCATGGGAGGAACGGCGCTGGAATGTGAAGAAACGTTCATGCGGTGTGGCGTTAGTTGCCGTACACAACAACGATCTCTGTGAGTGGAGCACCTCGGCAAGTACAAGTTCCCAATGCTTTTCAGACAGGTTACGCGATCTAAGAGCTAAACGAATCGCCTTCCATATAATGCCATTAATTCTCTCTACTTGTCCGTTTCCGGTTTGATGATAAGGAGTGGTATTACTAGTGGCAACTCCTTTCTGGGAGAGATAAGATTTCAGCTCCTTGGATATGAAAGATGTGCCTCGATCTGAATGTATATAACTTGGCATTCCACATAGGCTAAATAGCAAATCTAAACATTTGATCACTGTTGCTGCATGCATATTGGGACATGGAAAAGCAAAAGGGAAACGAGAGTATTCATCAACTATAATTAATAAATAACAATTAGTCGATACACTAGGAAGATGACCTTTGAAATCAACACAAAGTCGTTCCATAGGCTTTGTTGCCTTTATAAGAGTTCCTTTTGGTAAGCGATAGAATTGAGGTCTTAGCTCTGCGCAAATCCTACAAGAAGCACACATCTTCTTTACCTCTTCTGTAGAAAAGAGGAGATTACTTGCTCTTACAAAATGAAGCAGTCGAGTTATCCCCGGATGACACAGTCCATTGTGGAGATCAGCGAGTGGAGATGTATTACAGGTGGAACAAGTTTATGCCCGGGAAAATGTGTCAGGGACCACATTATCTTTACCAGGACGATATTTGATAGTGTAGCTGAATGCGGCAAGTTCCAGTCTCCATTCCTGGATTTTTGCATTCTTAATTTTCGTACGTCTTTTACTATCAAACATAAACGCTACTGACCGCTGATCGGTAATCAAAGTAAAGTGGCTTCGTGCCAGATAATGGCTCCATTTACGCACTGCCTCAATAATTGCAGTCGCTTCTTTTTCTACGATGTCGCATTTTAGTTCACTGCCCTGTAGTGTTCTAGACATAAACGCCACAGGTCGTCCTCCTTGATTAAGAACGGCGGAAATCGCAACATCGGACGCATCACACTCTACCTCAAAGGGCAAGTTTTCATCCACCGTCTGCAGAGTAGCCTTTTCTAATTCTATTTTCAGCAAGTTGAAGGATTTCAAGGCCTTCTCCTCCAATGGGAATTTTCTGGCGTTTTTTAGCTGTTCAATTTTGTATCCATTTTGCATAGTACGCAAACATTCCAATTATCCTTTTAAGTGATTTTACGTTCTCGGGTGGATGAAGCTCCTTTAATGGGCGAAGTCGCTCTGTATCAGGCTTGATGACACCATTCCCAACACAGTACCCCAGCACGTTAATAGAAGGCACGGACTTTACAGTCTTTGATTGGTTAAGAGTAAGGTTTCTCCGACCGATAGTGTCTAGGAACTGCTTTACATTTTCATCATGTTCCTTCTGAGTATGTCCTACAATTGTTACATTGTCAAGGTACGGGAAAGTACCAGACAGGTTCCCCTCTTTTACTATACTGTCCATAGCCCGTTGGAAGGCAGTGACCCCATTTGTAACTCCAAACGGAATTCTACAAAACTGATACAAGCAACCATTTGCCTCAAACGTGGTATACTTTTTATCAGCCTCATTCTGTTTTCCATACTGTGGCGTTTGCCATTTTACAGTAACTTACGTTGAGCGCTTACGTTCGTCCTCAACATAGACACGCTACTTAGCAGCAGCCACCGTGATTAACATGATATGTAGACGTAGACTGAGTCAGCTCCTTTCGGTCACTGGAATTCTTTACTAATACAATTATCAATTGTTTATAAATATAAAATACAATAACATTATTATTAATTTTTCCATTTGTAAATACTCCATTTAATTTACATATTTTGTTGTAACGAACATTTGTAAGAAAAACACAGTACATACGTTAAGTGTAAAATACGCACGCATTATGAAACACGAAAATGTTGAATTGAAACGCCATACTTAAGAAAACCTAAAGACAGGAACCGAATCTAATGTAAATCACAAAATTCAAAACACATCAATGCTTTGAAAACAAAATTCAAAACACGGCATAAATAAATTAAATTTGCTCAAAATGCAATTATTTAGATATCTAAATATTGTTTGTTAATTACAAGCATGATAGGAAAATACTGTAGTTTTTGTTTTATTCAAATATCAACCACCTTATGTTTAAACATATAATTATACACATATGGTAATCTAATTATATAGCAGTTTCAAGCGTAAATCTCACTACATTCCACGGTTATTAGAATTGCTTAAAATCTTATGTTATAAATTCCGATTACTATAAAAAATACGGAAAGGAAGGAATACCACAATTTTCTGGTATGAGTTAAAACATGATCATAGATACACACAGGTTGTTGGAAACATCAACAGAAGATTCGACTATGTGACCTTCAATGACATCAGCGATTATTTTAATTTATAATGTTTTTGAGATGACAACAATGAAGATGAATAAGTTGACCGGATGTGTATGTCTGCAGTTGTGCAGCAGATTAATGTGTAAGGATTAATAGAACACTTGTATTATTTGGAGTATTCAGACTACTGTTCGCATCTTGGATGTTATTCTCACAACGTTTCGGCCAATGCAACCTCCGACCTTCTTCAGGTGCGTCTTATCGAACTTAGGACCTGTGACACAACAGATAAAATGTTAAGTTATTTTGGAGTTTCAATTTTCAAGTTCAGGCGATATTAAGAATATAATTAAGAATATAATTAAGAATATAATTAAAATAATTAAGAAAATAATTAAGAATTACTTAAGAATTACTTAAGACGTCTACTCGATCATGGATTACGGAGCGAGAACAATTTGCACCCGCGGATTAAATAAAGGGTTCAGTTCGAAATAAAGATATTAGAGTTCGACAAGATACACCTAAAGAAGGTCGTAGGTTACATCGACCGGGACGTTGTAAGAATAACATCTAAGATAGTCCGAATAATCTAAACAATACAAATTATCAATCGTCATTCTTAAATCCCGACATTTAAAGCGTTTTATTCATATAAAACTTTGAATAAATATAAGTTAATTGTTTTTTAATGTCTTTGAAAGTAAAGAGAGTGACGTTACTCCTTAACTGAAACAGTTAAGTATTAGTTCTAGCGCCGATGTCATTACTAGGAAACCGTTAGAAAAAGCTATTAAGTCAAGGTTTTTGTGTCAATATGACGATACATTGTCGTATGCCTTTGTTAGGATCGAGGGTCGTGTTCCTCCGATTATAAACGTGTTCAGTAAATCAAGCAATGTTGCATGCAAAGACAGAGTAATAATTAATAAACAAAAATGAAGTAGTAGTTCAAATAACGTTTATTGAACGTGTGTGTACGTGGAATGATGAAGTGTGTGATGTATGCATGTGTGTCGATGGAAAAACAGTTCTTGAAAAAGGTATAAGAAGAAATGAATCCGGCGTGAGAAAAGTCTTTGAAAGCCGTACACAAAGAAAATGAGTTGAGAACTCTTACCGTAATTTGACCACGTGTTGACGGAAGAAACGTGTGTTGGTAATTGTAATGCCGAGACCAGTTCAAGAGAAAAGCGTGAGACGAAGCGCTAGTGTATTAGCGTCGTTCTGCCGAGGCCAATCGACCAGAAGAGAAGAGTGAAACGGAACGCTAGTGTCAGCGTCGTTCTGTCGAAGCCAATTGAGTAGGAAAAAGCGAGTGAAACGGAGCGCTGGTGCCAGCGTTGTTCTGCCGAGGCTGGTTGGTGAACAAGAGAGAGAATTTCCGTTTGCACCTGGTTTTATAGTCCGAAGGACAGATAACTCTGGTGTCGCTTTACAGCACCACCTGTCGGTGAAAAAGCGACACCTAACGGCCAACCGGTGTAGTTATGTTTTGAAAGGAGGAGGTAACTGCTACACCTTCATTGGATCGCTAATATGCTGTAGCTACGGTGATGATGATGATGATGATGATGATGATGATAATGATGATGATGATGATGAGAATAAATATGATATAGCTGAATATGATGATGCTGTATCGACGTGTCTCTGCTGCTGCTGCTGATTAAACAAGTGCATGGACATGTCATTTTCTCACTGTGTGTATTTTCGCTGACTATGTTGGCGAAGATAGCCAGCTAACAACTGAGCTGAAAACGAACTGGTCATTTTGACTTTTAGCTTTTATGATAACACAGAGGCTCTTAGATAAAATTCCGTTTTATTTCTAACAAACTCTTTAATTCCTGTTAAATCGCATTTTCTTACACGCTTTCTAGTTGGTCAAAAATAAATTAATTAAGTATTTGAATTTTTGGCCTGCGTTTGTAGTTCTCTACGACGAATTTAAGTCATAATCGGAGCAAGTTCACGCGCAACTTTTTTGAAAACCTTGTGAAAAATTAGGCGTCGGACATTCGACATTTATGGACCTCCTCATCGAACCGAGGAAATACACGAATGTCGATTAATAAAATCTTCAACTAAAATAACTCATCAGTTTATAGTGCCCCCATTTACTTGGCTCGCCACGAGAGTAAAGTTAGACACAAGATCAATTTTTAATGCGAAGAAAATCAAACTCCCCCGAAAGGGTCACTCTGGATTGGGACAAAAATAAAACAATCATCAGTCTTGAAAGACCGTTCTTTTCACCGACCGAAGACAAAACAGATTAAATGATTCTGAGCATTTCAAGAACAAAAACGATTTATTTTTTCATCGTGATTTTAGCTGCGATAAGAAGTAGATATTTTACAATGATTGTCAACAACCAGCTACGAGCCAAACCCGACTACTATTTTCTCAAACACTTCGAACACTTCGTTGTTAGGGAAATCTCTATATATTTAAATGTGACGAAAAATGCCGTTCGGCATTTTAATAACATGGAATACATGATTTAACTTATTCTTGTACAAACCTAATAAGGATTTTTAATATACAAATTTTGTATTTACCATATTATTTTCTTTCTAGAGATAGGATTGTACATGAAATACCTGCATTTATATTAATACTAGCGGGGCTACCCGGCGTTACTCGGGGTGATAAAAACATTTAATTGAAGAAAAATTGTGTGTGTAACATCTTTATATTGAAACTTCTATTTCTCTCCATCTCTCTATAGCTGTATCTTTATCTTTCTACTTTTCTCTTCCCTGGTCGCCCCATTTCACCGCTACTTTCTCATTTTGTCTTTTGCGAAAGCTGATTTTTCCCCACTATTTCATCCTACGTTTCCCAGGGCAATAGTATGACATATTTATATAAAAAGTACCACCTCTGTCTGCGCCTTCTATATAGGTACTTATCTCCGCCCCGGTGTTCATACTATATACGGATCTATTGCCAGCCCGGTGCGCATACAATATACGTACCTATCGCCTCCCTAGTGCACATAATATATACATACCTATCGCAACCCCGGTGCAGATACTATATAAGTACCTATCGCTGCCCCGGTGTGAATGCTAAATACGTACCTTTCGCCGCCTCGGTGCCCGTTCTATATATGTACCTATCGCCGCCCCGGTGCGCGTTCTATATACGTACCGATCGCCGCCCTGGAGCGCATGCTAAATACACACCTATCACCGCCCCGGTGCTATATACGTACTTACTGCCGCCCATGTGCACATGCTATATACGTACCTATTGCCGACCTGGTGTGCATACTACATATGTACCTATTGCTGCACCAGTGCAAATACTAAATATGTACATATCGCCGACCCGGTGCGAATGCTAAATACATACCTATCACCACCCCGGTGTGAATGCTTAATACGTACCTATCGCCACTGCTATGCACTACTATATACGTACCTATTGCCACCCCAGTGCACATACTATATATATATACCATATCGCCGGTCCGGTGCGCATACTATATTAGTACCTATCGCCGCCCTCGTGCGCATACTATATACTTACCTATCTCTGCAAGGGTACACATACTGTATATGTACCTATCTCCAGCCCAGTTCGCATACCTAAGAACTCATATTTATACGCCCCTGTCGTGTCAGAAAAACAAAATAGTGTTCATTCATGTATTGTCACTATCATAAATATAAATATTTTTAGTTAAGAAAAGAAAAAAAGAATTTTTTTTCATCCTCCCCCATACTTAGAAATATTTTTAATTTAAAAGAAAAAAGAAAAATTGTTGACCCCTCCCCACTATACATAGAAATATTTTTAGTTCAAATAAAGAAAAAAAAAATTTTTTACCCCCCGCCCGAAAAAAAATATTTTTCATCCTCCCCATACATATAAATATTTTTAATGAAAAAGAAAAAAAACCATTTTGACCCCCCTCCCCCTCAAATTTTTTTTACCCTCCCCATACATATATTTTTAGTTTAAAAAAGAAAAAGGAAAATAAAAAAAATTTGACGCCCCCGTAAAATTTTTTTTTCATCCTAACCCATACATATGAATATTTTTTATGAAAAAAAATCCCCCCCCAATTTTTTTTTACCCTTCCCCATACATAGAAATATTTTCAATTAAAGAAAGAAAAAAAAATTTCCGAGGTGCCTTGGTCATATCTAAGAACCATACTGCAGAAGCCTCCGGGTCGTATGTTGTAGAAGCACCCCCGGTTCTGGGTCCTATACTGTAGAAGCGCCCCTGGCCCCTATACTGCAGAAGCACCGATGGTCCTTATTCTACATAAGCCTCCGGGTCTTATATTGTAGAAGCACCCTCGGTGCTGGGTCCTATATTATAGAAGCACATCTGGTCCCTATACTGAAGAAGCACCCATTGCCCCTATTCTGTAGAAACCCAAATTGTGTTTTTAAACGTGAGTTATCGTTCTTCCTTAGCTATCCTCTAACAAATACATTTCATTAAAAATGATGAATTGTTTTATGAACTTGAGGTATTACGTAATTAAATTACAATATGACTCAGCAATTTCAAATTACTATAAAATATGATGAAAAATAACTGAAACGCCCCCCCCCCCCCTGATGAAATATGTCCCATGGACTCCTAAGGGGTGGGTTTATAGATTCGGGAATACTCTCATCTTCTTACACTGTGAATTTTACATAAGAATACACTTTTATATGTTATGTATATTCTCTAACCTTGCTTTAAAAACCTAAATGTGTTTTTAAACGTGAGTTATCGCTCTTCCTTAGCTATCCTCTAACAAATACATTTCATTAAAAATGATGAATTGTTTTATGAACTTGAGGTATTACGTTATTAAATTACAATATGACTCAGTAATTTCAAATTACTATAAAATATAATGAAAAATAACTAAAAGCCTCCCCCCCCTCTCTGATGAAATATGCCGCATGGACCCTTAATATGTGGGTTTATAGATTCAGGAATACTCTCATCATCTTACTCTGTGAATTTTACATAAGAATACACTTTTATATGTTGTGTATAATCTTTAATCTTGTTTTAAAAACCTGAATTGTGTTTTTAAACGTGAGTTATCGCTCTTCCTTAGCTATCCTCTAACAAATAAATTCAAGTGGGACTTGAAAAGCCAGCGACCGAGAAGTTGAGCACTCTGGCCATTAAAAATGGCCTGGGCAGCCCCGTCGAGATTCCCCGGTAGGCGCGCCTCAGGTAGTAAGCAATAAACTTACTCCTCCCCAAAGAGGGGAGGAAAAGCCTGGGAGTGAGGAATTCCTAGAACTGCACAGGACAAACCCATAGACCGGCGGAATGAAGCCCCGAAGGCCAATTTATTTAGGCAGGTGAATTCCTTCGGACAACCTTCATCTTTATCTACAGATGAAGATTTTACAAACCTTGGGAACTCACCAGACCTTAGGCATAGCGCCCGTTATGTAGGGGGAGGGGGGGTCGGGGATAAGTGAGACAAGCTGTTCAATGTTTTTCATTAAATTTTTTTTTACAAAAAACAGAAAAGAACATTTGCTGACTCTCAACTAGATTCTTGCACCAAAATACCGCATTCACTCTGTGGGTGGATCCCTACTTAAAATATCCCCCCAAAAAACATCGATGTAAAAAAGGAATTATCGTGGGAGTGGGAAAAAATATTAAAAAACACCCAAAAAGAAAGAAAAATAAAGAACAAAATAAAATGATAAAAAAGTTAGTATGGCCCGGCTTTCCCTCATGGCTAAGTGTTAGACCGCCCACTGTTTTCCGGCACGAGACCGAAAACAAGCGGGTCGGTCACTAAGTGGGAGTGGGAACTTAAGAGAGGAGTGGTCAAAAAATAAATTCATCTGGAATGGGATAATGGGGTGGATGGCGTCTTCCAAGATAGTAATGCCAAGGGTTTCAAAAGACCGGGGACAAAATAAAACAGTGGAAGTGGGAATCTTTGGAAGCTCTCTAGTGCCGGCAAAAATAAAATAGGGACAGGATATCTCTAATTCCTACTAGTTTAAGAGTTTACCAGTTTTTTGAAATAAATCAAAAAACTCTACAGGGGTAGGTTCTGTAGAACCCAGTACCGCGTGTGCCATAAATATGGAGGGAACACGAACTCAAACTTGACGCCTCGTCGGATGCACAAACTAGTGCCATGCACCCATCTCCTATTGAAATCCATGCGATGTAATCGTTTCCAATCGCATCTGATCTTCACTTTAAGTTGGTGTTTAAAGTAAACTACCAGATCCCGATCCGAAACAGATCCAACCCCATGAACCTCATCAAGACGTGTAATCCACGTCACTAGTCTTGCTACGGCTAGGATGGCTAGAAACACCATTCGTTTCTCCCCAGACCACGGCGGTGCTGCGTTGTTGATGACAGATGCTACATCCAGGACCATCGGCTGCTCGGCGTCGATGCGGGCCGTCACCTCCCTGACGTATTCCCAGAGATGTGGAAGTTTGCTGCAGGTGAAGAAGGCGTGCTCGGCCGTTTCTTCTTCGTCGTCTTCACAGCGCGGGCATAAGGGGACGTCCCTAAACCATTTCTGCGTAATCTGCCATAGAGGGGCAGTGCGTTCTGAACCAGTCGCCAGGTCAGAGAATACTCAGAATTGTTGAGATAACTCTGGCCCGGCGCCCAATTCCACATAGAATATATTGCCAAGGCTGTTGCAAAGAAAGTGGGCTCCCTCTACCGTACTAGAAAACTTCTCACACTTGACATCATCCTATATCTCTACAAAGCCACCATCCGCCTATGCATGGAGTATTGTGTCACATCTGGGCTAGTGCACCATCCACTAGTCCCTCCCTTTTAGACAAGGCCCTCCAAAGAGTCTCTAATCTAATAAGTCCATCATTATTCACCAAGCTACAGTCCTATCGCCACAATGTTGCATTTTTATGCTTGTTTTACAAGTACTTCAATGGAATGTGCTCCGATGAACTAGCTGCTCTGGTGCCTCCTCGAAGTAAATACACTCGACCAACCCGACATCAGCTAAATCCTATCCATTCACCGTGGAGGTTCCCAGATGTTGGAGATCCTTCTACTCCAATAGCGTCTTTCCTCGAGCTGCCAGCTTTTTGGAACTCCCTTCAGTAACCCCGACATGTAGAAATTTAAAACTAATGCGAACAAGCATCTCAATGCACAGCTTCTAATTTAGGACGACCCCCTCCCCGCTAAACTTTAACCCTAATTCTCAGTAGCCCCTTACATCTATAGTTGCAACTTGCCTTGTTTGAGGTGAACTAAGTTTTAAAAAATCTTTTATAACACAACCTATATGCTGCAATATATTGTAATTCTGGGATTGAGTTAAGTTTGAAACTGTTCCGATACTATACTTTTATCTTTTATGTCCTCGGTCAGTTAAGGGAAATTCGTTTCAAGACTGAGGCAGTTTAGTGAGCTGGATGTTCCTCACAATAAAAGCAGACCTTGTCTCTAACTCTGGACTCGTGGAGAAACAAGTAAAACGGGACAAAATAACAAGTGAAAAAGATGAGAATATGGAATTAGGCAACGTATAGTTTATTAGTATTAGACTTGTCAGGTGTTCAAGAGTCTGATCTCATCTGATATTCATAAATAAATTGCGCTTGATTCAGAAAACACGCAAAAACGCGCTATAATTGAAGAATTCCCCCCTCCCCCTAAAAAAAAACTGATATCGTAAAATCCGACTTCCGTAAGAAGATAGACGATAATAAATGTTGAAAGTTTGATAAGCTGGCTAGGATAATTTAATCTTATCTTTAATTAGACTCGAGAAAGATAGAAGTAAAAAAGAAGATAGGAACAATGTTTAGAGTTCTCTGCTGTTCTTCTTCGAATATGGGATTTAATGAGTTTAAATAGAACAAAGGAAGACATCATCTTCATCGGCTTTGAATGAGATAAAGCAACCACGAATTCATATGAACAAAACATAAATCTACAAAACTTACAGATCAGAATAAAGCAGACCTAGAAGAAACACACAGTAGACAAGAAAATTATTTACTAATTCAGATATGAAATAACCATGTGATTAATAGTAGTGACTCTATTTATATAAAGTTAAGTATGTGGATATGTTTATATGTATGTTCATATATTTGCATGCATACAGGATTCACTCTTAAACTAATTGACCAATCATTATGAATTTTGAAACAAAGCTTCTCAGCGTAAGAAATCGTTATGTAGGATATATTTATTTAAATTAAGTTTGACGCAAATAGTTAAAAAAAGGTGTGGAAGCACTTCGTTAACATTCAAATTGCTTAGATTTTTGTAGAAATATAACAATTGACAAAAATTAATAAACATTATCCAAATGTCAGTTTCTTTGGAGTATATATATAAAAGTTTTTTAGGGGGCAGAACTTCCCGTTTGAAAATTCACTCTTTTCATATTTGCATTAAAATTGATCCATATTAATTAGACACCAATTAAGCATTATTCCCTGAATTTCAATTTCTTCTCAAGCTTAAGCCTTAAATTTTACACATTTACCAGAATTCAAATCGTATGATGGATTTTGTTCAACATTAGAATGAGAATTCTAGGCTTATGGTTCAATATATTTATATCTTCGTAAGAGGGAAAACAGTGGTGCAAAACTGTTCTCTTCGGGTATTCTTCTAATATATATATATATATATATATATATATATTTATTTCATAAGGAAAATTAGTAGATCATCAGTACCATCAGTTTCGAGTTTAAAAGGGCTCCGACCTTCAAGACTTTCATCAGCTTTTGTTGATACTGCTGCTGCTGCTGCAAAAAAAAACAAGATGGTGGCTCTGGTGTGTTATGGTATTGAATTAAGACCGAAGCAAATCACGTGTATATCGTTTCAGATCCAAGATGGCTGACCTCGTTTATTCAACTCACGTTCAGGTTACAAAGCAGAACGTTAATCTCGTGGTAAGGGTGATAACTGGTTAAAACATATTATAACATCTTCCCCTTTAGGTAATTATATTAATTTTATTTATTTATTTAAATGTCCAGTCTGGTAGGTTTTCTTGGCAATCTTCCGGACCTAATTGTTATATGGTCTGGGGAAGTGGTCGGTTAATGCACCATTTCCTCACTTTAATTTATTGAGGTTTGAGTATTTTCAGAACTTTCCATTTCCTCTGTCTCTAAAGCATATATAACATAAGTACGAAACATTAACATTTTTGTAATTTAGAACCATATTTATTTATCTTTTAAATGTAACCTTTAAATTAAATAAGAAATAAAATTGTTTTTTTCCTTTAAATATAGAAAACTCAAGCCGGCCCCTCTCGAAAAATTGACGCACAAAAGTTAAATATTTGTTCAGAAAATAAAACAATAGTGCGAAATAGAACGATTTATTATATAAAAATCAAACTAATCATTGAATTAAAAACAATAACAATTAATACTTAATAAATAAAATTATTTTTTTCAAATGGAAATTAGGTAATCTTGCGAGACAGTGCGTCAATTAAATAAGTTGGATTAACTTGAAATAGGGTGTTTTGACTTTACCGTTAGTGTAAGAAATTGCCTACACTTTCGCATTTATTCACTTATATATATACAGAGTGTTTCAAAAGTCTTGGGAACATAACGATTTTTAATAATTCAAAAACTATTAGGAGTTGAAAAATGAAATTGGTACCGTTGGAAAGGTTAAAGTTTCAAGTTTTGTGGGGAATCTTCAAAGTTGCTCAATATGAGCACCATTCGTCACACGGCAGACATCTAGTCGATAGTCCATTTCCTGCCAAACGCGTTCCAGCATCTTGACGTCAATGGTTCCCACAACTGCCGTTACTCGAGCCTTTAGTTCGTCAATATCTCTTGGAAGGGGCGGCACATAGACTTGTTGCTTGACAAAGCCCCAAAGGAAAAAGTCACACGGGGTAAGATCTGGAGACCTAGGAGGCCAGGGCATGAGAACGTCATTACCTCGCCCAGATCTCCCAATCCATCTACCAGGCAGCCTTGTGTTAAGAAACTGCCTTACTCTAAGACTCCAGTGTGGTGGTGCACCATCTTGTTGAAAAATGAAGTCATCAGATTCTGCTTGTTCCAACTGAGCCATTAACCAGTCTTCCAGCATGTTGAGATAGGATTCACCAGTGATAGTTGCCTCTTCAAAGAAGAACGGTCCATAGACACCTTTCTTGGAAATTGCACAAAACACGTTCACTTTTGGGTGAATCTCGCTCGTGCTCAAGAAGTTCATGAGGATTCTCAGTACCCCATATGCGAGTGTTATGCTTGTTAACTTTGCCATTCAGATGGAAGGTCGCCTCATCGCTAAAAACAAGCCGGTCATCAAAGCCGTTATCTTCCAACTTCTCTTGCATTGCAATGCAAAAGTCACGGCGAAGTGGCTTATCAGTGTCCTTCAACTTTTGGACCAACTTGAGCTTGTAAGGTACCATTTGCAGTCGTTTCCTTAAGACACGCCAGACAGTTGCTGGAGCAAGCTGAAGTTCCCTGCTGGCTCTTCTCACTGATTTACGGGAGCTCCGCTGAAAGGCTGTCCGAACTTGCTCAACTGCATCTTCTGAAGTTGAAGGGCGACCTGTTCGCTTACTTGGGCACAAACACCCATCTTTCACAAATTTAGCATGCCATCTGACAATGGATTTCCTTTCAGGGGCTTCTTTTTTAAATTTCCTGCGAAATGCACGCTGAACACATGTCCACGATTCAGTCTTTGCAAATTGGAGGACGCAAAATGCCTTGACTTGTTTAGAGAACGCCATTACTGCACCTGGAAAGATAACACGAAAATCATTAGTATGACCAAAAACTTGATTAAGCAAGCTTTAAAATGGCACCAGTTTCATTTTTCTACCTGGAATAGTTCATGAGATATACGCATTTGTAATGTTCCCAAGACTTTTGAAACACCCTGTATATATATATATATATATATATATATATATATATATATATATATATATATATATATATAAAGAAATGGTAGTTTGCTTAAAGCATTGCTAGTAAACAAGTAAGTATTAAGGTAAGAATTACGAGGCAGGAGTAATGCAATGTTGAGAATCGGAAAGTGGAATATGGAATGAACAACAATAAATGACAAGACACAGTAAATCTCAGATCAATTCATTTATATTTAAAAAACTTAAATATAAAGACAGTAAATTGTAAAATTGGTGGGCTTACTGTTGAATATTTAAAGGTTCAGAATGGTAGAAACTTTAATCATTTCGAGAGTAACAACCTCTCCTTTTCAAAATGAAAACAATTATTGGACCGGCCGTGTCAGTGGCAGCTGCTATTCAAAAATAAAAAAATAGCGATGAAGCAATGTCCAAATAACATCTATGAAGTCATTTTTTTAGCTCGAACATTATTTCTTCTCATCAGAAAGAAATACACGAAATTGAATTTTTCATTGATTTGAAAAGTTGCTTCCCTTAAATATTTGTTATTTGTAAACTAATAATCCGTATTTGCTACTTTATAAAGATTGTATTAGTGGCGTAATCTATATGTCAGACCTTAGACTTATTGAGGTATGTATAATATATATATATATATATATATATATATATATATATATATATATATATATATAATTGTCTTTTGTTTCAGGAACATATTTATAAACACAGAGAATAGTAAGATAATGTAGGTTTATTCTGATGATGCGTTATTAGCATATCTTGGTTTCCATCGACGACATCATATTAATTGTCTATCATAAATAATTGATAAAACTGTCAGTTTTTATTCTAATCTTATCCTGACAATATGATGAAAATCATATTGAAAGATAACTTACTAAATTATGAGCCATGCTTTAAGTCATTAACCATATGAAAGCAATTAGATCAATATGATATAAACTATTATTTTGTATTGGAAAAGCGTTCATATAATTAAAAGCCGCTATATCGCCTTTATATATATATATATATATATATATATATATATAGTAGCAGGGCGACCCGGCATTGCTCGGGGACATAAAAACAGGAAAAAAGTAGTAAAAAAGTGTGTGTAACATCTTTAGATGCAAACTTCTATTTCTCTCTCTCTCTAGCCGTCTATTTATCTTTCTCCCTTTCTCTTCCCTAGTCGCCTCATTTCACCACCCACCGGTCCCCTTTGTCACCTTCTCTCTTCCGTTGCCCAGGGCAAAAGTAAGACATATTTCTATTAAAAGTACCACCTCTATCTGCGCCTTCTATATATGTACTTATCCCCACCCCGTTGCGCATACTATATACGTACCTATCACCGCTCCGGGTCACATACTATATACGTACCTATCACCTCCCCGGTGTGCATACTATATACGTACCTATCGCCGCCCCGGTGTGCATAAATAATACGTACCTATCCCCACCCCGGTGCGCATACATAAGACCTCATATTAATGCGCCCCTGTCGTAACAAAGAACAAAAATCTAGTTCATTCACGTAGCGTCACTATCATAAAAACTCATATTAATGCGTCCCCATTGTATCTAAGAACCCATATGGTACCTTTGTGCCCCTGTTAATTAAGAAGAAGAAGAACAAGAAGAAGAACAAGAAGAAGAACAAGAAGAAGAAAAAAGAGAAGTAAACATATTCGATATGGGGCGCAATACTGCACAATCCCCTTAAATACGTATTCCATAGGGGCAGTCTACTGCACAAGCTTCCGGTCGCATATTTTTGCTAGCTGGAAGCAGAACAGATACTACATTACCTCCACACCTCTAAAAAAAGGAGGAGGAATGCCTGGGAGGATGGTATCACGACAACAGAACAGATACTACACTACCTGCACAGCTCTAAAAAAAGGAGGAGGTAATGCCTGGGAGGATGGTATCATGACAAAAGAACAAATACTACACTACCTCTACACCTCTTAAAAAAGGAGGAGGAGGTAATTCTTGGAAGGATAGTATCATGACAACAGAACATATACTACACTACCTCAACACCTCTCAAAAGAGGAAGAAGTAATGCGTGGGAGGTGGGTATCATGACAACAACACAGGTACTACACTACCTCCGCACTTTTAGCAAAGGAGGAGGTAATGCCTGGGAGAATGATATCATGGCAACAGAACGGGCGTAGGTGGATAGATTGATGGACGGACGTAGCTTAAATATTAGCGTCTATTAATAAGAAATGAAGGTAGAAAGAGAAGGTAGTGAGATGGGAAAGAAGAAATGACGGTCAAAAGGGTTGTAGTGGGAGTGAATTTCTTCCCGGCACTCCCTTCTTCTGATGTCATTTCCGGTTGAATGATGACTGGCATTATTTCTCAAATTAGTACATAATTAAATTGGAATTTAGCTGAAAATAGCTGAATTTAGAAATTCGGGAATACGCTCATTAATATTCTCAGTGAATTTTACATTAGAATACATTGAGTTATATATATATATATATATATATATATATATATATATATATATATATATATATATATATATATATATTATTTTAAAATTATACGTTACAGTGTCTGTTTTGTGTGCGGGGGTTTCGTCAGTCTGAAACATCGCTCATGGAAAGTGAGGACTAAAAGACAAAATAAGGGAAACGAGAGTTACGGGGTCAACTTTCTACTTTCCTAATACCAAGTTTGATATTAATATTTTTAAATAAAAATTTAAAAAATCTTAATTGTGTATATTCGAAAATATTCTAATCATATAAGCATTTCATTTTTGAATCCAATTAAGTGACTTTCTTATAATTATATTTCCTTTTAATTTTTAGATGTCGTTGCTAATATAGATCTAAGAGCAGTATCCTATAGTTGAGGCTGTCCATATAGTTTTAGTTGGACGCATAGTAAAAAAAATTATCGATAGAAGTTTGTCCTAGAAAGGGATACAAGAATGGAAAACAGACGAAATGGTTACTTACCAATAACAAGTTTTATGATTTCTAAATTGAAATTAGTTTTTAAGAAAATACATTATTTACATCTAACCGCCTTCAAATACGAGTAAAAAAATCGAAGCCTATTCATGTATTCTCACAACGACCACTAACTCTTGGATTGATAATAAATCAACAACTGCATCCTCCTTCTGTTAAAAAACTGGCAAAAATAAAAAGTTGGCAAATTCTGTAACTAAACTTCAGATATCCAACAAAAAATGCATCTACTACAAAACAATTAACAGAAGCTGAAAAGAAAAAAATTGGATAGAGCTGTATTAATAAGAAAACTGTACTATAGCTGTATCCTTAGTGGTGTATCACTTTCCAGAATATCACAGTTGGTTAGTTTTCTCATGCAGAGTCTGGAGTTTGGAAAACCTATTGAGACATTAAGCCAGAGAAATGTCTAGCATATGGTGGGGAAGCTAGTTGTTTTTGCAGATTACCTGACAGTCGGTGCAGTGCTAAAGGCAAAAAATGCAACCATAGTATTTGATGCCACGACACAAGATTGATGCATATCAATTGTATTTTATTTACAATACCTGACTCTGCGCATCTTGTGTCCCTGGAACATTTGCTCGGCGGCACTGAGGTCGACTGCAAGCAGGATATTTGTCTAAGCATAAGACAGTTCGCCAAAGTTTATTCAATAATGACTGCCCACTGTGTTAATTACTTGTTACAAAAACTGATAGGTAAAATAAACAGTTCATAAACTGACCGGGCTCCCGTTTACCATGCCACATGTTATTTGTTGGAGAAGGCGTGGGATAAGAGCTTTGTTGAGCTCAACTGCAATATACACCTACAAGAGGCAGTTTCCCGTGCAGCTAGAAAGGCTCTGTAAATTGTGACAGCCCTCGCATAAAAGAAATTCTTCATGAATGACTAGTCTAGAAAATTATGCTTCGATATAGTGACATGAAATGTAATATTAGGGCATTTAAGGTCTTCTTGCATGAATTAGGCCTTAAATTGTCCCTAATTCCTAGATTTCGAGGGAATCGAATTCATATAATTTTTCAGCTAGGTGCTACTATTTTTCTATACCATTAAAATTACATTTTCTTCTCTCGCAAGAACCAGGACAAAAAAGAATCTTTAAAGAGCTGTAGAATTTCAAGTACTTGTAGTCATCGGTAAACTTTTAACTGGACCTTCGATGCGTACCTTAAATACTTCAGATAAAAATAAATATTTAATTTCTCTTAATATGAATCTAATTAAAGAGGTTATATATAAATTAGAGGTACAAGTCCGAGAGCCTTATAACATCTTATTTCGGATATATAATTTTTTGGCCATCCCCTGCTGGAAAGGGAGAACATTGATAACACCATGATGTCTTCTACTAATATAATCCTCTTTACCAAAATGATGAAGACCATTTTAAGTGAGATAGTCTGTGTGCTGAAGAGGCAGCATGAAAATGCATTAACTACAATAGTCGGATCCTTGGATGCAGTCATGTCACCAGCCAGGGACCACACGATCCTGGCAGAAAGCTACATTGACGAATTCTGTAAAAGAAAACGTCTTGCATGCAATTCTTATGTCAGTTGTGTCAGCAATTTGATAAAGGCCAATATAATGCAGTCATAGAATTCGTCAATGATATAAATATCAGAACTCTAAAATTGGTAATTCCTTATAGCCGGCAGCTTCTGGATTATTATCAGCTACAACGTGAAAAACCGATTCAGAAATTGAGAAGAGGTCTAAGGAAGAGGCAGCAACACGAAGAAAAATGCAGACAAGGCTGCAAGGCCTAAACGTACGTATTTGTTTCGAATTTGGAAATTATTTTGTATTTAATTCACTTGGATGCTATAGAAGAAGTTAAGAGAATTGTAACTGATTTGATTTTTTCTCCTCAAATAAACTCTATATTTCTATCTTAGCATTTTCCTTTAATAAATATTAGATAGGGAAAGTACATTTAGTAAACCGTAGGTATATATATTTTAATTCACTAACTTATTTAATAATTATCTTTGAAATAGTTCCAGAAAACTGATATTTATTTTTCCAGAGATTTAAAAAATGATTTATTTGAACTGCAATTTGCATTGAATTTTTTAGCCGTCGTGTTAACATTTTCCATTCTAAATATTTTTCACACGTAAATATACATTTTTCCGTAACTTAGGGATTTTATCTTTCGAAGACAATTACAATTTAAACACAAACGAATAAAGAAACTCATGATAATCCCATTTAAAAAAAAGTCTTACAAATAAAGAGGAAACGTTGATGAATATATAAAAAAATCCTTTTTGGTTTTTCCGTTTTCATTTCCCATATATATATATATATATATATATATATATATATATATATATATATATATATATATATATATATGTGTGTGTGTGTGTGTGCGTGCGTGTGTGCGTGTGTGTGCGTGCGTGCATCTGTATAAATTATTCCGTTTCGACATGTCAGGGATTCGACTCAATAATCTTTTCAGTGTTAGAACTAATATTTCGCAAGCATATAAAGCAGAAAGAGTACTAAAAGAGCGAGCGCCGGACTACATTTGTATATTTTTCTTTCCTCATTTAAGTTTGTGAGCGGAAAGCAGATAAATAATTTCAAGCAGGCAAAGATACATATTATTTCCTGTAAACTCCTATTCCCCCATTTCCCGCTAAACATAGATTGTCACTGATCTTAATTGTCGATTTCTTCACCTAACGAGTAATGTAAACGTACCCAGCGACTCTAAGTACACCTGACCTTATCACATGTATCCACTGTCAAATCTTACACCTACGCGAAAAAAAACCCTGCGCATCTAGTCAATGACGTCTATATAGCCTCCTAATGCGGAGACATAGACACATTTTCAGTATTTCTCGCTAGCCGTCGGTCGGACGACAACAATGAAGAAAGAGAAAAATAAAAAGAAGTAAACAAAAACGAAGAAAAAAAAGGAGAAAAGGCCTTTATTATCGATTGGGCAAAAGCGCTGCAAAGAACATATTTTCAAGGCAACGTAAAGCTGATACGAACAATTTTAATATTCTGACCCTTTTAATGTGAATAAAGAAGCGGAAATGTAAATATCGAGATGATTTCAAATACCGCCAACTTTTCCCACTGATCAGGATCCCATTGACATTTTTACCTGGTGAATGTATGATATCTCAATTCGTCTCCTGCTATCAACAGTTATCAACCTGATACCATGATATTTGATTTACTGTGCCCATTGACTCTTATTCATTTTGCCCTGCTTCTCCTACGGAGAGAACTTTCATACAGTTTGAACTTTTTAACTCAACTCTAGATTACCCTCTGAATATCCCACCGTTGTACTGTAAGTTGAAACCTTTCTTTCTCTCTCTTATAACCATGTAAAGCGGCCGGAAGGAAGACACAACCTCAAAGTTAAGAGAACACAAGTATATTGAAAAAAGTATAACATAACAGAGAACAAGAGTAGTTGTACGTCAGTCTTGACTGTCAGTATAGACTAGTGTTGTTGCAACACTGAGGAGCAGGTGCTCCCAGTATTTATGGTGAGTGGAAAAGTACAAGTAGTTTGTTATAGGTAAGGTACCATAACACCCCCTCCCAAGATTTATCTCCTCAGGGGTCACAGTATCGTTTCCTTTTTGAATTGCTGCTATTCTTAGGCTGCTTAGAGTAGCTGTATTGATAAAGTTTCGTATCTAGTAATCAAAACCTCTTCCTGAGGAGTGTGGTTGGTGTCTTCCAATTGTCGTTCCCTAATTTGGTTAAGGTGTCTCTTATGAGAGAATTGAGAGCCTCTATCAAATTCAGATTTTATATCCGCCAGCTTTTTAATTCTATACTTCTGATTTTGGAGCACATCTTTAAACCTTGGAAAAAAATGTCGTCTTTTCTTCGAAATTAAACTTCAAGACAAGCCATATTATTTTTCATAGACTTTAGCTATTCTAAGACATCTTTGAGTGGCACTTTACCGATTCCAGCTCTGGAACCATGCGTTCACTCTCTTTAACCTTCAACTTCAAATGTTCTGCCCAATTATCACAATCAATTTTGTATAGATCTTCATACCTTCTGAAATATGAGGCAAAAGTGTTATCCTCGTCTGGGGAATAAGTGAAATTTTCAATTGTACTACAAACGGCATTCTGCGAAAAAGCATTATGGTTTTCGTTACTTTAGTCCCTGTTCCACATTTTTGTAGTAATCCTTCGATGTTTTAGTTTGTTCCAAAAGTCCTTCTTTTGTAGTTTGTATCTTTTCGTCGTCTTCTTTTCTTTGTTCCAGTAGTTTTTGATTTCGTCGGTTTCTTCTTTCTTCTAGTAGAAGCATTTTAATTTTTTCTTCAGCTATCTGTTGCTGTTGTCTTTTATACCGCACGATTAGTAGCTTTAAAATCTTCCATGTTTAAAATGTGTCCTTTTATAATGCGACTTTTTAGAAGTTCTTTATTTTATATTACGCTGCTAAACGTAATATTAGTTGTAGAAAGAGAAAAAAAAGTATAAGACCTTTTTTCTTCGACCAAAAAAACAACACTTTTTTATACGCTTTTCGCGTAACTGTAGCATTTATGGCCAGCATTTTAGTCAACAGAAAAATATATAAATTATATTATATTCTAAATTTGTTTTATATTAAAAACACTATATACTATATTATTATTATTATTATTATTATTATTATTATTATTATTATTATTATTATTATTATTATTATTATTATTATTATCTACTCACTAGGAGTTCTCACCCAGGCAGTAATCAGTGATTGTTCACTGATAATCACCATTGGCTAACTCCAGCCTGGTGACGTTCGATATTCATACACCCTCTCTGGCTGCATGCGACAGTACCCCTCTTGGTTCTACTCTATCGCTTCCAATTCCCTTGTGATTATTCTCTCATCGCTTCTGACACTGAGTGTCTTTCCTACTTCTTCTGCCTCGTATGTATTACCATTATCCCTCTTAGATAGGATCTCATATCTTTCCATCCGTTTATCATTACATCTGTGTCCTTTCGTAAGGAGCACTACAATCGAACATATTTCTTGTGCGATGATTTATCGATTATCTGTCATCCAACTCTCACAAACCTCGTTACGTCCCCGTTCAATCGTTTCAGCAACATGCAGATCCACCACCAACGTGATCCACCATTTGGATCTAGCCACGACGACCCCCCCCCCCATCGGTCCCAGTTATGCATCTCTCTCTATCCACAGGCGGTCAGTGCTTCTTGTGGTCTCTCATAAACCGGTGAGCAAAACCCAAGCCCGTCTTCTTATTATTTAGATTCACTACCCCTAACTAAACTTGTCATTAATGGAACCACCCTGCCTTTTACTTCCTGCGGTGTAGCCCGTAGCCGTTTCCCTGGTTCCTTACCTCAGCGTCAGGTGGTACGCTAAGGTTCGGTATCCTAATCCCTAACATCTGATCTCCTGCTACTGTACACCACCGACTCTCATGTCCGCACTGACCACACCTAGTGCAGTTCGACCTCCAAAAGCGCGGTGGGCGCCCATAATTTGTGGAACACACTGCCGCCCGATGCCCTTCACCACTACAGGTCTAGCAGACCGATACTTGTCTAGCCGGAGCGGGCCTATAGTGCCCGTATTGAAAGCCCCCTTGCCTTCCTTAAAGGGTCGGACTCTTCCTCCCAATCCTCTACGCCCCCTTTTCCCATTCGGGGGCCGGACTCGCTCTACTCTCCACCGTTTCCCTTATACCTTTAGGCATTGCTTCACTTTCGCCCATCTCTATGTGTTCCTATAGCCTTATGCTATCCGTCGATAACTCGTGGGCCTCCACTTTGTTAAGAGGGTGACCCCTTAGGACCTCCCTATGGGTCTCTTTGTCACCCAACCTGTTCCCTAATGCATCTACCAAGATGGCCTGGATAGGACCCGTATTTTGGATTGCCCCATCCCGGAAGGCCTGAACTGCTAACCCCCGTATTCGTTCGACTAATTCGTCGAGTCCCTCGCCGTCGTTCAGCTTTAGCCGGGTTAGCTTGCGTTGCGTATGGCCTCAATCGCGGTCCGCTCGCTGGTGTATTGCGTCACCAACTGTTCGCGGAGCTCTGCCCAAGTCCTCCCCGGGTTCTCCTCGTACATCCCCTATAAACTGGGCCTATTGCTCAATCCAGAGCAAGCAGCACCATCTAGTAGTCTTCTAGCTCGTCTATAACAGTTTTCCTTTGGATTACCGTCAACTATTCCATCAGGTCGACGGGGTCTCCCTTATAGGGGTGTATCCGTATTCCCTCTATCGGCTTTTCTATTTTTCTCACCTCTTCTACCTTCATCTCTGCTAAACTTCCCACTATGCCGTCTTCCGATTCCATTCTTCTACTTATATGTCTAACACTCTCAGAACAGAACGACCCAACACCGTGCAAAGGAAACGAAGAGTGACTTACCCTTTCCTTCGAGGTGCGCTCCTTCTGTGATCTTATGCTGATGGGTGGTCGTTCTAGCGAACTTGCCTAGACCTTATAATCGATTGACTAAAGTCCGCGATCTGGCTGTGCTCTCAGAGTTCTTTTACTGTATATATATATATATATATATATATATATATATATATATATATATATATATATATATTAAACGGTTTGCCTACTGGTCTATTTCTTTCTTTCTTTTTCTTTTTCCTTCCTTCAACTGTCTATTTCCTCTCCTGGACCGATATCGGAACAGTACTAAATCTAGATTTTAGGTGACATCTTAAGTTGGGAGTTGTGCAGCGAGATGCTTGCTTATATTAGGTTTACACTTTTGCATGTCGGTATAGTCGGAGAAACAGGGTGCAGGGAAGGAGTTCCAGAGGCCGGCATCACGAGGAAAGAAGCTATTAGAGTAGAAGGCCCTCCAACATCTGGGAACCTCCACAGTGAATGGATGGGATTTAGCTGATTGTCGGGTTGGTCTAGTGTATTTACGCCGAGGGGGTACTAGAGCAGCAAGTTCATCGGAGCACAACCCATTGAAGTATTTGTAAAACAAACACACGGATGCAACCTCACGGCGATGGGACAGGGGCTGGAACTCGGTGGATAGTGAGGAACTTATTAAGTTGGCGACTCTTTTTCGGACCTTGTCTAAAAGGGAGAGACTAGTGGATGATGCACTAGCCCAGATGTTGCAACAATACTCTATGCCTGGGCGGATGCTGACTTTGTAGAAATACAGGATAATGTCAGGTGTGAGAAGTTTACTAGCACGATAGAGGGATCTCACCTTCTTTACAGCAGCCTTGCCAATGTCTTCAGTGTATTTGTTACAATTCATGTTACCTGTGAATGTTCGGCCGAGGAGGTAGGGTGTTATTTGCCATGGCAATTTGTGGTTGAAAAAGTTTCTTGTACTTATTGAAGGCAAGGAGCTTTTTCTTAGCGGCATTAAAAGTTACCATCCATTTATGACCCCAATCCACTACAGAGTGGATGTCATTTTCTAAGAATTCAGCCATTGACTTGGATATGTACGCGTCCGTTTTGCCTACATGACGAGAATAGAGCGTGGTGTCGACATCAAATATACCTATCTCAGACTTGATGTCATCAAGGAATTTATTTATGAAAATCAGGAACAATTAAGGTCCAAGGATGGATAACTAGATTACACTAGCATTTGTGTAATGTTACTTAGATGAACGGCCATCGAGGACAACCTGGATCTTTCTTTTGGTTAGAAAGGATCTAATTATATTAAATATTCGTCCAGTAATACCATATAAGTGAATTTCTAGGAGAAACCTTTTGTGCTATACTTTGTCAAAAGTTTTAGATATATCAAGCGCTACGACCCTAGCCTCACCTGCCTTGTCTACTGTATGATATATGCATTCAGAGATGACCGTTAGGATATCCGCAGTAGATTGTGCTTGTCTAAATCCATTCTGACGGTCATAAAAACAGGTGCCGGTCTATCGCTAGATTGATTAAGGATTCAAAGATTTTAGCAAAGATCGGGAGTAGACTAATTTGACGGTAGTTCTGAGGATCAGTTTTTTCCCCAGAATTCTTAAAGACTGGTACCACAGAGGCAATTTTCCAGCTATCAGGGAAAGAAGATTCAGCAAGGCATTTGTTGTAGAGTTTGAAGAGGACAAGGGTCAATTGAGCAGAGCATTTCTTTATTACTATTACAGGTATAAGATCAGGCCTACATGCATTGGATGAGTCAAGGTTTTTTATAATGTCTCTGACCTGAGATGGGATGATGACGAGGTTTTCCAGTGTGACTTCAGTCCGCAATGAGAATTTAGGGAGGGGATGTTTGCCGAGTCCGAAATGCTGGGCAAATAGTGCAGCCTTATCAGTTGCCATGCAAACGACATTGTGGTTTGATAGCGGGGGAATTGTTGATTGTCCATTGTTCACCACACTTTTATAGATTTTCAAAAAATCGCGAGTACCTAGTTTCTGTGACTGAATGCGTTTTTTGGTTATCTCTGTATATCTTCTCTTTGCATCACCTATCACTGCCTTACAATTATTTCTTGGCTCAATAAATGTCTGTCTATTCGCAGTTGCGGCCGAATTGTCGGAATGCTTGCCGCCTCTCAGCAATGGCAGCTGCACATTTTGAGGTGAACCATTGAAGAGAGTAGGGTTTACTGAAGAATATTATATTGTGTCCATAAAGTATCCAACCATTCTAGATCAATTATTTATTCTATAGTACAAAATGTAGCTAGAAAAATGTCCAACATCTCCTATAACGAACATATATTTGATAGAAACTCCCAGTTCTATAACGACGCTTTAAGAAATTCGAGCTATGACAAACATATGAAATATTTAAAATCTTTCGAGATCAACCTACATAGTTTCGCTAATATGACAACTAGAAGCCATAATTCAAATATTATCATCCACAACATGACAGGAAATAGGAACCCTATACCGAACCCCGATAATGTTTATAAAACAGAGGAGTAGTTCGACCTATCGCTCAAGAGTATGGCAATAGAAATAATAGTAAGCCCTCCAAATCTAAATAAAATATGGTAAGACGGTCCGCTTGTGTATGGATCATATCGCCTTTCAGTAAAAATGTCCACACCAATATCCCTAAAATATTCTTCGACATTACTAAAGAAGAGCATTCTTGAGCTCCGCATAAATATAGTAAACTTTTCAATAGAAGCAAAATTAGAATTTCTTTCTCCATAGTTTCCAACTTAGAACAAAAATAAAAAGTTCTAACGGTTAAAATTAGTCCCCTAAATAATAACCTTGTTCCTTCTAGTCCTCAATGTAATTGTATAGATATAATTTTTTATGGCTCCTGTAAACATTAGAGTGTAATTTACAGACCATAGCAAAGGCAATAATAATGATGATAACTTTAATGCTAGTGAAGGTAAGGATAATAATAGTGTTATGGTGGATGTCAATGAAATAAATAGCAATAATAGACCTACTGTAATTAACTCTAATGCTTAAAGGGGCTGTTTACATAGACTCAACGGTGAGTTCGTTGAAAAATAGAATCTGTAGACAGATTTATTCCTTTTATAACAGTCATCTTTCAAAATTCACATCTCTGACTTCTCATATTTGAGATCTTAAGAATTAAAATTATGGCTTTAAACTTAAATGGTAATTGATTAAAAATGAGATCCTATAAGCCCTTGGACAGGTACGTTACACTATGTAGGCATGAAGCTCTTTAATCATTAAATATGATAATTCTTTGTTAAATAGAAAACATAAAATTCGGTACAAATATAGCCACTTTAAAGTTCAAGAATTAATATAAGGTCATTTTCCCCAGCTTTTAATTTTAATTCACGCTTACTAATCTACTTTGTAATTGGAATTCTAAATCTACACTTTATGTTATTTGATTTATAACCTAATAAGGATAATCATTATGTACCCCTTTAGCCTTTGTTCTCTAGATATTTCTTGGCCTTTATTTTAAAAATGTTTATTATGTTTTTTTATTTTTTATGTTAGATTCTGATAGGTCTCATGGCTTACCCATTACTATGGATTTTTAATTATATTCTATATAGTATAATAGTGTCAATTTTTCCCGTGAAACCTCAGTCATCATAGGAAAATAACCTACCATATCCCATGCAAATCCTTTCCACTCACCAACATCAACACTTTCTATGCATGTTTCACGAAGATATTTTTATATGTTTATACTTACAAATATTATTACATTAATTTTGAGATATCTGATTTATCCAAATACATCTTCAAAAAAGAGGGTAGCAACCATTTTCCCTCTATATAATTTTTCTACTCCCACGTAACTCTTATATATTGTGTCTTTCTTTAATACAAGGGACTTTATTTTACAACACCGAAATTATTTACTTTTAACCCCATTATAATCTTCTACATAATATAAGGCTTCTAAAATCAAAAAAATAACTGCTTCCTTCCTAAGAATACAGGAATAGCAGAATTCAGAGTTCAAGCGTTACGAATTAATTTTTCGTATAGTTTCCACACCTATTCTGCTTTTTTTGGTTTAATTAACGAAGAACATATGATTACTTTCAAATAACAACATGTACGCCATTTTTTAACACGTAATTAAGTTTGCTGCTTTCAAACAGAACAAAACAAAACAAAACAAAAATTAACTTACGTAAAGATTATCTATTTTCCATTATCACCATTTAAAATTCGAGCGCTGTTCATTAATACCTTATTAAAATAAATAAAAAACTCTACTTTCATTAAAAACTAAACCTTTGAATGCCTGAGAGCCAATAAATGTGTGCTACGATTACAAATCTTTACGTCGGAAAAATCACTTATTTTAGGAATAAAGGATTGGATAAACTGATTGGAAGTCACTTAAGTCGCTTGTAAGGACATACACATTTACAATTTTTAAAAACTTTTCAGAATAGTCTTAATATTTCACTTCCCGCTTGATATAAGGCATCTTTTGTTGTTTTTCTTACTACCGTGCGTGTCATGGCATACTCACTTCTCGCTAAACATTACCCGTCATTTATTTATTTACTTTTTTTTTATTTTTCAAAATAGAATGAACATTTTTTTTTCCGATTGATATAAGATATTTGTTGATGTTTTTTTTTTCTGTTTACGATTCATCGACTGTTACTTTTTCTGCACTTTTAATATGTTGTTCTGGCAGAGTTTGACGCAATGTCGGTTCTTAATGCTGGGAAAATGCATGCCCCTCAAAAGGGTAACTTCGGATTGGGACAAAAATAAAAATTGCTGCAGTCTAGAAGGATTTCTTCCATACACGAACCGTTCTGTATGCTATTTATTACGTCCTCGCTACTAAGCATCCATCTTTTATTTATTTATCTTTTACTTTTAAAACAGGAATAAACGTTTCTTTTGCCAATGGCTTTAAGCTATTTGTTTATTTATTCAATCTTATTTATTTTATGTTTACAACACTATATACAATATATCATTATTATCATTATTATCATCATTGATATTATAATAGAGTGGTATACAATTGTATAATAAGAAGTTCTATTTTTTCATCATAACTGGATGTTTTTTGTAATGATACTAAATTGTGATATTTTTCTTGCTTATATTATAATTATGAGAGACGCTTAAGAAGATACTGTTTAGCATCATCTAAAGTATAATACAACATAAAATATTTCAAATCGGTTTAGAAACAACCGTACGCCAAATTTATTTGTGTTTGAATTCTTAGCACTGATATAAATAATGTGCTAATTTTATTTATCTTAACTTACTTGATATATATATATATATATATATATATATATATATATATATATATATATATATATATATATATATATATATATATATATATATATAATATAAATGAAGTCTAATACACACCATAGGAATATAATGGACAAGAAACATATTGTACTAATAAGGAAAAGTGGATGCATATTATGACCATTATATATCCAGAAATACTGCAGGTATAAATCAGCTAAATGATAAAACCTTTAGATAAACCAAAGCTACTATATTTCAGTTTCGGAATAAACACATGTATGACATACTAGCATAAGCTACCCGCCCTTCGGATCACAATCAATTGGGAGGAGGGTATACTTTACTAATATATTTGGAACACTAACCCTAAGTCTGACTGGCACGTAAGCGACTAAAAGAGTTGACCCCCGTAAAAAATAACGCACAATTTACGTTAAATATATATGAAACTGATCCATCACTCTAAGTTCTAAAATAGGTTTTTTTTTTATCCATTTTCCACGGTGTTTACACGTAATCGCCTAAAAAAGCAGAATATATTTATTTATTTTTGAGGGGACCAGGGGGTAGCGGAATGTGTCTGCCAATTTACCGATATTTTATTGTTAAAATCTGATATTTTTTAACAGTACGTCCATTTTTTATTGTAATTCTAAGCAATTGAGTTTAGTTGTTTTATTTTTTCGCGTGAAAATTAAATTTCTTAAAATTATCGAAATAATTAAATACTTTATTTTTCCTAACAAATATTAAAAGTGTTAGTATTATTGTAGATTAACACCCTCAGCTACCCCTTTATCAAAATACGATTTTACTTTTTTAGGCGATTACGTGTGGATACTTAGAAAATCCTGGCGGCAAAAAGCAACAAAATATTTAGAATTTAGAGTAAGGCATCAGTGTTGCATATACATTTACCTTAAAATGATCATTAATATCCGGGCCATTCTAGGGTTTTATAGCAGTTAACCATTTTTTTTGCTATTGAAGATAAATTTTGTGCGTTATTTTTTTAGAGAGCAGGGGTCGAATTTTTAGGCTATTACGTATGGTTTTACCACCATACCAGTCAGACGTAGGGTTAGTGTTCAAAACTATATAAGTTAACTGTCCTAATAAGTTAGTATGATGCTAAAAAGTAGAATCACATTGTTTAAACTTAGCCAAGGGTGTTACTTTAGAAATTAATCAAAGTTTGTCGTGAAAATCATGGAAGTCTCTGAGTAAAAACATTGTTTTTACTAGACCCATCCCCAGCTAATTGGTGTTTTGATATACATCCAGTTTAGATAAATGGAAAAACACTTTCGCATTTATTCATTTAGAATACAGAAAACAATAAGTTTAAAAAGAATATGAATCTACTTTTTTATTATTTAAAAAGCTGAGACGGGTAGATAACTTTTTTTCTTTAGTATAGCAAATATAATCATAGTCGTCGTTGTCGTCGGAAACAGCAACAAATGTAGTTTTAAAGATAAAGTATATATCTAAAGAAAAACCCTGTTAGTTATTGCGTTCAATGCGGAGTGTAATTTTTTAAAATATATTATTCCAGGTAATCTAAGTTGTTAGTTCGTGTAAACATACGCATGCTTAAAATTGACTAGAAGTTATTCGAATTTCAAAATAATCATTTTAAACGTTAAATGTTTTTTCCATAAGAGAGTGGTAAAATTAAGGTAAATAATCGTTGGAATTAATATTACTACTTCTAATAATAATAAAATTAATATTAACAAAACTTTTGAATATATATAAGAAAACTGTAAATCGAAAATTGAAATGAATTGTTCAGAATATTGATTTATTAGAAGGTGTTTATGAAATTATTATGCTAATGAAGCATCGGGATGAATGTGTTTACGCAGTGTTTTGTTTTGAAAATACTTAAGTGTATAGTTGAATGATGGCTAAGATCAAAGTGTGGTATCTGTTCCGGTGGATACTGCACCCCATAGACTGGTGTTGTCTTGGCCTCCGGGGCTTGATTTACGCCGGTCTATGGGATTGTCCTGTGCAGTTCTAGGAGGTCCACCCTCCCAGGCTTCGCCTCCCCTCTTTGGGGAGGAGTAAGTTTATTGCTTACTGTCTGAGGCGCCCCTACCGGGGAATGCCGACGGGGCTGCCCAGGCAATTTTTAAATGGCCAGAGTGCTCACCTCTCGAGCGCTGGCTTTTAACCCCACTTTCTCGACCCAAGCTGTGGTCACATCTTACTTGTGGGAGTAAGATAAAACTGGCCTTGTGCCTAACTCCTGGGGAGGAGTAAATACCTGAAATAAGCGTTATGTACTTAGCGGCTTCTTGGCCTTTTGGCTAAGATCAAAGTGTAGTATCTGTTCCGATGGATACTGCACGCCTGTCCTGTGCAGTTCTAGGAGGTCCACCCTCCCAGGCTTCGCCTCCCCTCTTTGGGGAGGAGTAAGTTTATTGCTTACTGTCTGAGGCGCCCCTACCGGGGAATGCCGACGGGGCTGCCCAGGCAATTTTTAAATGGCCAGAGTGCTCACTTCTCGAGCGCTGGCTTTTAACCCCACTTTCTCGACCCAAGCTGTGGTCACATCTTACTTGTGGGAGTAAGATAAAACTGGCCTTGTGCCTAACTCCTGGGGAGGAGTAAATACCTGAAATAAGCGTAACGTGTTTTGATATAAACATAGTAAGGATAAATGGAAAATATTTCGCATTTATTCATTTAGATTCATTCATATCCGTTCCGAGAATTTAACATCAACAATAGTTAAGTGTACGATAGTTTCTGAGACGAAAGAGAACTGTATTAATATCAAGTCTTCATCAGTACAAGTTATAGAAGTATGAAGTTCAACTTCAAGCCAACAAAGATTTGAGTATTATTTACAATAAAATACACAGCAATTTATGAAAAAGGATGGGGAGGACATCACCATTTATATCTTCTCCAAAACACCACCTATAATAAAATCACACATAAAAAGAATCAGAAAGAAGACAAGTATTAAAAATGCACAGAAAATAAAAAAAAGAAAAAAGTTTCTTTATCTGATATTTTTTAAACATTTAATTTTACCACCTATTGCAGACTACTAGTATTTTTTGCCCCTATACTCGTTGAGGTCTCTTTAATTCTGTATGGTTGTTTTTCAATCCATTCATCCTGATACCAATCTTTAACTATAAGTACATCTCCCCCTAATTTTTATTTCCCATTTCAATATTGATAGTTTTAGATTCAACCTTTGATTTTTTAATTTTTAACATAAGACCATTATGTATCCCCTGTTTGATACCAACCTTAAACTATAAGTACAACCCCTACTTTGCCTCCCACTTAAATTTTAGTAGTTTTAAATTCAACCTCTGATTCTTTAACTTTAACCTATTACCATCATGTATACCCTGTTTAATGCCATACATTTTAGGAAACTCCTATTCTTGACTTTTTACATGTATCTATGCTCTAAGTATGATACCATTATTACCCATAATTTTACCACTCTCTTATGGTTTTTATATCTCTATTTGATTTATCCTGACTTATCCTTTTTTTGTATCTCATCTTCAAATATATGTATTTAACTCTTTCCATCAACAGTTAATCTTATCTTAGGTTCTTTCTCAATCCATACTATACACATTTTTTAAGGTTTTTAATATCAGTAATCGACAGACAACTTTTTATAACCCTATTTTCCAATATATTTTCAACTCACTTTATTTATAACTTATTCGATTCATTGAATTGTACGTTAATGTTTTCCTTTTTTCACACTTATTTCTAATAAACTTAGGCACAACCATGACACATGTATATCGATCTCCCTACTATCGTAAGAATAGAAACATCCAACTATACATTAGCAATATTAAAAAAAAATTTCCAGGCGTTTTTCTTAAAGCTATACTGAGATAGCGCTTCCTTTTATTATTCTTTATTTATTGAAGCATTAGGCAATAATTTAATTTAATTTGTTTTATTTTAATGTTAACTTTAATTTTTTCTTTTATAATTATATTATTAGCATTAATCCTTTACATTTTAACTCTATTCACAATTTTATTTGTTTTTTACCTTTTAATGTTAATGTTTTAGCTTTTTAGTTTTCTCTTCCACCCTACTTTAACCTTTTGCCTATCTTAACATTATTTCTTAATAGTAATCCTTTATCATTTCCCCTACTTTTTCTGACACAACCTTCATTCACTTATTTTGTTCACCTCTTATTTTTTTATGAATCTATTTTTACATCTGAAGCGTGCCTGTATCTAGGCGCCCCGCACCCAACTTAATCTCCTTTGTATTAACCGCCTAATCCCTAACACAACCATCTCGCGGATACCTACTTCCTCTATAATCTACTTGCGTGGTCTTATAATTTCAGTCTTCATAACATACTCCCGACTCATGCTTTGTGGCTCGTTTTTCTTTACAGATTTACCGTTTTTGTTTTGAAAACAACTTCGTTTTATACAAATTTAAATTCAAATTCATAAAAAATGTATATAAATCCACTGGGAATCCTTTAAAAATGTCTTTCAATACACGAATTACACTGTAAACCTTTACAGTGCAACCTCCCTCACAGTGGATTTATTAAGGGAACTGTCGTGCTCTGGCTTCACCAAGATTTTATTGACTTTGCAATTTTTCCTAGACTTACTACTATTGAACGTGCCGCTATTATTTTCGCGAAGCCTTCAACGGTGATCTCTTTAATATCTTAAACCCTTTATTTTTGCATTGGAAATCTCCTGCATTTCCTTTTTGTAAACACATATATTATAAAAATAATAGTTTATTTTTTAAAAGTTTGACTTTAGTAATTCTCTTACCAACTTATCTTTCTGTATTCCAAAGACGATTTGAAACGCAATGGTTTTAGGAAGGAAAAACAAATCTCTTGTTTTGAACAACTGAAAACGTAATAAATTTTGTATTTTTGCAATTTGTATTCCTATCTATTGTCTCTATCTCTATCTTTCATATATATATATATATATATATATATATATATATATATATATATATATATATATATATGTATGCATATATATATGTATGCATATATATATATGTGTGTGTACATATATATACATATATGTGTATATCTATACATATATATATATATATGTATACATATATATACATATATACATATATATTCATACATGTATATATATGTATACATATATAGATATATACATACATATACATATATACATGTATATACATGTATATATATGTATACACATATATACACATAATATATACATATATATATATATATATATATATATATATATACATATATATACATATATACATATATATGCATAATATATATATATATATATATATATATATATATTAGTACTTCATGTATCCACATAAAATATTATAAGGAGATATAATTTTTTATGTGTCAGTTTTCAGTATTTACTTCAACAGTGCTCGATACGTAAGTAGAGCTAGGTAGTAAGCAATGAAAATATATATGGCAATCAAGCTTGTTTTTAAATGTGCTTTTATGGTCATAGTATCTGGTCTTAAAGTCTAGGGATGTCATACCTACGTAGTATGTCTTGTTATTTGGTCTTTCGTTGGCAAATATCGTTACTTGGTATACAACACTTTTAGTTAGGCATTTATTTTGTAGTGGACAAAGTTTACGATTTATGCAGTTAAATCTTTTCTCTTCATTGCTAACTTTTTCGTTTCTATTCGGGTGGTTATTATTAGTGTTTTGTTTATTTCTATTAGTATTGTTTATATTTTTGTTCTTCGTAGTGTTATTTTTGTTATATTTTCCACTTTGTTTATTTTTTTCTTCTCTATTGTCGTCTTTTAGTATTTTGTTGTTGTGTGCCTTAATTATCATTTCTAGGTTTTCACAGCAGCTGTAGGATAGTTTTAGATTATTTTTATTGAATATTTTATGTAGAGGGTTGGTTACGGGGAAGTGTTTTTCAATCAGATTTAGGAATTTTTTGCCTAGTTTAGTTTTTAGCACCCCTATAACCAGATGCTAAAAACAAGCTTGATTGCCATATATATTTTCATTGCTTACTATATATATATATTTCATTTTTCGCCACTACTGACTTCTCACAGCCTTGAGTCTCCTCCAGCGCTCACAGTAGCCACGGCTACTACTTTTTCTTTATCACTCTATCATGCCAACCCAAAATTTCGATGTACTTGCATGACATTTTTCTTCAAATTATCATCCTGAGGAAGTCTTACAATAAAGACGAAACGTTGACGAATATATATAAAAAATATCTCTAAGTTTTTTCATTTTTCATTTCCTATAATATATATATATATATATATATATATATATATATATATATATACCAGAAGAATACCGCAGCTTTAGCCGTTAAAATTAATTTATTGAACAGAATAGTTTGGGTACCACTTTTATCTCCCGTTATGAACATTTAAAAAGCAAGATGAAATGATAATAAACCTCATGTCTATAATTCTTAATCCAATACGGATCGAAATACATTACATAGTTTTGATTCTTGAAAATGCCTTATAATTAAGCCTCTAGTTTCGGGGTCTGATATTACTTTTATTATTTTATATATAAATGAATGCCAGGAACATTTAAGATTCTGTATCTTAGCGGCATTTTCTTAATCATTTGTCTCTGGTTAACCATGAAGAACGCATTTTCTAACTATTTTTGATGAGCCTCACGTGTTTTCATAACATAAAGTTAGACGGATAGATATGTTCAAGTTTCCAAAAGATAAACAGACTGTATCAAATATCACTTCAGACGGTTTGTTATTCATGCGAAATCCATTAAGTGAAACAAAGTTATACAAATGCACACACTGTTTGTTCAAAGGTTTTTGAACAAACAGTGTGTGCATTTGTATAATTAATTAATCGAATATTCGTCGCATTATCTGACGTCCAAGTTAAATCACGCAGGAAGAATGAATATGCATAAAGCAAATTATTTCAAGTCGGTCTTCAATATTTTTGAATAATTTATCAAATTATATTTGAATCTTTGATGATAATACATTGGGAGTAGAGCTACAAAGGAAAAGTAACTTTTATTTGCTATTTAACTAGACTTATCAAATAACTTAATTGTTTTTCAATATTTTGCACAAGATCAGAAGATAGGAAGAGTAAAATATACTTCCGCTAATGCTAATCCATATAATAATGTAAAGTCAGCCAGTTTGTTGATATGTGTAATCGATACACTTGGTTCTAAAAAAATCAATATTCCATTCTGCGTACTCAGTTTTACTTGGGCATTTTGGCACCATGTTCTTTAGAATAATAAAATGCAATTCGATTTAACTCCCTTCAGGAAATATGTTTATCCACCTAGGAACATTTTTCAGATAGATGCCCTTTTTATTATCATTGTTTGGTTTGGTAGTTTTGTTTTACGGCATATCAACCCTTTTTGGGTTATTTAATGCCGAATCTGGTCATTATAGTAAAAGTTTTTATGCTTCAAGTTCTTTATATCTTCAAATGTTTAATCATCGTTTTTGGTTTGGTAGTTTTGTTTTACGGCATATCAACCCTTTTTGGGTTATTTAATGCCGAATCTGGTCATTATAGTGAACGATTTATGCTTCAAGTTCTAAAAATAAAATAAAAAAGGGGAGAGAGAAAGGGAGAGGGGCTGTTGTTTTTGTTTTTGGTTTTGTAGAACATAATTAAGTTTTACAAAAAAAAAAAAAAAAACGTCAATGTAGGTGAATTTCGTCTCAGGGAGCCACAGGGCAGCCTGATCTGGTATCACCAGTTTATTATCATTGTAAAATGTAAACTAAAACAGACGCAATCACTGTTATCGGCAGCAAATTTAACTAATAATACTAAATAGTAATAATAATACATTATTGCATTTATTATTAGTAAATAATACTTAAATGATATAATATAGTTATTAATATAGATATAGAGTGGCAACATTATAGGAGATTACTGGAAACTTTGAAAATGTACTGCCACATAGGTGATGTAACTCGTTACTCGTAACCTGTGTCAAACATAAATTTACCCCATGTCTGGGAATACTGAGTTAGTTAACTTAATAGTCGTTCTTTATAGCGTTTTCATTGGCAGGAATGGAAAGAATTGTTACTAATTACAGTTTAGAGCAAAAATGTTTAATTTGTTTATATTTAGTATAATCGCTCTATTTATTATTTAATCAAAGCTGAGTTAATCGAAGTTTTCCCCTAAAGCTTTTTTGCTATACATTTTAATGATGTACATACATTATTATATTATTATTCCTCAGCTTCAGGTTTGAGTTATGTTCTATTAAACTTCCATTTTAATCCGTCTAATTAGCCATACTGAGAAAAGTTTTGTAGTAACCTAAATGCTACATGAGATGTCTGTATGTGTCAACATAACATTCTGTGCGATGCTTTGTTGATTCGCAATTGATGATCGCCGAATGGATGATTATCGGCCAAAAAGAAGCATCATTTACTGTGAGTTTCTATTCGCTAAAAAACAATTGCTGGAAGACTTTAACGAAGATAAAAAGCAGACTCGCAACGGAAAGCCTGTAGAGAAGTGGTTCATGTAGAAATTTAAAAAATGCAGCGTGAAACGACGGAATGTCACCGAAAAACATCACAACTAGCTTTTATATGTGAACATTTATTACAGATGTTCCATAGACATATCCGTTTGGCAAGTCCGCTTCCGCTAGGAACCGAAGGTGGGAAGGATGATTACGATTAAGATATTACCGTGATCGGAGTACGCTGCGTCCTTTCCCAACAGGATATTAATAAAAAAGGTATGATCAACTAGCTCCTCGTAGGGTTTTTGAGACAAACTCACATAAGCATATATACAGGGTGGGCCAAAATAAGAGTCCTATCTTTAAATTTGAATAACTTGAATTTGAATAACTTCCACAAAATAAAAGTTAAACTCACCAAACTTTATGTGTGTGTAGACTGACCCTTCCGAGATTTTTTGAAATAAACAAAACAAATTTTAGCCGAAAAACACTTCTTAAAACTTACAAAAACTAAAGTATTGTTTTTTACACTGTTTTGAGTTTTTTAAGCAAAAATAATGTTTTCTAAATGAGGGTACGTTCCTTAGTGCTAATACGGCTCATGCTTGCTTCGGAAGGGATCCTTTACTTATTCTAAAAAAAAAAAATTTTTTTAATCAATAAATAAAAAAGTTATGAATTTTTAAAAATAGGACCCTTATTTTTGCCCACCCTGTATTATGGAAATACATTACCCCAAGTGCTTGGTTGATTATATTACATTTTGATGCAATAATATAATAATAATATTGTTGGGTCTGCATTTAAGTAAAAAGTAAAAACGAAATACGTCAAATACTCCTCTCTGTGATTTGGAGATAGGCACCCATAACAATATAAATTCTGAAATTGCATTACCTATAGTACTTGTATAAATATGTTTCATTTTGGTCAAAAGCGGACACAATAATGTCTACGTTTGAATCTAACACACACTTCTACGATTTTGGAGATAAACTTTCATAAACATATATATTTTGAAAGTACGTCACAAAGAGTATTCAGATATGTATATTTCATTTTGATCAAACGGGATGCAATAATATAATAAGGGACTGTGTTCGGGCCGGACATCCATACGAAATAAAATACACCACAGTATCCTCTTAGAGCTTAGGAGGTAGATCACATAAAATACATATACGAAAATGTCATTACTTGGATACATATGTTTCATTTGGATCAAAGAGACGACAATAATATTGTGGTGCTGGCATTCAATAAAAAGATAATACGTAACAGTTTTAACGACATAAATATTAGGACATACATAAAAAGAACATTCGTCACGAAAAAACATACGATGTTTGAGATAGACTCTAATAATCTGAAACTATCTCACTCAGTGTAGTTGGGTGAATATGTTTTATTTGGATCAATAATATCGTGGGATTTGCATTCGCGCCAGAAATCCATAAAAAGAAATACGTCACAAGCCAGTCTTACGATTTCGGAAGTAGCCCATATAACTATAAATACTCGTTGAATGAGTATCTTTTATTTTGATTAAAGCAGAACAATAATATCATAAAGTTTGCGTCCGCGCCAGAGACCACCAAAAAAGTAATACTTCAAAAACGACTAGGATTTTGCCCCATAACCAAACATTAATTCCAGTGCATGAATGGAAAGGAAAGAAAAGAAACTAACACCCAACTGAATTGCAATACTCAACTAAACTCAACTGAATTGTAATAGTGTCTACTGTCTAATTTATTCCCCTTAGATAATACATTTATATAATAGACTAGCAAGGATATCTGGCGTTGCACGAGGCTCTTCTCTCTCCGTTTTCTCCTCCCTTTGCAGGCAAAAGTGTAATTATCTCTCTCTTGCCCGGGCAAAAGCCGTGTCTTCCGTGGTCGGCCTGTCATCCCCTAACCCTAACCCGACGGTCGACACCCCCCTGCCCCACTATCTTCCCGCTATCTTCCCGCTTCTCGGCAGGGGAAAAATTGTCTTCCTCGGTCGCCTACCTCTCCCTCGCCCAATGTCTTCCCGCTCTCCCATTCCGCCCTCCATACAACCTCTCCCCGTTGCACGAAACAAAAGTAAGTACTAACTCTGTCTTCCCGTTCGTCCCCCTTCCACCTTCGATGTATATTTAGGTCACCGTTAGATGAAAAAAATTCTAGGAGATGGTGGGGATCGAACTATAAACCTAGAGATCATAGTCTTTTATCTTTATCCAACGGCCCAAACGAACAGAGTGTATAACTGATGGAAAATAGATCAGTTAAACAGTTTTAATCCGGACCCGGTGCGCATGCGTACAACATAAAGATGTATGAGAAACCGATGAAATTTGGTAGTAAACAGCACGAAGGGAGTTAATATATACAAGTCACGAAAAGTAATACAATTTTTGATCTTGGACAATACCGACTAGAACAAATGGTCCGAATCAATTCTTAATTTCTTGTCATCCCACTCCATTTAACGATATTAAGAAGGTATATAATGTTGATGAAGTCAGTAGTCCGAAGAGATTTAGTAGATACCCATTACTAAAAGTAATACTGAAATATTACAATTTTTGATCCCGAACAACGCTTAGTAGAACAAATGTTCCCGGTAAATTCCTTATTTTTTGTCCTCAACCCTCCATTTTACATTAATATGAAGATAAATGATTATTTAGATAAAGACAATAGACGAAAGAGATTTAATAAATACCAGTTTCCGAAAGTGACATTGTAACCTTATTCAGGACAATACCGAGTAGAACAAATGATCCCGAGCAATTCATAATTTATTGCGCCCTTCTTAAACCTCCGACCATCTGACTCCTTCTTGTACCACTCGACTCCTTCCCATACCATCCGACTCTGACATCTTCTCATGCCATCGGACTCCTTCCCATGCCATCCGACTCTTTCCCAGCCCATCTAACTCCTTCCAATACGACTCCGACTCCTTCCATACTATACGACTCTGCCATCTTCCAATACCATCCGACTACTTACCATACCATCAGATTCCTTCTCATACCATCCGACTGGGACTCCTTTTAATACCATATAACTCTGACTCCTTCCAATACCACCTGACTGATTCCTTCCTGTACCATCCAATCGGGAGTCATTTCCATAGCATCCGACTCCTTACCATACTATCATACTCGGAATCCTTCTCATACCATCTAACTGAGTCTTTCCTCAACCATCCGACGCGAACTCCTTCCAATACCATCCAACTCGGACTCCGTTTACTAAATTCGGCTCGGACTACTTCCCATACCACCCGATTCCTTACCATACATACTTACTCCTTCCCATATCATCCGACTCCAACTCCTTCATATACATTCTAACTCAGACTACTCCCCATACCATCCAACTCCGATTCCTTCCAATATAATCCAACACCACCTCGTTTCTATACCATGCGACTCCACCTCGTTCCCATACGATCAAACTCCGTCCCATACCACCCGACCCTGGCCGATACCATCCGACCCCGTCCGATACCATCCGACTCCTTTTCATATAATCCAACTTTGACTCCTTCCCATACTAACTAACTCTGATTCCTTCCCATACAATCCGACCGACTCCTTCCCATATCAACTGAATTTGACTCATACCATACCAGCTGATTCAGATTCCTCCTCATACAATCTAACTCAGACTCAGTCCCATATAATCCGACTTCTTCCAATACCATCCGACTCGGACTACTTACCATACTATGCGACTTGGACTCCTTACAATACCATGCACCTTGGACTCCGTACCATACCATGTGACTCGGACTACTTCCCATACCATCCCGATCTGATTCTGTGCTGAACTCCAGGCTCTGTACCCGAACCGCAGGCTCTGACTCTTACTCGAACCGTAGGCTCTGACACCTTCTCCAACCGCAGGCCTTGACTCCTAACCGAAGCTCAGGTTCTGACTCATTGCCAAACCTCAAGCTCTTACCCATTCCCACACCCCAGGCTCAGACTCATTTCAGAACTGCAGGCTCTGACTCATTCTAGAACCTCATACTGTGACTCCTTCTCTAACCGCAGGCTTTGAATTGTACCTGAACCTCCCTTTGACTTTTTCTTGAACCTGCAGCTTTTTATCCCGGGCAATGCAATGTTTAATCACACCTGCTCTATATAGAATATTTAGCACTTCATGATTATACATCCGCTTTATCAAGAATAATGGGAACTTTTAAAATTAAGGAGGCATACATGCCTTCTTCTTGATTCTTTTTTTTCTTCGTCTTCTTTGTTTCCCAAAACTCCGACTTTCACTCCTTCTCAGAACCTCCGACTCTCACATCTACCCGAACCTTAGGCTCTGACTCCTTCCTAAACATCAGTTTTTCATCCCGGGCAATGCTGCACACCTGCTGTATCTAGTATATTGAGCATTGTTTGATCAAACACCCGCTCTATGGATAATAAACACTTTTAAAATTAAGGTCTACTCTGACTTCTTCTTTGTTTCCAAAACCTCCGATACTAACACCTTCTCAGAACCTCCGACTCTGACTCTTCTCCGAACCTCCGACTCTGACTCTTCTCCGAACCTTCGACTCTTAATCCTTCCCGAATCTCAGACTCTGACTCCTTCCCGAACTTCAGGCTCTTACTCCTTCCTGAACTGAAGGCTCATACTTCTACTCGAAGCTCAGGCTCTGGCCTCTTCACGAACCTCAAGATCTGACTCCTTCTCAAAGCTCAGGCTCTGACTCCTTCCCGAACATCAGTTTGTTTTATTTCGGGCAATGCTGCGTTTTAACACACTTTCTCTATCTAGTATATTGAACACTTTTTGATTAAACACTCGCTCTATCTAGTATAATATACACACATTAAAATTAATGAGGCCTACTCAGACTTCTTCTTCTTCTTCTTCTTCTTCTTCTTCTTCTTCTTCTTCTTCTTTGTTTCCCTAACCCTCGACTTTAACTTCCCAGAACTTCTGACTTTGTCTCCTTTCCGAATTTTCGGCTATCCTTCCCGATCCTCCGACTCTGACTCTGACTTCTTCCGGAACATCAGGCTCTGACTCCTTCCCGAACCTCAGGATCTGACTCCTTCCGTAACCTCAGGCTCTGACTCCTTCTCAAAGCTAAGGCACTGACTAATATTCCTTCCCGAACTGCAGGCTCTGACTCCTTCCCGAACATCCTTTGACTGTTTCCCAAACCTCCGACTGACTCCTTCCCGAACATCGGTTTTGTATCCCGGGCAATGATCCGTTTAAACACACTCGCTCTATCTAGGATATTGATCACTTTTAAAATTAAGGGCCTGCAGAGCACTATTAAAACCAAGTTTCCCCTCGTTATCTTTGTAGAGAAATTCCCTTTTATTTGTAAGTAAGGAGAGAGAGAAAAAAATGTGTATGCCTCCTGAGCACTACTGAAACCCTCAAATAAAATTAAGGAGGCCGTCTGAGCACTAATAAACCATGTTTGTTGGAAGAGAAATGATGATATTCACAATAGTTAAGAAACGATTAAAAAATAATACGGATATTACTGCATGATAACATTAAACTCAGCTTTTGCCTGAGGAGCCCCTACCGGCGAATGCCGATACTCTCTCAGACTTTTGCCTGAAACGCCCCTACCGGTAGAGGGGGAAAGAGGAAGGAAAGAAGGAAGACGCGAGAGTAGAGCGTGGAGGAAAGAGGAAGAAAATAAGGAATGAGACGTGAGAGTAGCGGAAGAAAAGGAGGAAGAAAATAAGGAAGGAGACCCGGGAGTAAGCGGGGGTAAGGAGGAAGACAGAAAAAAGACGCGGGAGTAGGGGGGAGGAAGAAGGAAGAAGGGAAGGAATGAGGCGCGGGAGTACGGGGTGGGGGAAAGGAGGAAGAAATAAAGGAAGTAGACTCGGGAGTAGGGTGGAAGCAGGAAGAAACGAAGAAGACCCGGGAGTAGGGAGAAAGGAGGAATGAAGGAGGCGCGGGAGAAGGGGTTGGGGGAAAGAAGGAAGAAAGAAAAAAGGCGCCGGAGTATGGGGCAGAAGGAGAAGAAAGAAAGGAAGGCAGGAAGGAGACGCATGAGCAGGAGGAGAAGGGGGGGGGGGGAAGGAATGAAGAAAGGAGACGCGGGAATAGGGAAGGAAAGAAAGAAGGAGACGCAGGAGTTGTGGGGAAAGAGGAAGAAATAAACAAAGGAAGGAGACGCATGTATAGCGGGGAAACGAAGAATAAAGAAAGAAAGGAAGGAGACACAGGAGCACGGAAGGGGGAAAGGAAGGAAGGTAGCGTTGGAATAGGAGAATAATGGAGGAAGAAAATAAGGAAGAAAGGAAGGAAGAATGGAAGGAAGAAGGCGCGGGAGTATGGGGAAAAAGAGGAAGAAAGGGAGGAAAGGAGAAGACGCGTGAGTAGGGGGAAGGAGGAAGGAAAGAAGGAAGGGAGGAGACACAGGAGTACGGAAGTGGGGAATGAGGAAAAAAGAAAGAGAGGAGACGCGGGAATAGGGCTGGGGAGGAGGAAGAAATGAAGGGAGGAGACTCAAAAGTAGGGTGGGGGAAAAGAAGAAGAAAGGAGACGCAAGAGTAGGGTGGGGGAAAAGAGGAAGAAACGAAGGAAAGAAACATGGGTTTAGGGGGACATAAAGAAGGAAGGAATGAGACGCGGGAGTGGTGGGGAAGGAGGAAGAAAGAAAAGAAGGAAAGAGACGCGGGAGTGGGAGTCTTCCTGCCTCACCCCATCCCGGTACCGGTATTTCCACAATATTAGCGTATATTAATTTTCAATCCCCCTCACCGAATCTTCACTCTGATGTAATTTCTGGTTGAATTTTGAAATTTTTGCAATAATGAGTCAGCAAAATTACTACATATTACATTGATTTTCGAATTACGTTAAATTCACAAAAATGGCCCAGTTGACTCTCATAGAATAATTTATTTTTCTGAATTTTCGATATTATGCGTCTGAGGCGACGCTGTTTAAGAAAATATCTACTTTATGTCAATCTAGTATCTTGGGGGCCTTTTCCAGGCATACGCACACACACACAATACATTTTCCCTTTATATAATAGACTAGTAGGGGTACCTTGCATTGCTCCGGGCTCTCTGCCCCATTTCACCGCCCCCTCTCTCCGTTGCTTCCTCTTCCGGTTGCCTTGTGTGAAAGCTGTCTCTTCCCTAGTTGCCCTCCTCACATGCACCCAATCTCCCCGTTGCCCGAGGAAAACGTGTGATATATTTCTATTTAAAGTATCATCTATGTTTTAGCCATGACACCCATTTTATGTATATGTAAGTTATAGTAAAAAAATATATTATCGGTTAGAGGAATTTAAATGCTCGAATTCCTGATCATCGTTCTTTATCCGTAACCGTTATGTAACCAACGCAAAGAACAAAATCTATAGAAAAATAGTTGATTTTAACGTTGTGTTTTTTTTCAAACTGCACATGCGCACAGCGTACAGATGACTGGAAAATGAAGAAATTTAGTATCTCCCCGAAAAGTTCTGTGTCAGTTCGGCATGAAGGAATTGACGTTTTTTTCCCCAATTTTTCGATATTTCTATCGAGTATCTCGTCATCCTTTTCCAGACATACAAACATAAGCAAATGCACACACACAGAAACTCTACTTCATATAATAGACCTAGTAAAATATCCTCCCTACAGGCATACATTTTTGCTTAGCTGCCACGTCAGCCTCTTTAGCCTAGGAGGAAAGTGTCATGAGGAATGAAAATATAGTACACAAAATCAATAGACCGAATTAAATCGAGTTATTTTTTATGAAAAAAGTATGAGTTTATGCCTGGGAGCATGCTATCACGACAACGAAAGTGTATGGCCTTGTCTCTGTTGTACAAAAGAGTCGAAAAGTTTAGGGCATCGCCTCTAGTGTACAAAAGAGTTGACAGTTTACGTATACGCCCTATTGTACAAAAGGGCCAACATTTTACGGCGGCACCACTATTGTACAAAAGAGTAGACAGTTTATAGTGGTGTCTCTGTTGTACAAAAGATATTGCAGTTTACGGCGGCGTCTCTATAGTGCAGAAGAATCGACAGTTTACAGCGGCGCCTCGCTGCCCAAAAGAGTCGTCAGTTTAAGGTGGCGTCTCTATTGTAAAAAAGAGTCGACAGTTTATGGCGGCGCGCCTATTGTACGAAAGAGCTTGCAGTTTACGGCGCCACCTCTATTGTACAAAAGCGTCGACAGTTTACGGCGACGCCTCTATTGTACAAAAGAGTCGACAGTTTACGGCGGAGGCTCTATTGTACAAAACAGTCGACAGTTTACGGTCGTACAACTATTGTACAAAACAGTCGACAGTATATGGCGGCGCGCCTATTGTAAAAACGAGTCAACAGTTTACGGCGGAAACCCTATTGTACAAAAAAGTCGACAGTTTACAACGGCGCCCCTATTGCACAAAAGAGTCGACAGTTTACAGCGACGCCTCTATTGAACACAATAATCGATTTCTTTACACGGCGGGCACTGGCGGGCACTGGCGGGCAGTGTCTACTAAAATGTAAAATCTTACAATGCTGACTCATTTCCTGTTCTTAATTATGAGTTGGCAATTTCTTTACGTGGCGAACACTGGCATATAGTGGCTGGGAGTGTCAGACACTGTCTACTAAAATGTAACATTTAAAAGATAAATTATTAGTTGGTGATTTCTTTACAGGCCAGACAGTAGCAAATATCAGCAGTTACTACGGGTAGCGTCTACTAAAATATAGAATTAAGAAAATGCTGACTCATTACCTGTTTCGTTTTTTAAATATGGATTTCCCCACAATTAGCGTCTATTAATTTTGAAAACGTGGGAGTAAGAGGGAAAGTAGAAAGAAAGGAAGAAAAAGTGGGAGTAGGATGGAAAGAAGAAATAAATAAATAAATAGTGGGAATAAGAGGGAAAAGAAAAAAGAAAGGAAGCAAAGGTGAGAGTAGGATGAAAAAAGAAAGAAAGGAAGAATAGGTGGAAGTAAGAAAGAAAGAAGGAAGAAAGGAAGAAAAGACAGGGGTACGAGGGAAAGAAAACAGAAAGGAAAATAGGTTGTATTAGGAGAGAAAGAAAAAAGCAAGGAAGAAAAGTTTGGAGTAGGAGAGAGAGAAGGAAAAAAAGAAGAATAGGTGGAACTAGGAGGGAAAAAATACAGAAAAGGTGGGGGTAGTAAGGAAAGAAGAAAGAAAAAGTGGGAGTAGGAGGGAAAGAAGCAAAAAAGAAAGAATAGGTGGGAATAGGAGGGAAAGAAGAAAGAAAGGAAGAAAATATGGTAATAGGAGGGAAAGAAAAAAGAAAGGAAGAAAAGGTGGGAGTAGGTGTGACAGAAGAAAGAAAGGAAGAAAATGTGGAATTTGGAAGGAAAGAAGAAAGAAAATGAACTAATGAGACGTGGGCGTAGCGGGGGAAAGGAGGAAGAAAGAAATGGAGGAAGGAGACGCGATAGTAAGGGGAAGAGGGAAGAAAGGAAGGACGGTAACGGTATTTCTCCCGAATTAACACCTATTAATTTTGAATTTCTTCCACCCTCTCCCGCATCATCCGTCTGATGTCATTTCCGGATAAGTTTTAGAGAATTACTTGCAGATTTTCCAAATTAGTACATAATATAATTGTTTTTCTAAATTAAAATTTGTACACAATAACGTTGACTTTAGTGGAAAACTACCACTCTCTTACAAAACCCGGCCACGTTGACCCTCAAAGGATAACAATTTTTTTCTAATTCTGAGATATTATACTTTCGGAAGCTGGCCGATTCAGAAAATACCAACTTTACGCAGTGTCGAGTGTGTCGGCAGCCTTTTGCGGACAAACAAACAAACAAACAAACAAACAAACAAACAAATAAACAAACAAACAAACTGACAACTCTCCTAAATATAATAGACTAGCAGGGTGCCCGGGGCTCTTCCCCCGCCTCCGTTTTCCCGTCTCTTTCTGCAGGCAAAAGTGTAATTATCTCTCTCTTCCCCGGCCCTAATCTGTGTCTTCCCTGGTCGCCTCCTCATCCCTAACTTTCCCTCACCCAACTATTCCCCTCTCTTCTGCACGCAAAAGTTTGTCTTCCCCGGTTGCTCCCCTCCCTACCCTATCTACCTCCGTCTCCTGTTGCCCGGGGCAAAAACGTAAGCATTAACTCTGTCTTGGTGGTTGTCTCTCTCCCTCCTTCGATGTATATTTAGGTCACGGTTATAAAAAATATTCTGGTAGTCAGTGGGGATCGAACCATCAACTACGAGATCGTGGTCGTTCGTCGTTATCCGACGGGAAAAACGGACAAAGTATAAAAACTGATGAAAAACAGGTGAGTTAAACGGTTTTTAATCGTAAGATATACATATATACTCCCGAGTTCGAAGAGATACACCTGAAGAAGGCCGGAGGTTACAGAGGCCGAAACGTTGTGATGATAATACTCAAGATGAGAAATGTAGTATGAATAACCAAAATTATACAAATTATCAATCCTCATCCTTAAAATTCAGAAATATAACAACAAATTTGTTTATAAAATTAAAAGAACTTATAAATTTCATAAGCATTCAACACACAATTAACTATTTTGTACGGTGAACAGATATATTTGTTAGTTTGTAATAAAAAGTCGCGTTACCCTTTTCAAAGTTTGGTTTTCTTTTTGCCTTTTCACCCTGTTTCCCTTGTATTACAAATAAAAATACCAGACATGAAAATTAGAACAGGAATCTTGTAAGATAAGTCATATAACCTACTTAAAATTCCCCAAAGAGAAAAATAACAAACACTTCTATCGTTTAAGCGCCTGTCTCGGTGGAGATTTAAATACAACTCTTTATTGCATTCGATATGCTGACTGTAAGAAGAATACGACAACTAAAGTGTTTGTCTCAGACGAAAGGCGGCTCACAAGAGACGATTGATTCATGTGGATACTTAACTTCCGTCTTCTATTTACGAAATCTGCGAGTTGAGTTGTCGTCTGTCACAGAGAGTGCAATTCTAGCGGGGTTCATGGATCTACGCTCGTCGCGAGGGAATTCTGAAATCGCTATTATGAAGGGCGTCCATTTTAATCGGAAGTTCTAACTTTCCATCATGCTGTCTCCCATGTGTAAGGTTAGTTACTCAACTTATTATTCCTATTTTAATATAGGATACCATGAATTCAAAGGTATTCTTATAATGGTACTCGTATTTATGAAAATACTAGACGAATACCGTTCCAGAACGGGTAAAATGAATTCTTTGAACAGAAGTTTTGCACCACTTTTATGTCCCCTTACGAAGATTAAAATCATGATATAATTGTATCTATAATCTAAATTCCAATGTTGATCAAATTCTATTACATGATTTCGATTCCAGAAAATGTCTAAAATCTAAGGCTTAAGAAGGAAGTCTAATGACTATGGATCAAATTCAATGTAAATTTGAAACATTTAATTTTCAAATAAACGACTGTGTTCATATTATGCTCCCTACGAACCATTGAAAATGTTGGGAATATTTATTAAGTGTACTCTAAATCGTATTGAAAGAATTTCACAAAAATCGGAGGTATCTGAATTTTCACTAAGGGTTTCCACCTCCTTTGACTCTGTTGCATAACACTAAATTAAACTAAATGTAGTCCACATTACGACCCCTTATGCCGAGCAGATATGTTTCAAAATTCTATAATGATCAATTAATTAGTTTAAGAGTGAATCCTGTACATACAAATATATCAACGCACACACACACACACACACACATATATATATATATATATATATATATATATATATATATATATATATATGCACCTAACTTTCTATGTTTAGAGATATAAATATAATTGATATTTTGATATTGTGCATTAGGCGTGTTTGCAACATTACACATCTGAATGCTTTACATTAAAAGAAAAACAGCGAAAAAAATGAAAATTGTTTTGAATATACTTCTTACAATCTGAATACAGATAAGACAACGTATGATGTTTCGCGCGTCAACGTAGTTTAAATTATTATATTATTACCATATCACTCTGGATACATTAAGGTACGTATTCAGATATCCTCTTTTTCTCTTCAGAACTAGATATCATGGCTCAACAGCAGTTCGGGAATAACACATTATTTTGACAAATCGCTTTCGAACACAACATTATCCTGCCCGAGGGGAAAAATGCCCTCGGCCGTAATAACGCTCTGAACTCTTTTTAAGAACACATTCCTATTTATTTATATTTTGTAATTGTACTTCGTTTACGAACATATTCTATGAAGACCTCGTTGGGTAAGCTTGACATTTTCCCCTTTTTTTTAATCAAGCGATTAATACATTTGTTTAATTCTTACTTTTAAATGTACATCTTAAACAAAGTGTATATTTATAGAATCACTCTCATCTCAAAATCGGGATCTAAACTGTGTTTTTCTACGTATTTTCGGTCGTTAAACACGAATATATTATTTAAATCTATTGCTCCCAACTTACTGTTCAGATTAATGAATGACATGTCGCCTAGCGTTACAACTGTTTTAATGGCACTTAAAAACATATAAAACCGCTAAAACACTCAATCTCGAACATGATTCTATAAAATTATTAAACCAAACGCATATAATTCATTCCTTTTCATTGTATCTTTTTTTGAAGGAATCAACAAACAAATGTATATATGTGCAAAATTCGTAGAATAACAATTTTTAGACGAGAGTGATTTTATACAATACCCTTTTTTGCTTTAGTTATGCATATTTTAGTGGGTCTGGTGAAGATGGCTCTTACTTTTAACCTGCTTTAATTTTCCTAGCGCTGGATTCATATACCCTTCTTGCAATTTAAAATCTTTTCTGATTAAATTTACTTTTAACGGTCCCGGTATTTGTACGAGCTAGCAATTACACTTCTTTGATCATATTCTTACAAAACATTAAGGAAACAACCAAGATATGGAAGATAATAACTCGAATGATACGATTCATGAAAAAAATTCTAACATTAATTCTTTTTAGCGATCGCTTTTTTACAATATTATTCGGACTCCTATTTTCATCATTGTTGTTCTATTCACAACTTGGTTCAACTCGAAGATTCCCGACGTCAATATGATGCACTTGAAAAATATCAGACGTCACATCGGTCGAAATGTTTTAAATATAACAACCAAGAAGTCCAGTTTAATAATTAAACTTCTTTGATTTTATTCTTATAGAAGCATTTAAAGTACCATATAAGAGAATAGAACAATATAGCATTAAGCACACAATAAGACTATTGTCTGCATTAGTGTTATTAATCTGTTTTGGTGCATGCAAAACAGAGATCCTCACATCGGATATACGCTAGAGCAGAAGGTGTATTCTGTATGGTCGGCAAGTTTATGATTAAAACTAACTAAGGATTCTAAAAGCCGCAAGCTGTCCCCATCTTTTACATGCATATATTTGTCGGCGGAGAGACACAGCCTTGCCTGCCGCTGATTTCCCACAAAGACAGAGACAAGAGCTATCAAAAAGAGCCGGAGTCTGATGCAGACTCGCCTTTGAATATTAGCTGATCTCTGTTGGCCAGATTTCAACTCTTCAGTGCTGGTGTCACACATCTCCAGCTCGGGTCACTCTACCAGAAACATCTGTTTTACATTAATATTTTATCTGTAGCGTTTCATGTTTGAAACGGAGCATACAGTATTAGTGAAAATTTAGATAAAAAAACAAACCACCCGGTATTGGATTGCAATATAATTTTAAGCAACCTACGCATAAATTTTCATCTTTACATTTAAATTTTAATCACTAATGTAAAATTAATCTGAGAAATTTAACATAAAAATACGATTTTCGCTAGTTTCAGCTTGCATTCAAATGTAAACACACGGGTATGATAAGAATACGATTATCACGATCGAATTTAACGTGAAACTGAAGTAAAGTGTTAAGATAAACCTCACAATATATATATATATAGCATAAAATTGAGGCAAACACCTACAAGCACAGAGCATGCAGAATATAATAATAAAAATAAAAATTAAGACAGATTTTGTTTTTCATTTTAACTTTGGTGTATTTATTTATTCGAGAAGCGTCACCCATATTCAAAAACAAGAGACCAGTAACGATCAAAAAATAACAGCGTTGTCCCATTTCCATTGTGACGGACAACTACCAACAGGTACTGCTACTACTTCTATAATCTCCCTGCTTGACAAAGCTAGGTTTATAGCGAAATGATTGCAGAACGAATAATACAAATACATGGGAGTTAAAATATGAAAAAAAATCTGTCTTTATTTTTATTTTTATTATTATATTCTGCATCCTCTGTGCTTATAGGCGTTTGCCTCAATTTTATGCTAAATTTCTTAAAAGATGCTTTAAAAGAATTTGACCTTCCCAATGCTTATATATATATATATATATATATATATATATATATATATATATATATATATATATATATATATATATATATATATATATGTTTTGAGGTACAACATTTATAAAGATCGCTTAATCTCTTTGGGGAACTTTGAACTCCTTCCCATTTTTTTTAACCCCTAACGTAGTGCCATTTAATCGACTTTTAACGAAATCATTAAATTGAATTTTAATCGCTTTAACGTTAATTTTGGCACACTCAATTTCCCCATTTTGCTCTTTCTTTCGACGTTATTATTAATTAAAACTATCGATTTTCTCCTGACGAGATGATAGTCGAAAGGGCCTTAGAGAGATTTCCGCGTATTCTTTTTAAATGTATATATATATATATATATATATATATATATATATATATATAGTTATCCAAGCCAGAGTCTGGTAATCAGGGTGGCTAGGCCCCGATATTCAAACCCTCGACACCTGTCACTGTCGTTAATGACAGTCAAACGCTCTACCGTCAGAGTTAAGGCGTCTGCTGCTGTTAATGAAATTAATATATATCGCATTACAAATAAATTCAGACGATATTTATAACTTTGAATGTTCAGTACTTGTACGGAGGATCTTGCTTTATGCTTAACTAAAAACCATCATTTCTTCCACCAGTGTTCCACCCATACGCATACTTATATCAAGCTAACTGGTAGTTATACTGATTAAATTATTCGTAGAGTAGAATCAAAAACGTTTTTGCAGAGCCATCTTGCCATTAGTATATTTTAATAATACTATTAATCTTTACTCGTGTAATGATGATTGTTTAAGAAAATACTGAAACAAATATATATATATATATATATATATATATATATATATATATATATATATATAGTGAGAGAGAGAGAGCTGAATCTTTTAAGGAGACTGCAAAGTAAAAAGGCACTGATAGTATATGCTAATACACATATTGGCATTAATACCTATATATATATATATATATATATATATATATATATATATATATATATATATATATATATATATATATATATGTATATATATATATATATATATATATATATATAATAAAATGAAACTTATATTCCAACGTAATGGAAAGTGAAAAAAACGAAAATAATATTTCTGTTTAATATATATATATATATATATATATATATATATATATATATATATATATATATATATATATATATATATATATATATAAATTTAATAAATATAGATGTGTATTTAATATATATACATATATATTAAATATATATATATATTTAATATATGTGTATTGAATATAGATATATATTAAATATATATTTATATATGTTAAATATATATATATATATATATTTAACATATATACATATATATGTTTTATAAATATATATGTGTATTTAATATACATATATATGATTAATATATATATATTTAATATATATATATATTTAATATATATATATATGTATATATATATTATATATATATATATATATGTATATATATATTTAATATACATATATATATTTAATATATATATATATATATTTATAAAGTAAGTTATCAAAATTTATCTATGGCAAATAAGCTACACAGAGGCTCTCGTGTTTCATCCCCGTAAGGAATCGTCAGGTTAAAATGCACGGACTTTTAATTGTTTTTTTTTCTTTTATATATACACGTTGCTAGTTAACCAATCAGATTGTTTTTTATTGTGTTAGCCAATCGTTGGACTTCCCACAAACAAAGTTTAGGTTGATTTTACTTCCATTTTCCTATTCTATTGTTCTCTTTTCTATAGCGTTTCTTATCCTTGCTTCTTTGTTGTGTCCAAATAAAGGGTGACTTTATTTTAACACGTGTTTGCTTGTATTTTTATTTTAGGTTTTAGTGTAGTTTATTGTTATTTATTTGTTCAGTTATATATATATTTATTTATTTATTTGTCATTTATTATGCATTATAACTTAAGGTAATTTTTATTCCGTGTAAGCTATTTCAATGCGACCGTTTAATAGGTTTTGGGGTCTTTAAAGTTTAGGATTTGGAATTTCTCATTCAGACATAACTTACGCGGGTGGTCTTAATTTCTACATGTACTGATCTGTCGTATTATTTTCCATTATTGACCAGCGCCCGCTTTCTTTGCGCTACCAATAATGCTTTTCTATTGCTTTTTTAATCTGGCGTTCTTTGTTTTTGCATATGCTGTTGTGGTCGTGATATCTGGTTTTAAAATCTAGGGAGGTCATACCAACCTAGTACTTAAACTCATTCAGTCGTTCTTTGACAAATATTGCAGCTTGGTAAACGATACTTTTTGTTAGGCATTTATTTTAGTAGTGGACAAAGTTTACAAGTAATGCAGTTACAGTTTTTCTCTTCATTACTAACTTTTTTTATTTATATTCTGGTGCTTGCTATTACAGTTTTGGTTATTACTATTTTTAGTGCTTATATTTTTGTTCTTCTTAGTGTTATTTTTGCTATATTATTATTATTATTATTATTATTATTATTATTATTATTATTATTATTATTATTATTATTATTATTATTATTATTATTATTATTATTATTATTATTATTATTTTGGTATGCTTCCTTGGGCATTTCTTCTTTAACTATCTTCTCAATTCAACCGTTAAACAAAATTAAACTTTTAGTACAGTATCGATATCCAGATCAAATTCTGTTAAATATTTCATTTGACAACTCCCAAATGTGCCCCCTCAATTTTTCCTTCCTACCACTTTATCCACGCTATTGGTGTTCTTAATCCGATCTGGCAACTTATTCCAAAAACATATTACTTTGTGAGCAAATAACTTTACTGCTTAACATATCTAGTTTTTGAAAACTGCATTGACAATAACCTTCCAGATATAGGAGCAGTACTAAAAAATGCCTACCATAGTTAGAAATGCCATTAATTATCTTGAAAGTCTCAATTATATCACCTCTCATTTTTCTCTTCAGTAAAGTAGTTAATCCCAATTTGTCCAATCTATCCTTATAAATGCACTCCTTTACTTTACTTATTAGTTTTGTCACCCTTCTTTGTACGCCTTCCAGTTTCAATATTACATTCCAATTTCCATGTCTAGTCGCTGGAGCCCAGGCCTGGGTGCAGTATTTTATATGGAGGCTTATTAGAGCTTTATATATGATTAACACAACATTTGTCTCCCTCGAAATAATAGTCATAACCATCACCCGATCATTCTATTTGCTCTCGATACAATGGTCAAAATATGATTATTTACCCTAAATGTATTATCAAACCCCACTCTCAAATCGCACTCTCAATCTACTTCTTTGATTTCTCTGTTGTTTAGTACATCTTCAAATATATTGGTTACTTTTTACGCAACTTGTTATTCCTTTCTTTCCTACTGTTCTCTTTTAGTATTTTGTTATTGTATCCCTGAATTATAATTTCTAGATTTTCGCAGCAGCTGTAGGACAGTTTTAGGTTATATTTATTGAATACTTTATGCAGGGGATTGGTTACGGGGAATTGTTTTTCAATGAGATTTATGAATTTCTGTCACAATTTAGTTTTTAGCATCTGATTATAGGGCTGTGTTTACAGATTATATTTCTTTTTATTTTATTTTTTCTTTTATTATAATTATTGGTGTCCTAAATCTTATATTTAATTTCGATATTATGGTACCCATTTATTTTAAAGCTGTATTGTAAATGTTTCTTGATTTTTAAATACATTTTCGTTGCTAGATTAAAACAATATTACATGGGTATTATATTACGACCACAACAGAACATTACAAAACAAAGAACGCCAAATGAAAACAGCACTAGCAAACCATTATTAGGAGCTCAAAGAAAGCGGACGCTAACCAATAATCTAATGGAAAATAATACGACAGGCCGGTACATGTAGAAATTTAGTCGACCCGTGTAGATTATGTCAGAATGAGAAATTTGAAATCCTAAACATAAAAGATTCTCAAAACTTATTAAACTGTAGAAGTGAAATAGAAAACAACTGCTTACACAGAATAAAATTTATCTTTGGTTAAAAATACATAATAAATAAATAAATAAATAAATAAATAAACAAATAATTAAATAAAAAAACTAAACCAAACTAAAACCTAAAATAAAAATACAAGCAAACACGTGTTAAAATAAGGTCGCACATTATTTCGACAAAACTAAAGAGCAAGGAAATAAATATAGAAAAGAGAACAATAAAATTGGAAATAGGAATTAAAATCAACCGAACCTTTGTTGGTCAAAAGACCAACGATTGGCTAAGAGAATAACAAAGAATCTGATTGGTTAACTAGCTAAACACCACGTGTATGTATATATAAAAACACTTAGCAACATAAACTCCATGCATTTTAGCCTGACGATTCCATACGGGGATGAAATACGGAAACATCTGTGTTGCTTATATATTTTCATAACTTATTACCTAGCTCTACTAACGTACTGAGTATTGTTGAAGTAAATACTGAAAATTGATACATAAAAGATTACAGCTCCGAATAACATTTCATGTATATACATAAAATAACATATATATATATATATATATATATATATATATATATATATATATATATATATATATATATATATATATATATATATATATATATATATATATATAGGAAATATATATATATATAAAAGGAAATATACATGTATATATATGAAAGGAAATAAGAAATTAAATCAGAACGATTGGGCTAGAGAGAGAGATAGAGAGAAAGAGAGAGAGAAAGAGAGAGAAAGAGAAAGAGAAAGATAGATAGAGAGAGGTATGAAATGAGAACGCAGGCGAAAGACGGGATGAGAACTCAACATGAAAGACAGTCGAAATTCCAAGGTTTCGTGAGACGAATCAGATGGCGAGCGGCATGCGATCGTATGACATTTCAACTGTCAAGTATTTACTTTGGAAATCGTCTATTGATGTTAGCATTGCACGGGGCAAGTGTCCAGCTTTCTGTCTACATCATGTCCAGTCTCGACACTTGACAGTCCAAAGGCCCTGTTTTTGCATCTAGGCAAACAGAAGCGAATAAAGTGGGGGTCGTTATATGTAACTTTCCAATGTCAGGCTTTAAGCCATAACTTTTCGAAACATTTTTCAGGAAGTGATTGGTGTTCAATCATTGATAATTTCATGAGAATTTCTAACAGTAAAAACCGTTATTTAAGAAAGCAAAATAATATTGTATATTTATATTTTGCTCTATCTTTATACGGTTAAGTATGTATATCTCTATCTTTATAAAGTTAGGTATGTTTATATATTTGTATATACAGGATTAACTCCTAAACTAATGAACTTATTATAAATTTGAGAACACAGCGGCAGGGCGTAAGAGGAGGCAAGGTAGCTTAATTTACTGTTATGTAACGGGGTTAGTGGGGGGGTGAAGCCCTTTGGGAAAATTCAAATAGCTCCGACTATTGTGAAATTTTAATAAATAAATCTTCCCTCAATTAAAATTTCTTTGGAGTATTTCAAAGGGATTTAAGGAGAAATAATATGGGTACAATCCCCTCCCCCCATTTTAAAATTCATATATATCATATTTGCAATAAATAGTCAATACACCTCAATCAAGAGAGATTCCCTGAATTTCAATTTCTTCTTAAAATCCATTAAGCTTAAGCCTTAAATTTTGGACATTTTCTAGAATCAAAATAATGTAATGGATTTTAATCAAAATTGGATTAAAGATTGTAAACATAAAGTTTAATATCATTATATCTTGATTTTAAACTTCGTAATGGGGCATAAAAGTGGTGCAAAACTGTTCTGTTCGGGAAATTAATTTCCAAGTCCTGCGACGGGGTTCTCTTAGAATATATATATATATATATATATATATATATATATATATATATATATATATATATATATATATATATATATATATATGATGGAGTAAATATAACATGAAAATAAAGATAAGATTAGTTTATTGAAATATACAAGGCAACATGTTAGTAGAAATAAGGACACAAACACATCATTAAAGCTGGACCAAGATATTTCTGTCGATTCGTTCGACCATATAGGTTTGGGAAAAATACTGTTGATCATCAATTTTCAAATTTTCATCAACATTTTCTGATTTCTTTTCTGGATTGTTTTCTTCACAATTGTGTTTGTTAGTTTTCCAATGTTTGCCTTTTTCGAGGTAAACAATGTCCTTGGTTTACCATTGAGATTTACTCTCACACACGTGTAAAGATATATTATTTTTTCAGAAACTGTTATTAAATTATAAAATTGTATAATTTTGAATACACTATTTAATTTATTAAAAGCTCTATTTAATATCCTAAATATTGAGCTTTGCTTTTGCATTTGGTAGCTTATTCCTATTGGAATAAATTTAAACTGTATAAAATTTTATTTCATATATTATTACCTCATATATATATGTATATATATATATATATATTTATATATATGTATATATGTATATATGTATGTATATATACATATATATCTATATGTATATATATGTAATTGTATGTATATATAAATGTATATATATGTATATATATGTATATATATATATGTATATATATGTGTATATATATATGTATATATATATATATATATATATATATATATATATATATATATATATGCCACCATTGTTAAAAATAACAGAATTAGTCTGTTTAACTATACCTGTCTTTATTTTATCGATTTCATCTAATGGTCTTTTTTGTATTAAAATAAAAACTACTGATTAATGTTGCATAGGTATCACGAACAATTCGATTAAAAAATAAATAAATATATGAATAAATTAAAACTAGAAGTAAATCGTCAACGTCTTTCATGGAACAATGTGAAAACGTTTTTTTTATGTGTGCGTCTCTCCGCTATCTTAAATAATCCCTTCTTTCTCCAGCTTTTTTGTTCATTTGATTTTCCCACCTTAGGATGATTCGATGAAGAATCGAGAAAAGTTTGCGATACCTATGAAACATTTATCAATTCGTTTTGATTTTAATACGAAACAGACCATTAGAAATATTAAATGAATTAAGAAAGGTAGAGTTAAATCGACGAATTCTGTTATTTTTTTCATTAAAGTTTACACACACACACACATATATATATATATATATATATATATATATATATATATATATATATATATATATATATATATATAAATTGGTAGAAAATTTGATTTACCCAAGGAATATAGACGTTTGTGACATTTTTGTTGGGAGGGATGAAATTGAAATGTGTTAAAAATGAGAGAAAAGTATAATTACATAAATTCACTAAGCCGGCTTTCGTCAACACTCGTCAGAGTAAATAGGTTGGAGTAAAATTATAGCCCTACGATCAAAACTTAAAATATCGAAATGAAATGAAGACCAGTCAGAGTTTGGGGTGATAGTCTATGACTAAAATATGCCCCCTATTATAGAAATATATCAACCCTATTGTATATAAAATTGTGTATAAAATTGTACACGTATTGATATCGTAAAATGGCTATTATATTCTCTGACTCACATAGTGTCACAAGTCATCGAGTCCGTATTGTCATTCCGTAATCCTCCATTACTACGCTTACCAAGGAATAATAGATGCCCCCTTTCGGCAATTCTGTATATCGCTAACACTCGAGTGCTAATCGAGTACGTGTTTTAGTGAGTAGTAGTAAGGTTGAAAAATACAAATACGTTGTTTTCAGAAGAGATTTTAAAATAATGAGTCAGTTGTACACGTAGATATGCGGTACGCCGTTCTCCATTGACGCTTGGAAAATGGAATGAATATTTACATCTCAAAAGAAGAAAGCAAACAAGATGATGACTGTTGAAAAATAGCGTTCGCAGTCATTGTTGTGTTCTGGTTATACGCTGAACGCAAGAAGTGATACGAAGCAATGAGGAACAGAGGTCAAAGAAAGGACAACAACAACAACGTGTTACTTGTAGTTCGCCCGGTGCAATCAAGAGAATGATTACGTGTCCGGTGTTTGTTTATATATACAATCAGAAAGAACAAGGGGGATAATTACAGATTACTATGTTATAGTGCAAGGGAGATAACTGTTGTCATTTCCAAATGTACGATTGGATATTACAGTCATGAATCCTAATGTAGATACACTCTAGGAAGATGAAATCCACGAGAGTAACACGGCCCAAAAGTGTACAATAGTACGTTCCGTCAGCCATGATCGGATAGAAGTATCACGTAACTTGGATTTAATTCTTAGTATCGCCTGTAGTGAAGATTGGACCTTCAACCTCCAGAAGACGGTCACTTAGAACACTTAGAACAATCTACCCTCTTAAATTAAGTAAAATTAGGTGCTAAACTCATTACTTCCACATGCCATAAAAATTGGCGGGTTGAATTTCATTTCACAAATAACAATGATCATCAATTTATCATTGTAAATTGTTTCGCTAAATTTCGCGTTTGCCTCTTTCTATTCGTCTGTCTACAAAGGAAGCATGCATTTCATTGGACAGTATGCCATTATTGGATTGATATGAAATCAATATAATAATTGCAACGAATGCGAGGTCTTTGATTAGAGCATTTGATCATGTGAGGCCAACTAGATTGTAACGACGCTATGTCTTTTGTTACTATCTAAAGAAATGAAAACATTCTTGTCTTGTTTTATGTTTTTTTATAGAGAAACAATGATAGAGTTTTCAAAAATCAATCACATATCTAATGAAACACGTTCCTGTTCTTCCATACATTTTGTCATAATCGAGTATAAATCAGCAGATAATACTTGATATATAAAATAATATAAAGCAGAGTTTTCTGTTAACACTAAACACGTTTCTTAATTAATACAGTTCTGAATAATTATGTCAGATATAAAACAGAACATAAACAATAATTGTATATCGTTGTTTCATATAATATTTGAATACTGCGTAGTTTACACTGAGTACAAGTGACACAAACAGAAAAGAAGGCTAGAAATTTTTTTTTAAAATCAAAATACCAAGATTAAACACACAAACACACACCAATATATATATATATATATATATATATATATATATATATATATATATATATATATATATATATATATATATATATATATATATATATATTCATATATATGAATATATATGAATATATATATATATATAAATATATATAAATATATATATATATATGAATATATATATATATATATATATATATATGAATATATATAAATATATATATATATATATATATAAATATATATAAATATATATATATATATATATATATATATATATATATATATATATATATATATATATATATATGAATATATATAAATATATATATAAATATATATAAATATATATATATATATATATAGATATATATAAATATATATAAATATATATATACATATATATATATATATATAAATATATATATATATATATATATATATATATATATATATATATATATATATATAAATATATATATACATATATGCATTCCTAACAATAAAACTTATTATATATTTATTAATTATTGTAAAAGTATGAATCTTTAAACTTATATATAAAGTAGAGCTAGTCTATTCACTGTTTCTCTGAAATTAATAGCCTTTTAAAACAAGATAAGTGCTTAATATTGTTTCGCAAGTGAATTCTGGCAAATATCTCTTCGTGTTCTTTGAAAATAATTTTTTTTATTACCAATTGATTTTCATACTTTTATATTTAATCTTCATTGATATTTTATTTTTGACTAGTCATATTTAGAAGAGCATAAGGAGTTCTAATTCCTACACCCAGATGTTCTTCACTCATCATTCATCAAAAACCGGATTTGTTTTTTTTTTAATTAGAGACATGTACCGGTGTCAGAAGTGTTTTGATTGGCTAATCACCTTTCACAGACCCATGAGGATCGATCAACTCTTGCTTCACTACATACTTATTTTCAAAACCGGTGCGGCTGTAGATTGAGCAACTCGTTATTCCCTACAGACACATGTTCAGAAGAGGTTCGGCTGTGATTGAGCAACTCTTACTTCACTACAGACTCATGTTCAGAAGAGGTGCAGTTAACGATTGAGAAGTCTGCGCTTTCCAGAATATTGAACATTTTGGATTGGCCAACTTATAGCACTTATCAGATATGTTAATGTATTATTACTTTTATGACTCCTGCCAACACCATGTACTTTGTCTAGTATACAACATAATAACAAAAGACAAAGAAGTTCTTTCTCAAAGGTAATGTAGCGTTTAAACAATATGTAGGATATTGAGCACTATTTGATTACTAGATACACTAACCACATGAACTACTTTTATGTTACTATTATAACAATACTGAATAGATTTTCTTGTATAAAATAATATAGCAGAAAACAATGATCTTATTTTTCCTAGGCAACGCGGCTTTTAAACATACCTGCTTTATCCAAGATATTGAGCACTTTGGATTGACTAACTTATACCATTTACCAGATATTATAATATATTATAACTTTTATTACTCCAGGGCAACACCATGTACTTTGTCTAATATACAACATAATAACTAAATACCAAGAAGTTCTTTCTCCTTGATAACGCTGTGATTAAACACACCGGTTCTATCTAGGATATTGAGCACTGTTTGGTTACTATATACCACTTCCCATATGAATTACTTTTATGGGGAGCATAAACCCCAACGAGTCGAAATGCTTTCCCCTTTATGGTAATATCCAAAACACATAGTCTCCCTTCCGGATCCATGTAGCAAGGGTCACACGACGCATCTAAAGTCTTGCTTACCAGCCAGGAATCTCCCCTTGCGGAAGAATTAAAGTACGCTGAATAAACGTGAAAACGCTTAGCCAACGCACCCCAATGGTCCCCTGAATTTAGGTGGGTTTCCTGCACACAACATATATCCACTCCGAGGCGCTGAAGGTCAATAGCGACCCGAAATTTACGGTCATTCGCCCTCAGGCCTCGCACATTTAAACTTGCTAGATAAAGAGCCATAAAGATGCCTTAGGGTTGGGTTTGAGAAACGAACATAGATGTAGTCAGGATACCAACGGCTCTCCCAAAAGACTGTTTTCCCATTTTGTCGTCAATTAGATCATCATTGGAGATGCCGCCAATATCATGAGGATAAGTTAATTTTGCTATTCTATACAGGGATGGGTGACTTTTTATGGGTAGTCTCCCAAAACAATCGTTTCGAAGTTCCATTAACTCACTATTTTTTACAATGGCTCTGCCATAGAGCCTTTGCCTCGGTTCTTTTTCTTACTACCGTAAGCACTCTTGTTGCATTGGGGAAGTTTGCCGGGTCTTCGATGGATAATCCTCCAACCTCAGCGAATTTTAATAGTCCGATGAGGTTGGTACCACGCAAATTTTTAACAGTCTCAACTTGCGTTTGGGTGCTTTTACAAATATCCCTTCCCGAGAGAAAAGCAGATTTTTTAAATCTCCTTTTCTCTAGGGAAGGACTTTTCTGCGTAGCGGGTGGGGGCGGAGGCATGTCATTCATGGGAGAAGGGGAGGGGGAGCTAGGTTCTATGGGAGAAACTGGAGGAGGCGCAGGGGAGGGATGCTTTGAGGGGGATGCAGGTGGAGTGTTTCTGGGGGTATTTAAAGGGGAAACAAAAGGAGAAGGTCTGGGAGATTTGGGATTTTTGGGGACTTTTGTGGGCTTAGGGGGATAAGTTTGTACGGTTTGTTCGTGATGGGACCGGTTATTGGTGGGGGCATTGATTTGGGGGACTGAGGATTTTGGGGGGGTTTTCGGTTTGGTGATCGGTTGGGGACTAGGTTTAGGGGTTGGGTCAGGAGTGGTTTTGGGTGTATTACTTTTGTCCAATTTACTTTGTAAAGCCTTCGCATTTAAATAAGAGTCTCTACCGGGGTCATTCTTTAACATTTCCCTTTCTCGCATCTCATCCAATGACACACGCCCCGGGGTCTTTTTCCCTGGTATGATAATCCAGCCTTCCTTTTTATCTTCATCGTCAGGTCTTTTGCTTGATGGTAGTGCCGGGAATTCATCTTCCGAATCATCGGTTGCAGAATTAATGATATGGCCAATATTTGGATGCGTGTCGAGGTGAGGTCCAGCTTTCGATTTTTTCGTGATTTGGGTAGTCGTTTTTACAGTTGATTCTTTTTTTTTTGGGCAATCCATGGTTAAGTGACCCAATTATTCACAGAACCAACATATGGGTCTTCTTCCTTTTAAGATGATGGGCAGTTTTTCCTCCCCTATATGAAGGTAATAGGGGATATTTTCATATGCCTTTTTGTCAACTAGAATTTCAAAATTCCAGATACCTGGAAACTCGTCATAACTGACGTCAATAATTTCGCCAAATTTTAAGAGAAAAGCACCAATGTGTTCGCCTCTGACGTGAAATGGCACGTTAAAAATGGAAATGGAGGATCTCCTCCTCCCCATATATTCCGTGCGTAGGACATACTCCGGTGTAATGATTTGTGTCAGTGAGAGTCTGCTACATGTGTTCTCATCCAAAAAAAGTGCCGACCAGTTGTTAAATCCTTTTGATTTGATCAATCTTTGTGGTTTAAAACCCGCTGTATGTAAGAGTTTTAAAATTAGCTCGGGAGTGGCTCTAATGGATTTTTAAAATCTTTTTATCTACGACAAATAAAGATACAGTCCGTTTCAGTATTTCCTCCAACTTCGGGATGTCGACAAGAATACCGGTCTCCGTGACCATGTGCGAGCAGTTTTTCGCCTCCTCAATGAACTCCTTCACGTTAATAGTAACTTTTGGTGGCTTGCACCATTCCGTGTTCTCAATGTTTTACATGTCTCCAGTCATCTAGTTTACAAACTAGAGACCAAAAATAAAAGGAGAAAAAAAAAAAACAAAAAAAAACGCGTCGTCCCCCCCCCCCCCAAAAAAAAACCCAACAACAAAGTTCAACAAAGAAGAAAGTCCAACGGGTAAATAACAATAACAGTAACAAATAACAAAAATGGCGTCAACAGTATAACAATATAGAAAATAATCACCTGCTCAATTTTAAACGATCGTAACAAATACTCACGTTTCTCTCTTCTAGCTCTTAATATTTATTTACATATATTTAAAAAAATACATATAAAATGTGGCACAGGGCCAGAAAAGGGGGGGGGCGGTAGGTCTACTCTAACTTAAAAAAGGTATCAACTTAGCTAGTTCAATTGCGACCATCATTTACCAAAATACCACATTCATACTTACATCCATCGCTATCACCATAAAAATTCATACCATGAGAACTTACTTAAAGCCCATATGAAAATATGCAACGGGGGTGGGGTACTAAAAATTATATGTACAAAATAAAATGATAATATATACATGAAAAAAAAAACATTTTTAGGTTAGTAAAAAGCCCCTCGTTATTGAAATGTGGCAGAGGTGCCGATTTGCCAGTCGAAATCGAAAACTCGAAAAAAAGATTTGATGCGGGCCCCAACGCTTTATTAACTTACACCTCCTTCGAAAATATCGAAGGGTGACCCGCATCCCGACAAATCAAGCAATCTGTCACCTAATTGGGGAGGGAAGGGTGATTTAATAAGGGGTAGAAAATAAAAAGAGGGAGTGGGAAGAGGACAAAATAAAAGGGAGGAGTAATGAAAACAATCACACGCTAGCTAAGTTGTTGAACTAAGAATTCAACAAAGAATCCGACAAAGAATAAATAAAAATACAGCTTAACCTAACTTAAATGAAATCTACGTTCGTTTTCCCAACTGTGAACTAAGGCGATCCAGTCAGGTACCAAAGCCATGTCATAACGGGGCCTATGATAATACATTGCCCCAGCCTAAACTAAGGCGATCCAGTCGGGTACCAAAACCTCCCAATCAATATGGAGATTGGCTGGAGTAGCAAGTATATATATATATATATATATATATATATATATATATATATATATATATATATATATATATATATATATATATATATATATTGAAGGAATGTAATATTGCTTTCGTAAGGGTAAATAAAAAAAGAAAAAAAAAAGGTAAAGGTAAAACTTAAATTATTGAAGACACTATCTTTTTTCTTTCTAGCAAGGAAGAATGTTATATTACATTCGTATGGGTTTTCATACGTGCTCTCAGAGCTGGAAGTCGTCAGGTGACGCGTATTAAAACTGGCCATATCTGCCACCTTTATGTATTCCTTTTTTAGTTGAATAAAGATGGCTTCAAGTGACACGTGTTTTTTATTACACGTTACACTTCAGTTTTGCATTCGACACAACACCAGAGAAAAAACGAAATAAAATATTCACAAATTAAAAACACAGACCAAGAGGATAAATTTAGATATCGGAATTTTGAGTGCCTACAATTCTGCTTCACCACACGACTAATAAATATGCCCTTCAAAATACAGAGATATAAGCATCACATTATCAATTGAATTTAAACACTGCTAATTTAACTTTTCTATCGCGCGCATAGACACAATCACATGCATACACGTACCTCCTAAGCTAACTTGATATAGACAATTGTGCACCGCGCGATTTATATATAGGTTGACAGATTGGTACATATTTGTATGCGTATGCATGTGTGTATGTGTGTGCGCATATTTACGTTTACAGACCCCTATTGCCTATCAGACGAACATTACTCCAGCAGATAATTGTATTTATCTTGTGAACATTAGTTTCTCTCTTCTCTTTGCGGATGTGTGAGAAACAGGCTAGTCACCGGCATTCAAAGGGAACACCTCTTCCCACACACCAAGCATACAGTTTTAACTAAAGAACTCGCCTCTTTTCTTTTTTCTTTCTTTTCATTTCTTTCCTTTTTGGTACATTTGTACCGGATACAAAACAGACAACAAGAACCCCCATATATGACCTTGAAAGGTGACCCCTTTGTAGCAGGTTTTGTGAAATAATGAAAAATAATAATATTAATCTTTATTCGCCATTTTCAAGTACTCTGTTCACATCTCATAGAAGGTTTGAAGAAGGGAATGGTTCCTGAAAATTTCCCACAGACTATACCATAAAACAAAAGAAACAAAAACTGAAATTGGGATTTACTCCACTTTGCTTCTAAAATCGTCGAATAAATTCGATATGAAATTGTAATTTTTTTATTCTTCTTTCTCAGTTTTGTATTCACTATTATTAATTTTTAACCCACTTGTTCGCTTATGATTTTCTGTTGACTAATTACACCTATATATATATATATATATATATATATATATATATATATATATATATTAAGAGTGACACAGTACGTGTGTGGGTGAGAGATATATTAGTGATTCAATAATTTAACGACAAATCTATACTGTAATAAGTAATTTAAACTGTTAAATAGGTCTTTTAATTTCATGGAGGTTTTGTTTTCTTTACTGCAGCGAACAAAGAGGGAGAGAGAGAGAAAGAGAGAGAGAGAGAGCGGAGGGGAGAGCTTTAGCAGTCACTGTTTTCCATTCTCCCTTTCTCTCCATGCGCTCTGTTAATATTATTTCGCTCAGTAGAAATTACTGCCCGCTTGAAACCCAAATAAAGAGTGATAAGACTTCTGGGCAACGCCGGGTAGGTACAGCTAGTATGTAATATAATACTATAAATGTTGGCATTTAAACACAGACATATACATTGCTCTTGATATTATATGAAGAGTCTTTGGGATATCAGAGTTAATACAATTAAGAATGATATCTACGATGCTTTAAATGCCTCAATTCTCTTCAGAAACTAGTGTAAAAACAACCAAAATGGAATCATCTCGTCTAGTGAACAGTAACAGAACACCATTAAAAGATCTGGCTTGATTTTTGCAGCTGTTCGGAAAGGTACATATATGAGTCCACGTCAATCTATCAAAATGCAACTATGTATTTAGAAATAAGTTTACAGTGAGAAATTCATTGTTACCATGAGTTTCCATTTACTTGCTTCCTTGTGAGGGTAAATTTAGACACAAAGTCGTTTGTTCATGTGTGGGATATCTAGCACCCTAAAAAGGATCACTCTACATGAGACAAACATTAAAATTGCTTCAATCAATTGCCTTCGACCCAGGACAGAACAGATACTGCACTTTGGCGTATTTATTCGCAAATAAAATGAAAATAGAATAAAATTATAAATAATGCACAAGGCCGCCAAAGGTGTCGGGACTTGGTGGAGGATGGTCATCCTATGTCAATATTATTCTTAACTAGATCCATTCTGACCCATTCGTCCAAACACTGTTTCTTCATTCTTTTGCCATTTGTCCATAATTTTCACTTAAACACTCACCATAATACCACGTTCACTCTATGGACTACATAACTATCCCCGATAGTGTGACTCTTTTTCTAAATATATGATTTCATTGGTGTCCGAGGAGCTTTGAGTACGTGCACAGTGCAATGGTTTATCAGGTGAACTGAACACCATAACGCTCTTGTGAGATAAGAAGCAGATGTTTGATTAGCACTGTAATTAATATCAATTCTGTTATCAAGCTAATGTATCATTTTTTTTGCATTGGTGTTATATTTTTGGAAACAAATCTAAATCTACCTAAAATTAACAAAAAACGCCCATAGTCCATGTCGATATATCCACTTCACGTCCTTATGATAGATGATACGTAGCAAAACCATTGCTTCCAATTAACACTCTACAATCTATAGCCAACCAATGGACAATGCGACTACTCCCACATTGATTTTCTATCGTGTGTGTCATACATGGAAGTTCATATACATATCTTGTTAGCCGTTTTTTCCTGCACACATCCTCCTGTGATCCTGCCAGACCGAGGAAACGTGGCCTGCAGACAAGTTCGTTCATATCCCGGAATAAAGACCAAGCAAGAAAAGGTTTATTCCACTAGATCATCTGTTCTAAATCACTAACCAGTGGGGACGGGTGTGTGTGGGGGGGGGGCGACAGACAGAAGTCGGTAATTTCTTCAGAACATTTCTCATTACACGTGTTCACACCCCTAGGCACCCAATCGAACTGCTTACTTCTCTCTCTCCCTCTCAATGCACACGCTAACCCATGACTCCAGTTTGTGGGCTGCGTTAACGTTGACCTGCGAATGCAAATCATCAGATGTATACTAGAAAACGTACTATTTAATATTCCTTCTCGTTTCATCCGATATTATCCCTAGATATTTTCTAGCTCACAGTCCATCGACAAAGTATAGGTCGCCCCCAAACCCCAGATGACCAAGGATAGTCAAGTTTAAGGAGAGTAGAAAGTGGACCTTCGACTGGTAACTCTCGCTGCCCTTATTCTTTAGTCCTCTTATTTCATGAGCGATGTTTCTGACAAAGGGGGATAAATTGCTATTTTCTGCGTCAGAATCTATCCATCTAAAACTTATCGTTGGCTAGTTTTTGACCTTGAAGCAATATTTTGTTTAGCTCCTTTCATCAAGTGGGTTCGTGCCTTGTCTGGAGCGATTACCATAAAAAGACTACACAACAAAACAAACAAAACCCGTCTTCCTTTTTTTCCTTTCCTATATATATATATATATATATATATATATATATATATATATATATATATATATATATATATATATATATAAACATACATAAATTCAAAACTTTATATATATGCAGCCCCTAAATGGTAAAATTTACAAATAAATTGTGTGCTTATGTTATTCACCGTAGATTTATAATCCAAAATTCATAATGATCCGTTCATTAATTTAGGAGATTATCCTTTACATAGAAATATATATATATATATATATATATATATATATATATATATATATATATATATATATATATATATATATGGAGAGAGAGAGAGAGAGAAGGGGGGAGAGGTAAATGAGGGAAGAGAGATAAAGATGTGCTGATGATAAATCTATTTCATCTTCGATTGTTCAATGCACGGTGTATAAAACATGTTTATATTTCTTTCCTTTTCTCAAGTACACCTTGCATTGAACAATCGAACATGAAATGGATTTGTCATCCGCACATCTTTATCTTTCTTCTTTCATTTATCTTTATAATTGCTCTATCTCGTATATTGAGCTTTAATCACTTCACTATAGGTTCAATTCTCTAAAAGTATACTTTTAGTCTCATATATATATATATATATATATATATATATATATATATATATATATATATATATTCAACATTGTTTATGTAATTTTATACCATAGCAATATTATAAAGGACAGATTCACGTCATTTTGTAAAACTTATTTTTTATTCGGTATACAATTGTTTCGGCTAACACAAAGATATTTGTCAAATGCTCTTGTGCATTTATTTTTTGGTGTGGTTATCTTCAATGCTAATTGTACAAAACAAAGTACAAAAAACATGAAAAACGAGGCGAGCAGAGCCTAAATTACAATCAGTACTCATTATATATATATATATATATATATAATTTCACATCGAACTATCATATCGTTATATCCAGGCGGTAACATATATGTATCCTATCATTTTATCTATTTGTATTTCTAATCATTCATCATCAGCTATAATTATTCATCTAAATATTCCTGAATTAAAACATATATTTTCACTGACTGCCCTTTGTTGTTTCGCCCAGTTAGTTCCTTTTTCCTTGGGTTTTAGTCATCTTATTTTTTATTTTATTTTTCTTTTGGTACATTATACTTTTATCTCCGTAAATGAAGGTTACTTCCCTTTAGCCCGGATCACCGGAAGTACTCAGACTTATCTATTTTCTAGTCCATTAATAACTAATTACAACAACCATATTTTGAAGATTATCGGTAGTATTTAAAATATTTTTAGAAACTATTTTAATATTTAATTATAAACACTTTTTCTATTATTAAAAAAATAGGTATGGTATTAGCACTGACCCCTTTCAGTACTTATTTTTATTTTGGCCGTAAGTAAATGAAGTATCACTTGGATATTCCTGGATGCTTTTTTAATTGTATTAAAAAATATATTAATAACATTTTTTTTATTTAATACTAATTTTATTTTATATATACTTAATTAAAAATCTTTTTATCTTATGAGGAAAATATGACCTTTTGCGTATCATTTTCCATTTATTACGATTGTTAATTTATTTAAAAAAAATTCTGGTTTAACTTCCTATGTGATAAACCCCTCTGTCATGTCGTAATAGTATTCAATTCTAATTAAGACAATATGATATGCATATTTTTGTTCTGTATCAATTATTTAATTCTAAATTATATTTCAATATTATAATGTATATGTTTTTATCAATTTAATATACTGCTAGTTATTATAACCTTGTCATTGGTGCCGATCTATCCAATTACGTTATTTCCCTAAAATGATATAACATTTATTCTAATTTTTATTAATTTTATATATCTATAAAATTCTTCATATATAGTTTTAATGTAGTACAATAACTTATTTATATTATTATATATGGTTCATAATTGCTATTGTAATTTTCGTATTTTATATTAGTAATCAGTAACTAAACACCCCCAACGATGTCATCATAACGAAAACACATCCCGTGGTTGCACATTATTTTGGCATAGTGAGACATAACTTTTTATAGAGTTTCGGTGCTATTTTCTTCTGTATTTAAAAATTTTTTTTTACATTATAATTTTTATTCATAAGGTAGGTGATTTTCTCTTTTATCGAGATACCGAAAATACACTGTCTTTTTTTCTACAATGTTCTTATATTATTGTATTTATTATTCGGCTAGTAGTCATTTAGTGTTTATTTATAGAGTTATCGTTCACATATACTTATTTATTCTAAGATTGATACCGATATTGTTTTTTTCATTGATATATACTCTATTAACTGATTATATATATTCTAAATGGTAAGTTATGAAAATATATTTATGGTAATTAAGCTACACAGAAACGTCGGCATTTTGTCTCCGTAGGGAATCATCAGGCTAAGCCTATGTGTATCTTAATTGCCATAAATATATTTTCATAACTTACTACCTAGCTCTGCTGACATATTAAACACTGTTTAAGTAAATACTTTAAATCTATCCATACTATATTATATCACATTATAATATTATATATATACATTAAATAATTATATATATATATATATATATATATATATATATATATATATATACACCTAACGTTATATATCTCTATATATAAAGTGGACTGGATTTCCCCCTGTACCTTTGACGAGAGAGAGAAAATTACCACATGCTTCGTACACTACTAAAATACCCACTGCGATACTCGTATTAACTCAAGCGTGTTTTAAGCAACGTTCGAATAATTTCCTCAAAATACAATAATTACTATATTTATTCCTAGAACACTTACTCTCTTAAATCCAACATCCATATAGACAGTGGCTACTCTACTTACTGCAAATTATCTACTCTACCACCCACTCAAAATATCGCAAGACTTTTATTTCATTTGAAACCGTAAAACAGAAACACCACCAATTACAGATTACCTGAATATCATTCCGCTATTCCGAAAACATAACATTAATATGTTATGGAATAACGGATTACGTTAAAACAAGCATATCATGCGCTGCATTAGAAAATAACACAAACACACTTCCACGTCTAGTAAGTACACTTCTTAATTTTATCACATTGAAAAAATATTACATTATAAGAATCATAGTAATATTTTAATTTAAACCAACTAATACATGTTTCATTCGCCAACATTTAAAATATATTTATTCAAATAACACTCCCTTCACGCTTATTCAATGATTTTATTTTTTTTTTACTCGAACGAACCCCCTCCTTCGAGAAACACACCGCAAAACGGTCTTCGTTCTTTACAACAAAACAAACTTAAAAACGATATCTACTTTTTTATTTTTTATTTCTTGGCATATATGAAATTATTAATGCCTTATTCAACATTATTACGGAACTCAGCGGTTATTTCCGTCATGGGGTTAATTTACGCTTCCAAATTATTGAACTTAACATATAAACATAATATAATAAAAATCATAGTCATATTATTATTTTTTAAAAAGTACATGTTATATTCTTCAACTTAAAAAAAAGAAATTCTTACAATACCCTTTTTAGTACGGAAACTCAAAGTTTTCTTTTTTTTCTTTTACTCGCAATTTCAGGATTTTCTTTAATAGGCAGTACGAAATAATCATTTGCTTACTACATATTATTAGAGAACTCAGGGGTTGTTTGGTCACGGAGTTAATTTTTCACAGCGCGGCGCCGTCGTTATAGATGGCATCAAAAAGTGCACTAATTAGACGAACTTTTCATTGAAAAAATAAGTTTACTGACTTTGGAAAGCTTAACACATATTCTTGGATCACATTTACTTTTTTGGGGTGTGTAGCGTGGCAGTGGTTTTCCTTTTTACAAATAACCCACTACTAACAATTGTAAGGGGGAGCACCCGAAACATAGAGAAATCTATTTGGTTATTATTTACACGGTCCTTCTCAACTTTTTTTACGAATTCATACTCTAATACTTCAATTTTTAAATTTAATTTATATCTCTCCCGGGCAACGCCGAGGCACGAGTCCTGATAGTATATATATATATATATATATATATATATATATATATATATATATATATATATATATATATATAAGAAATTAGTTTCCGTTTTTTCCCTTTCCTCTAATTATTCCCGATGAAAAACGCAGGCAACTTGAAATATTGAATTACAATAAAAAAAACATTAGAACAACATCGCTTTTTGCTTCAAACACCACTCATTTCAATATATATATATATATATATATATATATATATATATATATATATATATATATATATATATATATATATATATATATGTATATATATATATATATATGTATATATATATATATATATATATATGTATATATATGCTTGAAGAATACATTGTACATTTACAAAATACTACTACTACTATAACTACTAATGTTACTACTAATAATAATACGGAGATGCATCTTGCAAGGAGACCTTCTATCGCCACTACTGTTCATCATAGCCATGATGATACCGGATACAAGTTTACTGACACAGAACAAAGAATAAAACACCTCATGTATATGGACGACCTGAAGCTTTTTGATAATAGCATAAAAAAAACTGAAAATGCTGAAGAACATGACCAGAATTTTCAGCCAGGATATTCGAATGGAATTCGGAATGAAAAAATGTGCACTGTTAGAGATAAGAAAGAGAAAACTGGAGACGGCAGAGGACACATAATTGCCGAACAGTAAAGAGAGGAAGGCACTATAAATATTTTGGAATTCTGGAAGAAAACAACACCATCATATCAACAAAAATAACAGAGAAGACTGGAAAAGAATACATGAGAAGGACAATTAAACGCCTTGAAACTAAATTATAAAGCAGAAATCTAATAAAACACCTGAGCAGTATCACGAGTAAACTATTCTGGATCATTCATAGATTGAACAAAAGAAGAACTAAGGCATCTTGACAAGAAGACTAGGAAACTAATGACAATGCACAATTCACTACACCCTAAATGTGATAGTGTTTAAATCTACGGAAAAAGGGAAGGAGAGGGAAAAGGGCTGGTAAGTATAAAAGATTGTGCGGATGATCTGATAAATAACGCGAAAAATACATCCCCAAAAATATAGAATAGCTGATTACCACTGCAAAAGCATCGCCAAAATGAGCAACACTTAGAGCAGTGAAACTGCAAACTGGCGAGAACAGCACAATTGAAAGAGAAACATCTACATGGACGATGTATAAAACTGACTTATGCAGGTCAGTATTGACAATATAAAAGGTACGATAGACAAAACTAAGCAAAAACGAAAAGGTAAAATATGTAGAAAAAGAGACGACACGGTTAATTATGTAATACGTGAATGCAGCAACCTATCCAAAATGAATACAAAAGAAGATATGGGTGAGTTTGGATAACAAGGTTCTGCATTTTAAACATGCAGACAAATGATACAGACACACACTGGAGAAAGTTGTAGAAAATGCAACTTAAAAGATGATTTCAGACATGAAAGTACAAACGGACAAACTAACCCAAAGCAAAGATATCGGGTTCGGTAATAATCAACGAGAATCAAAAATCCTACCAAATAGTAATCAAGTGCCTTAGGCGTATTCTACCTATTAATATTTTTAATACTGTTTTTTATCTTTTCAGACAAAAAATGAAACAATGACCTGTTCAATTTTCTGTAATGTGTTTGTTTCGCTACGTAAATCTAACATAAACTAAATCCTCCATTTGATTTTCCGAATCTCTTTTATAAATATTTTTTCGGATATCGATCAAAGAATGTCATTTCTTTTAATAATCATAGAATCTTGTCTGCAATTGATAAAAATTTAAACATTGTTTTAAAAATATTGAATAAATATTTTGGTTTCTGGGTAGTTGATTTCAATATATATATATATATATATATATATATATATATATATATATATATATATATATATATATAAATGGATTTACATATCTGATGAAAGCGGACCACCGCTTGAAACGCGTTATATAAAATTATAAAATGACAAAATAACAAAATGATAAAATCACAAAATAATAAATACACGTTGAAAAGAACTTTTTACAAATGTTGGTAGCCTTACTCCTTTACATATATACTTTTCTCTCGTTGGAACTGCACTAATACTGCACTACCCTCTTTTCTATGTATATACATATATATATATACATATATATACACATATATATATATATGTATATAGTAAAGTATGAAAATATATTATGTAAATATATTTTCATATTTTACTACTAAGCTCTACTGACGTATTGAGCACTGTTGAAGTAAATACTGAAAATTCATACACATGTTATATCACCTAATAATCTTATATATATATATATATATATATATATATATATACATATGCATTTTATAACTTTGAAACAAACTTTCTAAATCTTACTAAAAATTTAAAATTCAGAACGTATAAAAGATATGAAACGGAGCCACTTAGAAGAATAAATAACTTTTCTAAAAAATAAATAACATTAGTAATAATAAACTAATAGTTCCAGCGGATAACACGAAAAAAATTTATTCCATGACCTATGATCAATACAAATCGATAATATATAATGAACTTCACAAAAAGTTTAAAACTTCCATATAGGGACTATTCATAACATTAAGTCGGAAGCTAAGACCTTACTTTCTAAACTTAAGAAGATAAATACACATGTATCGTAGTTCCGGTTACCCCGAGATTTACTTTAAAGAATCATAAACCTAACTTGAATAACAACATTTCTATCAGACTTATTTGCCCTTAAAAGCCTTAGATAGCAAAGTATACTTGATAGAATTATCCACACTATTAGAAAGAAAATTAAATAAGTTCTATGGATTTCTTTGAATCATCGAATTAATTGGTTTAGTAACTTAAAAGATAAACACAATATTACATTGTTTTGCCTTTGACCTAGAATAATACTACTAGTCAATTACGCCTATATTATTGAATAATGCTCTTCTTAGGGCTAAATAGGACCCTGCCACAACTTTAATCGAAATAGATTTAATTATATTGGCTTGAAATCCATAGTAGAGTTTGACGTTAGATTTAGGGGTTTGAGGGATACCCCTAACCATTTTAATGTTATAATGCGTTCAACCGATCTACGTTTTTTTTTGCTGAATGATATTTATGAGATATTATCAAGGAGTGCGAAGGTTAGCTTTATAGGAATTATGCTCTTTTAGATAAACTCATAGAGTATACGAGAAAAAAAGACTTCACGATATGTTTGAAAACTTTGGTTTAAACATTACAATTGACTGTAATGAAAAGGTAGTACATTTCTAAGATTTAAGTCTTAACCTATTGACTAACACATGTGAACCTACCATAAACCTATTACAATATTAATTTTCTCCCCCTACATCATAGTTCTATTAAGATCTTAAATTTAAGCCATACTTTTTCTCAGATTTACTCTATTACCCTTTACCCTTCCTATTCATTTATTTATAATTTATAAAGTAACTGATTAATTTAGTTATTTTCTAATTATTTGTTGCTATTATTATTTATTGTATATTATTGATAATTATTATTTATAATTATTATATCTCGTTTTTTTTTACTTTATTTATAGTTTATGAATGTTTAGTAAATTTTAATTCTAAAATAAATTCTAAATTTATTAAATAAATATTTTTTCTGAATAGAATACATTTTTATAACTTTAAATGTTATGTTGACTTTTCTAATTTAAGGTCATATACTTTTAAGGGGTAAATTGTTAATTTAGGTTCAAGTTTAAATCTCAATGCCCCTTTTAAATTGAAATCTTATTCAATTAAATGTATACGTATACTTATATTCAAATATTTTAAAGACTAATTGCTATTAGATTACAAAAATTTATTCATACTTTTGGGATATTCTTAGTTCGATTCTGTAAATCCCAATCAAAAACACCAATGTTTTTTTTTACCTAATCTACATAATATTAAATTACTCTAGATATACAGTTTATTTTATACATATATTTTTTCTTATTTCGCTATGATTATAATCCCTATTTTCTATTACATTTAATATTTAATATACACGGTGTTATCTACCGTAATTGTAAAATCTATGATTTGTTTCATTTTCTGGTTTTGAACCTTTGTTGGAGTTGTTCCCCTTTTATCTAAATGAGTTGATTCTGCCGATTGAACCCTTTTCTATTAGAACCATCTCGTGTTGTAGACCGTTACCGTTGCCTTTTTATTCCTTAAGTTTGAATTCCTCAAAGTTGGATTCTTACGGAGAACAAGAACATCATCTATAATTTAAATACTGGCTGATTTCATTTGACCGATAAAAGTACTCCTACTCCAGAATACACTGTTTTAACTTTGAACTAGTAATATTAACATTTTGAGGAGGTAATAAAATATATATTAAGTCTAATTAAGACCATATACGTATTTTCTATCACCTTTTATGCGGAAAAAACCTCAATGATATGTAAAGTTCTATGTGCCTCTAATATTTTTCGCTTTTTTATGTAGTTTCTTTTGTCCTTCTGTTTTTGTTCTTTGTTTGTTTTTCTTTTATTGTGATTGTTCATACAAAATGCTTTTTATATGAATCTTTATGTAACTTTTGATGTGTTATCGCATTCGTGATTTTTGTATTTGTTTTCTTTTCTGTTATTTTTCATACTGAATAGTTTTCCTATCTTATTATTGTTCTAGTTACAATATAATTACAATATAATTATTATAACTATTGTAGTAATTATGATTATAATAATAATAATAATAATAATAATAATAATAATAATAATAATAATTATTATTATTATTATGATTATTATTATTTGTACTCACTAGGAGTTACCAGACAGGTCATCGTCAGTGATTGCTCACCGACAACAGCCAGTGGTGTTCCGTGGAGTCTGAATGACAACAAACCTCCCCAGATTTCCAGTACTCTCCACGTCTTTTCGATAACCATCACAAATGACCTCGCGGTATCGCAACAGCCGCTTACAATTGATTTCTTGCTGGTAAGGACCATTGGTCTTCTCTGGGATTTGGGTAGCAATAACCCCCCCCCCCCCAAGGTCTCAGCACTTTCCGCACTCTTCCAGTGGATGTCTGGTTTGTGCTGTCTCTCCTCGGTCTTCTCATCCTCCTTGACCATCTATAAATATATTGTGTGGTGTCAGCCTAGGCCGGCACCATTTGGGGGGGGGGGTGGAGCAGCTTATGATATTTCTTGCAGTTTCTGTTCATGCGGTAGATATTTTGGGGATGTGGATTTTGTTTTCTTCTTGTATTTTTTTGTGACTGCTTATCATTTGTAGCTTATGCGGGTTGGTTTCCGCATTCCAGGGGTTTCATTAAGATTGCAGCTGTTTGATCATTGCCGTCCTTTGTAGTGTCTCAGTGATCCATGTGATTCCAATTTCTCCCAATCTTTTCTCCATTTTTGGGGGGATTTCCCCTAGTGCTCCTACGATTATTGGTATTATACCGACTTTCTTGATGCTCCATATTCCTTACATTTCTCTGGCAAGTTCCGTGTTTTTCCTTCGTTTTTCCGACTCTTTGATCTTCTCTCTGTGGTCTGCTGGAATTATTAATTATCATTATTATTATTATTATTAATAATAATAATAATAATAATAATAATAATAATAATAATAATAATAATAATAATAATAATTATTATTATTATTATTATTATTGTTATTGCTATTGTTATTGTTATTGTTGTTATTGTTATTGTTATTGTTGTTATTATTATTATTATTATTATTATTATTATTATTGTTATTGTTTTTGTTGTTATTGTTATTGTTATTGTTTTTGTTGTTATTGTTATTGTTGTTATTATTATTATTATTATTATTATTATTATTATTATTATTATTATTATTATTATTATTATTATTATTATTATTATTATTATTATTATTATTATTATTATTATTATTATTCCCTAATATTGAATTTTGGGGTTCTAATCCATTAAATATTTTCTCATTATTTATTTCTATCTTATTATCCTCGTCATTATTATTAGTAAAAATATTATAAATATATGTACATGTGCTTATCTTTTTACCTATAATAATTTGATATATATATATATCAAAATAAGAAGAAATGTTGATGTTTTTTGCTTGACTTCTATTTGTGATCCTTTTTAAAATGCGCGGAAGAAGACACATATTGGCATTAAAAAGTAAAAAAATAAGAAAATAAAAAATCTTAATTTTCTTAGAAACGATAGCACGCTAACCATTGTTGCTCTTGAATTCTTGGATCACTAAATAAATAATGTTATAAATTTATACCTATACATACTCTCTCCTCGTCTTTCGCTCTTCCTTTCTCTCTGTATCTGTCTCTGTCTCTGCCTGTCTGTCTGTCTGTCTGTCTCTCTCTCTCTCTCTCTCTCTCTCTCTCTATATATATATATATATATATATATATGTATATATATATGTATATATATATATATATATATATATATATATATATATATATATATATATATATATATGTATATATAAATAATATATCTTAGTTATAAGATGGAGTTTGAGGAAGTTCTGTTTTCATTTTTTTTATTAACCGTAATTTGTAATTAAATGAACAAGTCGCTAATCTCTCACTTAGATAACTATGTGTTTCTCTCGCTCTCTCACTCTATGTTAATTCAACAACTCTGAAATATTTTTAATATTTCTGTGAGCATTTAGAAAAAAGCTTTTTTCAGCTTTGCCACTAATTCACATAGTGTCTGTGCTCTCTACAAACACGTATGTAATTATATGGCAAAATAATAAGTCTCTTTACTTCTACACTATTTAAACAAATCATAGATCATCATTATCGTCATAATCGAACATTATTGTATTTAGTTATACAAGAAGAATGTTTGGACATTTATGTCACAGTTGAAAAACGTTCGAAGGAAATCAAAGAATAATAAATAGTGGCAGTAGCTGTGACCAAACGGGTAACGAGTACGGCTAATATATATATATATATATATATATATATATATATATACATATATATATATATATATATATATATATATATATATATATATATATATATATATATATTAATAGAATGCTTAATTTACATATAAATTAAAAAAACTAAATTTAATGATTAATTTCTGTATATAATTGATTCTTTATAGTTTAATTTTTAAAAATATATATTTAAAATGATTTCGTGGATTAATCTAAAAAAAAAAAGTGAAAATAGAGAAATAAAACACTCTGTGATTTACATTAGTTTTAGGTTTTATGAATATGATGTATTTTCTATTTGATAATATTATATTTTTAAATATTGACACAAATAAACAAAAACAATAACTAATCTAGACGTCGTACAATGAAATAGATAATGTGCAATAGTTGTAGCAACAATAACTAGAGTCGTGTATTCTTGCATTACGTCGAAATACGTTTTATTAGTAAATATGTTTCATTAAAAAAATCCGTCTTTAAAAGTTAAATCGATAATGACTAGGAACAAATTAATTAATGCGAATAAAAATATGTAATTGCATATGGTAATGCCCTATGTGACGCGACTAAAATCAAAACAATATAATTTTATTATCAAACTTACTTATACGTTAAACTTTCTTATCATATCCGTCTATTTGTCTCTTTTTCTATTTTTAAAAACTTTTTCTCCTCTGTTTTAACTCATTTTATTTTTCTTTGTTCATTTGTTTTATCTCCTCAACTGTTTTTCCTTCGAAAACGGTTATTTTAATTCTGATACACTATTCTCGACTTCTTTTACTTTTTTTCTTTCTTTTTCGATGATAAAATAATTTGTTACGAACATAAAACAGAAGACGACCCTCATGTAATTTATAGATTAAAACGATTTAAGATATATATATATATATATATATATATATATATATATATATATATATATATATATATATATATATATATAATACTAATTTGATCAACGTTTGAAATGACATAATGAATATATTGGAATAGTCCATTATAAACAAATCATAAATAATTATAAATAAAAAGGAATATCACAACATTTAAGGCCATGTTAGAGAAGAAAAGAGAAAGAGAAACATATATATATATATATATATATATATATATATATATGTAGCGAGCAGAAAGACGATAATTCAATATTTTTATTTCTTTAATATATTAGTAAAATATTTAACTGACTTTGACAATTCAAACAGTTTAACTCTGGTTCAATACTAAACTAACGGGTCACATTTTCTAGTATCGTCAATACAAAGTTAACCATATTTGAATGCTTACATATTATTCACCTTCTTTTAAGAATGATAAAATGACGTTTCTTATCAGTTCAATTTCCCTTGAAATCTTTTTAGATTCGTTTACATGTGTGGTAAATATAAATATAATATTCCATCTCCGTTTTCTTCGACTTATTTTCTGAATACAATTTATTCCATTTAAAAATCCTTGTTAATTGTCTACTTTCGGATTTAACAGTAATTACCAAGAATTAACGATAAGGCTTTTAAAATTTTTTTTCTACTATTCAAGGTTTTTATCTCTGTTTATATAAAGGTAGGTATGTGTACCTGTTTATATATTTGTATGTACAGGATTCACTCCTAAAATAAGTAACTGATTATTATTAATTTTGTAACACAGCTGCTAGGCGTAAGGAGTCTTAATGTGAGCTATATTTATTTTAATTTAGTTTTATGTAAAAGAGGTAAAAGTGAGATGTAATCCATTCATGAAAATTCACACACTTTCGATTTTTGTAAAATTTTAACATGAGATAAACATCAATTAATAAATATTCCCGAAATTTCAGTTTATTTTGAGTATGTTGAAGGGGTTTATGGAACTTAATATCGACGCAACTTCCTATTTTAAAATTCAAATATTTAAGATGTGCATTGAATCTTATTCATAGTCTGTTTTAGAGTTTCTTCAAGGCCCATAGCGCAACGGATATAAGTTTTACGTGACACTCTTCTATGGGTTGAAGGTTCAATCCCCAGTGTGGGCGATACTAAGAATACAATTACGAATTACTTAAGATTTCTACCTGGTCATGATTGACAGAACTAGAGCAAGATACTACTGTGGATTAAATAAATGGGTACGTTCGAATTTCATACAGATTCCCGAGTACGATATAAAGATTCCCGAGTTCGGCAAGACGCAGCTGAAGAAGGTAAGAAGTTACATCGATCGAAAAGTTGTGAGAATAGCATCTAAGATGAGAAAAGTAGTCCGAATAATCCAAATAATAAAAATTATCCATAGTAATTAGGCACAAATTAAGCATGATTCCCTGAATTTCAATTTCGTCTTAAGACCCTTCAAACCTAAATTTTAGACATATCTAGAATCAACATCATGTAATAGATTTGATTAATATTGAAATAAGGATTCTAGCCAGTAGGTTTTGCATCATTATATCTTGATCTTAATTTTCGTAAGGGAACATAAAATTGGTGCAAATCTGTTCCGTTTGGGAATTAATTTTACCCTAATCCTCAGACAGGCATTCTTCTAGTCTAACTACCTCGTTGATTTAGTAAAGGGTTCTATTTGAAATTTCGTACAGGTTCCCGAGTTCGACATGAAGATTGCCGAGTTCGACAAGACACAATAAACAAGATCGGAGGTGACATCGCTTGCATCGTTGTGAAAATAACATCCAAGATGAGAACAGTATTTGGAATAATCCAAATAATACATAAAATGTTGTATTAAATTTAAAAATACGATATAATATTTCATTGATTTACAACTTAAATCAATATATTATTTCCTTAAGATGTTGCTTTTTAAAAATTTAGTTTTCAAATATATTAGCACCAATATACAAACACAGGAAGAATATATTTGATACAATAAATAATGACAGGATTAATAACATCACATACGAAGAATCTTTTTCGATGCTTCAAACTTTTCATATCTTTATTAATATGACGTACTATTTTAAGAATCTGATCTAGTTTTGGTAAACAGATAGACATACAAATGATCTACATTAAAATAATTGGGTGACATATTGAAGAGAAATATCAATTATCAAGATAAATCAATTAAAACATTATAGTTCAACAATTTCACATATTTATTTCCGAGAATGTCTTCCACGACTTACCTTACATAATACAAGCCGCATAATGGCTTTTCGAAGTGTATCACTTTTGATTAAATACACCAGGAAGTTCAACAAAGAGTTTATCTTAAGTAATGACAAGAGGTATACTTTTGCTTTAGCGAGCTGCTGGTGTCCAGAGAGTATCCGCTGGGCTATGAGGACGCCACAAAACGGCAGCCAACAGAGAAGAAAAATCCCGAATATCAAGGCCATCATTTTTGCTTTGTGAAGATTTCGTAAATCGTCGCTATTTGGGAACCTTTCGTTTTCCGGCATTGTCACGGCGCTGACGACATTCATCTGTTTATTGACAGCGTCGATGTGACCCCATGACGTTTTTATCACCGAGGCGAACATGAAAAAAGTCACCAAGATTACAGGGAGCAGAGAAAATGCCGTAAAGCTGCCGTAGATCATGTCCCAGATTTTGGAAGGAACACACACCACCCTGGGCTCCCATGTATTTGCACCCAAAAGTGGTGTGACTGACACGGTAACGTTAAAAATCCAGATGAAAATTACCGTGACAAAGGTACGCCTACCTGTGACGAGGACCGGGTATCGAAACGGGTGCTTGATGGCGATGTATCTTTCGGCAGAAATTAAGAAAAGTCCAGAGACAGAAGAGGACCAGCTCACCATATGGAAAGCGAATCGCAAGAGGCAGGTTACTTTTTGCTGGCTGGTATGTGGTAGGACCAATGTGTAGATGTCGTATGGGAGTAGGACCACGCCTACAAATGTGTCGCTGATTGCTAAGTTGAGAACAAGATAATAATGTGTAGTACGAAGATGACGATAGTGTACTATACTGAGGATTAAGAAGAAATTGCCTAAAGCGATCGGAAACATGATCGCGCTGTCAAGCGCTATTGAAATAGTTCGGTATGGTTCGTCGTAATACTCTCCGAAATCACTCAACTTCAAACGTAATTGCTCACAATTTGAAGCGTTAATAAGAATCAAGTTTGTAATATCGGTACAATTCTCCATTTTTTCTGTACTTTCCGTTACTTTAATGAATGCAATTAACAGTCGAGACATGAAATCTCTCATACAAGACACATTAAAATCATAACCTTAACACACAACCTTTACAATATCATAGCTTCATTTAACCAAACAAAACTATTCACCGATAAATGTTTGGTCTCCAGGACTTTCTGTAGTTATCCGTTAAAACTTTTGATCAAAATACACGTGGCTGTTACGAGCCAATGAGTGTTGTACACACGGCTAATCGTTGATATATTTTTCCTTCTATACATGCACAGACTTGCTCAGTTTTCGAGTGATCAACACTCAAAGTCCATTTTGCCTCGGAGTAGATCGATATGTCCAACATAAAAATACTGATTTAGAATACATAACGCTTTCCCTTAACGCCCTAACTAGTTAATGACAACCGGAACAAGATATAATAAAAGTAACAATATTACTACTACCACTACTACTACTACTACTACTACTACTACTACTACGACGACGACGACTACTACGACGACGACTACTACGACTACGAGTAGGGTTTAAACAAACGAAGCAAAGTGGACAGTGTAGGATCGATTCTCCTTTAAAAGATATCGACAACTGAATAAGCCTTATAAAAAAGACATGAAAATACAAAAAGTGTGCATTAGATTTTGTCGGGTAGAATGGAGAAAAATAAAAATAGAAACCAGAAGAAAGAAAGCCTCTCAAGACGAATGACATAACAATAAGAGTAGAGAAAGGAAGAAAAAACGCTACGCGCCTCTGTCGTAGGGCAACCGTATAATTCAATATTCGCCTCCGGATTTCCCTAAGCTAGGATATAAAAACAAAACAAACGTCATAGTCTTATCGACAAACCAACGAGATATGACAGATAGCAAATCAGTCAGTTGATCATTTAATGGAATATAATGCATTGTTTGTTAAGCCCTATTAGCAGCCACGGTATCTACACTGATATCAAGGCGGGTTATTCACCCATGCCGTAGCCACTGCATGATTTAGTGATAATCTCTCTCTCTCTCTCTCTCTCTCTCTCTCTCTCTCTCTCTCTCTCTCTCTCTCTCTATATATATATATATATATATATATATATATATATATATAATACTAATAGTGTATATCTGTCCGTCTATTTTTTAAATGCTTTCCCCATCCGTTGAAGAGCTAAAACTAATACCAATAACGAATTACCGAGTGTAGTTTATAACTAAATATTACTGCTAATATCTTGCCGGCGTGTCATTCATTGACGTTCCATCTAAACATTGTACCTGACATTAGGACCCATCAAGAGTAACGATGCTCTTTCTCACATTCAAACTCTACACGAGCAATATAAGTGTACATTCTTTCTTTCTATCTCTTGCAAATATTCGATTTTTCGCATGGAAATATTTAAATGTACTTCACAGTTTTAATCGAGTGTCATCCCATAACTTCTGTCCTTATTTTTAATTCTGTGAAATTTAATAAGTATGAATGTCTAATAGAACTTAGTCATATTTATATAATAGACATAAACAAGTTACCAAACCGGTCTTCCTAAAATCACCGAAGTTAAGCGACGTTGAGCCTGATCACTACCAAATGGATGACCATTTTGGAATACCAGGCGCTGTATGTGAATGGACGGCGACATCTCCCTGCAAAAAACGGCACAAAATTAAACAAAAAAAAAAACGTCGTAATCTCCTATGAGCGGGACATGCATGCGACTGGGGACCGCTTGTGAATTTAATATTCCTTAGAAACTTCCTCCATTCTGAGGAAGCTGGCACAATCCGCCCAGGATGAATTCCGTATCTGGTACCAGCAAGTATCTATGTAGATCTCAATTCGTGATTTACAGTTGCCTTCAGACAATTCGCGAGGGGCCCATGTTCCAAACTTAGGAAGCCTTCTAAATTGTACAAGATGACGATGAACAGTTGTTCGGTTGTAGCTTCGTCAAAAATTTCCTAACTGATACTGCAGGGTTTTCTGTAAACGATAACATAACGATCTGTTCTCAAACTCAAGTGTAGGTATTTATGATTCTTTATCTTCAAACGCGAAAGTTCTATCTCTGAATATTGTAAACCATTTCATGCACGTTTTCATTCAGGCATTCTTCTTCATAAAGTGGGTAATATTTCGCTTAGGCCGCAAAGCCTACTTTGTAGTAGGGATTTAATGCCTTAAATGCTCGTCGGATACTTTAATGTTTTAAGGGCTTTTAACAGTGAAATATTAAATGTTCCTGGAAAATAAACATTTCTAAAATTAAATGTGTCCAAATGTGATGATATATGCATCTATATATGTTTATTAGTTCTATTAGACATTCTCACTTACTTTTCAATTTCAGAGAATTGAACTTCAGATAAAACTTATAGGATGACCTAATAGTTTAAGTAAAAACTAAACTAATGCACGCCACCGCTGTTGCTGATTTTGTTTTTGTTGTTAAGCGAGTCGGACTTTTGCATACAGTTCACGAAAATCGTGCCTCAGGATTGTCTAGTTTGAATGAAGTCCTTTTCGTTGGTTGCGGCTGTTCGTTAATCTGCAAGATTGCAGATTTTTTTACCCCCGACACCGGTAGAAGCATGCGAAGTCGGGGAAGGTTTGACTTAGAACACAGAAACGAATGTCGCAGAAGCAATGCTGTAATTCTCACTTCGTTGATTTGCGGTCCCGCGCTTGGCACGTCTTTACGTTTTTATTTACTAATATGTCACACCGTATCCAGACCCAATGGCAACTTTCAGGGATAAACGGTTAATGAAATCGTCGGTTGGCGATGTGCTGCAAAGCTTTAATTTCTCGTATCTTTTCTTCTTCGTCGCGGAGGGGATGTCGTCTCGATGTCGTCTCGATGTCGTCTCGATGTCGTCTCGATGTCGTCTAGTGGTTGAGTTCTTTCTTCGCTTCTGTACTGCCGTGAACATCGCTGTCCGCTGTGTCTACAACAAAACCTTCATAGCCGATTCAGGAGGCAAACAATCTTTTAAATTTTAATTAGTTTATTTCAGGCGTCAGTTTTCTGTCGGCCTTGGAGATGTTTTACTAAACGTTGAGGGAGAGATCAAATTACTATTTTATCGTAGTTAATTCCTAGCTTCACTCCTTAGCCATTCGAGGAGGGGGGAAGAAGAAATATCATGCCTGTATTCTCTTAGGGAAATAAATTCCCATTTTGCATTTCGGACTACATAGAGAAATAGTCTGTTCGGCTTGCTTCCAAAAACTCGACTGGCAAAACTCAGTTCCAACACAAAAGCCTGTGACGTCACAGAACCCCTATGCGCAGGTGCACCTTCACCTTTGACCTGAGGTCTTGTCAACATGGTGGCTCTGCCAACGATTGTGAGCTCCAACTGTGAGAACAGCCCTATTTTGCACTCGGTTGTACGGGTTTACCCGCACTAAATCGCGCAAACCAAACCAAACGATCCCTCACATATACGTCCACTTTAACATGCGCCCGGCCTCACAGGGCCATTATCCAACATCCCTCCCCTCCTAATACACAAAAAAAAACAATCCTAAGATTTTAATTTTTACACACCCCTCCGCATGGTCTGGTCAGAACCATGGATTAGCACGGCTTGACACCTCTGTTCCATCCTCTTGAACCGGCTGCCTCCAATCGGCCATATGACATCTCCTGGGATGTAAGGAAATTCCCCTTACGATCGATATCGGCGTAACGGCCATCCTTGTCATACTCGATAATAGGACACGCTGGGTGTTCCCCTGTCACAAGGCTGCTTGACCACTTGACCCCACGGGCATCTGCACACGATACCTAGTAACACAATTCACCACACACATCCATTAATCTCCAACAGAATACAGGGCAAAACGGAAAACCCCCATTTTAAAATTCTTATATTCCCTTTCTGGTCAGCCATCTTATTTCTCAGTAAGATATGTCTTATCATACCATTCGACCGCGTCCGCTTTTCAACACGAACCCCATAGCGATCCCTTAGCTCCCTACCCAAGATGATCCGTCCAATTTCCTCTGAGCCGGCTACACTGCACTTTGTCTATTTCTTCCAAGGGGGCTCAACCATAACTTCAGTGCGGCGACTCGCTTTTCTCATATCCTTCTTCTAAGGATCCCACTTTATTCCACACTGACAACAATTTTTCTAACTAATTCCGACATGTTAATCACTCTGGCGCTATGTTAATCCACCCCGGGCTGAAAACAAGTTCACTCACACAAACCTAATTTTACAATCATCCAGATCCGTTACGCCGCTGCGGTGCTCTCGTGGGCCCCACCGATCAACTAAACAACAATGACCACTCTGCCATCACTATTCCCATAAGCATTTCCGTATGTGAAAGGATCTCCATCAACCTTCCAATTCACTCCCCGAAAACAAGCTCTGTTTCATACTATGGTACATCACGAGAATTCACCAATGTCACCCACCGTCCGGGTCTCCGCAATCAACCTCTGACCACTCCCCCTTCTCCGAGAGAGAGAAAAAAAACAAGCACACTCAGCATCGGATCTATCATCCACCTTTTTCTTTCTTTTTTCTGATTTGAATTACCTGGCCGACCATCACATAATTTTAAATAGTCACTGGTTCTTTTCTGTATATACTACTATTTTAATACAAGGAGGGGCAGAAAAAAACAATGTTTCCAGCTAAACCGAAAACAAGGAAAATTAATCAAATGAGTGTCTCCCCTCGATACACAAAATACATTTAAATAAAAACCATCTCGACAACAATATTGAGCAAAACATCCCCATCGCCCACAACATAAAATAATACAAAAAATCCTCCCCCCACTCCCCAACAGAATGCATATTTTAAACATGGACAGAAAGTGTGTGTATATGTGTATGCGTGAAAATTCGTCACTGCCTTTTTTTTTCTACAACAGTTAATACATGCGTGTGTGCAATAGTACATTGTTTTTGTTTTTATTACCTTAATTACTAAGTTTATGTGTGCGGGTGTCATTGTTTTTTTTTGTATATGTTCTAAAAGTATTAATACGTTTTTTTTTATCTCAGTAAACAGTTTTTCAAATAATTATTTTAAAATCGTCCTATTACATCTGTGTTATCTTCACTTAATATATGCGTGTATTTTTATTTCAAAAGTTAATACATGTGTGTATGATTATGAATGTTTTTCCTTATTTTCTTCTTCTATTACTGCATCTTTCTTAAATGTTCTTTCTTTTAGTAATTTAATCTGAAGGTACTTACATATTACGTTGCTCTGTCTTGGTCATCTATTTCTGTTCGTTTTACTTTTTCTTTGTTTTTCCTCTTCTTTGATCGGCACGCTGTCCTATTTATATAATTATTCCTTTTCTTATTTTCTTCTTTCTTTCGGCACCCGTGGAAACCTCGGTTCGTTTCAAATGTTCATGCTTAAACAACTGGTCATTTTTAACACCAAGAAGGGATATGTTGCATCGCTTTAATTTCTCGTATATTTTCTTTTTCGTCGCGGAGGGGATGTTGTCTCGATGTCGTCTAGTGGTTGAGTTCTTTCTTCGCTTCTGTACTGCCGTGAACATCGTCGTCTGCTGTGTCTACAACTAAACTTTCATAACCGATTCAGGAGGCAAACAATCTTTTAAATTTTAATTAGTTTATTTCAGGCGTCAGTTTTCTGTCGGCCTTGGAGATGTTTTACTAAACGTTGAGGGAGATATCAAATTACTATTTTATCGTAGTTAATTCCTAGCTTAAGTCCTTAGCCATTCGAGGAGTGGGGAAGAAGAAATATCATGCCTGTATTCATTTAGGGAAATAAATTCCCATTTTGCATTTCGGACTACATAGAGATATTTCTCTATGTAGGCTTGCTTCCCAAAAGCCAACTGGTAAAACTCAGTTTCCCACACAAAAGCCTGTGACGTCACAGAACCCCTATGCGCAGGTACACCTTGACCTTTGACCTGAGGTTTTGTAAACGTGGTGGCTCTGCCAACGATTGTGAGCTCACACTGTGAGAACAGCCCTATTTTGCACTCGGTTGTACGGGTTTACCCGCACTAAATAAGCCAAACCAAACGATCCCCCATACATACGCCCACTTTAACATGCGTCAGACCTCACAGGGCCATTACCCAACAGAGGAACAACACCTTGATAGATGGATGGGCAGATATTAATTATTTAAAATGACAGTTTGACAAGAATTTATTAACATAAGACGTGAAAACGATCATGTTGCAGTCAGATGGGAAGCAGTCTCTAGTATTGCATTCCACATATGGGAAGTTTTTGGAAATAAATTTTGTTAATATAATTTCTGTTTAATTTTAGTTACATATAGGGAGAAAAGAAAATACTTTACAGTGGCTGTAACTAGACGAGTTTTTGCTGTAAATGGTTTACAAGGGAGAACGAGAGAAAAACTCAACCGATCACCTACAATGAAAATAACAATACGTAAAATTAGAAATCATCGCCACTAGATTCTGAAGTCGTTTTTTACACTCACTATTCGCAGTAGCAATACATAAAATTAGAAATCATCCCCACAAGATTCTGAAGTCGTTTTTACACTCACTATTCGCAGTAGAAATACGTAAAATTAGAAATCATCCCCACTAGATTCTGAAGTCGTTTTTTACACTCACTATTCGCAGTAGTAAAGACGTAAAATTAGAAATCATCCCCACTAGATTCTGAAGTCGTATTCTACACTCACTATTCGTAGTAGCAATACGTAAAATTAGAAATCATCCCCACTAGATTCTGAAGTCGTTTTTTACACTCACTATTCGCAGTAGTAAAGACGTAAAATTAGAAATCATCCCCACTAGATTCTGAAGTCGTATTCTACACTCACTATTCGTAGTAGCAATACGTAAAATTAGAAATCATCCCCACTAGATTCTGAAGTCGTTTTTTACACTCACTATTCGCAGTAGTAAAGACGTAAAATTAGAAATCATCCCCACTAGATTCTGAAGTCGTTTTCTACACTAACTATTCGTAGTAGCAATACGTAAAATTAGAAATCATCCCCACTAGATTCTGAAGTCGTTTTTTACACTCACTATTCGCAGTAGTAATACGTAAAATTAGAAATCATCCCCACTAGATTCTGAAATCGTTTTTTACACTCACTATTCGCAGTAGTAAAGACGTAAAATTAGAAATCATCCCCACTAGATTCTGAAGTCGTATTTTACACTCACTATTCGCAGTAGCAATACGTAAAATTAGAAATCATCCCCACTAGATTCTGAAGTCGTTTATTACACTCACTATTCGCAGTAGCAACACGTAAAATTAGAAATCATCCCCACTAGATTCTGAAGTCGTATTTTACACTCACTATTCGCAGTAGCAATACGTAAAATTAGAAATCATCCCCACTAGATTCTGAAGTCTTTTTTTACACTCATTCTTCGTAGTAGCAATACATAAAATTAGAAATCATCCCCACTAGATTCTGAAGTCGTTTATTACACTCACTATTCGCAGTAGCAATACGTAAAATTAGAAATCATCCCCACTAGATTCTGAAATCGTTTTTTACACTCACTATTCGCAGTAGTAAAGACGTAAAATTAGAAATCATCCCCACTAGATTCTGAAGTCGTTTCTTAAACTCACTATTCGCAGTAGCAATACGTAAAATTAGAAATCATCCCCACTAGATTCTGAAGTCGTTTCTTACACTCACTGTTCGCAGTAGTAAAGACGTAAAATTAGAAATCATCCCCACTAGATTCTGAAGTCGTATTTTACACTCACTATTCGCAGTAGTAAAGACAAATAGAGGATAACGGATTTTCACTAGAGTCTGCTTCGTCGAGTTGCAACTCGATACCACTTGGTGCTAAACCTGTTCACCATGAGTGGCTCTGCGAGAAATCGTAGTTCCAGACGACAGACAAACTCTATTGTTGATTCATTGTATATCCACGTTTGTAATGTGAGTTTGATAACATGTATTTGTTTATATTCTAGCGCTGTCTGCAATTTGAAATTTTGGTAAATGTTATTTACTTGGTTTTATAATATATTTGTATCATAAAGACTTTACCTGATTACTTTGTAAATTTTTAAATCACAATTCACAGTAAAATCATATTTGTTCCAATTTAGTTTGTATGCAGAAGAAACATCTTCGGCGTTAATGGGTAATTCAGTTAGTAAATATGTTACGATTTTATTGAAGAAAATTAGGACAACCTAAATGAAGATTAAAAACTAATATTCATTTAATGTATATACTTATCTTGTTGTAGTTTGAAATCGATGGATTCTGTCCAATAATATCCATATTTCATTCATAGTAACCAATGTTTCTTCTTTTTTTACCCTGTTCTCTTTTCTTAAAAAATACTAAATTCATATCGGAACATTGTAAAACTGGACTTATTTTGTACTTCATAGCATTGGCTGCTAGAATCGTTAATAAAAAACATATACATTTCTCGATCTATACCAGCTTTCAGATAACCAATTATATTTGTTTTAAATAAATATTAACCTGTTTATTTCTTATACTTACTTGCACATCATATAAACTGATAAACTAATTTTCTTTGTAAAATCTATCAACAATGCTGTCTTAATGAAATGTTGAAAGTAGCTTTCGGATTTCCTGATTATTTACTTAATATTATATAAAATCTAATTGGATTCTAATTAAACCAGCAAACCCTATGCATATAAACTTACTCGTAAACAATATATATATATATATATATATATATATATATATATATATATATATATATATATATATATATATATATATATATATATATATACGTTTTATTTACATTTGACAGAAACCTTTATATAATTCGAAAAAGTTCCAGACGATAAGGAAAATGGATAATATTACCCTTCGTCAAGAAAATCATTGTAATAGTAGAAACTGAGTTCAGTATGAATATATCTTATTGTGTGTAAGTGTTTGCAAAACGGGTGGCAATGCAACACGTTAGGATTGTCGCCATAGCCATTCGCGCGTGTAGCGATGTCAATTATAGGTGCGTGTTTTCAGATGATTTTTAGTTTAATCTCATTTATCGATTTTTATATGAAATCCTATTATTTGTATATCCTTGATTGTTAATTTCAGCACATCAGTAGGAATGACACCCCGACATAATAAGTCCCCATCCTTCAACCCATAACACTGTAAAAATAATTTTTTTTCTAATAAGGATAACTTTTTAAAAATCAAACCGTGCGTTAGAATATCTTCAGATTAACTACAACTAACGATTGAGCGACGACTAAAAGAAATTTAACAAAATTTGCTTTTTAAATATAAATTATACAGAAAAACAACAATCTTACACTCAAGGACATTTAAAAAATATAACTAGCAAAACAAACCATACTTTCCTGTGTTTTCAAGTAAAACTTACTAAAGAGTTTTCCATATTTTTAACGTAGTAACACATTAGTGATTCCGTTTCCAGTATAATTACTGCTTGCTTTGTTGTTTGCATATTAAGAAACGCACTATAATTAAATACATGACTTCACCAATCCATACGAAAAATATATACAATTGTATTTGCAGCAAATTAGCAACTATTAAATTATCCAAAATTGAGGTAAATTCTGCAGAATAAGTGATCGATTATGCCCGTTTATATAGAAACTGGGTCATGTGTAGTTGCCGCGAGATTAATTGTCAGGCTAAATAGGTCTGTTGTCATAAACACTGAGATGACCGACAAAACAATCATCGCGCATACGTATATATATATATATATATATATATATATATATATATATATTAATCAAATTGAAAATATAAGCCATTAACAATGCAAGATTAATTAAAAAAATTTTTACGTTAATCTTATTAATTTCGGAATAAAATTTTGACCAGTATTGAGCCATTTTTAAAAATAAAAAAACAAGAATAACCAAACTTATTTTTTTGTTACTTGATAACTGGTGTTGTTGGCGGTTATGCTTCAAATTCCGGTGTCGAACAAAGAGCGTGGCTCGTGTAGGTAAAGTAATATGGGTTGGTCGTTCATTTAAAGCATTGCTGGATTTGTTAATAAAATTGAAGATATAAGCCACTTAGAATGCAAGATTAATTAATGACGTTTACCAAGTAACAAAGAAATAAGTTTGGTTATTCTTGTTTTTTGATGAAAAAATCACTCAATACTGGTCACCTCTGAAGATGGAGTTTTATTTCGAAATTAATAAGATTAACGTAAATTTTTAAAAATGAATCTTGCATTGTTAATGGCTTATATTTTCAATTTATTAACAAATCCAGCAATGCTTTAAATGTACGACCAACCCATATTACTTATATATATATATATATATATATATATATATATATATATATATATATATATATATATATATATATGTGATTTTATGAAGGCTTACCAAAGCATTCCTTTCAAGACACCAATGATCACCATTAAAGATATTTTTTCTTACAAATACTATTTATTCAAATTAAATGTTTTTTCCTACACGTGTTTCACTACCAAGCAGTTACTTGCTTGGCAGATCTTCAGGGAAATTAAATGTCTGGAATACTGGTTTCAACTGCCGACAAAACACAATGTGGCGTTGTAATAGTTGAGGTCACTTAAGAAGAGAAGAGGAAAAAAATAAAAATAAAAATAAAAATAAAAATAAAAGTCAAACTTAAAAAGCAAGGAAGAACAACGATAAAAAAAAAAAAAAGAAAGTCCTAGAAAAGTCTTAGAAAAGTAGCTCGTGCATTATTTCTTCCACCAAGCCAATGCACGAGCTACTTTTCTAAGACTTTTCTAGGACTTTCTTTTTTTTTTATCGTTGTTCTTCCTTGCTTTTTAAGTTTGACTTTTATTTTTATTTTTATTTTTATTTTTTTCCTCTTCTCTTCTTAAGTGACCTCAACTATTACAACGCCACATTGTGTTTTGTCGGCAGTTGAAACCAGTATTCCAGACATTTAATTTCCCTGAAGATCTGCCAAGCAAGTAACTGCTTGGTAGTGAAACACGTGTAGGAAAAAACATTTAATTTGAATAAATAGTATTTGTAAGAAAAAATATCTTTAATGGTGATCATTGGTGTCTTGAAAGGAATGCTTTGGTAAGCCTTCATAAAATCACATATAAATGCTCTGTACTCTGTAATCGAGTATCATCGAGCTTGTTTTTTATTGGAACAACCCCGGTCTTCACTGAATGATCTATTTTATAAGTGAAAAATCTAAATCTATATTCTGCTCCCCAAAGTGAGCTGCTATTTAATACCGGAGTGACCAGGATGTTTGCCAAAGAGGAGATAACTTTCTCACCCAAAAACATTTCCATACCAAACCACAAAGCATACATAATGGACATGGTCCAGGCGGTCCATGCATTCTTGAAGAGAGTCCGATGGCGGGTAATTCACCACAACCTGGGATCGACCAGGGAGTTGAGCAACGTGAATCCACCTTCTGGCGTCTCTGAACCCCCTGAGTATGCATCTGACACTGAGGATAATTTACCAACAGCCTCATATAGAAAATTCTATAAAATAGGAACTCACAAGAACCCACCTCACATCCCTGCATTAGAAAGCTTCGAAGCGGATATGCATAATATGGTTAAAAACATCAAAACCAAAAACAGATCACAATATTGGAATCCTACCATTGAACATATCCATAGGACACAGACACGGATTAGGAATAACTCTAACATCACAGTTCCAGCGGATAAAACTTTAAACACATACTCCATAAATATGGAAACATACAACAACCTAATCCTGAAGGAACTGAATAAAAACTACAAGACCGTAGGGAACGGGGTGTTACAGGATATTAACTTGGCCGCTCTTAAGATCTGTTCTGAGATTGGTATGGAAGGTAATGTTGAGATCTATACCCCCAAATGCCCTCGTTTCACTCTTAAGGATCATAAGCCAGATTTTAGTAATAACCCATCCATTAGACTGATCTCGCCGTGTATTTCAGACATGGGTGAAATCAGCAAAAAAATACTAGACAGAATATTGCCAGGAATTAAACGCAGAACTCAATTGAATCTGTGGACCTCATCAGAAGAAGTGCTAAGTTGGTATAAAGAATTACACATTACTAATCAAAGTAAATTTATAATGTTTGATATAGATTCATACTATCCCTCCATATCCTCTACTTTACTTGAAAAGGCGCTTACCATGGCTAGAAACGAATCCAACATTACAAACTTAGAGATGGATATAATTAGACTAGCCAGAAGGACGCTAATATCCTACAATGATAAGTTATGGACTAGAAAGGATAGGGAAAACAATTTCGATATTACTATGGGGTCACCGGACTCAGCGCAGGTTACTGACCTGGTAGGGATATATATCCTCAGAGAAATTTGTATGAAAATACCTGAACTGGCGGGCGGTCTATATAGGGACGACGCTTTATTCTTTGTCAACACAAGTATAAGGAATCTTGAAACTAAGAAGAAAAAACTCAATATATTCTTCAGCTCAATACAACTTAGCGTAACTATGGATATAAACTACCGGAGGGTCAATTTTTTGGATATTACGCTTGATCTATGCAACAACACATATGAACCTTATCACAAGCCCAACCACACACTCTATTATATCGACGCTAAATCGAATCACCCACCGATGGTGAAAAGAGCCATTATTCCTGCAATATCGAGTAGGATATCTAAGCTGTCCAAGAATCAACAAATATTCGACAGCAGTAAGCAATTCTACAATGAAGCTTTAAACAGATCAGGATACAAGGAAAAAATTAATTACCTTGTGCCTCCTTCGGTTGGGAATGGGGGACTAAACGGGAGACCGATTGCCTCTCGATCAATGGTCTCATATAATAGGGCAATGGGCAAGGCTAGATATAGGAGACCTGGTGTATCCCACGGTAATGTAAACCAGGTAGGGTGGGAACCGGTTGATGATAATATTCGTGAAGTTGGAAGTAACGAATTGAACTCACATGCTACCCAAACCGGGGGGGGGAAGGTAGGAAGAAAAATAGGAGAAGGACAACTACATGGTTCAACCCCCCCTATAGCCAGCATATTAAGACTAATATCCCAAAGATTTTTTATAGCATAGTGGAAAAAAACTTTCCAAGGGATAGCAGATTGGGGGGAATCATTAACAAAAATACTGTAAAATTGTCTTATTCAACCTGTAGAAATATAGCCACATCCATCATAGGATATAATAATTCTAAGATAACTAAAACAAGGGAAGCCATGTTCTCTTCTGGTGTTGATCCCAGTAACACCAGTTCAGTGAGAACCTCCATTATAAATAACCATAGTAGTAGAACATCCAGCAACGGCCCAGCACACAACTGTAACTGCAGAGCTTCTAATATCTGTCCACTGGGGGGGAACTGTAGAGTTTCAAGCATTGTCTACAAATGCGATGTGATAACAGAGAGTAGTAGGAAATCATATATCGGTTCAACCGGGGGTGAGTTCAAAGATAGATTCAGAAATCACATGAGTTCCTTCAGGGGAGGCCAAAGGGAAGACATAGAGAGGCCTAACACTTCTGTTGGCCGTTTTGTGAGAAACCTCATTGCTAGGCAAGACCCTTTCGAACTGAAATGGTCAATTTTAGGGAGGGCTAACAAATATAAACCGAACAAAAAGAAGAGATGCAACCTATGTGCATTGGAGTCGTACCACATCATGACATCTAGAGATAATTTACTGAACGCTAGGCAGGAAATACTACAATGCTGTCTGCATAGAAACCGTTACCTGTTATCAAGCCTAAAACCTGGATAGGAGGGGAATTGGGGGAAGTATAAACTTACAGCAGAGATAGGCAGGATGGACACTTCCTGAGGCAATCTGGGGCAATAATTAGTGTATAATATGGAGGATGAGAATTAGTAACACGTACTTATGCTAAGATATGTCTTGATTCAATTATTAGCGGATACTCGAGACTTAGGTAGGGGGTGATAAGGTAGGAATATTCTATCGGAATAAGGCCCAGTGATAGTCAACTATAGTAAATACTTATTCAGCGGAATAGAGGGGGGAAATTGTGTTACATATAAAAAGATAGTGGAATAATAAATAATAAATCACAATTTATTCTCAGAAATAGATATATTATACGAAATGCATTGGGGATTTCAAGTAATTTTAAGTGAAAAATAAGAAATAGCAACCTGGATGCTATCACTATTTAATTAAATTAGGTTAAATTAAATTAGTTTTTAATTAGATTAAAATAAATAAAAGCAATTTGGTGGCAGGAATGGGGAAAAATAATTAAGGAAAAAATAATTTTAAAAACATGCATGCCGACACGGACTTAATTTCTAAAAATAGAAACATTTGGATTTTTATAAAAAGTATTTTGTACGGGATTTTAAATTAGTAATAATAAAGTCTCCTGTCATTTAACGAGTAAGAGTGATATTTTCCCGTAAAGTTGACAAAAAAATAAACCGGTCCATTAAAGAAAGTTTTTTTCAAAATAGAAAATAGATTTCTGATAACGATATTCCGTAGTAACATTTATTTATGGAATATAGAATAATATTCTCCACAGAGAATTGTAAACAGACACAGCCGTTAAGGAAATATTTTAAATGATTTAAAATAATAACTAGATTTTTGTAGAAGGCCTTTTTATAATAACAGTTTATTTTTGATATATGAATAATCTTTTAAAAACAAATTCTGCGGGATAGGCTTTTTTCGCTTCGTTAAACAACAAAACGATAATAATTCGGCAGTTAATTAAATGAAGGATATTTTCCCAAAATGTAAAATGACGTCCCAGACACTAGATGATTAATTTCTATAGGGAATAGGTTTTAATAATAAATATTTTTAGAAACAGTATTTTGAATAAATAATTTCTATATTAAGATTTTTTCTTAGTGGAAGGGAGTTTTCTGCGGGATTGACATTCAACTCGTCGTGTGTTTGTTTCGAAGGGTAATAAATCAACAATTGAAATAAGACTCTTTGAACTCGGACGAACATTTGTGTTGACTTTTCTTTGTGAGAAGTTGGATTTAGAATTCCCATACTATCATTGGATTGGAATGGTAACTTGTGAGCGGTATCTTGAATGATTTAGTTCTTTTGTTTTCTTGTGGGGGGGGGGATTTATTCATCATTGTACTGGCCGACGTGAAAGTGTATTATCGCACATTGTTCCGGTTTTGTGGTTTTATTGAATGTATTTGGGACCGATTATTTGCTTGTTGGCTTGGTGGAAGAAATAATGCACGAGCTACATTTCTAAGACTTTTCTAGGACTTTCTTTTTTTTTTTATCGTTGTTCTTCCTTGCTTTTAAAGTTTGACTTTTATTTTTATTTTTATTTTTATTTTTATTTTTTTCCTCTTCTCTTCTTAAGTGACCTCAACTATTACAACGCCACATTGTGTTTTGTCGGCAGTTGAAACCAGTATTCCAGACATTTAATTTCCCTGAAGATCTGCCAAGCAAGTAACTGCTTGGTAGTGAAACACGTGTAGGAAAAAACATTTAATTTGAATAAATAGTATTTGTAAGAAAAAATATCTTTAATGGTGATCATTGGTGTCTTGAAAGGAATGCTTTGGTAAGCCTTCATAAAATCACATATAAATGTTCTGTACTCTGTAATCGAGTATCATCGAGCTTGTTTTTTATTGGAACAACCCCGGTCTTCACTGAATGATCTATTTTATAAGTGAAAAATCTAAATCTATATATATATATATATATATATATATATATATATATATATATATATATATATATATATACAGATATATGTGTGTAGTTATATGTGCATATATATACATATATGTATATATATGTGCATATATATATTTGTGCCTATATATATGCATATATATGTCTATACATATGTATATATCTATATGTATATATATCTATATGTATATATATATATGTATATATATATATCTATATGTATATATATATGGATATATCTATATGTATATATGTATATATATATCTATATGTATATATATGATGTATATATATCTATATCTATATATATATATGCATATATATATGCATATATACGTATGTGCATATATATGTATATGTCTATATATGCATATATATGTATATATATATATGTATATATATGCATATATATGTATATGTATATACATATGTATATATATATGCATATATATGTGAATGTATATTAATATGTACATATATGCATATATATGTATATGTATATATATGTATATATGCATATATATGTATATGTATATATATATGTGTATATATATCCATGTACATATGTATATGTATATATATATGTATATGTATATATATGTATACATATGTATATATATGCATATATATGTATATGTATTTATATGTATATAAATATGCATATATATGTATTTTTATGTATATATGTATATAAATATTCATATATATATGTGTATATGTATATATATATGCATATATATAGGTGTATATGTATATATATAGAGAGATATACATATATTTATATGTATATGTATATATATATAAATATATATTAATATATATATAAATATGTATATACATATATGTATATAAATACATATATATGTATATAAATACATGTATATATATAAATATATATATATTTATATCTATATATATATTTATATAAATATATATTTAAATATATATATTTATATATATATATAAATATATATATATATTAATATATAAATATATATATATATATAAAGATGGAGAGAGGGTTAAATATACATGCATAGATATGCAACATAAGCGTAGATAAAGTAAAACGTGTATGAGTTAGAGGAAATAGTAAATATATTAAGTGAGAGAAAGAGTCAACATAGAGGCGTGCATTAAAAGAGAGAGAGAGAGAGAGAGGGGGGGGGAGAGGGAGAGAGAGGTGGAGAGAGATCGTTGAAATGGAAAGTCAACTAAATCCTATCGAATATTCCAAACGTCTCACAACCCTGAGCTAAACGGTATTATTTACCAAGCTGACCCTAAATTTGAAGTAGTGCTAACAAAATAGCGTAACAAAAGACAACTTATTTGAAAGAGACGAACAAGAGTGGCTCGGAAACCAGAGTCCTTATATAAACTGTAGACATTTGTGTAGAATAACATCTTGCCTTTCTTATAATTTACAGTAAAGATTTTCATGTACATATGAAAACAAATGAGTATGTATCAGTATGACTTTGACACGTTTCATAACTGTAATTCTCCCTCCGTATATCGCAGAACATATTTCTGTAGACGATACCATGTATATGGTGTACCTTTTATGAAGTACCCACATATATTAACAATCTATTTATCTATGTATATATTTATTATTTATAGTCAACCTTTAAAGGTTTAATCTCAATAAATATTATTTTTTAACTCAAGAGCATGTATAGAAAATCAAATTCAAGTCACTGTGTTTTTATTCATTTTAAGGTTCTTTACAGTCCATTTCCTAATCACGCAGACAGATTTATATATCTTGGATTTTCGATGAGGGTTACTCATCAGAAGGCAAGCCTTAAATCGTGGTTGCTTCCCTTGGTTTTTAAATTAAATGCTTTTTTTTTTAATTTAGAAGTAATCTTTAATAATACGAAATTATTTTCGAATTATTTTTAAATTTCTTTTCTTTTTTTTTCTTTATATTTTTCTTTTCTTTAGTATTTCCTTTCTGATTTTATTCGAATTTTCGACGATCTACTTTAGAATCAAAATCTTTAGGAAAACATATGTGCATTTTTTCAAGTCCTTTGTTGATTCATGAAAGTAAACAGTAACTAATTTCTTAATTAACTTCCATATATAAACGCTTTAACAATGTGAGATTTATTTTTAATTTTCAGACGTTGGGACACAACCTTTCGTTGGTTCATACTCATTGATAATCTAATCTGTATTTTGTTTGTCTGAGTAATGATGAAACGGACCCTAAAGACTAGAAACTTTTAAGAATATACATATACATACACACATCTATACATACATACATATATAAATACCTATACATATTTATATACATATATATATATATATATATATATATATATACACATATATATATATATATATATATATATATATATATATATATATATATAGACATACACATTCATACATGTACATATAGATATACCAAACCATCGAAGCTTTCTAGCCGACACCACAGCTTCGATGGTTTTCATCATGCCCAGCGCCTTGTGTTTGCAAGCATTACTAAGCCTGTTATGCCTAGTAACCTTTCGGTCTGTCCTAAGACATTTCATCTCACACACCAACAGGGCTCTGTCTTCTTGTTCTCCAGTAGTCCATGTGTCTGAATCGTATATGGCTATTGGCAGAATGAGTGCGATATACAATTTAACCTTAAGAGTTCTGGACATGTCTGTAGCGATCCATATTGCGTTTTTTAAACGGCCAAACGCCTGTGACGCCATGTGTATCATGTGCAAAACATCCGAAGCACAGTTCGGAACTAGACTGGAACTCTGCAACTTTTGGAATTAATTGATTGTCTACTTTGATTTCTTCATCAGCTTCTGGTTACATAATTTCACATTTAAGGGGATTAATCTTCAAGTCACATTTGTGGCAGGCTTTTTCAAGCTCTGATGTTTAAATGTGAAGTTTAAAAAAAATAGCAGATATGAGTGTAGTATCATCTGCATATCAAACACAAATTGACATGTCATTTCTCAATTGGAACTCTTTGTCCAGACGTGTAATATCTTTCATTACGTGTTCCAGGAATACGTTGAATAGACTTGCTGATATTATGCAGCCTTGCCTCACTCCAACCCTCATTCGAAACCAGTAAGTGAGTTTCCCTCCAGCATTAACTTCATATTTTCCGTCCTCGTATAGGTTTTGCATAACAGCAATGTATTTTGAAGGACTTCTAATTTGGTACAACATTTCCCAGCGCACCTCCTTCTATATAGTGTCGAAGGCAGCCTTGAAGTCAACGAAGGTGGAATGCAATGGAACTTGGTGTTCCCTTGTCTTATCTATAATATGTCTTGTTATAAATATGGCGTCAGGTGTTCCTTTACCAGGTCTGAAGTCGAATTGCGACCGACTCATTGACCCTTCGATTATGTGTTGGCACATGGTCATCAAGATTTTACAAAAGACTTTTCCAGGTATTGACAATAGTGAAATAGCGTTGTAGTTTTCAGCTTTAAATGTGTCACCTTTATTGTGTATTAGGGTTATAATTATCTTAGACCAGTCATCTGGTGTTGTCCCAGTTGTGATTATTTTATTGAACAAAGTTGTCAATGTTTCAATCATCATATCTCCACCAGCTTTTATTAATCCACATGTTATTCCATCAAACCCCGCGGACTTCCTGTTGCACATCTTTTTCGATTGCGTTTTTGACTTCTTGCTCGGTTACCGGTGGAATGAGCGCATCATCGCCCTACGGAGCCGGTCCAAATTAAAGTAAAGCGTCCTCGTCACACGGAAAGCGTGGAGTGAGGTGTTTCTAAAAGTGAGCCTTCTAAATGCGTAAAATGTCTGGTTTTATCATCTGTAGCTTTCCTTGTGTATCTTTCAATCCAGATATAGGTTTGTATCTTTTACTTTCCAATTGTCGGACTCGCTCAAATAATTTGTGAGAATTGTTGTTTTTTGAAATTTTCCTCCATTTCGATTATTTTTGTTCTGAGATTTTCGACAGCTGATTTAACTTTCTTGTTTATTGTTCTGTAGTTATATATGTACTCAGCATTATTGTGATTATTTAGCATTACTCTTTTTGCATTTCTACGCCTTTCACAGTAATCTACAATCGCAGCTGGTAATCCAGGAGTTACGTTATAATGTGTGTAGCATATTTTTTTGCTCTGCAGTTTTATGTATTATGTTTTTAAATTCATTGTAGAATTCGTTGGGCTGCAAGATTAAAAAGAAAAAAAGAAACAAGGGTTTTAAATGCCTATTTACTTTTGAAAAAAGTGATTCTATTCACCAAAAGTCTCAAGACATTAAAATAAATAAATGTTAATTTTAATAAAAATCTTTTTTTTAACATTGTTCTTTTGCTTCGATATAATATAAAGTTATTAAGGCTTACATCGACATGTCTTTGTACGTATTATTTCTGGGATCATAAATGATTGCAACCTATTATTTCTGATGAGTTCGTAAGTTTGAAACGTTAACATGTTTACGTAGACATTAATAACATTTAAAATGTTATAATTACTCTTATTGTTTTACTCTTTAAAGTATTGAGCAAGTTTTCATTAAATAAAAACCATTTACCATATTAATGACTACCTTATTTGCTAAATTCAACAATATTTTATATTAATCGTTATTTAAAGAATTTGAATAAAATCGTAGTCTTGGAATGCGAGTTATTTAACATTGGATTTACTCAAGCATGTAATGAATAAAATGAAGTGTGCGTTATTTTGTAGCGTTACCGATGGGAATTATTCTCTTTCATAAAGAATACTCTACATCGCCTTAAAAAACGGCTAAAATAATTATAATAACAAAAAATCATTATACTGTGCAAAAAGTCCGTTTTTCACTAATTTTAAGCGCCAATGGCAAAGATTATTTGCTTGGATTACGACTTTCTTTTTACGCAGGTTAAAATTATCTTCCATGAAATCAATTTTGGATTTTCGTTTTTTGTGTTTATTTCGAAGATTTAAGAAAGTTCCACTCGAAAAGAAGGGTTGACAATAACGATTCATTGTTGTCCACTCGTGCATGGAAACATTATACGGCTCCTCATGATTATCTTTAGACGCGACCACGCACATCTATAAGGCTATGTCCGTCAGTCGGACGATCGCCCGTTTGTCTGTGTGTTATATTTTAACTTGCTGATACGTGTATACACCCGTGTCGGTGTCGTCGTGAAACTAGGTTCTTTTTTATGGAAGTCGCTCCAGACAAGGCATGACGCCACTTGATGTTAGGAGCTAAGAAATACTACTTCAAGGTAAAAAACTAGCCAACTATAAGTTTTAGATGTATAGACTCCGACTCCCCACACAAAAAAAAACAAAATAAGGGAAGCGAGAGTTACGAGACTGCCGAAAGTAAACCCAAAGTCCACTTTCTACTCTCCTTGCTTATTTATATATACAAAACCACTCGAACGCCGATGTTGATTTATAAAAACGTTTACTTAAAAGGAGAGACAGTCACAGAAGACAGCAGAGCGATGAATTACTCGTACGAGTGAGAGAAAGACAAACAGATAGATAGATGGATAGCTCGTATCTCTACATCTAGTTACATTGTGCCCGCCCGTAATTGGAGACACCACCCCAGACACGTCTTTCCTCCTTAAAATCTCGCCAGCTAAGAGCAGAAAATCTTCGCTCGAAAATGACGTGGTTTCGCGACTTCCGTAAAAGTGTCATTAAAACTTTTCCATTAAAGCACGGTCCTCGTTATTTAACATCTAGCACTCTAGTTTAAAATAGTAGTGTCGTAACTGCACGAGCATATTGAATTAAAATTTCAGATTCGAGATAAATCCACGTAGTTCCTCCTTGTAAACCGTCCATATAAGTAATCAAATTTATTCCATTCATCATTTTCAATCATCTCATAATATATATATATATATATATATATATATATATATATATATATATATATATATATATATAATCCATCCATCACGGTAACCCTTATTCCTGTGTAGCTTTTGGCCTTGATAAATGGTGATAATTAGAATTTAAATATCTCTATAAGAGCTACTGTCGATCGGCGAAACTTACTTTGAAATAACATTTTTATCGCTAAACGAGTATGGACGTATCTTGATATCTGCACTTGTTTATATGATTAGATATTTTCTCATACCTTTATTAGTTTCTTCTTTAAATTATATATTAAAAAGCAATTATTTGTAATTTTGTGCAAAACTTTTAAAATACCTAAGTTTCCAGACAGACAAATTAATCGGTGTATTATTTTTAATACTCTTGGAATTTTATTATAGTATTTTAAAAAATTGTTTGGTTAAGTTAATTTTTGTATAAGTTTTCGGTTCTATTTGCTTACATAATAACATATTGAAAATATTATTCTATGTTATTGTACTATTTTCATCTTAGGAATTCATATACACTTGCCTCCCCATGACGGCAGTTAGACACAAGATCAGTGCTTATGTAGGAAATATAAAGCTTCCCAAAATAGATACTCTGGATGGGACAAAAATAAAAATTGTTCCTCCTTTGACCAATGACAGAACAGATACTACACTTTGATCGGAGGTATTCATATAATCTGCGTAAAAATGCACTTGCTTTTAATGACGGAGATGAAGATTCATAATATAGCCTTTAAGTACAATAATATCAATTGGTTTCACGTAAGTATTTATCTTTCAGAGGAAATTATTAAATAAGAAATGTTGTCCTTGTTTTAGAAAGCATTGTTTATATGGTAATATTAATTATTAAAAATAATGATGAGCAATTAGAACGCCATACAATGCATTTTAGTTTTATTAACTTCTTTTTATTTCAATTTAATTTTTACCATATAAACAATGCTTTCTAAACAAGGACAACATTTCTTATTACAATTTTCACCGCCACGTGCCGTCCAAAAAGACACTCATCCATATTCGTTTCATCACACCGAACCGACAACACCAAAAACGAGATGAGGACTAAAAAAAAAAGGTATTTTATATATCTTTATTTTGAAATTCAGAAATTCTGATGATGAAGTATATCTTCGAAAATTAAATTGAAAAAAAAAAGAAGTTAATAAAATTAAAATGCATTGCATTGCGTTCTAATTGCTCTTTATTATTTTTAATAATTAATATTACCATACTAATATTAATAGCTTCTAGTTTTATGAATTTCAATGTCGTAGAATATGTGAAATATTAATTTAATGAAGCTACAAATAATCACCGTCTTTTGGGTTGCGTAATGGATTTATAGTACCTTTAATTATAATTCCATAATTCAGATAGTCATAGGGAACGGAGGCTAACTATGTATGTCTCGCAAACTCTGTTAATTTTACTTTAAAAAAATGCCTTGTCTCTAACGTCACTTGATTTTTTTTAACAAAAGTAAATCGCTATATCTCAGTACTTCTTCAATATCAAAGATAAACAGCTACACTTTTATTGGCTAATAGCAGGAAACCTATGCACGCTTGCCTCCAGTCAATACACGATATTACTTTTTTGTTCTTATTTTTAGATTTGATAAAGCAACGATGTACACGTAATTTATTTGATATAAGTACATATATTTATTTAAATAATTTTCGATAAAGTTATAATATTGATACCTATCGAGGCAAACCCGACATTTCCATGGATTGGATGAAAAACCTTGAACGTCATATTACTATTTATATTGCTATTTTAAAAAAAACAATTTAGAAATATAATACTATAAGGTAAACCGTCTTATTATCATTTTATGGATGTTTGGCAATAATACAGACCCCATGATATGATTAAACCTCATTTGATCCAAATTAAATATACTTATTAAAATATCCTGTAGTTTCAGAAATATATATGGTTATATGGGTCTATATCAAAAATCTAAGGAGGAGTTTCTAGTTAAAATAATAAAAAAATAATTCATATTGTATTACTGGACGAATATTTAATATAATTAAATCTTTCCTATCCAAAAGAAAGATCAAGGTTGTCCTCGATGGCCGTTCATCCAAAAAACATGACATAAATGTAGGTGTACCCCAGAGATTGATCCTTGGACCTTTATTGTGCCTGATTTAATAAACGACCTCCCCGATGCCAGTGTGCTTGAGATGGGTATATTTGCTGACGGCACCATGCTCCACTCACGTGATGTTGGCAACACCGACGCGCACATGTCTGAAGCAATGGCTGACTCCTTAGAAAATTACCTCCAATCTGTAGTGGACTGGGGTAAAAAATGGATGGTAACTTTTAATGCCGCAAAGACAAAGCTATTTTCCTTCAATAACTACAAAAAACCTCTTCAACCACCGATTGTCATGGCAAATAACACTCTACCGGAGAGTTCATCATTCAAACTCTTCGACCTAACTTTCACAGATAACATGAATTGGAATAAATACATTGAAAACATTGCCAGGGCTGCTGCAAAGAATGTGGGCTCCATCTACCATGCTAGTAAGCTTTTCACACCTGACATTATCCTACATCTCTACAAAGCCACCATCCGTCCATGCATGGAGTATTGTTGCCACGTCTTGGCTGGGGCATCATCCACTAGTCTCTTCCTCTAAGACAAGGTCCAAAAAAGAGTTGTCAACTTAATATGTCCCTCACTATCCATCACGCTCCAGCCCCTGTCCCATCGCCGCAATGTTGCTTGCTTGTGCTTGTTTTACAAGTTATTCAATGGAATGATCTATGGTGCCTCCTCGACGTAAATACACTCGATCAACCCGACAATCAGCTAGATCTCATTAATTCATTGTAGAGGTCCCCATATGCCGGAAAGCCTTCTACTCGAAAATGATCTTTTCTCGAGCTGCCGGCCTTTGGAACTCCCTCCCGGCTCCCTGTTTCCCGACTGTACCGACAAGCAGCAATTTAAAACTAATGTGAACAAACATCTCGCTGCACAGCTCCGAATTTAAGATGACCCCTTAAACTTTTACCCTGATTCTCAGTAGCTCCTTACGTCTACAGTTGCAACTTGCCTTGTTTGAAATAAACTAAATGAACAAAAATAGCAAACAAACAATCAGAAACTGCAACTTTAAAAATAGTGTTGGTCATATTACTAGCGGGTCTCGTTTCCCGACGTTGGCCCGGAAAATTGAGTAGCCCACGAAGCTCCTATTCCCACACCTGAATCCAATATTACTATTTTTTATTCTTATATTACTATAATAAAGAGAAATTGTCTAGTTATAAATCAAATAAAAGAAAAGCAATAGTACAGAAAAGCCCCAAAGAAGAAATAAAGAAGAACACTAATTCTGAAAATGTGCAGCGTTTTCTTTGCTGTTTATGGGTTTATGACTTTACGCAGACCCCGTGATATTACAGTAAAGCCCCACAAGAAGAAATAAAATACGTTAAATCTGAAAATGTAAAAGCGAATAATCGTCATGTACGTTTTCCGCGTCCCAAATAATATTTTTAAAACCCTTGAAAGAACATGTTTGACACTGAAATCGTACACACGCAAAGTATATTAGCGAAAGTGGCTTTTGTAAATTTTCAGAATATCATATGAAAGAAGTAAATTATCAAAAATACATTTTGCCGCTTGTTTGTAATTTATTTTAAGACAAATTCAATCATAGATAGAATATAAGTTTATTATTACATATTTAAGTTCATCTATAATTTCATAAGTAAACTTTTTTTAAATGAGATTTTTATTTTAAAAAATTTAACGTTAGTATATTGTATGTATGATTTAAATAATTAACCGATACAACTACTAAATATTCGCTGCTTTAATTAAGTTAAATAATACATTAAAATAAACTATACGTGAACCTTTTAAAAATCGTGAGTCATAAGTTGTTACAGCATCAAATTGGGTCAAACATCTAAGATTAGTTTTACTGGTGAAATATTTTATTTTAGGCGCACGTGGCCGGCGCTAAAACGTGGACGCATATATTTCAACGTGAAACAGAAATAAAGCAAAACAAAGGCAA